>VOPJ01012892.1:0-603803 GCA_014673585.1 Semibalanus balanoides | reverse complement strand
GGGCTGGCTACTCTCACTGGAGCGCCCTGCGACAGTATACCACTGCAGGTCAGTTACGAGGCGCTCGTGTCCGGCCGGGCCATCGAGGGGCTGGCTTCTCTCACTGGAGCGCCCTGCGACAGTATACCACTGCAGGTCAGTTACGAGGCGCTCGTGTCCGGCCGGGCCATCGAGGGCTGGCCTACTCTCACTGAAGCGCCCCTGCGACAGTAATACCCACTTGCAGGTCAGTTACGAGCGCTCGTGTCCGGCCGGGTCATCGAGGGCTGGCTACTTGCTCACTGGAGCGCCCTGCGACGATATACCACTGCAGGTCAGTACCGAGGCCTCGTGTCCGGCCGGGCCATCGAGGGGCTGGCTACTCTCACTGGAGCGCCCTGCGACAGTATACCACTGCAGGTCAGTGTAACAATGTTGTCGTCGAATCGATCAGTTCGGTCTCAGTCCAGTTTCCAGTTAGAGCCTGTCTTTCCTTTCACGCTATATTGTCACTCAGTTACTCTCACTCACTCTCCCAGTTCCTTCCATACAACCTCACAACCGCGGCTGAGTTGCAGGCCGCTCCCAATCAGCGCCAGAGCCAGACTGCTCCCTCGTGGCTCGCCCGGCCGCCTTGCCGTCGGCCGCCGCATGACATCACATTCACTTGACCAATCACAATTGTGAGTACACGTGACCAGCCATCGCTTAGCAGTTAATACCAAATAAGGTAAAGTAAATCACGGCCATGTCATAACTAACTTTGTTATAACACAACGCGAGGTCCTTAAGCAGGAATTTCATGCGATTTAAGAAATTTTCTGCGAATCGATATTTCAAGTCATGTGAACTCTACTAAGACATACAAGTACTAACATAATGACTCTATCAAACACTCAAAGAACACACAGAACACACATACTCTTTCAAAGAACACATATACACTTTTGAAGAACACATAGAACACACATACTCTTTCAAAGAACACATATACACTTTCGAAGAACACACAGTCAACACCAATTCCCTGTCCCGTTTTCCCCAAAGTTAATGTCTGATGAAGGTCTAGTTGAATTTCGAAGGTTGTACCGACCGACACTTAAGTTTCCCGACACATGTTCAGTCCAGTTCATCACTTTTCAGTTCAGTTCTGTCCTCTCAACGTTATCACTCGTACAGTCTCTCATTATACAGTCCTTTTCACCACATTCCGGTCCTCTCATAACCACAGCCTCTTTTTCGCCACGTTCCCGCACACATACCTTTCCACGCAGACTCACTCTTGTCTTGTCTGGTTGTAGCGACGGTGAGTATGATCACACGCCGATGACGAATGGCGTATGGTTAGCCATTGGTAGGAGAGTTATGTGGCGCTGCGAGTAAGCAGGTTGGTTGAAGATAGGTGGCGTGCGGTATTGGTTGTTCATAGAAGTGGTGATAGATGGCGCGGAGGTTAGTCGTTGTAGAAGATAGGGGGCGCGCGAGTAGTCGGTGTGAAAGCTGAGCGCCGAGAGGGAACTTCGGACCAGGCGACGGGGCGACACAGCTGCTAGTGTGACGTTGGCGTGTTCGCAGTACATCATGTCACGTCAGCCTCCGGCGTCAAAGCGCCATGCCCCGGACATACTTCGTGATGTACCGGTCGCCGCGGGGCCCCGAGTCGCCGACGTCAGCATTCATTCGGTCCACCAGGCGCGCCCCGTCCGATAACACCGGGCTTGGTGGTTGTCTGTTGATTACAAAAAAGCTGCTGTGAGCATTCCTATTTGGAAGCGAAGCGGTCGAGTCAGCCATGGACGTCTCTGGTCGAAGTATTGGTCGGTACAACGGTCGGTTGAGGCAGATGGTCAGTGGAAGTCGGTTCGGATGAAATGGTCGCCTCAGCGTCTACAGCAGAGCCAGGGGTTGGAAGAGTTGGATTTTCGACAGAAAGGATAGACGGGCATTTCGAACACCGGCGTTTGAAAACATATAAGGCCAGTAACAGTCACACTCAGAACTACTACCTTATAATGTCAATTGGTCTGTGATTGAAGTGATTTAATATGTGCTTTTAACAAAGAGAAACTTAATTTTGAACATCTCAATATTATACTTCAATTTTCTAATGAATACAACCGGTGTTCGAGTGTCGATTGGGAGATGTATGTTCCAATGGGTGTATGTTGGAACGAGCTGACCTCATGCAGAAAATAATTACGTTGGAAGTTGTTGTCCTTCACGAATAGCAGAAGTGACAAAAGTTGAGCAGGAAAAAACGATTCTCGCTTGCATTCCTGTAATTCACACAACAAACATACGTTCAGCACAGTGTATAATATGGAGGGTTAGTAACATTTCACAGTACGATTTCACTGCACCGTTTCGACATCAATCATCACTCCACAGGTAAATAACACATATTAAACCATTTTTCCGATTCTTCATTAAGTAGCAATATTCAGATGTAGATTACCATTTTACCGGCAATCGAGATATCGCAGCTCTTCTCATAATCTCCGTAATCTCTTAAACCCCTACTTTGGTATACAAACCAGTGACGTCACTTAACTTTAGATCATCTCGCAGCAACATCATCATCTCTATAATTTCGAATTCTCCGTCATCATTCGTTCCATCATATTCCCGTGGGTTTCCATCAACTTCAATAATAAGGTCGCCTTACTCGAGACCACCTTCACATTGGGGTTAGTTACACTTACTCTCACACAACATTCGTCGGCGGCAGAATCTTCCGTGTCCGAGATATCCGAGTTTGAGCCTGACAATTCCCGTTTGCTAAATTTTTCGGGTGGGGACCTTGTTTCAACATCTTTCAAATTTGGAGATTCAGACAGATTACGTGGTCGTTTGACAATTTCTCTGGGAGTTTCGACTGAAGGTTCTTAATTTTCGTTTTTTAGGCGTTTAGCGATTTTTGAAAGAGGTAAATTAATTTCAATATCTGAATCCTGTTCATTTTGTCGTTTCCACCGTCTTTGAAGTTCAGCTAAAGGTATATCGTCATCTGATGATAATTCTGAATCATCTTCAGGTAATTCCGGAATTTCTGACAGATTTGGAACAAAAGTTTCATTTAAACGGTTGTCATCGATGTCAGGAACCGATAGACGACGTGGTCTACTCACCTGTCTGTCCTGAAGATCTGAAGTACTCGGTATACTTATCATTTCGCCACGAGGTTCCGTGGATTTATCGTAGTCACGTACAGCGGAATATTTTGAGCGTCTAGAGGGTTGAACTCGAATTAGTATGTTGGACTGTTGTTTTTGACGATACTTACTGTCCGAGTGTGAGATGGGTTTTCAGTGATATTTTTCCACATATTCTCAGAATTGGCCTTGCGGAGGTTGTGAGCGTTCACTACTTTAGTGTGCCCAGACAACTAATTTTTAATAACAAAGGTAACGTCACTAAAGGCTTCAACTACACGGTAAAACGGTTTCCAGTTAGAAGCCAATTTGGAATGTTGAGCAGCTTCTGTCGGATCTCTGAAATAAACCATGTCACCTACTGTAAATTCACAGGTTTATATTTCTTATCATAGAATTTTGTTCCGTTAATGACGTTTTAACCAAAATTATGTTCAACTTGATGATGGGCATTGTGCATATTTTCGAGCATTGTAAAACATATTTCTCTCCCTTGATAACGATATTTTGGCGAAAGGAGTGGGCTCCACGGGCCAAAATAGGATCTCTTCATAGAGAACATGAAAATGGGCTAAATTTAGTGGTTCATTGACTGGCTGTAACGATATGCAGATAATATGCCGGTATCATTTGAATCCCATTTCGGTGAGTTTTATCCACGAGCTTAGCTAACCATATCATTTTGTACTCTATTATATCTTTCACATTTCCCATGGGAATTGGCAATAGACTGACGTGAGATGTGTTTAATGTGGAGAAGCCGAAATTGAGCAACCACAGAATTACAGAATTCTGTACCATTGTCGGAAACAATAACTCTTGGGCATGCATGACGGGAATTACATGCTTTCGATGAGAAGTTGGGCGACAGTTTCTGCACTTTTTGATTTTGTGGGCGAATGATTCGGCCAACCGGAAAACTAAGTCGATAACGTAATGATATACCTATTCCCTTCATAACTCTCAGGAAAAGGACCGCAGGTATCTATTGATATCATTTCAAAGGGGAATTTAGGAAATTGCATTTTCTGCAGTGGTGGACGCACACGACGTAACTTTCGCATGTTACAAGCGGTACAGTTTTTAAGAAACCTAACTACATCACGATACATCCCTGGCCAGAAATATCGAGAACGGAGTTTGTCATACGTCTTGTCGATACCTAGGTGACCTCCAAAATATCCCGAATGCACTTCCTCGATCAGTGTTTTTTGCAAAAACTCTGGAATGACCAGTTGCATACCAGTAAAATATCCACACTTAGTGGGCTCAGAAACCCTATACAAGAAGTCCATCGTCCCAACACATAAAATTGTGCTCATTGAACAGAATTTGAATGGTTTGGGTCTTCCAAAATGTTCACAATATGCTGAATCTCAGCGTCCTCAGACTGAATGGTTTGGAAAACGGGATGGTTTTCTAAAAACTCATGGAATTTATCAATTTTTTCTCCTTCGCGGTCCTCACACGTTACATCCGTTTATAATTGTACTGCAGGGGCAGTATCAAAATCTATCACATTCACACTACGTTTATATACACTATTTACATGACATTGTCCTTCAGCGTCTTCCTTCATCTGGCTCACGTAATCAGTGGGGCCTCGTGACGACTCTGTCGTCTCTTGTCGGCCAAAACGCGACAATGCATCTGCGACTACGTTTTGGCTACCACGTATGTAGCTCACATCAACTTAATATGCATCCAATAATATCGCCCATCGCTGAATTCTGGCATTTTTCATCTCACTTGTGACCAGATGTTGTAACGGCTTGTTGTCAGTCATGATAGTAAATTTTGAACCCAATAGATATGGACGAAATTTTTGTACACTATAAACAATTGCGTATGCTTCTTTTCCTCAAATAAATTGGCCAATCGTTGTTGTGTTTCATTTTAACTGATATGAGAGGTACTGGATAACCCGCTCACCATGCCTCTGTTTCTGAACAAGTGCGGAACCTATAGCATAATTTGAGGCGTCTGTGTATAATTTGTACGGTTTATTTATTTCCGGGAAAGCTAATATAGGAGCCTCAATCAGGGCACGTCGTAATGTGTCGAACGATTGTTGACAGGCTTCAGTCCAATTAAAACGTCGATTCTTTTTAGTCAGCTCTGTTAATGGGTTTTGCGATTTTTTGCGTAAATTGACAATATCTTCCGATAATAAGCCTATCATTCCTATAAAAGAACGGATTCCGCGCCACATCCGTAGGTGGTTCGAGTTTTCATTGCTTTCAACTTTTGCCCTACTGGTTTAAATTTCACTAGGAGATACAATATGGCGAGATATTACCTCTTTTTCAAAAAAATTTCCTATTTTGCCGTTTTAAGGTTTTAGTCCAGCGTTTCCTCAGTCCGTTGTTAAGACAAGCCTCAATGTGCTCCATGTTCTTCATTTTTTTTTTAGTAAATCAAAAATATCCGTCAAGATATGCAATAGGAATTTAATATTGGCATTCCTCTCAACACTGCAAATTCATGAGCTCAGAGAAAAATACTTTGGCGCGCAAACGGCCCCAAAAGGTAGCCTTTCAAAAATTATACAGACCACGCAAAACATTGAACGCTGTCTTGTCTTGAGCCTTCGTGCATCTCAATCTGCCAGAAACCGCATTTCAAATCAAGACATGAAAAATATTGCGAACCATCGAGTGAAGCAAGAATGTCATCAATTTGCGGCAATGGGTGGCTATTTCTTTTAGTAATTATATTTAAAGCTCGCAAATCTACACAGAACCTTTTTGATCCATCCTTCTTATCTACAATCACAATGGGGCTGGCCCAGGGGGCTTTGGACCTGCGGAGAAAAAATAATCCCCTGCTTTTAATCATTTTGTCGATTGTGTTCCGTACAAATCCCTCTGGAACTAACGGTAATTATATGGTCTTTGTTTATAGGAGGGGTGGTCCCCCTGTGTCATTTTTTGCTTTTATCAGATGCAGTGTGTCCTAAATCACAAGTCCATTTTTGGCGACAGGTCAGTATTTTCGGTCCACGTATTCTACTAATTGTTGGACGGCTGAGGGGGTGAAAAGTCCGACAACGTGAGACCAAGTCGGACTTTTTGACCTTTCTGGGAATGTCATCAAGGCTCCTGACAGTTTTTTTGAACATGTTTTCATTTACGGTGGAGATGCATGATTCACCGTCTTCTAAAACTTCAGCGATTCCAATTACAGAGGGAGCGGGTAACGTATAATCTCGGCCAGTCGAATTCACGATCACAACGGCAACTTGACGGGCTTCATTGACTTAACTCACACTACTAACTAAACATAAACCAGGCTCATCTCCTAAAATCGGAACGTTGTTGAGTGGTTGTACCAAACAGTCCTGATCAATGAGTTGTTCTCGATTCACTTTTGCGGGAATTCCCATATAATGTCTTGGGCCGCTATAGTGACAGTTTTGGGGAACAGTCGAACGAGAGATGTTGCATGAATGACACGTAGTTTTTGGGTCGAAGCGGGATAATATATACCACGTCAGGTTCAGAGTTTTGTGACCGAAGTCGAGTTGAGCTGAAAAATCCGTCAGAAAATCATTTCCCAAGATAGATTGTTTTTTCAGTCCATTTACAATCTGAAATCTATACGACTGATCAAATCCGGCGATACTTACCTGAAGCACGAGCTGTTCCGAAATTGTATAATTTAATAGACCGGAACTGAAATTGAAGGGGATGCAGTTTGTCGTGGAAAATTCATGAATGTGTTTTTTTCGGGATTTTGTTGAAAGTTTCCTTAGATATTAATGAAATGTCCGCACCTGAATCTACGAAAGCATACGTTTTTCGACTTCCTAAATGTAACCAGCACATGGGTGTGTCAGGTTTTACCTTCAACCGCGCAATTTTGGGGCCATTTGTATCGGATGAAACGGGTTCTGCGGGACAAACCATTTCGTGGGCCTCGCGGGAGGTTCCTTCCTGCCTTCCGGGGGTCCGCCTCAATGTTTCCCGACCTGCAGAACGGCCACGTGAACCAATACGTCCACAGGCATGAACAAATTGGGGCGGCCGTCTGGGTCATCGGTGGTTTTGGGTGGTGGTTGTGGAATGGCGGGTAAGCATACATGTGTGGTGGTGGTGGTCGGTTATACTGTTGTCTGGGTGGCGGTGGTGGTTGTTGTGTGTACTGGGCGCGTGTGTTGCATTGTTGTGGGTTTGTGTAGCGCTGGGCGCGTGGGTTGTACTGTTGTATGGTTGGCTGTGATGGTTGGTAGTGAGTTGGAGTCTGTCGCGCCTGTTCTAATTTTGTCTCCAAGTCACTTACCGTCTTTTTCAGCTCTTGGACCTCATCCTTTCTCACCATATCCACCTCCATCGGTTCCGTCTCGTCTCGTCTGTATAAGTGAAATATTTTGTCCGTTTGTTGTTTGTCATAAGCTTCCTTTTCGAGCTCGTCCAAACTTTTACAATTTTTCCGGATCAGAATCCTAGCAAGTCGGTCGTCTCTTAGTCCTCGTTGGGAAGTGTCCACTATTAATTCCTGTGCCTCGTCACTGTTTATGTCCTCAAAAAGGTCGTTGGCTGCGGCGCGAAGTCTTTCTGAAAAGTTTTGGATTGCTTCCCCCCTATGTTGTTTGACATTTCTCAGTTTTTTCCACTAGCGGATGCGTGGATCGTTTCTGCCTCACCATATCTCTCTTCAATTTTTTTTATTATCAGCAGAGGTGCAAAATCTTACCCAACACGCCCACGTCAAGGTGACCCAATTTGCATCTTAAATGAGCTGATGTGACTTGGATTTGTACTTTGAATTCATCGGACTTATTAGTTACCTTTTACTTACTCAATATAGGAATGTCTAAGCGTTTTTGGGGAAATCTTTAACATTTTAGTGATTTATAAATAATTTTGGGTTACTATTTCAACCTTTTCAGATGTTAAGAGCACGTGAAGGTTTGTTTTTACCACTACCAATTAAAAAAAAAAAAAAACAGCGGCGGGCCCAGCTGAGCGCTGCAAAATCTACGAAGCTCAAAGTGGGTGACCCGCTATTCCTTCACCATTCGACTGACCAGTGGCGCGCGACTTTGCTGTTGACCCATTGCGACCATTGCGTGAATGTTCCTTCAGGCATACGTCAATGCACATTTTCCTTCAGTGAATGTTTTACGACGAGCTGCCAAAGCATCTTCATGCTTTGAGGTCCGTGGCAGCCGACAGGTTTTTGTTTTACATTCGAACATCTGTGTTGAAAGATATGTTGTTGAAGGAGATCAAGGCTGATTTTTGATTTTGTTTTCCTGGCTTTCATTGCATTTTTTGTTGATAATGCACTTGATACGATGAGTTCTATGAAATAGTTATTTGTGGATCTTGTAATATTAACTCTTCTTCTAAGATGCTCGGCCCTTCTCCCTTGAAATGGAAAGCAACAAGAAGCAGCACGTTCAACGAAGGCATAAAGAGCATTTATCGGAATTTGGAGCAAAACCTCTTGTACGAGATCAGTTTTGGGATTATTTTTTCTCTTCTCAGGCAGGTGCATATGCAACAGGTAAGATGATTTCAAGGCTGGGAGTTGGGACCTGAGCAGACATTGTTTCCTCCAGAAAGGTTGAGAGGGGAGGGGGACTTTAGCGAGGAAAAAATCTCGCGTTTCCCGATTCTTTCCGACCATCAAAACCCACACAATACAATTTTCCTGGATTTTCGCCCACTTCCCCTCATCCAAGTTGGGGGTGCTGAAAAGCCAAGCTGGACCTGCCAGCAAATTAACTTCGGCACTGATCGGGCACAATGGGACTGAACCATTGTGCCCGATCAGTGCCAAAGTTAATTGTTGGCTGGGGAGGGGGCTGAAGCCCCCTCAACAGGGCTCAATCTCACCAAGTGCGGCAAATGCACAAATACGGCATGCCGTAAGTGGAGTGCTCAGAGTACTGCATTTCTTTAAGAACGGTGCTTAGTTCGACGTGTCGTGTGGTCAGAATAGCTCAGTCGGTAGAGTGCTAGTCCGGTAATTCGGAGGTTGCCGGTTCGATCCTGGGTCGCGGAAAATTTTGCATGCCGTATTTACCAATTCACGGCATTTGGTGAGATTGGGCTCTTGGTGAGTTTGGGCCCTGAATAGGAAACTTCACCCCTGGACCTGTCATGCTTAAAAAATGTTTGAAATGAGAATATACATAATGCTGAGAGTTGTGACTTATTTTGCGTTTTGTGTTTGTGTTCGTGACCATCTTGACACTTTTTGCACCTCTGTTATCAAGTCTGTCCATGTGATTGCGGCTTTGGTTAATCTGGCTACAAACAGTCCTGCCGATCCTCCCAGGGTGAGGGTTGCCAACACACAGTCTGAGTCTGAGTCCACTGCATTTGAAAGTTGGTCCATGTCGGAAAGCCATTGATAGAATTTAGAAGTTCCTTCTCCATTAAATTTCTGACTTGTTTTGCGAGGCTAAGCTACTCCGAAAATTTCTTGTAACTACACTTTGGATGGCTGCTGTCAACGTAAAGTTTCCTGTGCCATGGTACAAAACACAAACCGTACACAACACTTACTTACCAAATCAAACAGCTACAACTCTCAATCACACAATTTGTAACAAATCACAATGCAAAGTACACTAATTGCAAATGAAAACGAGATTGTTTTAAGGATTTTTTAGAGGGATTGGTATGGCTCACTGTTGGTTGACTCGTAGACAGTTGAAAGCTCTGAAGATAAGAAGAAGAAGGCTTTCCGAAGCGAAGATGAGAAGGCTGTTAGAAGACACGGCGAGAAGTCTAGAAGACGAGAAGAATTTAATAATTTTTGTTTGACCCGACGAATTCCAAGGTTACTGGCACCATTTAATATGTAACAATGTTGTCGTCGAATCGATCAGTTCGGTCTCAGTCCAGTTTCCAGTTAGAGCCTGTCCTTTCCATTTCACGCTATATTGTCACTCAGGTTACGCTCACTCACTCTCCCAGTTCCTTCCATGACACATCACACCGCGGCTGAGTTTGGCAGGTGTCTCCGTCTCCCAATCAGCGCCAGGCCAGACTGCTCCCTCGTGGCTCGCCCGGCCGCCCTTTGCACCGTCGCCCACGCCGTATGAACCATCACATTCACTTGACCAATCACAATTGTGAGTACACGTGACCAGCCATCGCTTAGCAGTTAATACCAAATAAGGTGAAGTAAATCACGGCGATGTCATGACTAACTTTGTTACATCAGTTACGAGGCGCTCGTGTCTGGCCGGGCCATCGAGGGGCTGGCTACTCTCACTGGAGCGCCCTGCGACAGTATACCACTGCAGGTCAGCTGAGCCAAACAAACGTCTGCCCCTTCGCGGGTTTTAAACAATAACAATGTGTATTTACTGAATGGTGCTTGTAACTACATGCAGTGTGCAGGTGATGGTACAAAATGGGCTGCCGCTTGTTATTGTGTTGCGAGCCTGCAAAACCAAAGCAATACATCTGCTCAGCTTGGTAAGGTAGCAATGCTCAATCAGAATCAGTGATCTATTGTTTGTCTACATTTTAGGATACTGAATTTCAATATTAACAAATTTGCTTTCAGTTTGATTGTCCCGTAGCAACTTAATCGTTACAAATGTTACGCGAAGCCACTAGTATGTCATATTTGTATGATACCCTTTTCATGTTTCCATCCCAGTGAGAGGAGTTCCGGAACATGGTTCCTCCGACAACGGCGCCTTGGTATCAGCTGTCCTCTGTCCTGCAGGTGTTGTCAGTACCCAGTGTCGCAGAGGAGCTGATACACCCCCGGGTGACATACCCTCTGTCCTGCAGGTGTCGTCAGTACCCAGTGTCGCAGATGAGCTGATACACCCCCGGGTGACATACCCTCTGTCCTGCAGGTGTCGTCAGTACCCAGTGAAGCAGAGGAGCTGGACCGAGAACTGATTTGGGCGCAACTTCTCAGTTCACGCGCCGCCGGCTTCCTTATGGGCGCCTCCTGCGGCGGAGGCAACATGAAGGTCGTCGACGCCGACTTCAAAAAGATGGGACTCCGACCGCGGTGGGTGATAAGGTGGTCTACCATGCTGTGGTGGGCGAGCAGCCATCCTGACGGTATACCAACTTATCGCTACACGGAAAACATATTTCTGTTCTATATGCTGACCCCTTTATCCCCGGATTATTTGTATTTCAGGTTAGTCAATAGTATATATAATATATATGTATATATATATATATATATATATATATTATATATATATATATATATATATTATATATATATATATATATATATATATATATAAGACACAGACACAGACACAGACAGACAGACACAGACACGACACACGACACAGAAACACAAGACACAGACACAGACACAATATATATATATTATATATATATATATAATATATATATAATATATTATATTATATATATATATATATATATACTATATATATAATATAGGTATATATATGTGTGTGTGTGTGTGTGTGTGTGTGTGTGTGTGTGTGTAAGTACTCAACTTGGGACTTAACTGTCACTTACAGCCACAATTTGACATCGCAGTGAAGAAGTGTGAAATAGAACTCCTTTACCAAGGCATCGAAAAACTGGAAAAGGATGGGACGGTCAGCATCAACTCCAACCTGAAAGAGAGACTTCTGGGCGAGAGTACCATCAGAAGGAGCCATGAACGCGGAAAGTCCTCACAAAGAACATCGAGATGCTGCGTCTGAGCTTCGTAACAACCCAGATATCGTCATCAGACGTGCGGACAAATCGTCGGTCTACGTCATTCTCGACAGTGACGAGTACCTGCAGAAAATGGTCAAAATACTGTCTGACAAAACGAAGTTTGAATGCGTAAAAGAAGATAACACTGCCGCGCATAAAGCCAAAATTAACAGACTTATCGCAAGCGCCAATGCAAAGATCGGTGGTGTGCACTTTGAAACGATCATCGGAGAATATAACACTGGCTATGCATATGGAAATGTAAAAATTCACAAACAAGGAAACCCGCTAAGACCAATCATCTCACAATGTCCAACGCCAACATACAATCTGGCGAAGAAGCTCAACAGAACCATCGCAACATACATCCCGATGGAGTTTGCACTGAAGTCAACCGATGAGTTTTCAGACATCCTCAGATCCAGTAAACCGAGTGGCACACTAGCTTTTCTTGATGTGGAATCGCTATTCACCAACGTCCCTGTGAAAGACACCATCGACATCATCCTAGAGTGCGTGATAATCATCAGAGCTTCAACGCCTCTTGACCATCCCAGCTAAGACCTGACGGGACTCCCAACGCAATGCAACATCCGAAGCACTTTTCGAGCGCCAGACAACAACTTTACCGCCAGATTCAACGGTGTGGCCAATGGGGTCACCACTAGGCCCTCTGTTCGCTAATGCTTACAATGTGTAAGGCTAGAGAACACCGTCCTTGAAAACCAGGAACTACGACACATCTCTACCAAGCGGTACGTGGATGAATATTTCGTCGACGTACGGGATGAACCACCTGAAACAAGACTGAAAGAACAAATTTGAGATCAAATTCGTTCTAAACATTCACTACTGAACTCAGGCGTTCGAACAGAATTCTAATTCCTCGACGTCGACATCGATGGGGACGGGAACAGTTTCAAAGACTAAAGTCTATAAGAAGCCAACGGACGCGAAAATGTCTGAACGCGAACAGTGAATGGTCCTGAAAGAATATAAACTGAGCGTCTAGGTCTATGTAAGAAAGGCCATCAACTGGTCATCGATTGGAAAAGCCCTGCAACAGTGAACTGCATCGAGTCAGGCAGGTGTTAGTGAATAATGGCTATTCGAACAGCGTCGTAGAGAATGAAATTCACGAGCAGCTGAAAAGGTACACCGAGGAGAAAGAAAAAACTACTGCACAGAAAAAGAACAAAATCAACATGTTCTACATGAACCAGATGAACCCAGCATACAAGATCGACGAGCGGGTGCTGCAGAAAATAGTATACGACAATGTGAAGCCCAACGAAGACAACGACCAACTATCATTACAGGTCTACTACAAGAACCAAAAAGTACATAATCTGATCATGAAAAACAACAAAGTGGTCAAGAACAGCGGCCGAGACAAAAGTGACTGGTTGAAGGCCACCAATGTTATCTACAATTATCATTCCCTAGTCCGAAGATTGCAAGGCTTCGCAACTGTAGCTAAATTGGAGCAACAACTACCACTCATGTCCGGCGAATCACATGCATCTAAGTGAAGGAGCACCGAAGACACACATGGAGCAAAAACATGGACGCAAAATGACCACAACAGACTTCACGGATAACACCACCATCTTAAAACAAATCTCCAACCAATCCAGACTCTTTATTCACGAAGCTGTGCTAATCAAAATGAAAGACCCAGAAATCAACCGCCAGCAGAAACCTACAGTTCGCCTCCACCTCTACTGCTCATTTCCGCCCCACGGAATACTCAGCAAAGAAGGACGCGAGCGAGAGTTCATTGAACTATAATTTTCGATGAAATATATTCCACTTTCAAAAATCATTATTATTTAGGTTTTCACCAAGTGTCCATTTAATATGTATTTACCTTAAGTATTTACCTTAACCCTATTCCCTGCGGGGGGCAGATTCTACCCCCCGGTAGTTTTTCGCCCGCCGCTTCTGAACCGTTACGTCTATCGTCTTGAAACTTTCGGACTTTCTCGTCACGATGCCGGGTCGATGCTTTGTACATCATACATAATTGGAGTATACATATTTTTGGGCAGAGGCGCACTCAGGTACATAAAATGGGAGGCGATATTCTCCGTCAATTTAGGCCCAACTTCAATAAGCAAATGGATTAAAAAAGGCGTTTCCGCATATGGTGCCTTCCAACGTTGGTTTACCTGAATCCGCTTTGCACAATTTTGTTACATTTAACAAATAACAGCAAACAAAGCCCACATGTGACGTTCCCACGTCCCAAACACTAAGGAAAAAAGCACATATTTTTCATCAAAAAATTCTCCCATTTTTTATCCTGAGTTGCGCCTATTGATTTTTCGTTTTTGTACTTGTCCCTTTCACCACATTGAAGAACATTGACATTGGAAGCCCTCAAAACGTTTTTTAGCATGCAAATATGTCGAATCAACATGCCCAACAATGACAATTTAAAAAAACACCAAAATTTTCGTATTTTTTGCCCCCTGGCCCCCATTTCGAGCAAAAAAGCAATTTTCTGGATCCAAAAAGAAAGATTTCGTCACGACAAATCGAATGCTGTGTTTGTCCCATTGAAATCGGCCGAAGCGGTTTCTCGAGATATCTGGGGGGGGGGGGGCGGAATCTCCCCCGCAGGTTAACGTAATTTCTTGGGCCGCCCGCCAGGGAATAGGCGTGAATAAAGGTCATTAATGTACCCTTTTCGAGTATTGAGACCCTTTACTCAGGTTGGTTGCCTCCTCTTCTTATCTTTCCAAGCTGAGTCGGCTGCTGTATCTTGGATTTGCTGGCATGCCAGTGCTGGCCACAGTTTGAATGTGTAGGAGAACCTGTAGTTAAATTTATCGGGATGGTTCTCCCATTCTTTCCCCAGTCTGTACTTGAACGATTCTACACTCGGTGCTTCGATGGTATCCTTGGAAAGCCTGTTCCACGCCTGGGTCACCCGTGCGCAAAGAACGACTTCCTTAGCCCTGGGTTGGGTGCTCGTGACTTGAGGTTTTTGCCTGTGTCCTCGTGTGGTTCTGCTGAGGGAAGTCTTGAAACAGTGGCTATTGCCACAACTACCGCACTCTCTTTTGTAGTTCACTTTGTCAAAGCCGCTTCAGTATTTTAAATGTCTCAATAACATCGGTTCTTTGCCGTCGAGAATTCAAGTGTTGGGTAAATGAGGTTTCTAAGTCGCTCTGGGTTAGGAAGTGGAGAGTCCAGGCTCACCCAGGCCTTGTTGCCCGCCGTTGAAACCTATTCAAGTGTACCCTGTCTCTTTCAGTTTTGGACCACATATAACAGTGGCATATTCAAGATTGAGGTTGTCTGACGATTGCTCTTGGTTACAGTGGCAGGAAATTATACAGTCCATGGTTGCGAATGTGTATCGGATGCACACTAATTTTTGTTAGCCTTATTCACCCTGCGTGTACATGCTTCGAGAAGGTTAACTTTTTGTTCGATTGTGACTCCCAGGTTTTTCTCTTCGCTTACTACCTCAAAGAATATGCTCATCTTCATCTGTGGTCTTCATGACGTACTCCCTTCCAGGATTGGTAGAGCCTAGATGTTCGACTTGGATGCAAAGTTGGCTATGTTAACCAGACAACTTCTCGATATTAGGAAAAACGTCCTCAGCTTTAGATATAAGAATATTAGAATCATTACATATATTCTTTCAACGCCATCCTTCTCTCAGCCAATTTGTCTTCACTTTACCACTTCAAACCGTTCGCTACTAATATATATATATATTAATATATATATATATATTAATATATATATATATATATAATATATATATATATATTATACATTATTTAATATATATATATACATATATATACATATATAGACATATATAGACATTGTTCAAGCCAACAGTTCCTTTGCGATGTACCCAACGTTGACTGACTGCCGCCCCGAGCCCCGGCGCTGATTGGCTGCTGCTCTGCTCTCCGCCCACTGATTGGCTACTGTCCTGCTTCCCGCCCGCTGATTGGTCGTGTGTGTGTGTGTGTGGTAGCCACGCCTACTCGGTGCTGGACGTGCGGGAGGCGGCGGGATACCGGCTGGTGCGCCTGCGGAACCCGTGGGGCCACTACTCGTGGCGAGGTCAGTGGAGCGACGCCTCCAATAGCTGGACACCCGAGCTGCGAGCTCAGCTGATGTCGGGAGCCGGCGGTGACGGCGTCTTCTGGATCAGCTATGACGACCTTCTCAGGTGAGGCGGCAGTGGTGCGGGGGTGACGGCATGGCAGTTCATAGTCACGTTTGCTGTGTGTAATGGGTCGACGTTTGGGTGCAGATGTGGACGATGCAGTACTTTGGCTGGTGGTCATGCGCGTGTGATCTTTTGGGACGAATGTCGCGTACTGAAGCTACGCAGCTCAGTGCTGGCCTACCTTAGTATTACGTCTGACTGATGTAACTCGTCCGATCAACAAACACTACAGGGTCAGGCATAAGTTTTTGCCTCTGCCTGCTTTATATCGTATCGTGTTTATATCGTACCTACGTGATTATTGCATCAAATATCTGCGTTCTTGGGCTCGCATCTGCTTCCTAGATCCTTTGCCCGTGAGGAATGGTGTCCCAATCTGATCTAAAGTCAAGGGCTGGTGAGCTGTGGTCAGAATAAAGCGAACTGTCAACTCTGGAATCACACACAGAAAAGTGAAGGTCAAACACTTCTATCTCGGCGTTCGGAATCGTGCTAGAGACGGACGAATCGCAATGGACACTTGCTGCATTTCGGGCTCAAACCGGGTCGTTTTGGGAATTGGAGGATGGCGTAACTAATTCTTCGCCTGAATAGCACGCTTTTCAAGGCCTCCACTGTTCGATTATGACAATCTTTGCAGAGTTTGACGCGGTATGCACTTGAGATCTGTTACTTTTGGCTTAACGTGCATCTTGTAGGCCTTAGTATTAGTAAGTTCCCAAGTGCCAAAGCCAAAGAGCTTCCTGTGGAGCCCCACAGTGCTTCAGAGACTGGGTAGCCCTTGCGGGTGAGTCGCTGGACCATTTTTGATGCTCACTGATTTTGTATTCAGATCGTCTTCTTTTCGGTATTTGAATTGTTTTCTTGGGAACAATTTTTTGTGACAGTGAGATGGGTGGTGTGACGGCCCGACCTTGAGTCTTATCAGAAATGCTTCATGAGGTCTTGTAATTCTCGCCACACAGCAATACTCTGGATGTTGCGGAAAATGTCCCACATAGCCGGCTACGTTTGGGACTGGTAAACATTCTGGTGGCTCACGGACCTCCTGATTGCCAGATTTCACTCGCTAAGATCGAAGTGTTCGACCTTCACTTTTCTGGGTGGGATTTCAGGTAGACAGTTCGCGTTATTCTGGCCACAGCTCACCAGCCCCTGACCTTAGGTCGGATTGGGACCCCATTTATCACGGGTAAAGGATCTAGGAAGCAGATGCGAGCCCAAGAACGCAAATATTTGATGCAATAATCACGTAGCTACGATATAAATACTGGAGCAGGCAGAGGCAAAAACTTATGCCGGACCCTGTAGAGCACAAACATGACATTTCATGCAATTCACCTATTCATCTGACTTTCTGCTGAAGTGCAAATGCTTTTCACCTACAAATGCATGCTCTCGTGAGTCAAGAATCTCATCTCTACTGCATCCGTAGCCTACGTGACCGCGCTAATCTGCTCCGCTCTCCTCTACCTGACAACACCACCGTCTGACATGTGCCCCCTCTGCTGATCTGATGACTACCTGACCCTGCCCTCTCCCTGCCGACAGCTATTTCGACTGTATCGACATCTGCAAGGTACGCAGCGACTGGCACGAGGTGCGACTGACCGGCTGCCTGCCGCCTCTCAGCTCGCCGAACCATCTGGGCGCCTACCTGCTGACGGTAGCCGAGCCGGCAGAGGTGGAGCTCACTCTGTTCCAGCAGGGTCAGCGCAACTCTGAGAAGTCTGCGCGCCTGCAGCTGGATCTGTGCGTGGCCATGTTCAGGGCGCCAGCGCGGCCACCGTTCACACCCGGAAAACTGGTGCAGCATTCACGGAGACAGGTGAGAGAGGAAGAGAGAGATAGAGAAGAGAGAGAGAGACGAGAGAGAGACGAGAGAGAGAGAGATGAAAGGGAAAAGGAAAGAGAGAGAGAGAGAAGAGAAGAGAGAGAGAGAAGGATGAGAGGAGAGAGAGACGATCGGAGAAGGGGAGAGAGAGACGGAGACGGAGATCGGGGAGACGGGAGACGGGAGACGGGGAGACGGAGACGGGAGACGGAGACGAGGAGACGGGAGCGGGAGACGGGAGACGGGAGACGGGAGACGGGAGATCGGGAGACGGAGACGGTTGAGCGGGACACGGAGACGGGACGGGAGGACGGGAGAGGGAAGACGGGAGGACGGGAACGGGAGACGGGATACGGAGACGGGAGACCGGGAACGGAGTACGGGAGAGAGGGGATAGGGGAAGACGAAGTGAAGGACGATTTAACACCTAGTGTTGGGAAGTTGGGTGTTTTAACGCAAGGTTAGCTGGCAAAGGGATGGGGTTGCGAATGCGTGTGGTATGGGGTGGACTAGCAAGGTATGGGGGCAAGAATATGTAGGGTTGGACTAGCCAATGTATGGGGGGAGATATATATGGTAGGGTTGGAGCTAGCAAGGGTAGGGGGAGGAGAATATATCGGTAGTCGTGGACGGCTAGGCAAGTATGGGGGGATAATATATGTAGGGGTGGAGCTAGCAAGGTAGGGGGAGATATGGTTAGGGGTGGAGCTAGCAAGCGTATGGGGGAGATATGGTAGGGGTGGAGCTAGCAAGGGTTATGGGCGATAATAATGGTAGGGTGAGCTAGGCAAGTATGGGAGATTATGGTAGGGGTGGACTAGCAAGTATGGAGATATGTAGGGTGGAGCTAGCAAGGTATGGGGGGAGATATGGTAGGGGTGGAGCTAGCAAGGTATGGGGGGAATGGGCGCCACATAACTTTACAGTTGAGGCGCCCTTAAACCCAAATCATCATCATCATCATCAAGGTATGGGGGGAGATATGGTAGGGGTGGAGCTAGCAAGGTATGGGGGGAGATATGGTAGGGGTGGAGCTAGCAAGGGATGGGGAGAGATATGGTAGGGGTGGAGCTAGCAAGGGAAAGGGATTGGTCGAGTGGTATTGGGAAATTAAATGAAACTGGAATTAAAATATTCCGACGTTCTTTGAAATTATGTGCTGTTATTAGTATTTAAGTTATGATTAGTTCATGGTGCCTGTTTCTAAATCGTGAACCACATTTTTTCCCTGGTGACAAATGTTTCAGCTTACAGCTACACGATTCCTATGTAACAATCTGTCTAGTTAGTAGTTGTGATTGTCTCTCCGCCGGTTGGTGGTTCGTGCAGTTGACCGGTACTCACTCGTCCCACAGTCTCGAAGACCCGTTCTCCACCGTGTTGCCCTCTGTCTCTAACGTCTCCTCCTCCTTCTGCTGCTGTGTGTCGGCCAGGTGCGTGGTTTTGTCGGCTGCCACGCCATGCTGGAGCCCGGTAACTACCTGGTGGTGTGCCTGGCGTTCAACCACTGGCAGACAGCTGCGGCCGGCGCCGAGCAGCAGCAGTTTCCGCGCCACGTGCTGGCCCTCCACTCGGCACGACAGCTGACGGTACTGCCGGCGCCGATCGAGAGCCGTCTGCTGGCAGACACGATAGTACAGCTGACACTGGCACGCGGACAGCGGCACGAGGTCTGTACCAACTGCAGCACGGGCTGGGCAGGGGCTGACCCTGACCAGGAACGGCTGGGCAGGGGCTGACCCTGACCAGGAAGAGCTGGGGAGGGGCTGACCCTGACCAGGAAGAGCTGGGGAGGGGCTGACCAGGAAGAGCTGCGGGAGGGCTAGACCCTGACCAGAAAGAGCTGAGGAGGGGAACTGACCTGAGACCAGAAGAACGATGGGAGAGGGCTGACACCTGACCAGGAAGAGCTGGGACAGGGGCTGACACCTGAACCAGGAAGAGCTGGGAGGTGCTGACCCTGACCAGGAAGAGCTGGGAAGGGGCTGACCCTGACCAGGAAGAGCTGGGGAGGGGCTGACCCTTACCAGGAAGAGCTGGGAAGGGGCTGACCCTGACCAGGAAGAGCTGGGGAGGGGCTGACCCTGACCAGGAAGAGCTGTGGAAGGGGCTGACCCTTACCAGGAAGACTGGAAGCCGGCTGACACCCTGACCAGGAAGAGACTCGGGGAGGGGCTAGACACTTGACCAGGAAGAGCTGGGAAGGGGCTGACCCTGACCAGGAAGAGCTGGGGAGGGGCTGACCCTGACCAGGAAGAGCTGGGGACGGCCTGACCCTGGCCAGGGAGCGGAGGGGCGGGAGCGGCTGACCCTGACCAGCGCACAGCAGCTCAAGGTCAGCTGACTGCGGGGACGGACGGACTGTTGTGGCTGAGTAGACTGAGCGTTTGGAGGGAGGTTGTGGGGTAACTTGAGGTGGCTGTCATTTATGTTTTGCTGACGTCTGCCAATTTTATTTTATTTATTTGTACAGACATGTTGATGTCTGGTTGTCTGGTTTTGTTCATTTATGTGTCTGGTTTTTGTTCATTTGTCCAATGTCTGGTTTTTATTCATTTATGTGATTAGGGCCCTTCACTTGTAGTGCTTATGCTAAAACCCCTTTCTACAGGGCAGGGAGGGCATGACTGCCTTCTACCTGACGAAGGGCTGGGCCGGCCTGGTGGTGATGGTGGAGAACCGCCATCCTGACCGCTACATACAGGTGGCGTGTGACTGTAGCGACAGCTATAACGTGGTCAGCACGCGCGCCCAGCTGAAGACCGCTGACGCCGTGCCGCCGCTGCACCGGTGAGATGAGCGGTTCTTACCTCAGCACTCACCTCAGTACTCACCTAAATACTCACCTCAGTACTCACCTCAGTACTCACCGCAGTACTCACCGCAGTACTCACCGCAGTACTCACCTCAGTACTCACCTCAGTTTGAAAGTTTTGGTTTGCTTGATATTAATTTCGTTGAAACCTTTTGAGCCTTGCGTGCAGTCTTGCTGTGATTATTGGTTCGGAAGAAAACCATTGGGCATTTAAAGGGACACTGCCACCTTACCGTTAGATTTGAGTTGAGATAGCCGTTTTGCGTGCTTGGCATTGCAATTATGTATGGTATAAGTTAAAACAACCACTGTGGTCGAATCACATATAAATTTGAGTTTGGTTTTGACATCTGTAACATCCCAAGTCCCCAGTGTATTTGAACGGGGACCCTGATCCGATGTCGTCGTCTCTCTTTACTAAATGTGATGTACGAGTCGACTTGTTTTACATTTGCGCCCATAACCCCCACCCTTAGCCGATACCCACCTAGTCCCACTATTCTATCGCGCAGCGTTAACACCGTTTCTATTCTATTCCCACAACAATCTCCTTCACTACTGACGTCATGCAGCCCAAATATTAAAAACTTAACTTTATGAAACATTCTCAGCAATGTTTGTCGGCGCAGAACAACTGCCATAACCTCGCTGTGCGGCAGCAATCCACGTTCATATCTACCGCGCCCCGTCTGAGGGACATTAATCTTGGCCCCCCCCCTCCTGGACTTTCTCAATAACTCAAAAACCATGGTAGATACCAACGAAAAACTTGCAGTACCTTATCCTACATCAATTTGACGTCTTCTCTAAAAATTGCGATGAAATTGATTGATCACTGTGGTAGAAAATGACCTTTTGATGACGTCATGTCATGCCATTTTTGGTGGAAAAACGACAAATGTTTGAAAAATCGTAGGAAATGGAGGTGTGAAGCAAAAAAAATCGAAAGGTGGGAAATTGCATTGTCTTTAAAATGGCATCTTGGATTTTCAAAATTTTGAGTTTTTGACCACTAAAAATAAAATAAAAATATAAAAACAAAAAACAATCGCAAATATTTCAAAAACCGGAATATATGTAAGATAACTAAGTATAAACAAAACCCAAACCAAATTTCAAAGCAATATCTGAATTTTTGACTGACTTATGACTCCCCAAGTGTAAGTAACTCATGACGTCATTTTTTTCTTCAAATAATTTTGTTGACCTTTTTGACCAGATTGAGACAAATAAATAGCACAGCTGTTTTTTCTGAGACAAAACTGGACTATACAAAAAAATCACAATTTGACCTCATATGACCTGACTTTGACCTTTTATGGTGTCAGATTGTCAAAATGGCTTATACTATCGAATTACACGTGTAAAACAACCCATAAAACATATGTTGCATTACTTTCGTAGACCTCTTGCCAACAGTTACCTTTTGTGACCCGATATTGACCTTGACCTTTGCTTAAAATTTCACTTTTGCTTAATGCAGGAGTTTCATTATTATTTCATATACCTTTGAGAGCACTTTGTGGTCAAATTGTTACAATCTAAGGCTATGGATAGACAATATGGCCCAAAAACTAAAATATATCTATTTTGACCTTTTGACCTGACCTTGACCTGACATGTGACCTTATTTCGATAAAATTTCACATATGCTTTGGGTGCGTATCAATGAGACCTTTCGATTGCCGTATTGCGCGTCTCGCTACGGCTATTGGTTCAGAAGATAACGAGGGAGGCAAGAATTCTGCCCCCCCAAACGGGGCGCGTTCGGCTGATACCCCAGCGGCGGGCACGCGGTTAAAGCGGAACACTGCCACCTTAACATATATTTGAGTGAGATAGCCATTTTGGCTGCTGGCATTGAAATTATGTATTGCAGCTAGTTAAAACAAACCACTTGAGGTCGAATCACAGAGAAATTGCGAGTTTATTGTTGACATCTGTAACATTCCCAGTCCCCAATGTATTTGAGATTGGCGGACCCGTGAGCCGATGTCGTTCGTCTCTCTCTTACTAAATGTGATTGAACAGGTTCGACTTGTTTTACGTTTGGCAATGTACATTAGCCATACACTAGGTCATATTGATGGCAGCGTGAAGTTTTTTTTTATTCCCAAAAATTCCTTCATATGACGTCATCAGACCAAATATTAAAACGTTTTTTTAATGAAATTGAGCACTTTTTGTAAGAAACGAATGTCATAATCGTGTTCAGCAGCTATTACTTCATATTTTGCACCACAAATGGCGTACATTCGAGAACTTTTTGGAAGGTGGCAGTGTCCCTTTAAGCACCACAAGCGGCGTACATTTGAGCACTTTTGGGAAGGTAGCAGTGAAGGAAGGTTTTGGGAAGGTTAACGCCAGCCCCACCCCAGTCATTGGCGTTCGGCTGAGGCCCCAGTCAATGACGGGTTTATAGCATTGACCTATAATATAACTAGACGGACTACTCCCATAGGCCAAACGTGCCAGGTTGGCGACGCTAGCGCCACTAGTGAGAAGGGAGAAGTTATCCACGTAATGCTAAAGCAATGGGAATTGGGGTATATTTAAGCGAGCGCAGATAAAGAATTATACATGTTTATGATTATGGGAAGTGTCAGATATGCATACATCAATTATATACGTGTTAAAGACAAACATAACGCCGAGTTTCCCGAGGTATGACCATGGCAAATTGTTATAAAGTGTATGTTCCGGGTTCAGCGGTACGTGGTAGCACGATGAATGACAACAAAACAGTGCAGCAAAATTATATGAAAGGTAGCGTAAATGATGTCGCAGATAAGCGACTTATTTTTAGCATTTTAGTAATACCCTGTTAACACGCGCACTGGAAGGGGGCACTTTTGCCCCCCCCCCCCACATGTTTTTTCGTGAATATCTCACAAACGAAGCGGCGCAGAGGTTATTTTTTGTGCGACATTTACGGCAATATAATAGATAGCAGATCGTTTGACGTAACAAAAGTCGAAATCGGTCGATAAATTTGCGAGTTTTATGGATTTGAATTCCAAGATGGCGGCCAGAATCGAGGTCGGCGAAGCGATATCTTAGGAATTAACAGTCAGATCAAGACGATGAAAGGGACTGTCCCACCTTAACATTAGATTTGAGTTGAGATAGCCATTTTCCGTGCTTGGCATTGAAATTATGTTGGATAGAAAGTTAAACAACCCACCGAGTCAAATCACAAATAAATTTGAGTTGGTTTTGACATCTCCCAACAAAGAACCCACAATAGTTAATTAGCATTAGGAATTTTATACATACGATGTCGTTCATCGGTCTCTTTATCCCTGAGATGTTCTCCGTGCAAAGCGACTTTGTTTACAAATTTGGCTGTAACATAAGGCCACCAGTGTGCGAGCTTTAGCTCATACCCAACCAAGGCTCTATGAAGCAGCGATGGAAGATTTTTCTCTACTTTCACCCAATTAAAAAAAATCCTTTCATTATTCGACGTTCATTCAGCCGCAAAATATTAAAAAAACGGTAATTTTTATGAACATATAGAGCACTTGTCAGTCGAAGCAAAATGCTCATAACTACGTTGTGCGGAGCGCGGAGCATTCTTAATATTTAGCACCACATGCGGCGTACATTTGAGAACTTTTGAAAAGGTGGGACAGTCCCTTTAAAACGCCATTCGGTAGCCAATGTCAATGTTCATCCTCAAACACAACTTAAGACACAACTTAGTCGAAACACAACATAAGACATAACGTGACGTCACAGGTCATACATTGCTGGTGACCTGTGATCTCACAGAGGTCAAGTTCCAAAAAATGATGCCATTTGGTCCAATTTGACCTTCGTGACCTCGTTTCACCTTTAAGATGTTAACCTAAGGTCACCATAATTTCAGAAAATGTAGATCATCATGGCGCCTACATACCCTTCAAGTTTGAATGTTCTAGCTCTCATACTTTCTGAGATCTTAGGGCCAACAATCATCATATATATTTATGATGATTGTATTATATATTCATGATGATTGTTATGAAATATAGGTTTATATAATTAATATTATTTAGATGGGAGATTTCGCAAACTGAAAAAAAAAAACGAGTTTTGCGCAATATCGAAAAGATGCCTGAGGCTAGAACTCGAAAACTATTCAACAGACGGGGCAGAAAAGTTAACAGTGTGAACCTGCGGCCCAGATAACCCCCAAAACATATTTGTATCGAACTATGAGAAACAGTGTGTTATGTTTTGGTCGATATGACATTGGCTGCACTGGGTGATCTCAAGTCACGTAACCTTGAAGTCAAGGAGCGACCTGCAGGGGTCATATTATGTATCATCAAATGCAGCTCAACGAAGCAAATATAATGTTGTTCAGTTCAGCTCTCTAACGCACTTACGTCATCGTCATCGTCATAACGTATTCGGGAGTAAGAAGGCCGCTTGGCCTGATGGTCCCGTTCTCATCGAGCTTGGGTACAGTTTGACTCAGTCAGGAATATTGAAGCGGATGCCTGCCCAGTGGACATCCAGACGGGACTTGAACTGGTTCAAGGATGAGGCTAGGACGACGTCCGAGGGGAGAGCGTTCCAGTCGTTCACGACTCTCACACCAAAGCAGTGTCTTCGAACCCTCGATTTGGCCAGTTCCTTGTTCAATTTCCACTGGTGTCCTCTTGTCCTTGAATGCCGTGCTGGTGAGAAGAAGTTCTCCGGTTGCAGGTCCAGCTCAGAATGCATGATTTGGAATGTTCTGATCATATCTCCGCGACGTCTTCTGTAATACAGCGAGGGCAGGTCCAGCAGTTTGAGACGCTCGGGGTACGGTCTGTCTCTCAACTCTGGGATGAGTCGCGTAGCTCGACGCTGTACTCGTTCGACTGCCTTCTGATCAGCTTTGTTAAATGGGCCCCAGATGGAACAGCCGTACTCAAGGTGGGGTCTGACCAGCGTCTTGAACAGCAGGGGAAGTGTTACTCTGTCGATGGCTTGGAATGACCTGCGTATCAGTCCCAATATCTGCGATGCTTTAGCTGCTGCGCTAGCTGCCTGCCTTCGGAACTTGAGGTCAGTGTCAATATGGATGCCCAAGTCCTTCTCTGAACAGGACGTCCCCAGTGGGACTCCCCCCAGCGAGTAGTTGTTTTCAGGGTTCTGACTTCCAATATGAATCGTAGCGCACTTCTCAGCATTGAATGGCATCAGCCAAGAATCAGACCAGGATGTGACAGCGTCAAGATCGCTTTGGAGCCGCAATCGGTCTTCCTCCTTTGCCACATTCCGGTAAATCTTGGTGTCGTCAGCGAATATTTTGACTGAGCTGCTCACGATGCTGGGCATATCGTTGATGTAAAGGATGAACAGCGTCGGTCCGAGTACTGACCCTTGAGGGACACCACTTGTGACTGGTGACCACGGCGAGCTACTGCCCCGGACGACGACCTGCTGCTGTCGATCTGTCAGGAAGGATCGAATCCAGTCGAGAATGTGACCGGATACACCACACGCGCTCAGTTTGGTCAGGAGGCGCTCATGTGGGACTGAATCGAAAGCTTTGCGAAAGTCTAGGTACAACACATCAATTGGGTCGCCATTCTCCAGTATCCTGGTCCAGTCTTCCAGAACTTCTAGCAGCTGAGTCGTACAAGATCGTCTGGCTCGAAAGCCATGTTGGTCCTTGGACAGTTGGCCAGTAGATGTAAGGTGATCCATGAGTTGATCCCTAATGAGCGATTCAAGAACCTTGCATGGAACAGAAGTCAAACTCACAGGTCGGTAGTTCCCAGGGAGGCGCTTATCCCCTTTCTTGAATATTGGGATTACAGTACCCATCTTCCAGTCCTGTGGTAGTCTGCCATTCNNNTTGCAGCTTGAAGCGTATCCATTGTCGCTTGAAGAATTCCTCCATCCGGTGCAGGCTTACAATAGCACACAGCAATAAGGAGCCTAGGGATGGTTCTAAGTTCCACTATCAACAATTCGGTACCTACGCTCTCTAGATCCTCCCTTCTCACCGGAAAAAGATGGTTACGTACCGCGCATGCTACTCCACCGCCGTGACCGTCCCGGTCTCGTCGAAACCAGGCGTGATCAGGCAGGCCGAGTTGCAGCTCGGAGTCGGCTATCGCAGGCTTCAACCAAGTTTCGGTCATGGCTATCACGTCGTGTTTGGCGAGCTCTGGTTGCAGGGGAAACGTAGTGTTATCAGCTATTCCTCAGGCTCCGACGTTCTTGGTGAGTAATCGTCGTCCCGTGTCGTTCGAGCCTGCGTGCTGGAACCCCGTTGATGCTTGACTCCAGCGGAACCAGTCTGCGACGCTGTTAGCGGACCGGGGTTAAGCTCGACATCACCAGAGATGATAACACGGCGAGCATTCCAGTGGGAGCAGCCTTTGGTGTCGTGAGGAACAACAGCACGAAAATATTTCGGTGCTCTGCCTCCTTTTGTCTTTAGTTTTGGAATTTGTGGAACCCATAGCTCTCTGGGAGGCACTGGAGAGCGCTGCAGGGTCTTCAGATGCCATGAGTCGCCAGATGTTCCCGGTGTCTCAGCAGGCCATGGCACACAGAAGCAAACAGCAACGGACAGCAGACAAACCCGAACGAAAAAACGTACCACGCAGCAGCGGACCTTGAACACCGTACCCACCCGGCATCGATGGTTTTCTTGATCTTTTCCTTTAAACCACCCAAACCCATAGATCCACGACGTTCCCGTGATATCGTTATCGTTCGTTGAAGTAAGCCCGAAAAAGTAGTTACGGCTCCAAGACTAGATATTGATGATTACAGGAAGTATTGGGCCAATCCGAAAAGATCTTGCCGGCCCTCGAAGTAAACATTGACCTAGAATAAATTGAATTATTTTTATGCATATTTACAGTAAAAAAACAACTCTTAAAATGAAATAATTTGAATTAACACCAATGAATCTGGGAGAGGCTATGCAAGTAATTTTGGAAGTGACGAGCTACCGCGTGCACCCTGTGCCTCCTGTTAGTGCCTCAGTACACGAAATAGGGCCTGTGCCCACGGTGCTCTCGCACAATTCTGCTGTATTTCGCCAGCCTGGCCAAATACGGATATTTTTGTTGATGTACCTTGGTTCCCCTGAAAATTAATGTTTTTGTGATTTTTTTTCGTTTTTTTTTTTTTAAATTTATGCCCCTCTTAAATATAGTGGATCGAATCCGGTGATTTTTTTTTAGTGGGGTTACCTTGAGCTCCCCGACCAAAAATTGCCCACCACCCCTAAAGCGAATCCTGGGCACGCCACTGATCAACTTTAACATGAAATATGGGAATGTGGGAATGTTTGTATGCAAAATGTGAGGAACTTACAATATATTTTGATCTCGTCTGTCGATTCAAGTAATAACTCAATTTTGTGGAAGATGCCAATATTTCCCTCTTCATCAATTGCAATAAATAATGAGAATACAACGTTCAGCTGATTGTTCGATTTCATCATGTTCCAACGTCTAGCAAACGTACCATCGCTTGGCTGAGACCTAACAGAGGCATTTTTACCCAGGGAAATGCTGCTGCACCGGCGCCTGCAACTGCAGCAACTGCTGCAAGGACGGCAAATGCTGCAAGGCTGGTGACTGCTGCAAGGGCGGAAAGTGCACCTGCACCGACTGCAAAATGTACCGCCGCCGCCAACTGCGCTGTGCTGCAAGGACCGCACAATGCTGCCACAGCTGGTGACTGCCGCAAGGACGGAAAGCGTGCACCTTGCACCGACCTCACAATGTACCGCCCGCCGCCAACTGCGGCTGCTGCTGCACAGACGGCAAATGCTAGCAAGGCTGGTGACGCTGTCAAGGCGAAAGTGCACCTGCACCGACTGCAAACTGTACCGCCCGCCCGCCAACTGCGGCTGCTGCTGCAAGGACGCAAGATGCTGCAAGGCTGGTGACTATTGCAAGGGCGGAAAGTTGCACCTGCACCGACTGCAAATGTACCGCCACCGCCAACTGCGGCTGCTGCTGCAAGAGCAAATGCTGCAAGCTGTGACTGCTGCAAGGGGCGGTAAGTGGCACCTGCACCGACTTGCCCCAAATGTAACCGCCGCGCACAACTGCGGCCTGCTGCTGCAAGGAGCGGCAAATGCTGCAAGGCTGGTGACTGCTGCAAGCGGCGGAAAGTGCACCTGCACCGACTGCAAATGTACCGGCGCGCCAACTGCGGCTGCTGCTTGCAAGACGGCAAATGCTGCAAAGGCTGGTGACTGCCTGGCAAGGCGGAAAGTGCACCTGCACGACTGCAAATTGTACCGCCGCCGCCAACTGCGGCTGCTGCTGCAAGGACGGCAAATGCTGCAAGGCTGGTGACTGCTGCAAGGGTGAAAAGTGCACCTGCACCGACTGCAAATGTACCGCCGCCGCCAACTGCGGCTGCTGCTGCAAGGACGGCAAATGCCTGCAAGCTGTGACTGCTGCAAGGCGGACAAAGTGCACCTGCACCGACTGCAAATTTACCGCCGCCGCCAACTCTGGCTGCTGCTGCCAAGGACGGCAAAGCTGCCCAAGCTGGTGACTGCTGCAAGGCGGAAAGTGCACTGCACCGACTGCAAATGTACCGCCGCCGCCAACTTCGGGCTGACTGCTGCAAGGACGGGCAAATTGCTTGCAGCTGGTGACTGCTGCAAGGGCGAAAGTGCACCTGCACCGATGCAAATGTACCGCCTCGCCAACTGCGGCTGCGCTGCAAGGACGGCAAATTGCTGCAGGCTTGGTACTGCTGCCAAGGGCGGAAAGTGCACCTGCACGACTGCAAATGTACCGCCGCGCCAACTGCGCTGCTGGCTGCAAGGACGGCAAATGCTGCAGGCTGGTGACTGCTGCAAGGCGGAAAGGCACCTGCACCGACTAGCCAATGTACCGCCCCGCCAAAACTGCGGCGGCTGCTGCAAAGGACGGCAAATGCTGCAAGGCTGGTGATGCCGCAAGGCCGAAAAAGTGCACCTTGCACGACTGCCAAATGTACCGCCGCCCGCAACTGCGGCTGCTCTGCAAGGACGGCAAATGCCTGCAAGGCTGTGACTGCTGCATGGGAGGAGAAGTGCACCTGCACCGACTGCAAATGGACCCGCCGCCCGGCCAACTGCCGCTGCTGCGAAGGACGGCAAATGCTGCAAGGCTGGACTGCTGCAAGGTGAAAAGGCACTGCACCGACTGCAAAGTACCCGCGCCGCCAACTGCGCTGCTGTGCCAAGGATCGGCAAATGCTGCAAGGGCTGGTGACTGCGCAAGAGTGAAAAGTCACCTGCACTGACTGCAAAATTGTACCGCCGCCGCAACTGCGGCTGCTGCTGAAGACGGCAAATGCTGCAAGGGGCTGTACTGCCTGCAAGGCCGGAAAGTGCACCTGCACCGACTGCAAATGTACCGCCGCCGCCAACTGCGGCTGCTGCTGCAAGGACAGAAAGTGCTGAGCGTGAGGCGACTGATTGGTGACGGCCCAGGAGACCGCGGGTCTGGAGAAACAGACGGCTGTGAGTGGACCCACAGGCATCGCACAGAGCTCGCCGCCTCTACCTGTACCGTGTGAGTGGCGGCGTAATGTAGCGGGCGACTGACTGCGTGTGTGTGACGCCTCGGTGTCGAGCCTGGCATGTGTTGTTGTGAGACTGCCGCGTCCCGGCAGACTATTGGCGATAGCTGAGCCCTGCCCTGTCGCGTATTACCATAATCTGCCTCTACAATCTACGTCCGAGAGATCACCATAATATTTGTAGCCTCGCGGTGGACTCGTAAGATATGTCAGCGAGACTGTTTGGCAGGCGAGAGTCTTCAATATTCCTCTTATGTTGCCAGTACATTAGCGCTGCATGCTCGGGATGATGCAATGAGAAGTCTCTGGGAAATCGGGGTGTAGTAGGGCCTAGGGGCACAGCAGCGGGCTCGAGAAATGGCGGCCGGAGGGTACACTCGGGGGAGGGAGATAACCACTCTCCGCTGCACGCAGACCATGACGGACCGCATCGGTCGTGCCACCAAAGTGTGGCCAGCTTTGTCTTGTGATTGTGTTAAATTTTGTATAGTATGTCAATAAATGTGAACAAATATATCACTTGAATTTGTAGCAGGCTTACAAGCGATGCCTGAGCCGAACGAAAACTATTGAATCGTTGCCGGAGCGTTAGTGTATGTATGTAGGTCGGTACGGTAAAGCCAGGGAGCACCGCCTACTGGGAGCACCACCCATACCAGTACCTATCTGAAAAATGGAAAAGCGTAGATAATTGGCTGCCGGTGATTTGTGGTCGGCTCCGAACATGTAGCCAATGTGAGTGAGTTGATCCGAACAATTTAACTCGTGCTTGTTATATAAAGAAAAGCTCAAATTTATACGACTGAATTATAAGCTTTCTTGAACTTTTTGCCTTTACATCGCTAAAAACAAACGATGTCTGTCGAGTCTTTGAACATATATTGGTGCTCCATGATGTTGGATTTCAGCGACATACGCCGTGTTTTCCTAGTAACTGCGGTTATAGCGCAATGACGGCACCTCCTGCGGGCAGGGGCAGAGGTTCAGACTGCCCCACCTCTGCTGCTGAGGTGCAGACTGCCACCTCTGCTGTGACACCTGCGGGCAGGGGCAGAGGTCAGACTGGCCACTTCTGCTGTGACACCTCGGGCAGGGGCAGGGGTGCAGACCTTGCCCCACCTCTGCTGTGACCCTGCGGGCAAGGGGCAAGGTGCAGACTGGCCCACCTCTGCCGCTGAGGTGCAGAACTGCCTACTCTGGTGTGACACCCGTGCGGGCAGGGGGGGGGCAGACTGCACCTCCTGCTGTGACACCTGCGGGCAGGGGCAGAGGTGGCAGACTGCCCAGTCTGCTGTGACACCTGCGGGCAGGGGCAGAGTGTGCAGGACTGCCACCTCTGCGTGTGAGCTACCTGTCGGCAGGGGCAGGGGTTCAGGACTCTGCCATCTGCTGTGACACTGAGGCAGGGGCAGAGGTGCAGGACTGCCACCTCTGCTGCTGCAGGTGCCAGGACTGCACCCTGCTGTGACACCTGGCGGGCAGGGGCAGAGGTGCAGATGCACCTCTGCTGTGACACCTGCGGGCAGGGGCAGAGGTGCAGACGCCACCTCTGCTGTGACACTGCTGGGTCTTAGGTGGTCAGGGCGGCAGACTGCCAACTCTGCTGTGACACTGCGGGCAGGGACAAAAGGTGCAGACTGCCACTTTGCTGCCCTGCTTTCGTGACACCTGCCGGCTCAGGGTTTGCAGAGTGCAGACTGCCACCTCTGCTGTGGGACAACCTGCGGGCAGGGGCAGAGGTGCAGACTGCACCTTCCTGTGACACCTGCGGGCAGGGGCAGAGGTGCGAGACTGCCCCTCTGGCTGTGACACACTGTCGGGCAGGGGCAGAGGTGCAGACTGCCACCTCCTGCTGTGCACCTGCGGGCAGGGCAGAGGTGCAGACTGCCACCTCTGCTGTGACACCTGCGGGCAGGGGCAGAGGTGCAGACTGCCCCACCTCTGCTGTGACACCTGCGGGCAGGGGCAGAGGTGCAGACTGCCACCTCTGCTGTGACACCTGCGGGCAGGGGCAGGGGCAGAGGTGCAGACTGCCACCTCTGCTGTGACACCTGCGGGCAGGGCAAGAAGGTGCAGACTGCACCTCTGCTGTGAACCTGCGGCAGGGGCAGGGGCCAAGAGGTGCAGACTGCCACCTCTGCTGTGACAGCCTGCGGGCAGGGGCCAGGAGGTGCAGATACTAGCCACCTCTGCTGTGGACACCTGCGGCAGGGGGCAGAGGGGCAGAACTGGCCACCGTCTGCTGTGACCTGCCGGGCAGGGGGCAGAGGGTGCAGACTGCCACCTCGCGTGACACTCGGGCAGGGGCAGAGGTGCAGACTGCCCACCTCTGCTGCTGAGGGCAGACTGGCCACTCCGTCTGCTGGACACACTGCGGGCAGGGGCAGAGGTGCAGAACTGCCACCTCTGCTGTGGACACCTGGCGGCAGGGCAGAGGTGCAGACTGCCACCTCTGCTGGTGACAACTGCGGGCAGGGGCAGAGGGGCAGACTGCACCTCTGCTGTGACACCTGCGGGCAGGGGCAAGGTGCAGACTGCCACCTCTGCTGGACTACTGCGGGCAGGGGAGAGGTGCATGTACTGCCACTCTCTGCTGTGACACTGCGGGCAGGGGCCGGGGTGCGACTGCCACCTCTGCTGTGAACACCTGCGGGCAGGGGCAGGGGTGCAGACTCCACCTCTGCTGTGACCACCTGCGGGCAGGGCAGGGGCGGCAGAGACTGGCCCTCTGCTGTGAACCTGCGGGCAGGGGCAGAGGTGCAGACTGCCCCTCTGCTGTGACACTGCGGGCAAGTGGCAGGGGCGGCAGACTGCCCCTCTGCTGTGACACCTGCGGGCAGGGGCAGAAGGTGCAGAACTGCCACCTCTGCCTGTGACACTCTGCGGGCAGGGCCAGGGGCGGGCAGAACTGCCCCCTCTGCTGTGACAGCTGCGGGCAGGGTGCAGAAGGTGCGACTGACGCCACCTCTCTTGACGACCTGCGGGCAGGGGCAGAGGTGCAGACTGCCACCGTCTGCTGTGACAGCCTGCGCGCAGGGCGCAGAGGTGCAGACTGCCACTCTGCTGGTGACACCTGCGGAGGGGCAGGGGGGGGGGGGCAGACTGCACTCTGCTGTGAACAGAACCTGCGGGCAGGGGCGAGAGGTGCAGACTGCCACTCTGCTGTGAACACCTGCGGGCTAGGGGCAGAGGTGCAGACCTGCCACCTCTGCTGTGACATCCTGCGGCAGGCGGCAGAGGTGCAGAACTGCCACCTCTGCGTGACACCTGCGGGCAGGGCCAGGGGGGGGGCAGACTGCCACCTCTGCTGTGACACCTGCGGCAGGGGCAGAAGGTGCAGACTGCCACCTCTGCTGTGACACCTGCGGGGCAGGGGCAGGGGGGGGGCATGACTGCCACCTCTGCTGTGAACACCTGCGGGCAGGGGCAGAGGTGCGGACTGCCACCGTCTGCTGTGACACCTGCGGGCAGGGAGGGGTGCAGCCTGCCCACCGTCTGGCTGTGACACTGCGGGCAGGCGGCAGGGGTGGCAGACTGCACCTCTGCTGTGACACTTTGCGGGCAGGGGCAGGGGTGCAGACCTGCCACTCTGCTGGACACCTGCGGGCAGGGGCAGAGGTGCAGACTGCCACCTCTGCTGTGACACCTGCGGGCAGGGGCAGGGGGGGGGCAGACTGCCACCTCTGCTGTGACACCTGCGGGCAGCGGCAGGGGGGCAGACTGCCACCTCTGCCGTAAAACTGAGGTGGCATTGCCACGCTGAAAATTGAGGCCACCGTCAAACAATTTATCGGGGCTGTTTTTCCGAAATTTTGCTGACCGCCGCGCTGTGAACATATATATGGAATAGATTTCGTCGTCGACCAATGCACATTTTAGTCACGTTAGTCTACATTGTTATTCAAACTATTCTATCCAGTCATGATCATAATATTCGCCAATTTGAGCGAAACTTTCGCTCTGTATCGGGTTATCAAAATGTAATTATCTTACCGAGAGCAGACCAATGCAACAGCTGCATCAGGCGTAGGAGGCGGGGCGGGGGGGGGGGGCAACTGCCTCCAATATTTTTCGAATTTGCATTACGCCTATGGACGTTTTGCATGGAAAGAATTACTTCGAAAATGCCTTTTTGCCCCCCACCCCAACCCCAACTTCAAAATGAGTTTCCTCGCCTCTGAACAGCTGCGCGCGGAGCCAACTGACCTATGGGAGCGGATCGCCTTCAACAGCCTCTTTAATTCGAAAATGAAACGTTTAACTTTAATGAACGATAGAGACTAGACATTATGTCAGAATTGACTGGCGCACCGAGGCGTAGCTTTGTTTTGGCGTGTTCAACTGTTGCGTATGTGATAAAAAAGATGCCTTAAAAGTCAGGCAACGTCGCGCAAGCAGTGTGCGCATTTGAAGAACCTGCTCCATTGTAAATGCACAAGCATGTAGACAGGATTTTAATCAAGGGGGCACAACGGTGGTAGAATCAAATTTTGCTCCTCAGCCATATGTTTTTGACCGGGGTAGGGTCGAAAAAAATCACATTTTATCTAATGTAAAAATATTTTGCTCAGTGAGTCGGAGGGGGAGGGGTGCTACGTTCCTGGTCTATCATCTGATAAACGCAATACATACCTAGTTATTTCATCGTGGGGTGCTATGCATAATTTATTGGTCCGGCATAAAATATAATGTGCTAAATTATTTGAAGAACTTGCAAAACTGAATACCTATCAGCTAAATAATAATAAGAATAATAAACGGGACGAAAGTGTTGGGCTTTAGTCTTGTTTGTCGCGAGATTTATATTATAGTATGTTGAACTTCCTTGGCACTTTCCCCCAGCAGAGGATATATGTGTGCCTACTCAGTTAATTTTGCCACCCCTGGTGAAAATCCGTGGCGCCGCCCCTGCTGGCTAGTGATGGTGCTCCTCCGGCGAGTGACGGCGCCCCTCCAACTAGTGACTGCCCCTCTCCGGCCCGTGACGGCGCCCCTCCGGCCAGTGGCTGCCCCTCTCCGGCCCGTAACGGCTCCTCCGGCCAGTGACGGTGCTCCTCCGGCTAGTGACGGTGCCCCACAAAATGTTTAAGGTCCAACGAGCACGTGCGGAAGGAGAGGCGTCTCTGCACAATTTTCGCCAATATTAGGGGCATCCCTGTCGATCGGGTGGCGCCTCTCAAGGCAATAACCTGGTCCCTTGGGAATTTATGCGCTCGCCACTGGACTGCCTGCCACTGTTCAGTGCCGAAGTGTTCAATTTCGCCCGTGTCAAGAATAATTGATCGTGTTCTATACTCCACATTATGTCTTGCAGAACTTCTTAAATTTTCCAAATAAATGTGTAGTGCGTGACTCTATGTTCTTTAAAATGCTGCTCCGCAACAATACGCTGATGTGTATGTGTTTTCTTAGAACAGGGATTTAATGTGGCAGGAATGTAGCAGTACACGTTAAAATGTATAACATAGTGTGTTATCTGAGATGATTGAAACTCTGATTGAGATTGATCATAATGATTGAATGGAATATAATAACCAGTAACCTCATACTAATTAAAAGAGATAAAATGACAAAATTATAAATTGTAATATTTCGCCGTTGCGGCGTTCTTCAGCAAATAAACACTTTTAAATACAAAACACAAAAATCAGCGAAACACAGTCAAGAATCATAAGCACATGATATGTTTCCACCTGCCATACTTCGTAATCCACCTGCCATACTCATTGTAAATGCACAACAGGCATGTAGCCAGGATTTTTATCAAGGGGGCAAAACGGTGGTAGAATCAAATTTCGCTCCTCAGCCATATGTTTTTGACCGGGGTAGGGTCGAGAATAAAAAATATAATTGTATATAATGTAAAAATCACGGTCCAACGGGTCGTATCCACGCTGCGCAATACTCGTAAAGACAAGGAAAGAGGCGTATTCAGACATACAACAGGATGGGGAACAGACACGCATTCGTCATCGCGACAGAACACAGACAAAGACTCCACTCTGTACTGGCCCTTTGTTGACGATAAGCTGTGCAAAAAAGTACACGGTATAGTTAACAACAGTAAAATCAATTTCCAGGTGGCATGGAAGGGGGAGAAACATGGGAAATAAATTGAGATCAGGGTCAGCCTACAGCACCCCTTCTGTCCGGGTGGAAGGCAGAAACTGTCACCATGCCACGCAAGGGCTCGCGGGAAGATGCCACTAAAAAACAACGGTATACAGGATCGACTGTACAGCTCTGCCTGATGGTCAGTCCTTTTAATCGGAGAGAGGCAAAGGCGCGCCATCAGAATAGGGAGATTTTATTAAGCTGAGCCAACTCTGCGGTGATGTATGCCTGGAAATAATGTCTCGAGAGTAGTCACTCATACGCATATACGGTACTAGTCCACCAAGAAACAGAGGCATATTAACCACACGCTTCGTAGACGATCTAAAAAGTATGAGAAGAGTATGTAGTCATTCTATTCGCATATCTCGCTTGCTTTTACGAGGAGTGGGCCTGATCCTAAAAATCCAAAGAATCGTCTACAGAGTACCTAGGAGAGCACGCAAATAAGTAACCTGACTCTATATATCGCGCCAGAGAATTTATGGGCTATGGGCCGACTCTGACCTACCCCAAGTGCATGCGCTGACTGTAGATATCGATGCAGGCGCGCGGACCTAGGTGTAGGGTGTTATAGCTCTTAGCCTTGTCTTGTTGTATATACCATAAACATAGGTTGTATTGATGGGATTGTACTCGTGTCACTCGGAAAGTTGTGGAATATATACGAGGATGGTATGTTTAGAGCCTGGGTTTAACTTTGTTGATGGGCGAGGCTGATATTCTGCTTCACGGAAAATGTGGAGTGTATAATTTAACTATAACATGGTAGCTATCGGTGTGTGAAGTAATAGCTAATGGTATGATGGACGTGGTGTCGTGACGTGTGTTATAATGTATGGGTTGCTGACGATCTATGTAGAATATGTTTTAGTTGGGCGTATTGCGATATGTGTGACATAGGATAAGGTGATGTAGTGTATTTAGAGGAAGTACGTGTAAGTGGTGACATGTTGGATCATGTCTTCTGCATAATATACCCTCACACACGGAGTATTGAAGCGATAGAATATTAAGGATCTAACGTATGTCGATATGAGTTTTTACGTAGTGATCAATAGGATAGAGCTACGGTGTATGTTATTTAATGGATACGCGCATAGAATCAGAGGTGTGTGGGTCACCTTCGTATGAGATTGTGATAAGGTGTCAACAGGACATGTACTCGTGATAGTGAGTGCGTCCAGCAAGGTTTCTAGAACCCGGTTGAACGAAAGGTAGCTCAAAGGTTATATAAAAAGTACTGACGATCACCTGATAAATGTTGTGTATTATTGCATACCTATAGTTTACGCGAATAGATAACTTGTAAATAATATGTAGATAAGCTTATTTGGATAATAAGGAAGCAGGTTAGAAAGACCTAGTGGGCCTTTGTGACATATGCATGTGCTAGGATTCTTGACTGTGTTTACTGATATTTTGTGTTTTGTATTTAAGTGTTTTATGCTGAAGAAGCCGCAAGCGGGCGAAATATTGGCAATGATGAAATTTTTAGTCTTTATCTCTTTTGAAGTTAGTATGCAGGTTACTTGTTAATGGTTATTATATTCCATTCAATCATAGTGTGTTATCGTAATACGATTAATATTGCACTGTGCACAAAGTAAAACTTACATTCTTGAACATTCACTGCTTAACCCACCCATGGCTGGGGGGGGACTCACAGGGATTCCTCAGGGATTCTCACGATAGCTAAAAAACGAACAGCGCTATCAACGCGAAACTTCTGGTACATTCTCCTAAATTAATTGGACGTCTTCAATGTCAAAATTAACCAAATCGTGGATTTTTTTTTCTCGAGTTTATCAAATTTAAAGACGTCACTTCACACGACTTTGACGCAAATATCAGCTAAACTCTAACAGGCTGTACACAGGCCATTACTCAAGCAAAATGCAATCGAACAACGTCAAAAGATAGCAAATAACAAGGGGTAGAAAATAGCAGTCTCGGATTTTCGTAAACTTTGCATTTGTCCCCCAAAAAGTTAAAATAAAAAAATAAATGCAAACAAAACCAACATTTCTTAATATTTTAAAAAACCGGAAGATATGTAAGAAAACTACATGTGTGAAAAACACATATGAAAAAACAATATCTGTATTTTGGAATCACTGATTGCTACCTAAGTATGAGTACTTACCTATTGACTTCATTTTTTAAAAAGTACGTTTTTTTATCAGTTACAAAAATTAATGGCACCACTGTTTTTCTGAGACAAAACTGTTTATGAAATATGCATTTTGTATGATATTTATCCATTTCAAAAATTGACCTGTTTTGACCTGACCTTGACCTTCATAACGGGTCTGGTGTGCAAAATGGCTGCTACAATCGAGAACTATATGCGTAATATTAACCCATACAACATGTTTTTGCATTGACTATTGCCAATCGTGACCTGATTTGACTTGATCTTGACCTTGATCTTTGCATACAATTTAATTTTGATTATGCGAGAGATGCATCATACCTTTAAGAGCACCTTGTGTGTTAATAGTCTCAATCTAAGACTTTGGATGGAAGGTATGATCTAAAAACTCAAATATCTTACATTTGACCTTTGACCTGTTTGTGACCCGACATGTGACCTTATTAAAACATTTCGCGTGTGCTTTAGAGTGGTCTCATAAAGAGCTTTCGATTGCCGACTTGTGCATCTCGCTACGGTTATTGGTTCGGAAGATAACAAGGGAAGCGGCGAATAACGCCCCCCCCCCCCGCCAATGGCGTTCGGTTTGATATCTGGTTTGATTCCACTAGATGATACAATATGACCAAGATAATTAACCTCTGTTTTCAAAAATTCGCATTTTGATCTTTTCAACTTTATCCAGCATTTCTCAGTCGGTTGTGTTAAGACAGCCTCAATATGCTCCAAACTGTTCTTCAACGTTTTTGAGTAAATCACAAAATATCATCACAGATATGCAATAGCGATTTATATGGGATTCCCTCTCAACACTGCATTCAATAAGTTCCGAAGAAATACTTTGGGAGGCATTGACATTCCAAAAGGCATCTTTAAACCTATGGGAGCCCAGCCAAAACATGGTGAACGACTGTCTTGTCCTTGGAGGTCTCCTCTAATTCGGACCTTCCAAAAACCGGAATCTTAAAATCCAGAGATGAAAAATATTGTGAACCATCAGGTGAAGCAAGAATAATCATCAATTCGCGGCAGCATGGGTGCCTATTGTTTTAGGTAATTCGATTCAAAGCTCGCAACAACACAGAACCTTTTTGAAACCACATCTTTTCTTAATCTCACCATCACAATGAGGGCTGGCCCAGGGCTCTCGGCTCGAGAGAACATAATCCCTGCTTTACATTTTGTCGATGGTGTTCCTGTACAAGTTCCCTCTGACTAAAACGGTTAACCTATCTGGCCTTTGTCTGATTGGGGATTGATTCCCTGTGTCAAGTTTTGCTATTTACCAGATGAGTGTGATCCTAAATCACAGTCACTTTTGGCGAACAGGGTCAGTTATTTCGGTCCAGTTTAATCTCGACTAATTTTTGACAGCTGTGATTCTGACACGGAGACAAGTCGACTTTTCGATTTCAGGAATTGTCGCCATCAGGTATCTGTACAGTATTTTGACAATGTTTATTTACGTGGAGATGCCTATGATTCGCCGTCTTCTAAACTTCAGCGATTCCAATTACAGAAGCGGGCGAGGATAACGTATAATCTCGGCCAAGTGGAATTCAACGATCACAACACACTGACGGGCTTCATTGACTATTACATCACACTACTAACAACAATAAACCAGGGCTCATCTCCTAAAATCTGGACAACACGTTGATTGACGTGTTGTGCAAACAGTTATTGAATCAATGAGTTGTTCTCGATTTCACTGCAGGAATTTCCTATATATTAGATTGGGCACGTTATAGTGACAGTTGGAGACAGTCGAATGAGAGATGTTGCAGAATGACAATGTAAAGTTTGGAGGATCGAAGCGGATAATCATAAACCCACTCAGGTTCAGAGTTTTGTGACCGAAGTTCGACGTTGCGCTGAAAAATCCGTCAGAAAATCAATTGCCAAGATACATTGGTTTCAGTCCAATTACAATCATGAAATCTGTACGACTGATCAAATCCGGCAGATACTTACCTGGAGCACCAGCTGTCCGAAACAGAAAAAGTTTCTAATTCTATGACCGGACAAACTAATTGGAGGGGAGTGCAGTTTGTCGGGTCGAAAATTCCATATGAATGTGTTTTTTCAGGATTTGTTGAAAGTTTTCCTAGATATATAATTGAAATGTCCGGCACCTGAATCTACCAAAGCATACGTTTTTCAGAAACTTCCTAAATGTAACCAGCACAATGGGTAGTGGTCAGTTTACCGATCACACCGCAATTTTGGCGGCCATTTGATCGGATGAAAACGGTTTCTTGCGGAACAACCATTTCGTCGGGACCGCGTCGCGGTAGGTCCTCTGCTCCGGCGTTCCTCCTCAGTTTCGCCACTCTACAGAACAGAACCCAACGTGACCAATCCGTCCACAGGCCCATGAACAAATTGGCGCCGTCTGGGGTCCATCGGTGGTTGTTTTGGGGTGGTGGCTGGCGGGTAAGCGTACATGTAGTGGTGGGTGGCGTGGTCGGTTCTATACTGTTTCTTAGGTGCGCGTCGTGAGTTTGTGATGTAACTGGGCGCGCTGTTTGTATTGTTGTGGGTGGGACGCGCTGGCGCGTGGGTGATCATTGTGTCTGGTTGGCGGTGGTGGTTGGTAGTGGGTTGGAGTCTGTTTGTGCTTGTTCTAATTTCTTCATGTAAAGTCACTACCGTCCTTATTTCAGTTCCCTGCGAACCCGTCATCTTTCCTCTACCCATATCCACCTTCCATCGGTTCATGGCATTCATCTTCGTCAGGTATAAGTGAAAGATTTTGTCTGATTGATGTTCCGTCAAAAGCTAATATTTTTCAAAGGTCGTCCAAGTTTTGCAGTTTTCCTATTTCCAAACTCTAGCAAGGTCGGTCGTCTCTCAGTCCTCGTTGGAACGTCTGTCTACGTATTAATCCTTTGCGTCGTCGCTTGTCGATATCATCAAAAGGTTGCATTGGCTGCGGCCGCAAGCCTCTCAGAAAAGTATTTGTATGCACTCCCATTCCTTTGCTTGATTTGCCTCAGTTTTTCCCTTGCTATGCGTGGGATCCTCTGCTCCCATATCGTTCTCTCAGATTTTTTCTCAATCCAGTCCATGTAATTGCTGCTTTGGTAAGTCTGGCTACGAAACATCCTGCCAGGTCCCCCCAGTTGAGGTTCGCCAACACACACATTCTGTCTGAAAGTCAACCGCATTTGAAAGACTGCTCCATGTCTGAAAGATTGATAAAATATTTGTGTCCCTTCTCCATGTAGTTCCTAACTTGATTTTTGCGAGGCTAGCTACGTCGAATTTCTCTGGTACCAACACTTGGCATGGCTAGACTGTCACGAAGTTTCCGCGGCTGTGCCAATGCTACGAAAACTCACACGACACAACAATTACTCACAGGTCAAACAGTCACTACTACTACAATCACACAATTTGTAACAGTGCACAAATCACAACTGCAACAGACACTAATCTGCCAAATTGAAAGCGAATTTTTTAAGGAATTTAAATAGGATTGGAATTTGGCTCACTGTACTGTTAGGCTCCGTTGAGAAGTTGAGAGAAGAAAGCTTTCTAGCAACAGATGAGATGAGAAGAATTGAAGATTTCAAGACCCGACGAAATCCTGGTCACGGGGCACCATTATAGTGAGAAGTGTGTTGATTTCAGATCGTTCAGTTCTGTCATATCGCGTCTCAGATTCATTTCCAGCTCCCCGTAGAGCTACCTGAATTCACTTTCACGTTTATATTAGTCGTCACTCAGATTACTCTCTCTCCAGTCACGCCACACTCTCACATACTATTGACAAACAACCTGCGGCCGAGGTCACAGCGACCGCTCGCATCGTAGCGCCTACTAAGCCGAACTTGCGGTCCCCCGTTCCGCTGCGACCTACCAGGCGTAACGCCGCCGCCGGCGCGCCACACGACGTCACATTCTCTATACCAATACACTCTGAGACTTCACATGGCCAACGCCGCCTCTGGCAGTTCAATACCAAATTTTGGGTAAAATTAAAGACCCAACGGCAATATTTCATAACTACTATTTGTTACAGCAATAAGTGAACCTGATTTGACTTGATCTTAACCTTAATCTTGCATACCAATTAATTTGATTACTGCGAGAGATGCATTCTACCTTTAAGAGCACCTTGTGTGTAATACAGTCTCAATCTTAAGACTTTGGATGGAAAGGTATTGATCTAAAAAACTCAATATATCTTACAATATCTGACCTTATTGACCTGTTTGTGACCCAGGACATATGACCCTTATTACAAACATTTCGCGTAGTGCTTAAGAGTGTGCTCATAAAGAGCTATTCGATCTGCCGCTGTGCATTTCAAGCTACGGTTATTGGTTCGGAATATAACAAGGGAAGCGGCGAATAACGCCCCCCCCCCCCCAGCTAATGGCGTTCGGCTGAGACCCCAGCCAAAGCCAGGTTAAGGTAATACAAAATGTGAATCGAGCAGTTTTATGGTTTTCACATTATAAGCGCATCTTACTTTGTCTGATACAAAATAATGTATTTAAATATGAAAATCGAAGATAGCCAGTCTTACTTCAGCTATATGTGATATGATGCTACCACTCTCGGTAAGTACATACTTGTAGGTGACCTAAATCTGAAAACCGAATATAGTCAGCCTTAGTTCAGCTATATGTGATATGATGCTATCACTCTCGGTAGGTACACATACTTGTAGGTGACCGTGACAGTAAACTTTTAATGTGCACTCATTTATCATATTCAATACAGATTACAGACACAGGCTTATGCAAATTATTGGCGAGACGTGCGAGAGGTATAGGCAAGACAAATCACGCCAAGAATCAAGTCATGAACGATTCATAAATGTTCATGAACTATTAGTTATAACACAACGTTCCACACTTCTTGTTCATGAAAAATTATTCACCAGCAAGTATCTTAAATTAAATAAATATCCATAGTAAATAAACCAGTAACATGTCTTAAAGGGAATAGTTCACCTTTAACATAGGGTTTTGAGTTGAGATAGCCAAGTTGTGGCGCTCTAAATTGCTCGAAAATGACTTGTGGAACGCTTTCACATTTCTCAAAGAACCTTCTTAATTATTTATATTCACGTCTTAAAAGTCGAGGGACCGGGTATACCGTAACTCCAAACGCCTGATTGGCGAATTTTTGCTGATGTGACGCATCGATCTATGACGTAGAATGACGTAAGCAGCTTTGGGAAAAGTGCCTTTTGATAGAACATGCTTTAGTCGCTCGGATGCGACACGAAAACATATGGTTCTCAACTACCTCATTCCCTGGATTGATAAGAATAAACTTGCGAGGATATTATCGTGATTTGATGCTTAAATCGTCTATAAACGTCTATTTCTCAGAACATTCCCAGCAAAAATTATTCAGACGTACACTAGTTCTTACAGATGGTCCGAAATCCGTTTTCATCTTGTGCTCCTAGCTTGCCATGGGTTCGGGTAACTTCACGTTTCACTGCACTGATTTTGCAAAAGAATACACTGATAGTTGTCGTAAATGAAATACATGATATAGGGCTACATGTTTGAAACTATAACACAGCTTTCAAACGTTCCATAGATAGCCACGGAAACTTCATATTCTAATCGTAAAACTAGCATAAATAACGGCAAAAATAAATGTATTCTTTTGCCGTTTGTTATTATCTATGTGACTTCCCCAAAATCAATATCCATGTAATCGCCCAATCAACAAAAGAACAACTCGATTGCGTCGCGATTATGCCAAATTAAATAAATAAATAAGCACGTGATATGAACTTCGAATTATCTCCTGTTTCTAAAAGTTGGCATATTTCCACGTCATCTTACAACAAGTTTATATAGCAAGTACTGTCTTTGTAATATGCAGCCACGATCCTCCAAATCGATGACGTTTTGAATGGCATCACGTGTTTCTAAGCAAGCTATTTTTGAGATTTACTCTTAGAGAAAAAAATATGGACATATCACCAAATAATTGACATTTCCTACTTTGCCCTTTTTAACCGCGTAAATATAAGTTCTATTGACTTACTAGTAATAATATACTTTAATTTCTGCTTCTCTTTATCATTTCTGAGCCTTTTCTCATTTTTTTTCAAGGTGAACTATTCCCTTTAAACGACGAAGGACCAGCGAGCCCAAGTAAACCCGCGTCAATTTGTAATCCACCCAACGGTGGCTCGTTTTGTGCGAAGCATGCTTTTGAATTGCTTTCACTTTCGCTATGTGTTGTTTTGCCGTCGCAAATAGATCCGAACTAAATCAATAATTTGAGCTAAAATGGTTTGCAGCGTTATTTTAAAATTATAATTATAAGCTTCATGTTTGTAAACAAAAATGCATTTTGGGTGGGTATTAGATGGATTCGACTGCGCTTTACAACTGCATTATTTTTACCGTTTATTACCCTTTGGTTTTGACGCTACGGCAGAGTAATGAAGGATAAATTATAAAACTAGCAACATGTATATTACAGGCGGGTTTTAGCAGCAAAATATTACATTAAAACCTAAATTTTACATGCATTTTAGAGACGGTACATTGGTCTACACATTGGTGTTTGTTTCATCTGCATTTACCACTGAACTCTATAGAGATGGAAGGCGCATTGGCCGGAATACTTGTCTAATGACGGCGCCATTGGTGAATCACAAGAGCAGTCGAGCGGCCGTAAAAGTAAAAAAAAAAATCGGAGCAAAATCTTTCCTATCATCGTAACAAATGTCCTTTCATGCTATTACTTCGAGCTTAAATCAGGCATAATAAACATGAAAATGTTTTTTCTCCATTATGAATTTTAGCGTAGAAAGCTTAAGTAGAAAATATCACTATTATCATAGATTCGTACATGACCTTGTAATTTATTTACTTTTGTATACGTAGTGTGGCGGACTCAGCAACCAATCATTGGGCTGGAAGAAAACTGAACTATTGAACGCGATATGGGCGAACTGGCGCGAATTTCAAAAAAACGGACTTCATGGTGCTTATCATTCGGCTGTATCTATTAACATATCAAATTTATACTTTTAGTGGACGTGCCCTTAATAAAGGATAGGGTGGGAACCCAGCCTGACATTATTACAATATATTGAGCCGAACTACTAGTCGTTTAGAGCAATATGACTACCACCACAATGACCTTACGCAAATATGATACCAGAATGATTCTAAGACTTGTCATTTTTTTTTGCAACGAAAAAAAATTTCTCGCCTATAAGATTATTCTGACTTATCAATGACCAACATTGTGTGATAATTCATTTTGCGCTACGCAAAGCGTCGGCTCAATATATTGCAAAATGTCAGGCCTGAGGTGCCCGCCCGACCATCATCCTTTAACACAAGGCCGCCCGCGACTGCTTTGTGATCACCAATATGGCCGCCGTCATTAGACAACCTGGCCAATGGGGTCGCAGCGGCATAGCTACCCTGTGGCATTTACACATATGCGTTAATTTGCTACCCGCCCAATGGAGGTTTATTTTGTGCGAAGCACGCTTTTCCATTATTTTCGCTATGTTTTGTTCGGCCGTCGCAAATTGATTCGAACTAAATCACTTGATGTACTTAATATTTTTTACCATATGCCGGGGATATCAAAATACATTAGCCGTAGAGATGTGGTACTATATAATACCGCATGAGGCCGGTGTAAATAAATTGTCGAGACCGAGGTGCTTTCTTGATTTTTGAACAGCCGAAGGGCCGAGGGTAAAAAATCAAGAAAGCACAGAGGTCTTGATAATTTTATTTCCGCCGAGTTGGGGTATGATTTTACCATAAGCCGCGTAAGTCATTCAATGCTGTGTTTTCATATTTTTTCAATAATGTTTTAATTATAAACTAGGGTCCTTACCAGAGCAAGAAATTATCTCTTTTATAGTTAAATTTTGACTTCGATAAAATTGAAGAGAGTCTTGGAAGCAAAGTCGACAAAGCTTTCAGAATTCCAGTCAGAATTTTATTCACACACACTGTTTTCACGCGGCTCTGGTACAACAACATTTGCCCTAGGGCCTTTTTTGTTAACCAAGTTGTACCACACCTCTCCGGGCTAATGTATTTTGATATCCCCGGCATATGGTAAACTTGGCTACAAACAAAAAGCCCTAGGGGGCAAATTTGTTGACCATGAGCGCGTTGGAAAAAACAGTGTGTGTGATTTAAAATTCTGACTGGAATTCTGAAAGCTTTGTTCGACTTTGCTTCCAAGGCCTTATTTCAATTTTACGAAGTCAAAATTTAAACTGATGAAAGAAATGAGTTCTTGCTTCTGTTAGGACCTAGTTAAAATTTTTAAAACATGATTTGGAAAAAAATGAAAAAACACACATTGAATGACTTACGCGGCATATGGTAAAAATCATACCCCACTCGGCCGGAATAAATTGTCAAGACCTCTGAGCTTTCTTGATTTTTGACCTCGGCCTTCGGCCTCGTTCAAAAATCAAGAAAGCACCTCGGTCTCGACAATTTATTTACACCTCGGCCTCATGCGGATTATTAATACCAAGGCCGTATAAGAGAGGTAGAAATCATCCGGGGATTTTTGACGCCCCAATATCTTAACATTAGCGTGACGTCACTGGAGCTCTCGTCCGACTCGGCTGTCGCCTCACGCGGCTCGGTGCGGTACGAATATTTTGAACGTGATAGTTGCGTCCGAGGGGCCCTCTGAGGCCTGAACACGTCGAATGGGCCCCTAGCCAGCACAGAGGGCCCCTGGGCAGGTCGAAGGGGCCCTCTGGGGATGTTGAAAGGGCCCCTGAGCGCAGAAGCGCAGCCAGGGGAGGGGCAAATGCCCCCCGTCGTGGCTCAGATGCTCATCTCGGGTCTGAAAGGGGCCCATCATGGATTCGTGGGCCCCGTGCGGGCCCTCTTTCGGCCTGAGGGGACCTCTGCCGGTCTGAAGGGACCCTCAATCGGCTTGAGGGGGCCCTCGGTCGACCTGAGGTGACCCCTCGGTCGGCATGAGGGGCCGTCTGCTGGTCTGAGGGGGGCCCTCAGTCGGATTGAGGGGGGCAACTCGGTCGGCATGAGGGGCCCTCTGCCGGTCTGAAGGGGACCTCAGTCGGTCTGGGGGGGCACTCGGTTGACCTGAGGGGGCCCCTCGGTCAGCATGAGAGACCCCTGTCGGTCTAAGGGGCCCTCTGTCGGTCTAAGGGCCCTCTGTTGGTCTGAAGGTCCCTCTGTCGTCCTGAGGGGCCCCTCTATCGGGCTTAGGGACTCTCAATAGGCCTGTGGGGCCCTCAGTCGGCTTGAGGGGGCCCCTCGGTCGGGATGATGGATCCTCTGCCGGTCTGTAGGGGATCCCCAGTCGGTTTGAGGGGCCCTCGGTCGACCTGAGGGGGCCCCTCGGTCGGCATGGGGGGTTCTCTGCCGGTCTGAAGGGGCCCGATCTGTCAGCCTAAGTGGGGCACTCGGTCGACCTAGGGGGCTTCTCGGTCGGCATGAGGGTCGACCTCTGTCGGTCTAAGGAGGGGCCCTCTGTCGGTCTGAGGGAGCCTTCTGTCGATTTGAGGGGGCCCTCTGTCAATCTGATGGAGTCTTATATAGGTCTCTGTTAGTTTTAGGGTGCCTTCTGTCGTCCTGAGGGTTCCTCTATCGGTCTGAGGGGCCGTCAATAGGCCTGAGGGGGCCATCGGTCGGCATGAGAGAGCCCTTGATCAGCCTGAGGTATCCTCTGTCGGTTTGAGTGGCTGTCTATCGGTCTGAGGGGGCCCTGTGTCGGCATGAAGGGCCCTCTGTAGGTCTGAGGGCCCTATGTGAAAATGAGGGGCTCGCTGGTGAGTGGTAGTCTGAGGTTTCCTCGGTCAGCTTGAGGTCCCCTTTCTACTCGACGGAGCCCTCTGTCAGCCTGAAGGGACTCTCTGTTGGCCTGAGTGGCCCTCTGGTGACCTGAGGGGTCCCTCGGCCAGCTTGAGGGGCCCTTCCGATCGAACCAACGGGGCCCTCTGTCGTCCTGAGAGGGGCCCTCAGTCGGCCTGAGGGGGGTCTATGTAGGCCTGAGGTGCCCTATGTCGGCATGAGGGGCTATCTAGTAGCCCAAGGGGCCCTCTGACCCCCTGAGTGTACCCTCGACCAGCTTTTCGATTTGAATATTCGCACTCCACCAAGCCGCGTGCGGATACAGCCGAGTCGGACCAGAGTTCCAGTGATGTCATCACTAATGCTAAGCCGCTCGGCAGCCGACCAATGGGGAATCCCGTGATGACATCCCCCATAATCAACAATAACTTTGAACAAAAAAGGTTTGGCAGCGTTCTTTTAAAGGGAAATAACCACCCTTTACTTTTTTAGCAACAATTTCTTAGACTTCCGTTATGGTATAACAATGATTTAATTAAAATTTAAGAATTAAATAAAATTCTTCCCTAATTCAATGTTGTATGTTAAACAAAGTACACATACTTCTTTCGGAACTCATGAGCAGTGTTATCCCATCACTATTCCCATCACTACACAGCGTACCATATCTGGCGCAGGTGTTCCGAATTTGTTCAAAGCTGGACAATGTCCCTGAGACAAATCGCTGACACTAAAATAAGCACAGGTAGGACGTTGTGAAAACGCACAAATAACTTTTTATGTAATTTCCTTTTTTGTATGGTTTGATATTATTAGGGGTAATAAATGACTCTTTTTCATGACAATATAAGGCACAGTGTTAAATACAAACAGTAACGAAACTTTAAAAACTCCTAATCTAGCAAATAAATGAAGCTGTTTAAAAAAATGATGGGTCACAGCCACTAAAAGGCCGCCATATTAGACGCACATATAACTGCTAATTTGGTTACGTGTGCATTGAATAACTGTTCTATATAGAGGATCTACGGGCATTTAATCACAACAAGCAGAACGCAAAATACATTTTATATCCCATTACGAAACAAAAAATACGGGAAAAGTCCGCAGTTTGACGAGGACCAAAAATACTTGCAAGCACCTTGCAAGTACCGGTCGTTTTAAGCGTTGAACGCTTACCAACTTTGAATTGCAGTATCTTTTGAAAGGAAAGTTTGTGTGCAAAATGTGAGGAATTTACAATATATTTTATTATCGTCTGTCGATTTCAAGTGATAACTCCATTTCAGTGGGAAAAGGTGATTTTTTCCCTTTAAGCTTCATGTTGTGCAAAATGTTTTAAAACATTTTAAAATGTTTTAAAACGTTTCAGTGGTATCCGTCTTCATGATGGGCTAATTTGCAATAATTTTTTAACCCTCGCCGTATGTGACCGTAGGGCGAGGGTTAACACATTTTTTAAACAATTAGTCCATCGTGAAGGCGGCTACTACTTCATGTTTAAGTTTTTAAGCATTTATAAGCTTCATGTTGATAAGTAAAAATATATTTTGGGTGGATATTAGATGATTAAAATCTTGTTCCAATTGTCATTTTCTTTGATAGGCTTAAATATACTCGATTAAGGACTTCACGACTTACTAGCCGTTTTCACGTTGGGTTATTTTGCGCGAAATGTTTTAAAACATTTTAAAATGTTTTAGTACACCTTTTTGCACTCGCATTTGACCATTCAGCATAACTGTTTGAACGGCAATTTCAACAATCATCATTCGACAAAACAGATCGGCTGCTGGCGCCGGAATTTAACGGATGAGCAAACTATTTGAACACGGAACTTCACTAATTCTGCAAAACGATTTATTTTCAACAATAATTCGACGATGGTCAAGACATTTCGTCACTTTCGCCTACTTGCTTTGTGGCGTTGAAGGCAATAGATGAGCGTCAACATACACTTTATCTTCGTCGGTCTGCATCACTATTCGGCATTCGTTTTTAATCACTTTGGCATTGTTCAAAATCAAATGTTTATTACAAATGTTTTCTTGGGATTATGAAAGTATTTGCCACGACAATTGCCCCAGCGATGCTAAGATTTAAGGTTAAGAACTATAAGACATCAGCTTTATGTTGCATGTGGGTTCGTTCAGTCGCAATTACGCACCGGTGTCAATTATGTATACTGGGGTGGGGGGCGGCCCCTAATTAATTCAAATTTAACATTAGGCCTATGGCGTTGCATGGTAAAACCTTTTTGCGATCGCATTTGACCAATGGGCAAAACTGTTTTAAGCACTCTGCCATATTAGAGGGCACTCGACTTCTTGCCGTTTCACCATAACATTGTCACTATTCACCATACTACTTAGCCGCATTCCATCACATCTACTCGTCATTGAGCAAAACTTCAATAATCTGCAGAAAGCAGTTGGCATGGGTGAAATGCATCGCAAGTGATAGTTATGCAGACGGACCGGCAGATATTTTGAATCGCCTATCTATTTCCGTCAACGCAACAAACCAGCATACACTCGTAAAAATAGCGAATGACGATTTTTTTACATAATTCGATAACAGTTGAATTATCAAACAGTTTGCAGAATGAAGTAATCTAGTGACCTAAGTGTTAAATAGTTTTGCTCAATCTGTTACCATTTCCCGACGCCGCACCGATCTGTTTTGTCGGAATGTATGATTGTTGAAATCGCCGTTCAACACAGTTTACTGAATGGTCACTCCCGAGTGCAAAAAGGTGTAATACACCTGTTTTGCACTCGCATTGTGACCATACAAGCATAACTGTTTGAACGGCAAATTTCAACAAATCCTCATTCGACAAAAACAGATCGCTGCTGGCGCCGGAATTAACGGATGAGCAAAACTATTTGAACACGGAAGATTACTCAATTCTGCACACTGCATTGGAATATTTCAACATAATTTCGACGATATCGAAACAGTTCGTCACTTCGCTAACTTGCTTTTGTGCGTTGAGGGCAATTAAGATGAGCGATCAACATACTACTCGTCGGTCTGCATCCTATTCGTTTTTATCACTTTGCATTGTTTCAAAATCAAAATTGTTTTGTCAATGTTTCTTGGGATGTATGAAATGTATTTGCCCCGACAATTGCCCAAGCGATGCTAGATTGTTGGGTTAGAACTATAAGACAGTCAGCTTTATGATTGCATGCGGGTTTCGTTCAGTCGCAATACGCATCGGTGTCAATTTGTATACTGGGGGGTGGGTGGCGAGCCCCAATAATTTCAAATGTTAACATTAGGCCTATGGCGTTGCATGGTAAGAACGGAATTATAATTGATAAAGCTAGCATTTTGGCCCCTCCAATCATTTTCAGAAATTGACCCCCCTGGCAATACGTGCGCAAATGTTATGCATCAACTGATGAAACACAATGGTACTTTCAACACATGTCTGTGTGTATTTACCAGACAGAAGTGATCCACCCCCTCCATATTCTTTCCTACCCACACCCTGCCAGTATCCTCTGAAGCCATTTCTACCTACTCCATGACGGCCTCCTCCCGAGCAACACCGCACAGATAAGACCATCAGCTCGTGTCGAACATGACGATGCGCTGTGACGATCTCGCTGGAGACACGTTGGTATCGGGTCCGGCATCCCTCACGCGGAAAGCTGAGCGTCAGAATGAGAATGCATTTCCTTTCGCTCTTTTGGGGTCAAACTCGTGAGCGTGGACAACAATGGGCGGAATAGGGGGTCAGCCAAGTGTTCTCCGTTATTTGTTTATATATATATATATATAATATAATATATATATGGCCAAGATAGGGAATAATCATGCTGTCTCTGGCAACTGGTAGGCTCAATGAATATCAGCCCCTTCTCATTCTTCCCTCCCGCGGCCGCCCATGATTGTGTTATTTATGTAGTGACATTACATACGTTATGTGTAAATGCTGAAACATGCTAACGAGCATGCAAGTACAAAATCAACAATTTTTAGCTATATTTTTGGACAAAAGCAAAATAATGTAAATAATTGATTATCTTATTTGTAAACGAGCAACGCAAAGTCCGGTGATTGAACGCCATCTGTTGACCGCGCCCAAAAGTTTTAACTTCATCTGTGCACTTTTTCATGGTCAAAGTGGTTCAGCGATCTGCTTTTGATCATTGCCGAAGTGTTTTTCTGATTGACGAAAAATACATGGGACGTTTTGTTGAAATATCATTTTGTTGTTTCCTAATGACGAACCGTTTTTACGAGAAGCAATTCATTTTACCCAATGCCGAATTGTTTGAAGATTATTGAATAGTTTTGCTCAATGACGAGTTGGTAATTGAGATGCCGATGAAACGTTTTGTCGAATAGTGAATCTTTATGGTGCAAACGGCAAGATAGTGGTGGCTCCCTATATCGCAGAGTGTTTAACATAGTTTTGCCCATTGGTCAAATGCGACTGCAAAAAGGTGTAGTAGCCGCCTTCACGATGGACTAATTGGTAAAAAAAATGTTTTAACCCTCGCCCTACGGTCACATACGGCGAGGGTTAAAACATTTCTCGCAAATTAGCCCATCGAGAAGACGGATACCACTGAAACGTTTTAAAACATTTTAAAATGTGTTAAAACGTTTTGCGCAAAATAAGCCATCGTGAAAACGGCTATAGGTACATTTCAATTATACTTTTTAAGATTTCGATTAATAAATTTGCTTGGTTGAAAAGGTTTTGCAAATGATTGCAACATTGGTAATAGCTAAGTACTACTGTAATTCAGTCTGAATGATGACTATACACAGATGAATCGCAGGGCTTACCATATACCTGACCTTTTTGCTTACAAAACGCCGTTTCGGATAGATGAGGTTCTGATTTATCAAAGATAAATGACACAGTTCCACTAACGACCTATTGTTCACTCTCATTGATGATTGATCCTGAGATTTCGTGAGAGTGACAGTCACTTGGCGCGACATGCACGAACAGAATGCCTGTGACGGTTCTAATGCAGTACTCCGGCTAAGGCTGCTGGTTGTGTTTTTATGCGAACAGCCTGATGACATGAAGTTGATGATGATGAGTGAATAATATAATTTTTTGTTCTTATTCTGTGTTTCCAAAGACATGAAATCGATCATACATCTTAAACTGGACATTCTGTCTTCTAGTAGAACATAAAATGTCCCTAGCAATACCCACTTTCAAAAGTTAACTTCTCTCTCCACCCAGTGCGGGAGAAGACCATCGATCAGCGGGGGAGGGTCAGTTCTGGCGCGCTGCCTCCGTCCCCACTGCGGCACCACTGCCTGCCTCCGTCCCCACTCCAGCACCGCTGGCGTCAGAAACGACGACAGCGCCGCTCCGATCGATCAGCGGAGCTAGGGCGGCGGCAGCGGCGGCGGCGGCAGCAGCAGTGGTGGTGGTGGCAGTGGTGGCCGTGCAGCGGTGTGACAGTGGCAGTGTGTGCCGGCCATGGCTGTGGCCGGCCGACGGCGGCTGCTGCCGCTGATGGTGCTGACCGTGCTGCTGGCTGGCGTGGTGGTGCTGCTGCTGGAGCTGCTGCTGCTGAACACTGCCGGTCAGGCGCCGCTCCGACCGCCGCCCCCGACCCCGCCAGCCCCACCGTCGGCCACCGACGCGCAGTGGGTGGCCGTGACGGGCGCGCCGCACAAGCTGCTGCTGTACTCGGCCTTCCTGGACGGACGGCGGCCGACTGGAGCGACTGTGACGGTCGTGGGAGCCACCGTCACCACCCGTCCCGCCACGCTGTGGTGCCGACTTCAGTTCGACGACGACCGGCCGCCGCTGCTCGTCGACGCCATCGTCAAGAACGTCCGTGAGAACTGGAGTCTCAAGTACTCGGCTGTGCTGGTTCTGTGCCCGCTGCCGGACGGTGCAGCGAGTGACTCGTCTCCGAGGTACGTCACGGTGACGGCCTCGCTCAGGAGCGACGCTGGCAACCGCCTCCTCGTGCAGAATCGTCAGCCGATGGAGCTCCCTACCCGCAGTATCGGCGTCTGCGTGAAGCCGCTGCACTTCAACTACGACGCTGTGGTACAGCTAGTCGAGTTCATAGAGCTGCACCGGCTGCTGGGTGCTGAGCGCTTCACGTTCTACAACAGCTCGGTGGGGCGGCGGGTCGACTGTGCGCTTCGCTGGTACACCGCGGGAGGTGGCGTGGCCGTGCTGCCGTGGAGACTCGGTCTGCGCTCGCAGCGCGACATCCGCACTGAGGGGATGTTCGCGGCGCTGAACGACTGTCTGTTGCGATCTCTGCCGCACAGCAGCCACGTGGCGATGATCGATCTCGACGAGGCGATCGTGCCACGTGCTAACGCCTCGCTTCACGGACTCCTGGACGCCCTCGAGCATGGTCTGGGCGGCCGACGGTCGGCGGCCTACAGCTTCCAGAACACCTTCTTCTACCTCGGCTGGCCGGACGACGCGTCCGCGGGCAGTGCCCTCACGTCTCTGGCCAAGACGGAGCGCCGGACCTACCGGCACCCGCACGGGCAGCGCAGCAAGTACCTGGCCGCACCGCAGTATGTACTGGAAGCTGGCAATCACTTCGTGTGGCAGGCGGTACCGGGTCACGGTACGGTCCAGGTGGCGCCGGCCATGGCCACGCTGCACCACTACAGAAACTGCGAGTTTGGCGGCCAGGCGTGCCTCCAGACGAGCCACGTGAGGGACACTGCCACCCGCTGGCTGGCGGAGAAGCTGAAGAGAGCCGTGGCAGCAGCGCTGAGGCGGATTAGAGACAGCTGTCCGCAGGAGGTGGCGGCTGACGCGCAGGACTCGGCAGGGCTGGTGGGGTAGAGGTGGGGATGAGGATTGGGTCTGCGGAGAGGGAGGAGTGTGAAGTGGTAGATGAGAGTGCCTAGTGGCCCAGTTGGGTCGTCTCGGGGCGTGACAACTATGGGCGTGTAGTTTTGCATTTGAGGTGTTACGTGAGTGCGTTGCTTCCTGTGGAAGTCCGAAAAAGTACCGCTGATACACGAGAAGAGAGCTGGGATGGTTAAATGCTATTCGCATTGCAACATGGGAAGAAAGTGCTCCTCGTCGGTGAGGAGGGAATATGCATTTGCTAGAATTTATATTAATGACCTTAACTGGTCGGATAATACGACGATTTTTTTTTAGAGTGTATTATATCTTAGAGCGCAAGGTAATCCGATAGGTTTCACCTCCATTACGTCACGATCAGTTTAACAGGTGCAGAGGTGGATTGCGTGGAATACATAATATATGAAGTTACGAAATATGTGATTTGAGCATTTCATGAAATCGTGAACAACTTAGACATGAAACTCGTAAGCCTCTTATCATTCGTAATAATTATTCTGACTCAGTCTAATAGGTACTAATGCTGATAGTTCGTATTTTTGTTTCATCCCCAAGCGAATCAACTTATCCAGATAATGAGTAATGACGCCATCAACACACCATCGGATAAAATTCATCACTCCTCTCAAACTTATATATTCGATTGCTGGTGATACATGGGTTATGCTACATTGTGCGAAACTGGAAAATAGATGATCATACACATCACCATAAACACAAGACATGTCGGAAGAAACGTGACCGACAATCGGAGGACTCTCATCACAACATTCCATCCCAAATAATAAATAATGCTTATGTAAGTAACTTAGCATAGCTGAGTACAAAGCCCTTGCATAGTCACCGAAACGTAACAACTATTATAAGCACTTTGCAGAGCAAAACCGTTCAAAATCTCCCCCATAGGGAAGTTTCATTCATTGTCGAGAGTCCTCTTCACATGCTTTGCTTTCGAGAACTGAGTTGTATAGTCGTGAAGGCACCAGCACCAGAAAGTTCATACTCTGTGCTTATTTGGCGTAACGTCATACACTTGGACATTCGCCAAAGCCATTTCGGGTTCAGACCGGGTAAGTTTGTTCGCAAACTGCGTGAACCAAGAACATGCACAAGTCGCATTCGTGGAAGAGCGCCAGGCAAATTGAGCTGTCAATCATCAATCATAAAGCGAACTTTTGGCTACAAAGATGAATTCTTGCGAACACTAGCGGCAGCTTCAATGTCCAATGCTGTTTGTTGTCGCTCTGTCGCCTGTCATCTGTCCCTATGTGACCTGTACTCGATTTCTCCAGGGCATCGCGTCACTTGGCTCCTCACACACTGTCTCTGGTCATCACGGTCTGGTCTCTGGTCCTCACTGTCTGACTGGTCTGAAGCGTCACTCTAACTCGACTTAGCCCGGCCACAGACAGCGTCTCACGTCTTTCTAGTCCGACCTTCACGTGTGGCGAATCCTGGTCATGTCCAAGACGATCATCGACGATCCTCTTTAGAAGAGAAGCGTTTGACAAGAACACCGAGATATAGACGCGGAGCATTCCGACGGTTCCAGCAACAGGACATTGGACGCTGATTGGGACCTTCCATTGGTTGCCTCGAAGGCGTTGAGCCAAACCATGTGTCCAGTTGTTATTAGAGCACCTCGAAGTGGTGCTCTCCTGTTGGTCCCTGCGCGACGTGAGCCGTAGCGATGCATTGCGGCAGCAGATCCAGGTGGGCTCAGGCAGCTGACTGCGGCAGAGTCTCCAGATGGTCACAGGACTGGGCCCTGTTGCTGGCCACCCGTCTGTTGGACAGAAAGCGCCGGAAGTGAGCGGGGTCGTGAGGTGGAGCGATTGGTTACCAGTGACCAATGAAAGCACACGATGGTTTGGGATATGTCATGCATGCTGGTATGGGATGCATTTTTTATGTCATCTCAAAATAAATAAGCTCCTGATAAGTTGCGAAATAAGAACATAATTATCGGAATAAAAGCACAGCCGGACATATATTGAAGATAGACGCAGCTCGTAAAAGAATAAGATAAGTGTAAACATTACAACTATACTTGCATGATATTATCCTACAGGTCATGAAGCCCTTCAATATGTAAAACACAAGGCGCAGGCAGAAAACAAATCGTGGTGCTTTGTGACAAGAACCATAGGTCCTAAAGTGCACACACCACAACCACTCTTATCCATGAACAGATTGAGCCAATCACCCTGCTCCGGAACACCACCAATAGCGACAGAGCCAATGCCGTGTGCTGTGTCGTGTGTCTGTGTCGGGTGTGTCTGTGTCGTGTGTCTGTGCCAGGTGTGTCTGTGTCGTGTGTCTGTGCCGTGTGCGGTGTTTCTATGCCGTGTGTTTGTGCGGGTGCGTCTGTGCCGTGTGTGGGTGTGTCTGTGTCGTGTGTCTGTGCGGTTGTGTTTTTCCCTTATGTGGGTGTGTCTGTGCCGTGTGTCTGTGCCGTGGTGGAGGTGTGTTCGGTGCCGTCGTCGTAGGGTGTTTGTATCTGTGCCGTGATGGGGAGTGTTGTCTGTGCCCGAGTGGTGTGGAATGTTTTTCTGTGCCGTGTTGTCTGTGCCGTGTTGCTGGTTAGTGTCTGTCGTGCGTCCAGTTGGTACTCTGTTGCAGCGACATCCTTCCAGAGATCCCCGTGTCGTTATGTGCTCGTGTGTTCCTGTGCCTCGTGCGTGTGCGGTGTAGTCTATGCGGGTGGTGTCTTGTGCGTGAGTCTGTTGCCCGTGGTCTGTGCCGTGTGCTGGTGTGTCTGGTGAGGTGGGGGATGTGCCGTGTGTCTGTGCTGGTATTATGTGTCCTGTGCCCGCATAGCCCAGTCTGACACTTCATGAGAAACGGTGTGCGGTTTGTGTCTGTTTGCCGTGAGTCTCTCTTGCGTGGTCTGTTGCCGTGTTGCGGACGTGTGTGCATGCGTGGGTGTGTCTGCCTGCCGTGTGTCCTGTGCCGTCTTTATGTCTGTGCCCGTATGTGTCCTGTGCCCGTGTGCGGGTCGTGTCCTGTTTGCCGGGGAGTCTGTGCCGTGTGCGGGTGTGTCTGTGCCGTCTTATTACCGCAGCTAGAGCCGGGTGGTGATGGTGGTGCGTGCGAAGGCGAAGAAGTGCGGAGGAGCCGAGGACATGCACTCGTGCAGGGTCATGCGGCGGCGACGGCGACGTGCCTGGATCTTCTTTTGACATCCAGACCTCAGCGAACCGCCCCTGGTATTACACAAACAAGGTCAGCCATACCTTTTCAAATGCCGATAAGTTATTGAAAATCCAAACAAAACGAAACACTACCATTTCCATTGAGAGCTTGCATTCTCGTGAAAACGTGTGCAATGACAAGATAATGACGATGTTTAACTCGGCGTCAGAATAAATCAGCAGCCAACAGCAATCGAACTGCGTCTGTATTCCACTCTTGCTCAACGCCTAGACTGCGCCGAGACGGTGCATAGAAAGCAGTCACCACCAGACCAGACACATGCAACCCGCATCTCCAACACCAGGTGCAGAGAGAACCTGACAGACCGACAGACCACCGAATACAGAGCAGGGGAAGGGAGGGACCGGCGGCGGACTGTGGCGTCACGTCACGTGTCACGTCACGTGTCACGTCACGTGTCACGTCACGTGTCACGTCACGTGTCACGTCACGGTCAGCGTTCACGTGTCACCCGGCTAGCGCCGCCGGCTGGCCGGGAGAAAGAGCCGGCCGGCCTACAGGAGGAGCGCCGGAGGTCTGTGACAGACAGCCACCTGAAGAGGGCGCTTACCGCTTGAGGTACGCGGTGTTCGTGCGCCTGGGCGATGCGAGTGCAGCCGTTGATCTCCTGCCGAGCTGTTTTACTGTCCGGAAAATGTGCGATGTCGTCTCCGGGTGGGACAGGCCGAACAGTGGGATACCGTTCACGGCCATGATCTCGTCACCTGTGGGCGGGGCGACAGAGTGAGCTACAAGTGATGAATGTTGGAGGTCCTTTTAAAGTTGGGTAGATCTGCGGTGATTTGCCGGCCGTGCTGACACGTTTATGTTGACTGGTAGCATGACAATCTCAACAAAGCTGAAATACTGGAATTGGTAGTGATGGGAAAATTGCAAAATGTTACTGTTGTGTAAGCATGAGGTTTTAAATACACAGAATCAGGTGAAAACAAATGTATATTTTGCATGAGAGCTGACTGTCAGCAGACTGACGTACCTTCTCTAAGCTCGCCGCTCTCGGCTGCCTGTCCACCTTCGAATATGGTCTTGACGAAGATGCCCATATTCCCCCGGGCTGAATCCCGTCCTCCGACGATGCTGAACCCGAGACTCTTCTTTCCGCTGCTCGTGCCCAGCGCCACGGTCAGTATAGCTGCCTGTGACAGCCGGGCTCGTCGGCCCGTGCCGGCCGGGTCGTACAGAGAGTGCCGCCGACTGCGGCCGGTTGCCGGCAGACTGTAGGCCGAGGTCACGCTGGAGCAGGTCGACGCCAGACTGACGGATGACTCGGGCCTCTCGGCGAGCTCCGGTACGTCGCTCATCGTGTCGTCGCAGTCGGTGTCGGCGGCGACGCTCGCCGCGCACCCCGAGTCGAGCGAGTCCTGAAGCTGGGCTTCGTCACCCCGCTCATAGATGGCGCTGTCCGGGTCGCGGGCAATGACGATGTCCACCTCGTTGGGCGCCTGGCTGAGGCAGGCGCGGGCCTGCTCGAGGGATACTCCGCGCAGTCGCGTGCCGTTCACGTTGATCAGTTCGTCTCCGATCTGAAAACGTCCGTCCCTGGAACGATACGAGTCTGAGTCAAAACACAGCCCTCCTCTAAATACAGTCCCATTCCGACCGTGTAGGACTAATTTCGGAACCCTTCTGATCTATCTGTCAGACAATGTCGCGTTGCTAAGCCAAAACACCATATCTACATACGCACTGCAATGGACGTGACCTGCAAAGCATCTTACTTCCCTAGCGACCGCCTGGCGACTGCGGGCAACGAACCCGTCTCCCAGTATTGCATCACCACCGCGCCGCAGCGCGCGCACTTATCACACACGCACGCGCGCGCGCGCTCCGGGCCAGGCTGACCGGTCGCTCGGCCACTCACCTGTGTGTCACGCTGCCGGGCACCACATGCACGATCACGTAGCCCGAGGTGCGTCCGTCCGGCGTCTGCTTGTTGCCAATGTACATCCCGAGCTCGCCAGAGTTGTCGCGCCGCAGCCGCATCAGCTTGAACTGCTTGTGCTGCGCCAGGCCTTGGCGGTCGCGCGTGCGGGCGGCGCTCTGGTTTCGTTGCGCAGCAGCAGGCGGCTGGTTTTGATGTTTTCCCGAAGCACACCCGCACACACATTCGCCAAAAGCCATTTCCCGGGGTCAGACCGCGGGTAAGGTTTATCGCCCGCAAAGGCTGCGTGAACCAAGACAGGTCACATTGCACACGCCGGTGCCGGCTGTTGTTTCGTGGAGAGCGTGTTCCCCCGCAGAAATTGAGGCTGTCGAATGCGATAGCACGGATCATACAGAGGCGCAAAGCGGTTTGGGCGCAGAGCCAAGGCGAGGTAGGGCGGACAACCCATATTTCAGAACCGCGCGAGACCGAGCGCGTGATGCTCACCGTGCCGAACGGCAGTCCAACTGCGTCCTCGCTGAGTTCGGTTCGTTGTCGCCACGCGTCGCCCGACCCGGCTGATCGAGCTCTTGCGTCTCACTTCGTTCTCCGAGTCGTTCCACGAGCTATCCTGTCGCCAGCGGCGGCGCGTCTCCGCACCGTCCGTGCGTGAGCGGTGCGCGCGAGTCGTAGGCAGATTTACTGCGTGCTGCAGAGCCGGCACGCTGGTGCCGCTGACGTCTCGCACAGTCCCAGGCGCGTGGTTGCTCCTGACAAACTGATCGTCGCGCTGGGTCCAGCTCGCTGGGAGCCCTCCTGGGGACGTCTCTCGCTGAGCTGCGAACCTGCGGCTTTCGCCTCCCTCTGCCTCTTGTCCGGCAGTAGAGCCTCCCGTCTCTCTATCTTTTCATTATACGTTATGAGTACTGCGTACGGAGATCATGCATCAGGATATCTACCCTAGTGCTGTGAACGTCGGTCTCTATCATGTACAGCAGAGCCTCGCCCATGTCGCCCGATCCCACGGGCGCAAACAGCCGGCGTCTCCACCGCATAGTATGGCTGCTCGTCGCAGAGACTCACGAAGCCTTTCCACGAGTGTGCGAGAGTGCGCGTCAATGCTAAGACGATCATATCCGACGCATACCTCTTTAGCAAGACGAAGCGTTTTCACTCTAGCGCGCGAGACATAGACGCGGAGCTTCCGCACCCGGTACGCCAGCTAGCCAGCGACATCTGGACGCTGGATTGAAGAGGGTGGCCCTCCGGATGGAGCTCACCACGGCTCCCCTAGGGTCAGCTCCACTGATCAGGAGAGTCGAATGCCCGTTCTTTACGCGTTCGTCTCTTGAGGAAAAACGCGATGCGAGCAGAGTCAAGAAGAGGCGTTGGGTCAGGGCTCGGGGGAATACAGGAAGGAACGGGGATAGGGAAATTATATGTGTAATGTGTGTTTTAAGTGCAGGAAGGAGCGATGAATCAGGAAATGCCCACTGCAAATTTACTGGTATTTTTGCTTGGGCAAGCAGACAGAGGCAAACATTGACTGCAGAGTTTGAGCATTTTGTGCAGTGCCCATTTATTGACAGTTCCAGACTAGTCATTGAATAATTTTTTGAAACGATTCAATATGATTCATTTTGAAATCTGATTGACTCAAATTTTTTCGATTCATGGATAACATTTTGAGAATAATTATTTCCTATTCAAAGAATCAAAACAAATATTATGATTGATTAACATTTAATTCCACGTTTAAATATAGGTATGCAGTGAATTTACGTCAACTCAGTTCAAATGGAAGCATACATAATATGAACATTGAAACATTGTTACAGTAATACTATTTCAGTATAAATTAATGTAGCCACTGGGACTGCATGTATTTGCACAATAACTTCAATCGTTAAGAATCGTTAAATCTTTTGAGTCGATCAGTCTTTATTTGATCCGGGTTTTGATTCAATCACGATTTATAAATCAAAAGACCTGGAGGTGAATCGTTTATTTTTTCTCAGGTAATTTTGATTGAACGATTCCAATCGTTTCAATCATAGTCGAATCAATAACCAGTCTGGACAGTTCATAACCAGATATGTGGATATAGAGCCAACAGGACCGGACTGGACCGGATGTGTCATTAAGAGGATCAGTGCTACCAGTGCAACCAGTGTCCAGATTGAGACCACCCGGCGAACATCCCTGGAATAACCTTCCTCGGTTCAGCGTCACTGTTGCGGTGGGACGGTTTGCCGGAGGTCGGAATTTCAAGTCAAACCAGATCCATTGCACGATGATATAAATACAGATTTGGTGAGGCCTACAGAGCTTTGCGACCCGACCCAGTTCTGTCAAACTCGTCATCTGAAATAATTATTTCTGATTTAATCGCTAATAAGTCTTCATAATTATGTTCATGAGAACAAATCGCTACATTGTTCTTTAACGATTACCACAGTACAATGAAATTGTCCACGTCATTGTCATACAGCGCGGGTTAAATTATTTTATATGGGCGGGATTAAAAAATGCGGACTAGGGAATTATTTGACTTTCATTTAGTTAGCCCAAAGACGAAACATAATATTTGGGTTCTCAAGATTTTGCAATGGTCTATATCATATTTTTGTTCTTGCTTTTTTCATCTTAGATATTCTTGCATTCCAGCGGCCAGTATAAACGAAAGCAAAACCGTCTCCAACACAATACCGAATGCATCAAGAGTGTGATTAATAGAGGCTAAGATTCACCGAACTACAAAAACTACATATCTTCGCTTAACCAACAGGTAACTAATAACCATCCCTCAAAACACCCCCGTCACTGCCAGACTGGGTGGCTCTCCACTGACCTCCTGGACGACTTGATGTAGGCGTACGGGAACCTGTGTGAGGTGGCCGGTGAGCTGGCGGCGGCCGTGGTGGTCACAGAGACCCCGGCTCCGCCGTCTATCGTCACCGACGCACACGGCTCGCGGCAGGCCAGGTACAGCACCGAGGAGCTCTTACAGACAGAGCGCAGCTCCAGAGAGGTCGGCCCGCCACCGGAGGCGTCCGAGGCGGCACAGTCAGACTCGTCCTGTGGAGGGAGAGGTGGTCAGACTTAGCCTGAGAGGCGGAAGATGGTCAGACTCATCATGTGGAGGAGTGATGGTCAGACTTATCCTGAGAGGCGGGACTGTCAGACTCGTCCTGTGGAGGGAGTGATGGTCAGACTCATCCTGAGAGGCGGGAGAGGGGATGGTCAGACTTACTATCCTGGGGGAGGAGGGTCACACTCCTGAGGGGATGTGTAACGGCCATCCTTCTCCCTAGAAGAGGAAGGGAGACGGGGGTGGCACAGTCACTCTTCATCCTCGGGGACGGGGCTGGATCACACTCTTGAGAGGAGAGCCAGGACGGCCATTCCCCTGCTGAGGGTGAGACGTCATAGCCCTCTGGTGGGGGACGGAAATACCAACGTGTCACATTCTCGACAGGGAGAAAACGCGCGAGTCCTGACAGGGAGATGTGATGATCACATTGCCTTCCTAGGAAGAGGATCGGTAGACAAGTGTCAGGGAATTTTAAACTCCTACCTCGCATGTACGATAAAACTTAAAAAAGTCCAAGTAATCGGTCGTCAACCTTTCATGCCATTCCGGAAAAAAATGCAACGATTGTGTATTGCATGTTTGGAGCTTGCAACAAATATTTATTCTCTGAATCGATGAGTTGTATTACGGAAAACCGTTGCCATCCGCCCCATGTTATTAGATAATATCGATGCTTGTATCATTATCCATATTTATTGCCGAACTTCCACTTTCGAGAACGCGATACCAACAGTAGGTATCAGCAGAAGTGAAAGTTGGCGACATTGCCCTGCATTCAGCAGAACTGGCATTTGGCTGCCACTGGCCTTCTTGGCAGTGTACGTAATTAGCGGGTAAGCCGCTCGAGATGTACACATGTTCGGCACACTAGAGACAACTTTCTAAGCGCACCCGTGTCGACCGCCTGAGATGGCCAAGGCTGTGGTTGGATCGGCCTGGCCTTCGGAGGGTATATTTGACGCGGGGGCCCATTACAGCGTCTGCACGCGATGTCATTCACCCCTGCCGTCCGTCAATCCGTCATCGTCCGCCATTGGAGGCGAGGCGCCACAGCCCACACAGGACGTGTGGCCTGGCACGAGCCTTCAAACAGACCATTGCGTGAAGAGAAGCTAAAATTTCGATAGTGAAAGAAGTCCAAACTGAGACGTGGAAAAAGCTGATTGCTGGTTGTGATTAAAAAAAATCCAGGAGCGAAGGCTTCTGCAGACTGGTAGTGTTTGTACTTTCACGTAGTTGTTCGCATAGCGTCAAGGCGTGCAAAACAGGTAGCATCCGTCATTGGGACCTTCAGACTTCAGCCTCCTGACCAGCACCGGAAGGAGACGAGGTCAGTTCCATTGCACTTTCGCCGAAAGTCAAACTCTCAACGACGATGGATTTAGAGAGTGCATGAGAGAACGCAAGTAGAGACCATTTTAATTTCCCTGCTGCATCGAAATGTCTCATATTGTGTGATTAATATGCAGCCACCAGCCTAAAACCTGCCAGCCTCATAGTTCATTCAAAACAGGCTGACCCACAAAACACCACTCAGAGACACCCAGCCCACACCACAAACACACTACCCGTACACTCCCACCTCCGTATACTAACTTCCACAACGCAGTCCCAGAGAGTCCAACGAAAGATCATTGACTGATCCCTAGAGCACACGTACGATCTGCCATAGACTAAACACCGCCACCACCGAAAAAATCGCGCATTACTCGCTAAAACCCAGCCCTCTATGTTCATGCCTCAGACCTGAACCGAGTCACCTACGTGTTATCTCTTTACCATTCACACCGATAGCCCGTATCCACATCTCTGCTGCCACTCAGTCATCTCATCCTGCCTAGTTTCAGCTCTCTTTAACCGTGATACAATCGGCGGGATCACATGATTCCTTCTCATGTGGCACACTAAACTCCCGTTAGACCCCTGGGCAGTGGACCAGTTGACATTCGGGGCTTCCTAGACCCTGTCTGTGCAGTGTGTGTCTCTACTTCTTTTTTCCTTCACCTTGGCTTCGTCGCCTTCGCGCTGGATATATCGCTCTCGCCCTGCGAATAAGCGATCTCAGGCGATGGACTGCCGGATGACGGGACCACGAATAGCGTGTGGGAGTGATAGTTGATGCGCAGCTTTGAGCGTCAGCGCACCGGACCCGGCACCGGATCACGAGAACAGCGAGGTATGTAATCTAATGGACATCACCATCTCATTCTCTAACAATCGTGTCTGCCTGGCGAAACTGGTGTCTCGCTACGCTACCTTGTCGCGGCAGAACTCTGTTCCGCCTGAACGCTTATGCTACTCTCTACCTCTCCGGACTGGAGAGAGGAGGAGCGTCAGGATTCTCCGCGTGCTCTCTCGTGTGCATGTGCTAAAATTATACGACTGCCAGCTTCTCGAAGAGTGCGATATCATAGCAAGGTATGGGTGTGTCACTATATCTCTTGCAGCGAGCAAAAACTTTCGCATTTTTCGTCTTTGCCAATGTATATTTAATATCATGGGTGAATTAGTTTCAGAGCAATGGTTATTACAGGGATCATCCCAATGTAAAACTGGATTTACCGCACAGAATATTCTTGAAGTGATAGTTCACCTGCCCTAACCCAAATGGTAGTATTAAGTTGCGGTAAATTATTGGTTTTACCCCGTGTGCAAATTAACCGCATTTAATGGGAATGCCATCCGGTGATAGTAATCCGAGATAAGGTCACACAAACAAATGACTATTCCAGGCAGGGGACTTTTGGAACACATTCCGTATCATATCGACGCCATCTTTCGTTGTATCGTGTGATTATCTGGTGGTCTTAGGTCAAACTAGCAGTTAGGCTGATGCATTGTAATCTCGTATGATGCGCTTATAATTACATTCATTTTAGGTTTTATTTTCTTGGAAACATAACAGGAAGAGAACACAAGATTTGTACGGTACCAATTTTAATAGCATGCAACTGTTAGGTAAATGTAAGTTTTCCTTTGATCAAAGTATGTCGCAAAGTCGGCTGTATAAGCTTGGTGTGTAATTTAAAACCTATCGAAATCTGTTTTCCATTTTTATGACGAACAAGAAGCTCAAATAGTGTGGTTTTTCTAGATACTCAGAACTTAAGTACATTTTTCTGCGCATTTTCAGGTGCAGGCTATCAGAAAGCGATTAAGCATTCATGGTGAGCGCAGCTTAAACCCCAACCGTCAAAGCAATTAACAGGTCCTTGAATAATACGTGGATCGCGAGAATTCCAGAGCTTAATGAGATCATTATATGTTATATATAGTATATTATATATAGTGATATATATACGTAGGTAATTATATAGCTCGTATATATATGATGTATAATTAATATATATATATTGATATTGATATATTAACTTCGATGTACTGGACTGTATACTGTATAGTGCAATGAGGGAGCAAAACTTTTTGCTTAATTAAATTAAGCCGAGTGAGAAACCGAATATATTGAACAAACATTTTTTTTAACCTATTTTATATATTTTACCATGGCATCTTGTTGAGACTCCAGGGTCTCATTAGTCATTCAATTCACGTGTCATTGCCCTCTGAAGGCCGCGTTTTCTATTTGTTTATTCGTGATGGAATGCGCCATCCTACAGCTCGGCGTTTCTTTTCGTCCATCTGCGCCTAAGTAGCACACCAGCGGAGCTGAGCTGAGCAGCTTGCAGCGGCGGCGGCGGCGGCGGCGGCGGCGGCGGCGGCGGCGGCGGCGGAGTCCGTCCGCGGAGCGTCTGTTCATGAGGAGATGGAGGGACGGCACTAGTCGGGTCTGTGGCCAGCCTTAGCCTTCGGGCCTCAAACCACCAGTCGACCTCAATATATCTGCAGGACGGCCCAGCCGAGCGCTGGACAGCCGGATCGGCCGGCGGGGCTTGGACCGGATCCAGGTTGGGGCCGCAGGCTGGGGACTGTGCGGCGAAGCCGTGCCCCTGGACAGCCGGGCTGGGCGCTGGGCGCGCGGAGGCTGAAGATGGGACGAAGCCAGTTTTGAACCGCTGGGCCGGGCCGAAAGCTGGGATTAGGGGCCGCGGCGATGGAGCTGGGGTTGGGGTCAGGGGCTGGCTGGAGCTGGGTAGAGGTCATGGGTGCTGGGAGCTGGATTAGGAGTCCGATGGGCTGGACGCGGCGAGGTGAAGCATGGGGCACGCGGGCTTGGAGCTGGATAGGAGTCATGGGCTGGGTCATGGAGCTGGGATAGGCTCATGGGGCCAGAGGGCTGGAGCTGGGATAGGGTCATGGGGCGCCGGGGCTGGAGCGCGTCCATGGATAGGAGTCATGGGGGCCGGAGGCTGGAGCTGCGACAGGAGTCATGGGGCTGGGGCTGGAGCGGGATAGGAAGTATGGGGGCCGGGGCTGGAGTCGGGGTTAGGAGTCATGGGGCCGGGGCTGGAGCTGGGATAGGAGTCATGGGGCCGGGGCTGGAGCTGGGATAGGAGTCATGGGGTTAGGGATGGAGCTGGGATAGGAGTCATGGGGCTGGGGCTGGAGATGGGATAGGAGTCATGGGGCCGGGGCTGGAGCTGGGATAGGAGTCATGGGGCTGGGGCTGGAGCTGTGATAGAAGTCGTGGGGCCGGGGCTGGAAATGGGATAGGAGTCATTCATAGGGGCCAGGACTGGAGCTGGGCTAGGTGTTATGGGGCCGGGGCTCTCTCTCCCCTCCACCTATCTCTTTTCCCTCCCTCCCTCTCTTCTTCTCTATCTCTCTTCCTCTCTCCTCTTCTGTTTTTCGCTTTTCTCTCAGTGGGTCAGTTGATCTCATCTTCCCATCTCCTGTTGGTATTATATTTAGCTTTCCACCTGATTTGTTTCTGGTCACGATACCTCTCAGCTCTCCACACTTTCCACTCCAAAACAGCGTCCCTTGCGTGGCGTGTGTCCGTTTCATCTTTCTGTGACAGAGCTGGCCCGGACACACAGCAGCTTGTGCTACTTCCGGGAGCATGTGCGTGCAAATTACTCTCAAGGTAAGTAGCTTTCGCAGCGGCAGGTCCACGGCAAGTGTGCCACGAAATTTGATATCCCATCCGTCTCAGCGCCGCCGTGGGGCACGTCAGCGGAAGAAGAAGCACAGATCCGGTGTGAAGCGTCCCACCGTGGCGCGGCTGCCTGATGGAGAGATTGGGCTCCGTGCCGCGCCTCAGCAAACGACACCACAACACCGAAGCCTTGTAAATAACACCGGAATTCCAGCCTTATTCATTACGTTGCCTCGGAGCTTATATCCATTCCACTATGGCTATTTTTGTATGACAATGGTTTTGGTTGTACAGCATTGATCAATGACATTGACTAGGGATTATATTCCCTCGGTCGGTTGTGCCCGGTGACGGTCTCCATTGGACTCCCTCTGTGCCGTAAATCGCGCCGTAATGTGACCCATGATTGTACCGTGACCCGAGCATGCGGCGCAGCCCTGGACGTTTCTGGGACGCCGCTTGCTGTAACGACGGGACACGTTTGTTCTTTCTCCAAAAAACTCGCACCTCTCCAGATAAACATAGCTGGGTAATAAACTGTGCGGGAATTCCAGGCGGGCTTGACAGAGCCGCGCGGTCGGGCCGCTGGCCGGCCCGTGAGCCGCGGAGCCTGTCCTCGATTCCGCCTCCGCCAGCATCCGCCTCCGCGGCCCGGCCTCCCTCCCCGGCTCCACCGTGTCCCACCTACTTACTGCGGGTACCCGCCCAACCCCCCCGCGTCCGCGTGTCACATCTACTTAACACAGGGAGCCGCCAATACCCTCCCCTTCCACCACATAGCGATGTTCTCTGAGAAACGTCTCCTGTTACCCCGCCTCCTGTCACCCCGCCTTATGTCACTCCGTCTCCTGTCACCCTGCCTTCCCGGTTCAGAGAAGACCTGTATGGCAATCCTGCCCAGGAACATGTCAGAGGAATAGATGGTAGGATGAAGTGACAGCTAACGGATGCAACCGGGACACTGGCTTTGAAAGAAAGGACTACGAATTTCGAGAGAATACCGGAAATATGTACTTTGTACAGCAGAACGTAGGTTATCTTAACAGCAAAAGCTGTCATCGTTCGACCGTTTTTCATCACTTCGAGATGATATATAATGAAGGATGAGCATTAGATTATGTTATAATGAGAAGCGGAATTCAAAACAAACAGCTTAATCGGCAAGAACATACTATGAGAGCTCATCTATTACGGAAGGTGATCAAGTGGTCTTGGAGACTACAACGAACAAAAAGAGCATAGCCAGGAACCTTAACGAAAACAACAGCATAACCAGGAACTTTACAAGACGGAAAATCGCCTATTGAGTAACTTTATTGAAAAAAATTGGAGCCGTAAGCCATGGCAAATAAGTAGGACTGTAAATCATTGTAAATATGCTTATCAGCAATAACAAAAAATATCTGCCGGGAGTCTTAGTTATCCGGCTAGAAACCCACTACTGCAGACTGCCGGCTGTCTGCGGTTATTGTCCACCTCGTGGGGGCCTCTGGGCGGTAGCTCACAACACACGTGACAGCGAAAGTTGCCCAATTGGACGCCATGAATGCGGTCGGGCTGGTGGTGGCCAGCCCTGGTGGCAGCGTGGAGAGAACTAAAAAAGAAAGAAAACTTACGCGGACACTTACGGAAAACTTTATTTGAATGCAAACAACATTTGAGAATAAACGCCACAGAACAATGAGCTGTGTGAGAGAGAACGAGGGACAGGGGGCGGGGGGGGGGCAGGGAGCAGCCGCCCCCAACATTGTCAGATTTAACATTACGCCTATGGCGTTGCATGGAAGGAATCGACTTCAGAATGCCTCCGGTCCCCCCAACTTTCGGAAGGTTCCGGCGCCCCTGCACAGAATATATATGCTGATCGAAAAGTTGCAGGGATGAAGTCCTCGAGAGCTTTTGATAAGTTTTATAACCTTGTGAACTCTGTTTTTCTTTCTTCTCGCATTGAACAATTCAAATGTTTCCGTAATAGTGTAGCAAGCTTATGTCGATTTTTCCACCTCCAGCTCTGGGCGGGCACGCAGCTGCCAAGGAGAGATCGACAGCTCAGCTCCGGGAGTGGCCGTCCGGCTTCTGTCGCCACGGGGGGCCGCCCAGCTCCGATGCCGCCCCGATAGGCGAGCCGACGCAGCTATCCGGATCTTCTGCCGGCCCTCAGCCGCTTGTCGTTTTCAGAAATCTGACCCGAGACGAACGCCGCCTTCCACACGCGACCGCCGCCGCCCACCACCGCCCCTCCGTCACGATTCAGCCGGTCAAGCGTGCTGCTAATTCGCACGGATTGCGGCCGCTTGCTTCTCTTCCGGCAACACGGCCGCCCCGCTCCGCACGGACCGGACCGTCCGGTCACTCTGCAAACAGGGGCGAGACCGGCCGCCGGCCGACCAACCGGTCCTCGGCGCTAACAGCGCAGGGGCTGGTACCAGGCCGGGCTGGACTGCAGGCCAGTCAGGGCGGGCCGGTAGTTTGTCTAGTCATCTGACGCCAGCCGCCTACGCTGCGCAGTCCTGTTTCGTTCTCTTCTGTCCTGTCCCGTACCGCCCACCCTGTTCCCCCGGTCCCGTCCTCGGTCCCTTCCCGCCAGCAGCGGCGGCGGCGGCGGCGGAAGCCAGACTGGATCTGGGTCAGGTCTCACGGTAACAGTGAGCCTGGCGGCCGGGGGCGGTGGCGGTGGTCGCATACGGCACGAGATGCGGTCGGTACAGGTCTCAGGAGCTGCGACGAGCCGGTCTCGAGTCAGCTCAGGACGTCACAGGGCGCCCCGGATGACTCGGGAACGGTGTCGATTCGGTACTGACACCGCGGCTCAGCCGACAAACCTGAATGAACCGGCGGATCCGGGAGTGGCTCAATTTGCGGGAACTGCGTCAAGCTGATCAGTCACACCCATCCGTTCCGTTGGAAATTTACAGCAGACGCAACGATAGGCCTGTCAGGGCAGGAGATTGAGATGGCGTCGCTCTGGAGCGATCTGTTGTTTTCCTGAAGATGACGTATTTATACGTGTCGACTATAGAAAAACAACCAGATCATGACAACGAAGTGTTATTCTTAGACATACAAACCATGAACTCTCACAGGGGTTATGAGAATGTGGTGGCCCAGTGGTCGGGTTTCTGGTGCAGACGGTGAAGGACGTGGGGCCGGCATCTGAGCCTGCACATCCCGTTCTACCCCGGGTTGGCCCGCACCGCTAGGCTGCGCGGTGGCTGCCCTGCTGCCCCTGACCGCCCTGCACGGCCGGCACGGCCGGCACGGCAGTCGTGCAGACTGGGGTCAGCTGACCGGCCGGTATGCGGAACTCTGCAAGCCACCCCCGCCTGCTGCCACGCGGCCGCTGCTCCAGTCCGAGCCGGCTCCGAGGCGATCCGAGGCGATCCGCGCCGCGCCGCCCGAGTGGGGAGGGAGGGAGGGAGGGAGGGAGGGTGCGCGTCCGAGATCTATTATACGGCCCCGGTCCGACCGGCCTGCCAACAACGGTCCCTCAGCGCACACGTGGTAACCGACCGTCACCGCCCAGAGACGTGTTTCCACAAAGTTTTGACCGCTGCGCGTCACCTGGCGCTGGTCAGCGGCCGGAGATATTTCCGGTCACGTGCCCCGTCGGCCACACACCGGCCGTCTCCGTCTCCGCGTGGTCGCTGCCCTCAGGACAACCTGTGCTCTAGATTCGCTGGAGCCGACGCCAGCTGCGGCGGCGTCCCACGTGGCAGACGCAGCCGTATCACGATCCCTCGGCGGGCGGCAACAAAGGCTAACACGGGACCGCCACTGGCTACCATGATGTGGGTCACGTGACTCATCACTGACCGGTCAGCCCCGGGAGGACACATTTGGAGCGGCCCGGCCCCCCTAAGTCACTGAGAAGGTAACCGCGGTACGGTTTGCTGCAGTTGTCCTTTTGACACCATGATCTTTGTTATCTTTGTTTTGCACTTTTTGGCTCGCTATGACGTTTGCTTTCCTTAGCTTTGTATGTTGTTATATAAGAGCGTTGATTAACAGACGCAAGTTCAGCCATGAGACACATTTACGTAAATACAGTGACATTATATGCGACAGAAAAACTGACATTTAAATTAGTACAAAGCAAGGAAGCATCACATTTTTGTCAACAAATACATATCAAAACGCCCCAGCCTGTCCTGTGATGTCTATTCTGGGACATTCATGTGTTGCATTCGGCCACGATTGTGCTCCGAATAGACTCAAGGTTTGACTCACCCGGAGTGGCATTTGCATAATATGACAAGCTCGCCGGCGAGGAGCAGACACATGTTGTGGCCATCACCCTGTGAGCTGACGTGGCTCTGTCGTAAGGTCAGTGAGATGATGCCTCTGGGAGTGACGCACGGCTCGCATGGTTGGCATTCCTGTAAGCTGACGTGACTATGTCGTAGGGTCAGTGAGATGATGCCTCTGGGAGTGACGCACGGCTCGCATGGTTGGCATTCCTGACGCCACGGAATATTCATCCAACATCAAAAAGCACTACGAAGCTTATTTGGTGTTAATGATATGCCGATGGCTTGGTGAGCTACTTCGAAGGGAGTCTCGAGTCACATGTGCACTGTGTAGCCGCGAAGTGAACTCATGCATGAATATGGAACAAAATCATATATTTTGTGGTAAGTTTGTTCAACGCACAAGTTTGTGTTTCATGTGAAGTTGATGAATCCGTGATGCTTCACATCAACTGGATTTTAGAAGGCATAATGTAGCTTTCTTGCGGATTCTCGCTCTATGCCTGCTCCCTGCTCTATGCTCTGCCCTATTTTTGCCGCCTTATTAAATCTCATCCCGTCTTTTTTTCTTCTCGAAACCAAAGCTCCACGCCAACCCATGGCTGCTCCTCTCAGCGGGAATCTGACCGCTTCACAGCCAGGCCATTGTCCCCCGCCCACTGCTGGGCCATCCTTCTCACAACCTGCGAACATCGATCACGTGCGCTATCAAAGCGCCGAGCGACAGCGCACGCGGCGGCTCTCCGCAGGAGGCCAATTGCTGTCCGGTAAAGTAGCGCAGGCGTAGACGTAGACGCACGGCGATCGCCACGCCGCGCGGCCGCCACGCGGCTGGACGGGCCCGGTTTCTCCCCCGGCAGCGCCGCGCGCCGGCTGCCGCACTGTGCTGCCATGGGCGCCGCGGGTAAACGGACCTTTTAAAGGTCATCCGATCGGGAATAGGTCAAGTAGATGCCGGGCCGGACCGGCCGTAGCCGGTGAAAGGCGTCCGACGACCACCGGTACGCGGCGGACGCGGCGCCACTGCGGCGGAGACAGCGCGGCGTGGTCAGACGGTGCGTCACGGAGCGTCACCTGACGCCAAGGAGCGTCATCTGACGCCATGGAGCGTCACCTGACGTCACGTCATGTGACGTCATGGAGCACCACGTCACAGCACGTCACACTCGTCCAGCGGGCGGCCGGACGAGGGAAGGCTGGCTGGAGATGTGTCGCCCTCCTGTAGATATGTCCGCGGCGCCCGCAAGCTGGCCCGGATGTAGCAGACCTATCAGATATGTTTGAAGATATTTCAAAAAGCTTCGGCTCAGCTTATACAGATGTACTGATCAGAGATCGGTTAGCTTGGAAGAAACTGTTATGTGATTAACATTCCCAATGATGATGTATGAGCTTACCCAGCCATGTGAAGTCAAGCTCATAACCTGAGATAACACAAGATACCTCATCGATCAAAGCAGAGGACGTTTCTGGTATGTGTTGGGTTACTATACCAAGCTAACCCAGCTGTTTTTCCTGTCATCAAGCCACACACGTTCCTTTTATATTACAGGAACGTGGATTCTCAATCAAACAATTTCCCAGGATAGTTAGAGAAGTGGTCATCTGTTGACTCATGCCGCCGAGTTTAGAAATGCTGCCGGGCAGTAATGCGAAGAAACTCTGACCATCGCGTGATAAACGATTTGCCCGAACGCTGTCTGTCGCCGAGAGAAAGCTGCTTCCATTGAAGTTCGTCGACCTTCAAGTCATTCAACGCCAACAATCGCTGTTTTATGAGGCTATTGGTTTACAAAGATGACGTTATGATAAGAGGAACTGAAACAACAAGAAAGTTTTGTTCGTCTGTTTCACGCGTTGCTAATCATGGGAAGGCAAAAACGCCAAAGCTGTTTCATCCAAGGAACGCATTTGATAAAGTTTAAACCTCCCACCTATTAAATGAATGTTATTCAATCAAGACGAAAAGCAAATAAGCTTGAAACCTGCGGTGGTAAGTCTACAATCCTACATCCCATGTGCTTAATCTGCGATTCGCAATGGCTCAGCCTCAATCGCAATACGTCTCGATTGACCTGAAATAATGCTTCCTTTCAGTATACAAAAGCCGCAATGCTTCGATGCATAGGTATGTTGGGCTTATCACGGATGATGTCAACAGTTCGCTGACAAAGGTGACAGTTCGCTGACAAAGGTGAATACCCACGAAACGACCATCCTTGACACGGCACAAGTGTGCATACCGGATCACGAGGCCGCCACTCCCGTGTCCGTCAACCGGTCTGTGTGGTCCGCCTCCGCGCCTGCAGCGTGTCTCTCCCATGTGCACGCTCGTGCCGGGCTGGAGACGCCGCGTCTTCGGCCACATCCGGCGAGCTAATACTGAGCTCAGCCGCCGACCGTGGAGCAATCGCGTCAGCAGTGGCGCAAACACACCTCTATCGGCGCGCCGGTCGGAAGGGTTGGTTGCAGCTGCGGCGGTGGCGGCGTGTAAACCGCGCCCACATCTGTGAAGAGCGGCGTGCCGCGTGGGGTTCTAGATCACGCCCCGGTGCCTTTGACGTCGGCCCGTGACGCAAGTTAGGGCTGGGTACGACATTCGGAGGCATCCGTGTAAGGCGGGGCAATTACTTCATGGGGAGTTAGACAAGTGGAGAAGTGAAGGCAGTGCAGGAGACGCTATGGAGAGGTTGCCTTGGCCGTGGATGGTTTGCCAAGAGATGCAGGGTCTTTTTATATGTTGTGATGCGTTGCGATTTGATGCAGTTCGATAAGTTGATGTCAAAATGGGTTTAGTAAAATACGTTCTGGCTTCTAACAATGCACGGTTAATTACGGTGGAAGTGAAGCATGCAGGTATCTAATTTAAGCCAATATCAATAATGAATGACAATGATGAAGAATGATTTTGATCTAGGTTATTGTTGTGAACGTGTTCCAAAACAGTGCAACCATTCACTAAACAAAAAAAGGGAGATTGGTTTTGGACACGACCGACGGGTATAGGGATGTTTGTAACTACCTCTCTGCGTTCGACACAAGTAAAACAGAGAAACCGTACGATTGCCTGTTTTCGTCCCATTAGGCGATATGTAATGACGTAAAGATGCGAGCTCATTTCCATAGTGTCGAACGAACTATTGTCTGAGATGGATACAGACCTCACAGAGTTCATGGGCCTTGACTCGATGACCCAGAAGTTGCGGCGTAAAATGAAGCCATTAGAAAGCCCAATGACCACAAACTGTCGGAGCGTCCGAGCAAGGCTTCGCTCACCGGAGGCGAGGTCGGCCATTCCAGCTGAGCGTACAGCGTCGCCTCCCTGTCGTGTCGGCTGGCAGAGCGTCATGAACGCCATAAAACCCACCGCCATGCACTGACGGGCTTAACGGTCTGCCCCTTTTTCAACCATATGCCATCCACTCGAGTGAGAAGTGGACCCATCCGGCGCCATATATGTAAACCCCATCGACATCAATCCAATCTGGATCAGAGTGGCTACTCCTGACTCAGACCGGTACGCCTCTGTAGTGAACAGCGCACCTGTCAGTGCTCCTCGGGTCCCGAAATGGCAGCGTCTCGGCGGCTGGTGTGGTGCGTGGAACGGGCTGGGTTTGCCCGGCCCAGCCAGTGACCAAGTGAGGCCAGAGACGGTGGCCTGGTTCCGGGACCGAGGAGGTGGCGGCATGTCCAGCTGGCTGATCGTGGGCGGCCGCCGCCGACCGGTCGGTCCGGTGGGCGGGGGCGGGGGCGGCCGCGACTGGGCCACTTTTGCCTGCGGCTGGTGGCGGTGGCGGTGGCGGTTGGCGGTGTTTGTGGTGGCGGTGGTGGCGGTGGTGGTCTCGGTGGTGACGCTGGTGGGTTCGGTGGTGTCGCTGATGACATCGATGGTGATGTCGGCAGCGGGGACGGTGGTGACTGGGCGGGGCCGTCACGGTCGTCGCGGCGTCACGCCGGCACGCAGGGCGTCACGCCGGCACGTGACGACCGCCGACCACCGACAGAGGTCACTGACCCCGACCACACGTGATCGGGGCCACGACGGCGAACTCAGAAACAGTCACAGTCCATTGGGAGCCGCTTGACTGAGAGTCTTCTGACTGCCTGCCACCCGTCCAGTGGACTGACACCCGTCCAGTGGACTGGGCAGAGGACAGAGCCTTCTGACACCCGTCCAGTGGACTGGATGGAAAACAGAGGCTGATCAAATGATGGAGGGCATCATTTGACGGCATACCCTTGACCTGTCGATTTTAGTCCTTTCACATAGAATAAGGGATTGGCTGTAGTGGACTATAGGAGGATAAGTTCTAATCGTTGCCAGATCAGGTACTGGAACTGCCGTTGTACGGGATTCGCCACATATTAGTGCAGATAACTATCGTCAGGGCTTCACTGACTATACCATGCAGCTCGGAGTTGGGACTATGTTGAACGTTGAGCTATATAATGAAAATAAACTAGCATTTAAGTGGGAGCAAACTGTAAAAATATCTTCAAGGCTTGAGTTGGCTATCACGGCATCAATTACGTTCTTCACAGACATACCCAACCGCAATGCATCTGCGCTTCAAGACAAGCGCAAATCCGAGGTAAAATGGATATTATCTTATAAAACTGGCCTGATAATAGAGCTTTAAAGGGCATGACATTCGCCGACGGAAGTTGAGAATGGCATTACGGGTGTGTGCACCGTTTTAATCACGTTTTCGCACTAGTAACCCAGTGATGAAAACTAGACTGGTCTCGCCAATCCTTCCAGACATAGCGTGGTCAGACCGGAAAGCAAGAGTGGCCAATACATTCATTATGTGCTTATAAAGAGGCATTTAGTCTGCATATGTCGACGCCGCTCGACTGGTCGTAATCAGCTTACAATGCATGCCAACGAACTGTTGCATGCTAGTGTAGGTGTGGTGCATTCTAAATCTCTGTCTGGGATTGAAACCCGGACCCTCCGACTCACCAATCAAAGTTGTATAAAGGATGGCCGTAACGCGGTTGTATTACACGTACTTCATTACTGCGTCTAATGAGGAACCGATCATTTCAGCCGAAAATCGTCGACTTCATCACTTCTGGCTATAACAAATGGGATTTTAATGTAGAGCAGTTATCCATCGTGCTCCCATTGTCTGTACCGGATGAACAGCTCTATAACGAGCACTAGCTTATGCATGACTTAACACGAGTTTCTTTGAATTGTTTTTTTTTCTTTAGCATATATATTAGGAAAGCGGGACGCTGTGACGTAAGTGTAAGAACATCGTGCTATTAATCACACGTAGGTACACCTTTGTGTTCCGTAATCGCTCGATCTTAACAGCTGGGCAGACTTAGTCCCGCGTTTCCCCAAGAAGAACCGTATTCCCTGGAAAAGTGACATTCCAGGCCATAGAGGCACATTTAATTAAAATATCCCCAAGAAGAACCGTATTCCCTGGAAAAGTGACATTCCAGGCCATAGAGGCACATTTCATTGGAACATGGTACCCATGCGCGGTTAAACGCCCTCCGGCGAGCGCAGAGGGCTGTTTTTCGTGAGAGCGGCCGCCTCTGTGTGAAGGTTTCACCAATTTCCTGAGACCGCCGCACGGCCAGCGGCGGGGATGCAGGGTGTGTGTTATGTGCAGCTGGTCACAGACTGCGAGCTGGGCTGTCATCATCACACCACCACCGCCGCCGCCACCGCCGCTGTCACCAGCCGCCGCGGTCACCACCGCAGCCGTCACCACCGCCGCCGCGGTCACCACCGCAGCCGTCACCACCGCCGCCGCGGTCACCACCACCACCACCACCGCAGCCGTCACCAGCCGCCGCCGTCACCAGCCGCCGTGTCACCGTCACCGCACCAACAGGTGTGCGTGTGTGGCCGGCTGTGCTCCTCAGAAAGGCTGGCGGCAGCGAGCGCAGCTGTCGACAGGACGGGACCACCAACAGCGCTGCTGCGCTCCAGCTGACCAGCGCATCGCGAGGCTGGCAGATGACAGCAACGCACTCTGCTGGGATGGGGTATAACCACCACGGGCCACCTTTTAGGGACGCCAGAGAAACACTGCGCGCTCAACGAAGGAAGAGCACAGCCCAGATTTATGTCGAGCTCGGCTAACCCCAGCGACCAGCCCCATCCCGGACACCAACGGAGCCGGACAAGAGACTTCAACCGCTGCCGCCGCCGCCGCCATCTCAGTCATCACCTTCAATTACTGTTTACATGCTGACGTCATAGGTGACGGGAACAAATGATCTGACTGCTGCACGTGGGCGCATATTACATGTTCCTCGGGTGAAAAGAAACGGGAGAAGGCTTGATTACGCTGCAAGGACATGTTTGGACAGTCACTTTCTTTGTTTGGAAAATCCTCCTTGCACCGGACGTTATCCAGTGCGGTGTAGGTAGGTACTGGCGAAATCAAACAATGGCGCTCCTCGAAAGGCAAATAAAACCCCATTGACGATGTCTGATATATCATATGTCAGAACATGGGACTTAAAGGAGTTAGGACTACCCAAGACATCCTCATTCCAACGTATCTCCAACATATATCTATTTCCGATTGGTGTTACCTGGTACACGGGGCGCCAGGCAGCTTTATCTTTATTAATCCGTCTTCACTTTTATTTCCGAAATCGAACAATGTGTGGTAGCATTCATTGTGTTTCATTCAATCAACTTCATCGTGTTCTATGCCGTGTAAGCATTTACCTCCAAATAGTTTTTACTTCTCTGCATTCATCAAATCGGCGAGCGAAATGCTCTCAGAATGTTACTGAGGGGGCAACAAAGTGACATGAGCTAATATTAAGAAACCTTATTATCCAAACTATAACGCTTCGAAATTGCTCATTACTCGTCAGAAAGTGACTATAATACGATATCACGGAGGGATAAATAACATGTTGATTCGACATTAATTTAAATGGGCCTTAGGACTATACGGGCGAGCTAAGCACTGCATGTGTGTCATCTTCTGGGAGGGTGGTTAAATGCGATAGCATTTAAATAGTTTCGAGGTGCACCTAGATCACATGCAAAACTGAGTTTTCATATGCATTGGCTCAAAGTCAGTCTCATGGCAATCACCATATGGTATCAGCGCCCTACGTAGCAGAGCACGTGGGACTCACCTAGCTTAGGGGTGACCAGCGGCGACTTTGTGCCGTCGGGGGTCGACTTGCCGGCCTCCTCCGGCGCGGGGGAGGCGGACCCCGGGTCCTCCTGCTTCCACGAGAAGAAACTGTGGACTGCCGGAGCATGCAGCTTCAGCAGCCGCATGGTGCTGCCCGCTCCTCTCCAGCGGCGGTCTGTGGCAGACGGGCAGACGGTCAGATACACGGTCAGATACACACGGTCAGATGCAGGGTCAGATGCAGGACCGGAGACGCAGGACACGGCGCCAGGTGTGGGGCTGACGACTGTTAGTCATGGGTTTGCGGGTGTGGTCTGTACACGCAGTGGCGGCGTTGCGATGTGTGGCTGGCGTGCTGTTTGGGTGTGTCCATGTTTGGATGTGTCCGGTCCTGTTCGGGTGTGTCCAGACCGCGGAGGTGTTTTGATGTTGGCGTCGGTGGCACTGACGTAACTGCCCTGCAGTGTCCGCCGGCAGTGACTAACAGAAGATGACACGATACACCGCCCGCACGGCATACACTCAGCACACTACACACCCGGCAAGTGGCAGACGTGGCGTGTTGATAGTTTATTTACTAGCTTTGAATGAGGTAACACGTCTTATCCTCCGGGCGGCCGATTCACAGCTGTGATGTTTACATCACACTCGCCGTGTAACGTTGATACCGATAACGGGCCTCACAGCGGGATGGCAATGACTTCAGGCAAACCAGCGCCGTGACTCATGATGCAACGACGACGCATAGCTGTTTATGTAGATAACCCGATCGTGCCTGATGCAATGAATCTGACGCAAAGAGACGATTCCCGAGCGCCGGCATACCGCAGACGACTTGTCTGCTACAGAGAGGCCAGGGGGCGCGCCGAGCGGCTCAGTCGCCACAGTGCACAGATACGACTGCGCAGCGTAGCCGGTTGACCTGCAGTGCAGATGTGGGTGACGGTGCCGGCTGCTCCAGACTGTCAGCCCACACCCTTCCTGTCGCGCTAGCCTGGCCCGCCCCCCGCTCTGGGATCTTATCGCCGCGGACGAGTCACCGACAGGCATGTGGGCGGGAATTGACCAGCACGTCCTTTTCGGGCAGCACTTGTAGAAGCAATCTGACATATCAGACGAATCCCGGAAAATAATCGGCTTCTGCGAATAGTTCTGCGTGCCTCAGGAGCATTTTGACCATTGCTAGGTGTTGCAGACATTTCCGGAAGGGGCAGGCCCCTTGGGCTTTCGTCACACATACACGGGTCACGGAATGAAGCAACACGCCATTGTTGCATCGTCATCGCAATGTTATTTCGGGGCGTTCAACCTCCTGGCTCGCGTTAGAGTTTGCTGTAGTGACCGGAGCTGGACTAGGTTAGTATATCGATTTGTCTGGTGCAATAGTTTGTCTGTTTAGATAAAGTCTTAGTGTAGAAGGATATTTGTGAATATGCGCAGATCACATGCATAGCTTAAATAAACACCTTGGTTAATGGAGCTATTATAATTTCTTTGCTCGAACATTACATCCAGTTTCGGTAGAATGCAATTTTGTTTTAGAGTGACTACTTGAAATGCAGCTCAGAAGGATATGTTGAGGAGCTCTGATAATTACATTTTATATTATTATTATGCTGTTACGATTAGATCGTAACAGCGTAGTACTAGCTCCATTTGCAAGAGAACAATGGAACGTAATGGGCATGCTTGTTTTTGGCCAAACCAAACCCCATAAAAAAGAATTACCCAGGTTAGGAATGCCAGCGGTAACCGGGTTACCAGTGCAAGAGCATTAATGAAATACAGGCACAACCGATACCCAAGTTATGATGCCAGTGATACCGGGGTTTACCAGTGCAGAACATAATGATACATGGACCAACCGATAACCAGTTTTAGATGCCAGCGCATATCGGGTTACCAGTGCAGGACATTAATGAATACATGGCACAACCGATAACCTCAAGTTATGATGCCAGTGATACCGGTTCACGCAGTGCAATGGACATTATGAATACATGGCACAACCGATCCAAGTTATGATGCCCAGCTGATACCGGGCTACCAGTGCAGAACATTAATGAATACATGGCAACGAACCGATACCCAAGTTATGATGCCAACGATACCATTCGGGTTAACCAGTGCCGAGCACAGGACAATTTAATGAATACATCGGCACAACCGAATATACCCAAGTTAATGATGCCAGTGAATACCTGGGTTTACCAGTGAGGACATTAAGAATACATGGCACCCCGATACCCAAGTTATGGATGCCAGTAGATACCGGGTTACCAGTGCAGAACATTAAATGAATACATGGCACAACCGATACCCCAAGTTATGATGCCAGCGATACCGGGTTACCAGTGCAGAGCATTAATGAATACATGGCACATGGTTGCTCTTCACAACAAATATATGTTGCCAAACATCACCACAATTGTTATCACTCTCACTGTACGTTCATGAGATACCAGATAGTTCAGGAGGAGTGCGCTCAGTAGTAGGCATAGTCAATGCAGTAAAAATGCACAGTGTTTGTGTCATAGATGCCATTTTCATCCCATTAAAAAATAACAATGCTTGGCTACTCAAAATTGGCAATAAGCTAACTCTTAACTTTAATATGCGCAAAAGAAGTAAAAAAATTAACTAGTGACTAAACAACTTACGGTACAACTTGTTTATATGAGCATATGGTTGAGGATACTATAGATCAGGGTTAAGTTTCCTTTTCAGTTTGGAGAGCTTTAGCCCCTCTTGCTTGCCTAACTTGCCTTCATATTGACGACATTGGACGAGGGAGTGGGTAAAATCCGGGGAAACAACGGTATTTTGTGGATTTTTATGATACTTTAAACGAATTTCCCAGCTCACCCCCAAACTTTTCTGGAGAAGCTATGCCCCCTGCTGAAGCTGTACAACGTCTTTTAAGATGCTTGAGGATGAACATGGGCGTCGCCACACTGCCAATGTCGTCACGCACTGGGCAAATATAGTACCAAGTTATTTTGAGCCATTTCTAATATGGTCCCATGGGCGACGCCAACTCCCGAAAGATGGGGGGCGGGGCGGAGGCGTTCTGAAGTCCATTCTTTCCATGCAACGCCCACAGGCCTAATGTTAAAATGCGAAAATGTTGGGGGGACACGTCCCCCGTCCCCTGGTCCCATGTTAAAATAGGACGTTGTTACATACACATACATTTTGATTTATATCCACTAATTAACCATGATGCCTATCCCATGGGTAAAATATTCGTTGCAAGTATTGCTATGTTCATTGCAAAAAGATTAGTTAGTTTTAGGTTTTACATCTGGCTGAGAGGCTGTCTTATACCTCTTCAGGAGAAGTATGGACTCATTGACACATGTCTTAAGCTGATCAGTAGCGGACGAAAGCGTGTTTGGAATTTCAGGTGACCAGCTTCCTGAGTGGATAACGTACCGAACAAACCCTCACAGCAGATATTATGTTGCCACAACCCACTGACCAAGTGACATATTTTCCGTGGATGACGAGCAAACAAAAACGTCTGATGTGTTTGAAATTGCATGTCACAGCATATTTAGAGACAGATGTTTATATTAACGTGCTCGTGAGCTCATGCATTAGCCGAAACAATACGTTGCACTTCTTACAACACATCCAAAAATCAGCTACCTTAAATCGTCATTAATTAGGACAGGTGACATCGTGGGATAAACTGCAGCCTTTGTACTATTGGCTCCAAGATAAGCGTCCCGCTGGGTTGGCCGGCACAGCAGTCAAAGGGGATTTACCGCCTTGGGAAAAGTATGGGGAATGATGGAGATGAGTGCCCAGATGAGTGGCACTTATCTCCATCATATCCTCATACTTTTCCCAAGGCGGTAATCCCTTTAACTGATGTGCCGGCCAACCCAGCGGGACGCTTATTTTGGAACCAATAGTATACCTGATGCATCGAAAGGGAACACCAAGTAAGGTGCATGGATCTGACACTGCCCGCTGCTGCTACCCGAGAAATTCTCTCGTCCTCTCTCTCAGCCGCATGCCAAGTGTGCGGAAGTAAGGGAAATAACTTAAGTGACGAATAGAGTGGATACTTCGACGATACCTGGACAAGAGCTGCAAAGGGGAATGCTTCCGGTTATGTGTATTCATTCGACGTGGGTAGTTCTGGAACCGCTAGAAGCCGAGACACAGCTAACCAGGCAGTATCAGAGCAGGTACTCCGAAGAGTCCCTCACCGAGCAGGCCTGAAAAGTGATGTTTTCATCGGCCATTTCACTCCGGACGTCGCACGAAACCCTCCGATAACTTTCCAAAGAAGCCGGAAATGTGGCAATTCCCTCATCTACAATAACAACCAAGTGTTCTCGTGTGATTGCACTTGCCGTGTTGGCGGAGGAAAAAGACAAAGAATTGACATACAATTGCTGGAGATTCACATTCATGCTACGAAGAACAACACAGACAATCTCTTACAAGCTTCCGAACGTGTGGTCTTTGGAGTCTTTCGTTACTTTGATATACTCGTTGTGCCATTTCGTAGCATGAATGAACAGTTTCAGCCACGTGTAGCAAGCTTCCGTCGCCTTCCCACCTGTTGGTTCAGATTCGAGCCGCTTCTGTCTGTCTCACCTGTGGCGTGGGGGTGCGCGCGCGTGTGTGTGTGTGCGTGTACTGGGCGGCATGTCCACCTACTGGCCACTTCTTTCTGTCTCACCTGTGACGCGGGGGGTGCGGGTGTGAACCGGGCGGCATGTCCACCTACTGGCCGCTGCCCTCCTGCTGCAGCACGGCGCACTTGTTGTCGCACTTGCAGCAAGACTCGCAGCGGCACTGCTTGGCGAGGGCGGGTGCGGCGGTGGGCAGCAGCATGTTGGCGGTTGGCGGGGGGCTGGTCTGGTCTGTGCGACGGAAGGCGGCGGGTCGGGCCGGGAGACAGCCGGGAGAGCCGGAGGAGGAGGTGCTCGGACGGCGGACGACGGGCGCAGACTGAGCGGTCGTCGCTGCCGGCCGACCGTGTCACTCGGCTGACCTCCTTCGCGGCGGAGCGCTCCGCAGCCGGCCGCCCGGCTGGCACAGTTAACCGGCCGAGCCCCGCGGGTCGCCGACTCCCGCGCCGCGACCGCCGCCGCCGCGCCGCGACCGCCGCCGCCGCGCCGCCGCTGCCTCCGCCGCCGCCGTCCGGTCCGCTCACCGGCCGGCCGGCCGGAAGATTTCACTCTCCGACGGCAGATAAATGCAGCGGAGATCAAACAGCCAGCGTGGGGTGATGACAGACCGATAGGTAATGGTGGTAATAATGGTAATGGTAGAGGAGAGCAGTGGGTGGTGTCTTGGATCGCCAGGACTGGCCCGGTTCTCCGGTGTCTGGTGGCCTCACGACGAGTTTCTGACAACAGGTTCTTCATTGGAGTTACTTGTGGTCATGAACATGGACACTACTGGAGACTATAAACCAGATGTGAGAGGAACCACTTGGTAAAACTGAATGGATCTCTTAGAAAACTAGCAGCAACAGCTCTCGGGTTCTACTGATGCATCGTTCAGTTCTGAAGTATTCATTTTTCCTTGGCTTTTGGACGAAGTTCGATAACTATTTAGCAGCAAATTCGTCACTTCGGCATTGAGCAAAGCACTTCAATACAAGTCCACCACAGCTACAGGCTGTGCAATCTGACATACAGGCTGGACGCAATTTCGTCAATGCTCATTGCTCATGAACAATTTGGCATTGTGCAATGCGCATAGCATTCGGCATCTGCAAAACTGTTTGGCTGATAGATTGGTTTCATCACTGAGCAGTCAAGTTCGTCGCCATCTTCTTGGAGACGCGATTGCATCCGGAGTGCGGCGTTACGTCACCGATCTTACCGATCTTACAATCTTACCGATGTGGTGTTCAAGACTGAACACCACACAATAATGGAATTCCTGTATTGCTTCCGTTAGTCAAACAATTTTTTTAGAAAAAAAAATACCCGGAAAATGATGACATATTCAATATGTCCATTTTTGGGGAGGATATTACAAATGAAAAGCAGCAATAGTTTCATCGCAAAGTTTTATCCGCTTTATACGCGACTTACTGACAGGGGTTATCCATTACTGTCCAATCAATGCAGTCCGCCCGTAGCTCAGTGGGAGAGCACTGGACATCTGACCTATCCCGGTAGTGACAGCCCGGGTTCGAGTCGCTTCGGCGCTCGCTATTTGCTCCTGACTGGATGGCCTGCGGCCGTGGCAGCGGTCGCACTCAAGGTCAGGTGACGTCAGTGAGCGGGGCGGACCGTGTCCAGGTATGTCAGGCATGTACAACTTTCGTGTCTAAATTATGCCGGCCAACATGAGTTGCGCGATCGGGTGGTGAGGTCAGGACCTGCACAACAAGCTCTGATTAGCGCGAGTCCTGACCTCGGAAATCCATCCATACCGAACATGTGTACTAAATTTATAAACAAATACACAAGTCAAACATTGCAAACTATACAAACTTATAGCATGCATAATGTTGGCAATATCTTTTATTCTAATGCATAATTATTCCTTCGATTTATGTGGATAGTTACGTTCAATACCATTGAACACATAAGAAGTTAACTAACTTTAAATTTCGCATCCTTTATCTGAAAGTCTTTCAAAATACAAATTCAGAAAAAAGTCAGTCTGAGCAATCTTTTAGATTTACGCAATGGCACCAGATTGGTGTCGTGAAGAGGCCTCATGTCTGGTCGCCCACGTCTGTGATGGTGTCATCGCATGGGGCGTGCAACCGGCAATGTTTTTCGGGCGCTCCCGTCTCATTCCAAGTCATTTTGACCAATGCCGAACGTTTTTGAATGTCGACGAACTGTTCTGAGAAATGCCGAAATTAGCACACGTGGTTGAAGAGAAGCTCCAATATTAAATGCACAATGCCGAACATTTAAGCATGAACGCCAAATCGTTTTGCAGATGTGCCACTCTACCTGCACAATGTTGAAGTTTTACCCAATGGCGAATTGAAACCAGATTGCGGCGATTGGTTTCGCAGATCTGCCAACTGTTCTGCACCAACCGTGGGGAGGTTCGCTGAGTTTCGCTCCTGCGTTGAAACTGTTTTGACGACTTGCCATCCCTAATTAAAGAAGGTGCATGAACCTTCGCCCGCCGGGTAGGGGGTGAATGCCACCCCTCAGTTTTCAGGAATAACTAGCATAATTATCAACCGATTGTGATTAAACTTTTAGCAACCTTCTTTTAAACAATTTGACACATTAAATTACTTTTCAATTATAAAATTATTTTTCACATTACCCGTGAACTTTGACCTGTTTCTCAAGGTTATGTCAGCGCAAATGACGTACCGTGGAATCAATCCTTGTAACTTGTGTGGTTTCAAAACGTTTGTTGTTCAGACACATATGCACAGGTGTTTCCAGGGAAACAGTTGTGGCTTCCACTGAGATTGCTACTTTGATTGACCCTTTCAGAGGTCAACCAGGGTCACTGACTTCCGATAACCTCACCCTAGTAGCACACATTACTTTCACGACGTTGTGACAACGTTTTCACGACGTAATTACGTCGTATGAACGTTGTCCATGACGTTGTCAACGTTGCCATGACGTGAAAACGTTATGTGCTACTAGGGCAGTTGAGTTTTTGTTTGGCTTTTGGCAGTTTCTAGGAGATTTTGTGACGCTAATTTCAAATATGGGATCCATGTTACATAACTATATGTTCCAGTGGGATCATGCGCTTCCACAGGTCAACCGAGGGTACTGACCTCGGATGACCCGACATGACCTTTTGAGAATTTGGCAGTTTCTAGGACATTTTGTGATGCAGATTTCAAGTTCGGGACCAATTAAGCATGATTAGATGTTCATTCACGATTTTATATTTTAGTTCGATTAGTGTTTAATTTTTACTCATTTACGATTTGCTGACATCTGGGTCATTGGCTTCGTCTTGTCACAAGCGACATGCTCGTTTGGAAATCGAAGCCCTAGTTCGATTAGGGGCGAAACTCCATGGGTTTTACCCCCTACCTGGTCACGTAGTATTATGCCCTAACCGGGCGAGGGTTAATCCTCGCCCGGGTATAGGGCAAACTCAATGCGTGTCCGGGTGTGGGTGTGGGCCGTGGGGGTTGGTACGACCCTCCAGCGTTTCGCCCCTAATTGAGCTAGAGCTTCGATTACAAAATGAGCGTGTTTCTTGTGACAAGAGGAAGTCATTAACATATGTTTTTAAGGTCCTGGGTCAAAAGGTGGCCTCTGAGGTCATGTCAAAGACCAAAATGTCACAAATCGGAAATGTTTAAAAATTTAATGCTGATCTGATCGAGCCAAAATGGTAAAGAAACATCTTATTATGCTTAACTTATGCCGAATTTGAAATCAGCATCACAAAATGACATTAAAACCGCCAAATTCAAAAAAGTAATGTCAGGTCATCTGAGGTCAGTGACCTCGGTTGACCTTTGAAATCGCATGACCATAGTGAAACATATCATTATGTAAAATAGCTCCAATATTTGAAGTCAGCGTCAAAAACTGTCCTAAAAGCGGCCAGAAGCCCCAAAAAGTCATCGGAGGTCATCGGAGGTCAGTGACCTCGGTTGACTTCAGAAAAGGTCAGTAGATGTCATATTATCAGCAGGAGAGACACCTGTCACCTGGAAACACTTTTGCATTTGCTCCTGAACGTCAAACACTCGGAAACTAATTGTATTTGCAAACAATGTCAATGCAAAAGAAGTTCCTAAAAACATTGTCTAAAAATATTGTTTTTTAAAAAACCTTCTTTGCATTGACATTGTTTGCGAATACAATCATCATGTCTGATACTTTATATCTTAGAAACTAAACATGTAACAAGGATCGATACTACCGGACGCCAGTTTCGCCTGACATGATCTTGAGAAACAGGTCATAGGTCACCGATCATGAAAGTTGGAAGTTCAATTTTTTTTAGAGTATGTGTCAAATTCTTCAGAAGTAGGGTACTGAAAGTTTTATTGCGATCGGTTACAAACTACGTGAGTTATTTGAGAAAAACCGAGGGAGGGTGGTATCCCCCCTACCCGGGCGAGGGTTAAGCCAATGGGTATAAGGATGAGCAAGACTGCGTTTACAGAACAACAAAGAAAACGACCTCCATCAGACCAGCGGAACATTTGTGACAAAGGTTTTCAAAGACTACCGGAAGAAACCTTTTTGTTATTGCAAGACCAAATCAAAAGGTACATACTAGAGCTTATAGAGCAGTGGTTCCCAGCCCTCCCGACACAATTACCCCTTTTCAGCAGTCAGAGGAGGCCATTACCCCACCCTTCACAAATAGGTATACCGATTTATACAAAATAACGTTGTTTCCCATTGTTTTGGTTGCACCTGTTTACACACTTCCATTGGAGCGTTGCAGCTTGCACTTAAAACAAAGACTGAGAGTACACACGTATTTATTCCTTTTTCTTCACCAATGTCTCAATTCTGGGCTTCGTTGCCGACAAGGTGCACCGAAAAGTTATATCGTTAGCCGAGGGTTGCATCAAAGCTGTCTTGGCGTAACATTTATGGTTCAACTTCACAGGCCTCCGTTACCCCCGCAGAATGGCTCCGTTACCCCAAATGGGGTCATGACCCACCGTTTGGGAACCACTGTTATAGAGGGACCACCAATAAAACAACTGAAAAGAAACACTAAAACGAGACAATGGCAAATCAAAGACGAACTACCAAATGCTTACCACCTATCAAGGTCAGGCGATGACTAGATCAGTTTGAGTTAGATTATAGGAAGCGTCTTCGAAATGCAATGTGGCATATCTTAAGATATTGAATTTAGCACCTGAATGCTTATCGTTTTGTCTTACGATTCGAATGCTCATCCTGGACATCGAGAAAATAATCAAACTCGACTGGATGATTACATAGTTGTAACCCGCGCCCCGATGGGCCTCCGAGACAGCTTCGCCAAGGTGGGGGGTCAAAATGACCCTCGTCTAACTAAAAAACTAAGTGGGCTAGAAAGACGCAGAACGAAACGTTTGGAAGATCTTGACATGAAAATTCGAATTTATATCGAGTGGTTTTGGCGCTTGCCGAAATTTAGGTCATCAGAGGTCACCAAAGGTCAAATGTTCCAGTTTTAGGACTTCGCTCCGAAATCCGAACAACCCCAAATATCTCCAGAACTATGGATAGCAGCTGCCGAACAGAGCCTCGATAACTATAAACAAACCCATACATTGTTCGCATGGGTTTGTTTATTGTCTTTGGTGCGCCATTGTAGGTAACATATTCGTTGACTCTGTTTATAGTGGCGATCGTATATGAGTTTTGAAACAAAACAAATGCAAAACAGAATATAAGTAAAAATTCAACTAAAGGGGCTCCAGACGTGAATTGTATCGTAACCAATGATCAAACCGATAGCTTCTTACCGTAATAAACATATATTTAACATTTCAAAAGAGTAGGCACACTCCTGTTAAGCAGATATTCATTTTCACCAAATTTGCAACCATTATTCTGGCATATTTACTTGCATACTATTAACGATAAATAATATCACGCACCGTGTGCTGCTGTGGAATTGGGCTCATCTAACACTTTTCGGTCAACATTGTCATAATAGCCGTTTTCACGATGGATTATTTTGCGCGAAATGTTTTAAAACATTTTAAAATGTTTTAAAATGTTTTAGTAGTAGCCCGTCTTCACGATGGACTAACTTGCAAAGAAATGATTCCAACCCTCGCCCCTTACGGGTCCCTGTAGGACGAGGGTTTAAACTTTTTTTCCTCGCAAATTAGTCCAATCGTGAAAAGCGGCTACTTACTAAAACATTTTCAAAACATTTTAAGATGTTCTTAAAACATTTCGCGCAAAATAATTCCATCGTGAAAACGGCTATTAGATCAGACCTTGCATCGGACATGATTTAGATTTGGTAATCATTCACCACTATTACTTATCATGATTTATTGTTCTCATATAATTGCCAAAGTTTATTGTTGAAATGTCCTATATCATTTATGAATATAAACAGCCTTTTTGACCTGGTTTAACATCTGGTTGTCAAGAAAAAAATGCTAAGCGACATTACTCAAAAATTGCAATGCCCATGCTCACCCAGTCCCTTATCAAAATAAAAAGAAATACATACCCAACCCAGACAATCGTAATAATTGAGTGAGCACTGAGCACCCATGGGTGCACCCGATCCACGACAATCATTGGCTATCGCACTGCGGGGGGATTTTCCGCCCGTCAGGTTTTTTCGAGTAAGCGGAAAAGGGGCCGGGGTGGTGCGCGCAGCCGCCCGCCAAATACAAAAAAGGTGTTGGCATCAATTACTCACACTGTTGTGATAGTTTTCACTTCAGGTCATTTTGGTCAGGTCACAAGGTAACGTCAAGTGACCTACTCTCAAAAATGTTTCTTGTCATGCCCAAAGCCATTGTCTTTTTCGAAATGATTTGAAACTTGCAGGATTTTCATAGGTTATCAGCAACCTATAATTTATTTATCTCATATTTTTCGCTTCGGTGACCTAATGTCATCAATTTCCTGACCTCCCATTACCTATAGTGAATGGGAAGCAATATATAAATGTTTCCTGTTCGATAATTTGTATTGGATCAGCCAACTATCTCATAATCATGTGTATTTTTGCTCCTTATTCGATGACTCAGGTGCAATTTGTTACTCAGTGATCCTGCAAGGTCAATCTGAGCATCTGAGCCTCATCTGAGCTCATCTTGAGGTCATCTGAGCTCATCTGAGGTCATCTGAGTCATCTGAGGTCATCAATCATCGTTTTGCAATAAACGCTGATAGAATAGGATATAGCGACGGATGAACGACATTGTTTTGTCTTGTCCAGCCATCCACGTGCCCCATAATGCAATATGGAACTACTGGGTCCTAAATGACCTTGACCAGAGGTCAAATCTATAAGTTGACCTAATCAGGTCATCATATGCATTTTGCAAAGCGCCTTAACGAGACAAATACGATTACATCACATTTATTCCCCTATATTTATTAGGTAAAATGTTACTCACGAAAAACAGTTCTGACAAACAGAGCCTTTTTGACCTTTGATGACCCCTGGAGCCTAAACTTTTGATCTTTTGACCTTAGGTCGAGGTCAAGAAATACTATAATTTTATTATACTGCATTTCATGCAACGTGCCTTGACGAAAACAGCAAAATGGCGCTTAGTAAGTATTTCTAACTTGATTTTTTTTAAAGTTATTGTCGAATAACTTTTTCCTAAAAAAATATAACATAAAATGACAAAATTTCACGTATTTATGGACAGAACTACATCAATTGTTGCCATTTATTTCAAAGATCATTGATCAGTTATCAATTTTGGTGGTCAGCTGTTTGAAATTTGTTGTACTAGGGGTCGCCAACAAAATTGACAAAGTCAATATGACACAATTTCGAAATTGTTGCAAAGTTAACAATCTTGCATTACTATCATGTGCAGTTAGGTTATTTAAATTATAACGACACATGACAAATATACCTATATTGGTTCATATATTCCTGGCGATATGGGCAGACAAAAATTGACCTGCGCCGTGACCTTGCAAAAATGCCTGAGGCAACATCTCCTTAACCACTGCCTTGATTACCATACAACTTCTACAGCTCGTTTGAACTTTCTGCTTCCCAGATTATCCTAAATACCAATTTTGGTTAAAATCCGTGACATAAGGGTGTCGACACGGTCGACACCATTTGGTCGATTTCTCTGGAATGCCACTGCAAAAATACTGAGTATGAGACAAATACAGAAGTTGCGTCACTCCTTAACAAATGCGCACAAATAGTAATGACTTACGAGTAGAGCTTCCCAATCTAAATCACATTGCATGATATTCATGTAACTTTATCATATCAGCCACGACAGTTTACAAAATGAACAGAATAATGTGTCAACACTTTGTAAGTGGACTCACTGCCTTCCTCGGTGACCAAAAGGTCTACAGTGTAGCCTGTATGATACATCTCTATAGCGCTGAGGAAAGCGCCATAAACTCCAAAAATATTCGCGATTGAACGGTGCAAACGGATCATTACAATAATAGCTTCATTGTGTTTTGTTACATCAGGTTATTAAACCAAAAGCTGATAGCGCTATGCTTCTTTACCATTGAATGAGTTGCCACTCCCCATCCATATTTTCCATGCTCGGCTTGTCACCTGTTCGATATTTTTCCCCGTTTCGTGTTACCTGTGTTTCATCTTATAGCGGAGCATGTTCTGGCCGTATACCACCTTTAAGTGCGCTTCTTACGTGGTTGTCATTCCTTTGTTGTGTCTCTGTGAATAATCTTCATTAATGCCGCTAATGCTTCTTAATGCGTTTTTCTGCCTTACATGTAGGAGCTTTGTACATGGTACTTCTTTCCACGTCGCTGTGGTATTTCATACACACATAATTGCATTTCCGGGGCTTGCTTGACCTTGGATTAAGTGAGATGGTCTTGCAAAGTTCGGCCTCGTGATGATAAAGCACATTTTGCATAAATCCCTCGCTGCAGAGGAGAGTATTTCAGGAAGCATTCCAGGTACGGAAATATTATTATCACTTCTTGGGCTAGGGACTTATTACTGTTGCTGGCTGCTGCTAATCTGTTTCCTATCGGCGTCTTTATTATTAGACCTTCCGCAAATTATCTTGTTCTTACAGTGTGCTTCTGTTTTTCAGTTGATATTTTCTTAATATTTGGTAAATATTTCATCTCCGCATACCGAGAAATACCTGAAGCACGAAGCTCCACCACGTTCCGAAAATGGGGGGGGGGCAGAGGCCTCTTGAAGTCCATTCTTTCCATTGCAACGCTCAAAGGCGTAACGTGCAAGTTTTTAGGGGATTCGTCCTCCCGTCCCCCCTTGTGCGGATCCCTTGTTAAAACAACACAACGTTTATCATTTGTTTCAGGAGCAGCAGAAATACAGGGTGTCCGCGAAAAAAAATGCATTTTTGCGAAATAATTTTGGTGGTAAGCGCACAACATATACAAAATTGTATATGGTATATTCTCTAATTCATGTAAAACAGATAATGCATGACACTGGTATGAACCTCTGCTGTCAGGCCAAATACCTAATAAGTTTACGTTCGTTCCACTAACACAGTTGCTGTTAATTAAATACTAGTTCATACTTATATTCCCAGCGGTTTGCTTGTCACCATTTGATTCATTACGATAAGATACATCTTTTAGATCCCTTAAACTTTTCTGTTTTGTTTAAAAAAGGGGTTGTCAACGTGACAAACATGTTTTTAAGGTGATTGCAGTCATGTGTTTGACTGATTTTCATGAAAAAACGTTTTGAGCTTAAAATGTACTGGTCTTCAAAATATCAAAAGACAAGTACCAAAATGAGAAACAATAGTCGTATTCCGTGTATGTAAAATGGGAGGATTTTCTGATGACAAATATGTGCTGTTCAAATTATTTGGGACGGTATGAACGTCACATGTGGTCATTATTTGCTGTATTTTTTTGAATGTAATACATTGTGCATAATCGTATCCAGGTGAACAGCGTGGGGGCATCATGCGTGTAACGCTTTATCAACTTGCTAATTTGACGGTGGAGCTAATTTGAGGGAGGGTCTTCCCATTTTTGTACCTGAGTGCGCCTCTGCCAAAAAACATATGTGAAATCCCAGTATTGATTATGCATATTGCATTGAAAACGTTTCTGATGCATTTATTGCACCACAAACTACGAATAACGAAGCGCCACACAACGAACTACGAAGCGCCACACAACGAACTACGAAGCGCCACACAACGAACTACGAAGCGCCACACAACCGCATTCGTAACAACCTACCCCAAAAAGAGCCTGGTACTGCCTCTGCTTGGCCAATTTTGTTTAAATTTTGGCACAAATGAAAAGTCAAAAGGTCTTTAATATGTAAGAAAATGAAAGTTGTAAGGCGCTAGGTCTAACGGTTTGGGAGTGGGAAGCGAAAAACTACCGGGGATAAATCTGCCCGCCAGGAATATGGTATTTATTTTGTTCGTATCTAGTCCAAAAATTGCTTTTAAAAAGTTAAATAAAAAAATGACGTCATAAAGCTTCTTACACTTAGGAAACCAATCCACTCAGTCAAATATAGAGATATTGCTTTGAAATTTGGTTGAGTATTGTCCAGAACTAAGTTCTCTTACATTTATCCCGGTTTTTAAGTTGCCTTTGGGAAATTTTGACTTTGTGGTTGATAAAAAACCTAATTTGGTTTCTTGTTTGGTCAAAAAAACAAAATAGCATTTCCGGAAATTGCCATTGGTGGAAAAGAAAAGTAAACATTTAACGGTATTTTTTTTTTAATTGCTTCAAAAAACTCTATTTTCTATTATTTTCCAATATTGACGTTTTTACAAACATGACGTCATCAGAACGTCATTAGCCGGTTTGCCACGAAGGATTATTTTGCCCAAAATATTTAAAACATTATAATGTTTTAAAATGGTTTAGTAGGCCGTTTCACGATGGACTAACTGCGAGAAATGTTTTAACCCTTCGCCCTACGCTCCCGTAGGGCGAGGGGTATTAAAAAACTGTTTTCCGCAAATTAGTTCATCGTCCAAAACGGCTGCTACTAAACATTTTAAAACATTTGAAATGTTTTAAAAACATATTCACGCAAAATAATTCATTCGTTAAAAACAGCTACTATCTCCCAAAAATATTGCCCAAAATATGGATGGAAAATTTTATTTGACACGTATAATGTTGAGATCAGCTACTGGAAAAGTTTCAGAAAAGATGCGCTTTCAGGTGTTAAAAAGTTATTCAATAAAAACCCAGGGGGGCCTGTCAGGCGGAGGGTTAATCATTTTTAGAGGTGGGGTAAATGATGTAACCTAGTGACCCGAGGTTAAATTTAACCGTAGGTATGTGAGTGATTGATAGACATTTGGTATAGAGCTGAGCGCCACTATTTTCCAATCATTCCTCTTTTTAGGAGGATGTCCATCCCCATCGTCGCGCGTGCTGTTAGTCTTGCAGTTGCTACCCATTATGCAACCTTGGAATCACTGAAGGTGTTTCATGATGACCACTGGCAAATATCTGAGAGCATTAAACACCGGAAGGATGCGTCACTGCAGGAAATAGCTCAGCCCCATAAGAAGGAAGGAAATATAAGGACAGGCGACAGCCCGGAAGTCTGGATAGCGGGAAGCATAGGCCACTGGTAGGATGAATCATCGGGGGGGAATCGGACCTGCTATGACCAGGAAGTTGCGCCGTGGTGTTTGACAGCATCCTTATCTACAACCAGCACGTGGTCAAACATGACAAAAAACTCGAGAAAACTGGACAAGCTATTAGCGGAACAGCACTAGTATGGGTTCAGTGACCCAGGACAAAAACCAGCCACGATGTGTCAACCAGTGCCCCGAGAGTTAACTGGATAAAAATACAACTGTCAAACGGATGACTTCTTTGACAGGAATCACATCTTATCGGATATTGTAACGGGTGGTGGCAGTTCTGGTGTCAATGGCATCCCTGAGCGTCACTGGACGTCACATGTTGTGACGTTGACGTCACCTAGTGTGACGGGGCGTCAGCGGGGCGCCACATACCGGTATTCCCCACGGTTTTACACACTACCGTCACCAGAGTGTCCCGTTGTGCTCCGGTGTACCCATCAGATAGCGCAACTGCCGGGACGCGTGTTTTCCCGAGAGAGCGTTAACAAATGACTGTGGACGGGATAGCTGCGGAACTGGCACACTGGTGTGTACTGAACTGGTGAACTGGCACACTGATGTGTACTGAACTGGTGAACTGGCACACTGGTGGTGTTACTGAACTCCGTGAACTGGCACACTGATGTGTACTGAACTGCTGTGAACTGGCACACTGATGTGTACTGAACTGGTGAACTGGCACACTGATGTGAACTGAACTGGTGAACTAGCACACTGATGTGTACTGAACTGGTGAACAGGCACACTGTTGGGTGTGGAGCTGTTACTGCTGGTTCACGACTACACTCAAGCTCAAGTTATACAAATCGTCAAATATCTTACGTTTTTTAAACATTTTCCGTTATATCTCCCGTTTGTGTGAGCTCAAAAGCACGGGAATTCATATAAATAGCAACCTACGGAGCGCTTAAAAGTCATGCACCACATGGGAGGTAGACTCATGAATGGGACTTACAATGCTTCAACAGCGTACTGCAGGCCCTGTAAACGTTACTCAGAAATATAAATACTAAATCGGCCACAGTTTGTTACTTACCTTACATGTTTTAATGCAAAGGCATGTCTGCAAATTGTCGCCAGCCTCCCGATCCTCACTTCAAATGTGTGGCGGAAGCCGGAGTTACTTACGTCACGGCAAGAAAAGAATCTAAAGAATTTCAGAGGATAAGACAAAACTTAAGCTGGTTTTTTGACTGTTTGGCGGCATTTACGTCATATATTAACCATAAATCATGTCCTATGTGTCGAGGAAGCCGTCAAGCAGGTTGCCAGAATTACATGCTCATGCTGCCACCCCGTTAGAGCTGCGACACAAACCTCATACCATCCTGGTTTGCCCAGTCCAAATGACATCCTCCTTCAGCCTCAAATCCCGTGTTACCATGGAGTCGACCTTACCTGAGCCGAATGATCTCGTTTCTTCTGCATGCTTTCATACACGTTATGCTCTAGAACAGTGGTTTCCAGCCTTGCCGACACATTTACCCCTTTTCAGCAGTCAGAGGAGGCCATTACCCCACCCTTCAAAATTTATACCGATTTATCAAAAATAGCTTGTTTTCCAATGTGTTGTCTGCACCTGTTTACACACTTCCTTTGAAGCGTCGCAACTCTAGAACAGTGACTGAGACATCAAAATAAAGATTGAGAGCGCACATGTACTTCTTCCCTTTTCTTCACCAATTTCTCAATTTTGTGATTTGTTGCCGACGAGGCGCACCGAAAAGATATATTGTTAGCCGAGGGCTGCAACAAAGCTGTAATAGCGTAATATTTATGCCTCAACTTCACAGGCCTTTGTTACCCCCGCAGAATGGCTCCGTTACCACAAATGGGGTCATGACTCATGACCCTCCGTTTGGGAACCACTGCTCTAGTATACATATATAATATACAAATATGCTCGCAGCTTATACTTGCAACACAATAATTCACAAGTTCTGGGACTTTTCTTTCTTATTTTTACATAATTTTTAGCTGTTCAGAAAAGTCTTTGGTGTACGGTTAGGACATAACACTTATTTCTCATAAACTACATTTTTACTTGGTTAAGGACATTGGACGTTCAGAAGAGGACTCAAGAAATCTCACACAAAATCATAACGATATGGAGTTTATCATTTCCTCCAAGCATTGACGCAATTAACACATTCATGTTTATGATAAACTTTTGTATATTAAATTATCACTTATCACTTACGTTCTCTATGAGCTCATGTCAGCAACCCTAATTTCCATTGATTTTTTTAGAGCAATGGAATTATGTTTTGAAGTTAGAAAAGGTAAACAAAGAGATGCAAGAGAGGAAGATTAACCGAAATAACTCGCATTGGTGACAATCACAGTTATATGATAACTAAATTATACTGTGAAATATTGTTATTGGCAACAGTTCTAAGCCTGCAAGAAAACAATGACATGTCCCCAAAGTCCACGAATAGTATATTTTGTATGTGTCGCACTTTCAAAGAGCGTATTCATCTAGCATATTCCCTAGAAAGCAATGCTCTACAGTGGAGACTGAAGGCATGCCACAGTTAATAATACACTGTTGTCGCTTTCCGAGACAATTATAACGCACCGGGTGCTGTCAGCCTAGCGACGGGCGGCGGCCATCGACAGGACCAGAGACACCACACAGAGGACAGCCAGACCCAGGTGGAGCAGCACCACCAGAGAGCAGGTCAGCGGAAACCCAACAGTGTCCACTACTAGACCTCCGGGCAGCCGTGACAATAACCTTTCCACAGCGCTCAGCGAGCTCCACAGGCCGGTAACGAGCGCGTGCGTGTCGGTGTCGTCCGACAGGCCGGCGGCACGCGCTTCCTGCAGCGCCGCCACCAGGCCGGCCACCGCCAGCCCTCCGACCGCCGACCGTCCGCGCCCCGTACCCCCCCACACACGCCGCACGTCAGCGCCAGCGGCGGGCCGTCGGGCAGGCCGGAGCGCCTACCCCCCACACAGCGCCGCCACGTCAGCGCCAGCGGCGCGGATCGGGGCAGGCCGGCCTGGCCGAACACGGCCCAAAACAGGCAGCCGCCGCTAGTGATGTGGCTATCAGACAAACGTTGACGCCGGCCGGTGACGTCCGATCGCATAGTATGCCCCAAACGGGCGAGGAGAAGCAGCTGGCTCCTTCCCGTAGTCCGAACAGCAGGCCCAGCAGGCTGTGCGACAGCCCGAACCGACGCAGCACCTGAGCTTCCAGCGTCACCGACAAGAAACCAGTGCCGATGTTGCAGACGATGGACGAGATGAACGCCACACATACTCCCGGAATGCGCAGTAGGCGCCTGAACGGCCCCACTTTATCCTGCTTCTTTCTGTTCCGCTTATCTGTCACGTCGTTCTTCTGTGAGCCACGACTTACTCTGCTCTTTATCATTTCGTCCTTTCACTGGTAGCAAATATTCCTCCTCTTCATTCTCTCAGCAACCCGCTCTTTCCCCAACTTGCCTGCTGCCGTGCAGATGCATACTCATCCTTACCTCCTACATAACGCTCCTCTCCGCTGTCTTCTTCCATCACTTTCTTTCCCCAACTGCCTGCTGCCTGATACATACTCATCCTTACCTCCTGCATAACGTTCCTCTCCGTGTCTTCTTCATCACTTTCTTTCCCCAACTTGCCTGCTGCCGTGCAGATACATACTCATCCTTACCTCCTGCAGTACGTTCCTCTCCTCTCTGTCCTTCTTCATCACTTTCTAGCAGAGCATTCAGAGTGACTCGGTCGGGTCATCTCCACGTCCGTCGCTCCGCGTCCTTCGGCAACACCCACATCAGCGGCACCAGATTGAGCAGGTACAGCGCCCCGAACACCAGACATGGCAGGTAGAAGCCGTCCAGCTGGTAGAGCAGGCCGCCCAGCGGCGGGCCCAGCATCTGCGCCAGCGTCGTCACGGTCCGCTGCAGAGCGAACACCAGGCCGCTGCGGCCGGGGAACTGCTGGCACGCGTAGGTGAATGTCAACACCACCACGATGGCCATGCCGATCGCCTGGGTAACGCGGAACGCCACCGCCGCCGCAACGAAGCCGACTCCGGCGGGCAGGGTGTCGAGGAGTCCGCAGAGGAGGCTGCCGGCTCCACCGAACACCACNTTGTTAGGCGTGAAAGGGCTCTGCACCTGAAAGATCTTATTGTAAATTGTACGACAAGTAAAGGTTTTATCGCTGTGAAGTAGGTAAATATCACAACCTTACCATAACATTGGTGTTTCCAGGGCTTCAGACTTTGTGTGCAGTGAATCACAAGGTTATTTATGGCGATAAACTTCGGAAGCTGTCTTCTCCGTAGAAGAACGTTACTTTATTTGTGCTGAAATTATTGAAATATGTGGCAACAGCAATACATTATTGTATAGATTTGGAACGACTTTTTCTCCATATTCTCCAATTTACAGAACATTGAATAAATTGTTTATATTTCTGCTTATTTACGTGACCTTGGTACCGGCTCAAGAACTTAAAGGGACACTGCCACCTTAACATTAGATTTGAGTTGAGATAGCCATTTTGCGTGCTTGGCATACAATTATGTATGGGTATAAGTTAAAAACCACTGAGGTTCGAATCACAGAGAAATTCTAGATCAATAGTGGTATGAATCCTGTAAAATCCACAGTCCCCAATTCGTCATTTGACAGGGACCCTGGGCCGTGCGTCAGGTCTCTCTTTACAAATGTTGATTTACAGTGTCGACTTGCTTTACCTTGGCCATACATTAGCCATACACTACGTCATACTTATGGTAGCGTTGATAGGTTTTCTTTTATTCAAAAAAAAAATTCTATTACGTCATCAGCCCCCCAAATATTAAAACGCATTTCATGAACATGAAGCAATGTTTTGTGAGAAACAAATGTCATCTACGTGTTTCGGCAGCAATTACTTCTATTAGCACCACAAGCAGCGTACATTTGAGAACTTTTGGAAAGGTGGCAGTGTCCCTTTAAAAGCTTTGTGGCATTTATTGTTTTTCTTCGCTTTATCGCTTTATTGCAGACAGTTTCGAGGTACGCAAAACTAATCAACCCAAAACCTACAAATTGTAATGCACAGTACAGTGCAAATTTTAATGGTCAGTCATGGCGTCTCACATTCGGTGCATAATTCGGTCTTTAGGCGCGTAGTCAGCGCGTAGTCGGCGAGTACTGAAATTCGGTGATTAGGCGCGGCGGGCGGCGGCCGTCGACAGTACCCGAGACACCACACAGAGCACAGCCTGACCCAGGTGGAGCAGCACCACCAGAAAGCAGGCCAGCGGAAACCCAACAGTGTCCACCATCACACCTCCGAGCAGCCGAGACAAGAACCTGCCCATGGCGCTCAGCGAGCCCCACAGGCCGGTAACGAGCGCTTGTGTGTCGGTGTCGTCCGACAGGCCGGCGGCACGCGCTTCCTGCAGCGCCGCCACCAGGCCGGCCACCGTCATCCCAGCGACCGCCGCGCCGTACACGCACAGCGCCGCCACGGTCAGCGCCAGCGGCGGCCGGTCGGGCAGGCCGGGCGCCGGGCCGAACACGGCAAACAGGCAGCCGCCGCTAGTGATGTGGCTATCAGACAAACGTTGACGCCGGCCGGTGACGTCCGATCGCAGAGGAGGCCCCAAACGGGCGAGGAGAGGCAGCTGGCGCCGTCCCGTAGTCCGAACAGCAGGCCCAGCAGGCTGTGCGACAGCCCGAACCGACGCAGCACCTGAGCTTCCAGCGTTACCGACAAGAAACCAGTGCCGATGTTGCAGACGATGGACGAGATGAACGCCACACATACTCCCGGAATGCGCAGTAGGCGCCTGAACGGTCCCACTTTATCCTGCTTCTTTCTGTTCCGCTTATCTTTCACGTCGTTCTTCTGTGAGCCACGACTTACTCTGTCTTTATCATTTCGTCTTTTCACTGGTAGCAAATTGTCCTCGTCATTCTCCAGTGATCCGTTCTTTCCCCAACTTGCCTGCTGCAGTGATACATCTTCATCCTTACCTCCTGCATTACGTTCATCTCCTCTGTGTTCTTCATCACTTTCTAGCAGAGCATCAGAGTGACTCGGTCGGGTCATCTCCGCGTCCGTCGTCTCCGCGTCCTTCGGCAGCACGCACATCAGCGGCACCAGATTGAGCAGGTACAGCGCCCCGAACACCAGACACGGCAGGTAGAAGCCGTCCAGCTGGTAGAGCAGGCCGCCCAGCGGCGGGCCCAGCATCTGCGCCAGCGTCGTCACGGTCCGCTGCAGAGCGAACACCAGGCCGCTGCGGCCGGGGAACTGCTGGCACGCGTAGGTGAATGTCAACACCACCACGATGGCCATGCCGATCCTGGTGACGCGGAACGCCACCGGACGCCCGCGATGAAGGCGAACTCCGCGGGCAGGTGGTCGAGGGACGTCGCAGAGGAGGCTGCCGGCGTCCACCGAACACCACGCCACCGACCAGCAGGAGCCGCGCGCCGAGTGTGGCCAGGTGGCGGCCCACCAGCGCGGTCACCAAGAAGATCACCAGGCTGTCGATACCCAGCACGGCACCGTACACGGACGCGCTGAAACCTCTGTCCTCGGCCACGCGCGGGAAGAACGGAGGGAAGATGCTCCGTGACAGGAAGTTGGTCATGATGATGGCGACCAGGGTGACCTGGAACACACGCTGGCGGCACGAGATCCGGGGTGGCTTATTTTTCAATATATGATTTGTGTCGATGCCTGGCTCGGTAAGGAACTCCTGGATGCAGTCGGTCGATTCTGAGTCTTCCTTTTCAGGGATTACATCGTGGTTGGAATCGGTGGACTCTGAGTCTTTTTGTGGCGGCCGCCCGAGATCACGACAGCCGCCATAGTCGGCCGACTGGAGCACCAGCAGGCTCTGTTTCCCCTCGTCACACATAGGTATATTCGACACGGATAACACTCGTAGACTGAACCCCGAGCCTGCCACAACTGGAGCACCAACGCGGCAGGCAGTCTAAGAACACATGCGCGCTCTCAAGGGCACAGCTAGTCTAAAAAATGCATGTCATTGCCGCCACTTGGCACTACGGTCGCTTTAGGTACGAAACAGGTTTTTTCACCGTGGCTACAATGGATACCAGCCTGCGCGTCTAGCTTGGTACCCATTGTGTCTGTCTGACAGGTCCATGACTTGTGAAAAAGGAGAGGCAGGGCCTATTTTAACCCTATTACTGTCGGGAGGGGGCGAATCGGCCCCCTTGAGGTTTTTCGCGTATGGGCCATTCATAACTCAACTCAGAATCTTCAAACTTGCTGGCTTTCCTAACATTTCACTTGCGCCATCGAATGGTTTTGTGTACTTTTTTCAAATTGAGTTATAGGAGGGGTCAGGACAGCTTTGGGGGCGTGTTTCGGCGATGCGTTTTGACACAAAATCTTTGCATGGTTAAGCACTCATGCGAGAGTTGTGGTTGAAGAAGAAGAATGTTAGCAAAAAACAGATTATCGTAGAGAATTGATGGTTTTCAGATTGGCTATCTCGAAATTTCAAAATTTTTGAATTTTGAATCCAAATTTTTGAAGAAAAAAAAAATCACAAATTATTTCACAGGTTTTTTATTTCAGGACGTTTCAAAAAACGGATATGTAGGTGAGAGAAAAACAGCTCCAAATAATATGTGTTGAAAGTTTTCAGGGGTGATATCTAAATATTTATGACCTGATGTCAGGTAAATGCTAACCTTCCAATATAGTATATGGTGAAAATGGAAAAAACGATGGTTTAATACATTGCATCATCCAATTTATTTTCAGTATTATGCTGTCTATCTTAGGCCCTTTCTTGATGAAAATATAAATTTTCTAGTCAGTGACCTTTTGAAAAGTACATTCAAGGTCACAACACTTTTTATCAATAACTCGTGACAAGAACATCACAGAGACTCACAAATGGTCTCAAAATGTTTGTCTCCTCGATACGCGTCTCGTCTTTTGATGTGTATTTTGACCGACTTTCGTTACCTTGACCTTGACTCCGGGTCAAATTTTCGATTTGACATAGTTGATATGATTCGAACTGCAATGACGAGAGAAACACGATGGTACCAAAATAAGTGCTGTATATACTATAGATAAAAAGTTATTAACGACAAACATTTGCTGAAAAACAGTTTTTTTAACATTTGTTGACCTCTACAGTCCAAAACCATATGACCTGAGGTCATTTTATTGCGTACGGGTGAACAGACAATTAAACCGCTTTACAGTGATTTTTTTTCGCGATTCCTCCTAGCTGCCATGTTTCCAGATAATGGCAGGTTTCCTGAAAATGCATGTTTTGACAAAAAGTAATTTTTAGATGACCGTCATTTGACCTAGAAGATAATTGACCAAGGTCACCAAAATTTGACCAAATTAGGAGTTCATTGTCAACCTTAGTCACACACCAAGTTTCATGTTTCTAGCTTTTATGGCAGCGGAGATCTGAAGGGGGCCGAATAAGCCCCCCCCCCCCTCCGACAGATTCGTATACTTTTCATCCCTCCAGGAATAGGGTTTAGGGAAAACCACTGTTGGGGGAGGCAAGATGAGATTCATACGTAGCAACATTTTTTTTTCACCGTGGCCACAATGGATACCAGCCTATGCGTCTAGGTCGGTAATTGGTACCCATTGTGTCTGACAGGTGCATGACTTGGGGAAAAGGAGGAGAGGCAGGGCCTATTTTAACCCGCGCTTGACGGGGGGCAAATATTGCCCCCTCCTGCCGTTTATTTGCGATAATTCACAAACCATTCAAGATATCAACCTGAAACTTTCAGTACCTTCCTGCACATTAATTTTGCATCGGTTGGAAATTTTGGAAATGTTACAAATTTGTGGGGGTTAGATATAGGTACACCGTTGTGTGACGTCACGTTTCTTGAACTTAACGACAAAATCATCTAATTTTTAAGCAGCTGTAGAATGGTTACATTTTACGATAAACTAAAACCCAAAAAATGGAGAAAAAGCAAATTGCATTTAGTTTAAAAATGCAATCTCAAAATTTTGAAAATTTTGATTTTTGTCAATTTTTGTTTTATTTTAAAAAATACACTTTTGACATAAAAAACTGGAATACATGTGAAAGAGTGGTGTTCAAGCAGCATACAAACCAAATTTCAAAAGAATATCACCATTTTTGACATACTAGCCGCTTTCACGATGGCTTATTTTGCGCGAAATGTTTTAAAACATTTTAAAATGTTTTTAAATGTTAATTCGTGGTAGCCGTCTTCACGATGGGCTAATTTGCGAGAATGATTTTAACCCTCGCGTAAGGGGACCGATAGGGCGAGGGTTAATTTTTTTTTCGCCATTCGTCCATCGTAAAGCGGCTTTACTACTAAATTTTAAACATTTAAAATGTTTTAAAACATTTCGCGCAAAAATAACCCATTGTAAAAACGGCTGTACCACCTTGTTGCACTACGGGATTGACCAATTCAGCATAATTGTTTGAACTGCAATTTCAACACATCATTCGACAAACAGACGGCTGCTGAGCGCGGGAATTTAACAGTTGAGCAAAACTATTGAAACATAGTCACTAGATTTACTGAATTCTTGAAAAACATTGTGTGATAAATAATGATTTCGACATTTGATGGTCGAAAAATTTCTCACTTCGCTATTATACGAGCATAGCTTTTGTGCGTTGACGGAAATAGATGGGCGATCAAAATATCTGCTCATCCGTCTGCATAACTGTCACTGCAATTAATTTCACCCAATTCCGATCTGTTTTGGAGATTATTGAAAGTTTTGCTCAATGACGAGTTGTAATGGAATGCCGACACATAGTTATGGTGAATAGTGAATGTTTATGGTGAAATGGCAAGAAGTGTTGCCCTCTATATGCAGAGTGCTTAAAACAGTTTTGCCCACTGGTAAAATGCGATTGCAAAAAGGTGTAATAGCCTTTCAAGCAAAACGAACTATGCTCGAATGTAGCAATAAAATCACAAAAGCTGTGAAAAGGGAAAAATTAAAAGATTATCTGGAATGTTTGACCGTGTCATCGAAGTCCGATAGATATAATTGTCGCGTAAAAATGCGATATTAAACGTATAAGCAGTTGATAAATCCGTATTATTCCTGTATCTGACACTTCTAAGCAGACATGTGCTCGGATCCCAAAAACAGATCTCGGGATCTGATCTGTGGGATCTGGATCCCGGATCCGCTGGGTTCATAGATCCACCTTCACCAAATTGTCGATGGATCCCTGGGAATCTTAGATCCGTCTTCAATATTTGTCGACGGATCGCCTGATCCGAGATCGCAGGCACCATTCTCTGCATTGCTGGGATCCACTGGGATCCCAGATCCACCTCATACATATGTATATTTTCAGAACAAATTGTTAACAGTAATTTTCAGTACCTTTCTTCGTTGTTACTGCAAACTGCAATGGGTGCATGCCCTTTAGTTAGATTTGTCAATAGATACTATAAGGATGGCCACAATATGCAAGTCGGATCCGAGATCCGTTGGGATCATTAGATCCATTTTCATTGTTATAATGGGATCCTGGGATCCAGATCGTTGCAAAATTTAATCGAAAGATCCACTGGGATCCAAGATCCACTATTGTAATTTGTGGTGGGATCCAGCGGGATCAAAGATCCAACATTGCGTTTTGTCGAGAGATCCTCTGGGATCAGAGATCCTACTTTCAGATTCATGCACATGTCTGCTTCTAATATCATTCTAAGCTGCTAATGACCTTGTGTCAAGTAAGGGTCGTCCAATCATAAATATTCATATGAGCAGAATATAGGAACGTGACAAAAAGTGAGGGGGCCAGCGAAACTTCAATCTCGTCTTGAGGGGAACTCCATCCCCCTAAACAGGAGTTCTATGCAGTTTTGAGCTCCTTTCGTCTTCGCAGATCTGTTCACTGGCGGATCCAGGGGGCATCAGGGGCAAATCTTTGTCTTTAAATCAGGGGCGGCGCCACGGATTTTTGCCAGGGGTGGCAAAATTAACTGAGTAGGTACGCACGTATCCTCTGCTGGGAAAAAGTGTCACGGATGTTTAACTATAATATAAAGCTCGCGACGGCGGGGGGCGGCCGCCCCCCCTCTGTGTCCACCACGCAGGGGGCGGCCGCCCCCCCCCCTTGCGTCCGACGCGCCGAAGGCGTGGNTAGTTTACATCATATTTAACTAACTACGATTTTCAGCTATGGTCACTCGGAATGAACGAATATCTATGGCTTGTACTACGCATTTGATGAGCTCAGCATTATAAACAACATCTATGAATAACGGGCTATTCAAATGGAGACCGTTCCACGTTCATTTTTACCAATGACACGAATCACCAGTGAACCATTTGAGATCAGGCACCCTCACACAAGACATCATCAGTCATCGTGCGCTGAATATTGTCCGATGGTGGTGTTCAGACGGTTTGTATTAGTACCTCTGACGAGTCTGCTTCTTCCAATGGGTCGCTCTGCACTGAGCACTTGTCGATCAGTCGCAGTTCTTTAATAGGCACTGTGAGTCCACGCATCTGAGCACACAGCACTGCCCCGGGGATACCTAGGCGTGTACCAAAAGAGGCAGATGCGGGGGTGTGGGGGAGAGACGCTTGGCATTGTCGGACGCTGGCCTCGAATTGTCTAGTCTCATGGAGGGCAACAGAATGTCTTCAACCCACTGCCGCGGAGTTACCGCACGTAGACTCGATTGCAAACTGTGCATTACGATAGCACCATGATGACTTGTCCTTCGAGATCGGGCAAGGACCAGAGAGGGGGTCGGCAGGGGGGCTGGCCACGGCGGAGACAGAACGTCTGCACAGACTTCACTCTCTTGCTGTAACGACAAGGACAGTTAGTTACGTCCTTAGGACATGTCTTAGGCAAACTGCCTAAGAATTTGACTAGGATTATGTTCCTCATAAGTTCGGTCTCGCATGTACCTATATCGTTGCTAATAAAATTGTGGCCAATTTGTATGGCAGCATATATGCATAGAATACCCGGTTTCCATGAATAAGTCTTGAGGCAAAGCAAGGGCACTCTCAAGTCAAGTGGGCACGCAATATCACCTTGGCAATATGCAGCCCTCGACCATCCGGTTCACTAAATGCTTGTGCTGTGTAGGCAGACACTCGGGGACTCTGGCACACATGTAGAATTATTCCTCCATGGCATGCTCTCCGTCACTTTTAGTCCTCAAAAATTGGGCCACACAAAGCGCTCGCATACTAAATGCGTGAATAATTATCCCCGTTCAAACTCGCCTCTCTTGTCTCAGAGTCGGTTTCGCGGAAACCCGATTGCATCTATAAACCTTATGTGCTTCAGATGCCGATTCTCCACTGGCAATGCCCTCCGTTTAAACTCGATTGCAAACTTCTTCGATGATGATTTCCATGGGAAGTAGTCCTCACCGTTAACCATAAGACTAGCCGGGATTTTGACGACGTTCTGCGATGTACATTAGGACTGACATTATCCGCATGGCAAGTCTCGTAAAGTGCCATGCGCTCAGCTAACGTCATGTATTAGCACCTTAACTCGCTTCTGTAGAAACAGAACTGCCAACCGTCGTAGGGCAGCAGCAGATGTTAGCCCCCATTGGCTGAATTGGGGGGTCTCGCCGAAGGCTTAGAGTTAACAATTCATCTCGCACGTTCACTCCCCACTTTCGTCTACCATCTATCCCTTGCACAAACGAGCGTGTATGCACCAGAGGCAATCTCCACCTCTCTAAAATAGGCTCAGAATTAGCCTGAGCGTGTCCTCAGTGTTTCGCAGCACTCTTAAGTACCTGGAGCGAACTCTGGGACCAGCTGACAACTGGTCCTTCGATCGAGCGTAAATGTTCCATTTGGGTAATGCTCCGTTCCTCTATACGGTCTCTCGAGTTCGCATATTCTTACGGGATCATTGCCCTGCAGTCCTGGCAACCTAGTGAGAGCCTCGGGCACCTACCCACAAGTCCACTGGCTTATCTCAGATCAAAGTATCCCCACAGGTTGTATGGTGATTAAGTTAACGTCTCTTACAGTGGTTGATGAAGGGCCCTCGTCGGCTTTCCCCACTGTGGCTTTCCGGCCAGAACTGTATGCCGTTCCGCAAACTGTTTCCCCTGAAGTTAATTGGCGTCTCCCGGCCACGTTTATAACATATGTTACACATATACATACCTTCTGAGAGCAGGCAACTCTTACCAACCACTGACCTCCTGAGAGGTGATGGTTCCACTGTCGTCTGGAGGTGACCGTGTTGCGCCACTCACTGACTTTGCTTGAGGCGCGAGATCCGTTCACTTCTCGGTCCCTTGTGGTCCGCGGTAGTGTTGACATTGGTGGCTTTCCCACTGATTTTGCTGCAGCTGCGGGTTAGATACACTCCACTCGTCGTCCTGGAGGTGACCAGCCACTTGACTTGCTGAGGGAAGATAACTCCTTGCTGTCGTCTGGAGGGACCGTTTAGCCCACTGCTTGCTGAGGGAGATAAACTTCTCCTTGTTCGTGTTGGAGGACACCAGCCCACTGACTTAGCTCTCTTTGAGGGGAGATAATTCTTTTTTCGCCTGTGTTTGGAGGTGACCTCCACTGCTTGCTGAGGGGAGAAACTCTCCTGTCGTCTGGAGTTGTGACGCAGCCTTACTGGACTTGCTGAGGGAGATAACTCTCCTGTCGTCTGGAGGTGAACAGCCACTGACTTGCTGAAGGGAGATTAACTCTTTCTGTCGTCTGGAGGTGACCAAGCCACTGAACTTGCTGAGGGGAGCATAACTCTCCTGTCGTCTGGAGGTGGACCAGCCCTGAACTTGCTGAGGGAGACTAACTCTCGCTGTCGTCTGGAGGTGCCAGCTACTGACTTGCTGAGGGGAGATAACTCTCCTGTGTCTGGAGGTGACCAGCCACTGACTTGCTGAGGGGAGATAACTCCACTGTCGTCTGGAGGTGACCAGCCACTGACTTGCTGAGGGAAGATAACTCTTCTGTCGTCTGGAGGTGACCAGCCACTGACTTGCTGAGGGGAGATAACTCTCCTGTCGTCTGGAGGTGACCAGCCACTGACCTTGACTGGAGGGAGATAACTCTCCTGTCCGTCCTGGAAGTGAAACCAGCCACTGACTTGCTGAGGGGAGATAACTCTCCTGTCGTCTGGAGGTGACCAGCTACTGACTTGCTGAGGGGAGATAACTCCACTGTCGTCTGGAGGTGACGGGCGGTGGCCGCTGTAAGACAGGCCAATGTTTCCCCGTGTGCTGCCCTTCCATCAGCGCCACAACAGCGGCTGACGCCACAGGCAGAGGCCAATAAAATACACGATCAACTCACACGAACGCCGTCTGCTACACTAGAACAGAAAAACAAGTTTGATTACCGATAGGGATGATGTATGGTGCTGTGTAGTGGAATATAGATAACGGATTATGATGGTGGCCAATATCGTGAAGGATGATACTAAACATATATGTGAGCACATTTTGTATTTTGCGTGAATGAGATGGAAATATATTTGGGGACATATGCACACCTGAAGCTGTATATTAGAGACGCACAAACTTGCAATGCCCGTGCATCACATATACACTGGACACTTTCCGTCCATTGTGGCTGATCAAAACGGAAACTAGGCATTTCATTACATTAACCAAATTTAGCCAGCATGTCTTCGTAATAATTGTCCTACGTCATTAAACTCATATTACCGCCAGCATACAGCTCACGAAAGATTTATAATGCATATGCTGTGGGCATTTTTCCTAGAAAAGACACGTTCTGAGAGCGTTAAATTGACCATGGCGAGGTGGAACAGGGAGGTCAGGACCGACTGACTACATGATTCGGAGATCAGATATGAGGATATTAAGTGCACATTTCCGTTAAATTTATTCATCGTCAAAGAAACTTACGTAATAATTAACATTCCTCATAATAATTTGTCCATCCACGATCAATTTATTAACTTCAGGCTTCAACAGTGACCCTGCATTAAAAACGTGATAGTTGTTGCCACTTTGGTTATCAATGATTTACGATCTAGTAAACGACATCTATTAAAACTAGCAAATCATATCTCGGACGCAATCAAGTTGAACGAACGCAGTGGCCTGTCAAAGTCTGATCGCAGATGACGAGGCCACGAGGTCACAGGTCTCCTGAACACCGAATGCCAAGTCACCGTCAACCGCTGTCAGTGACAATGGTGGCTACTCGTCGGAAACTTCTCTGGAAATTTCCCTCACATCCTGAATACTGAGATATCGCACGAGCTCGACCTTGGAAGAATGCATACTTTGTGATCTGAGCTTACTCTGGTCTGACTGCACTGTTCCTGGACGATATTATGCAAAGGAAAAGATAAGCACACCAATTAATTATAAGCAGAAGATTATGTGACACATATTTGGAAACTTAATTAAGCGCCCATTTAGTATACACTATACAAGATACAACATGGTATACTCAGACTGGTGTCAAGCTGTGAATAAGTGCAATAATGGCATGCTTTGGTCAATTCCGTGAGAGATACGAAATACTTCAAGAAGACCAAGGGGGGTAAATACAGTTTATAAACAGCATACAATATTGGATATAACAGAAATCATTCAAAATAATGTAGACTAGGTCCTCCTCTAACACCTGCGCCCTGGTGGGCCTCCGAGACAACTTTGCCATGGTGGGGGTGGGGGGTCAAAATGACCCCCGTCTAACTCGAAAATCAAAAGGGATATAAGGACTCGGAAAAGTGTTCGAAAGCTCGCGACATGGACATTCGAAGTTATGAAGAGCATGTTTAGCTCAGGTCAATATTGAGGTCGCCAGAGGTCATCAAAGGTCAAATTTAACAGTTTTTGGACTTTACTTCAAACAACCCCCATATATCTCCTGAACTATGATAGCCAGGAACAAACGAAAAGAAATCGAAAGCTTATAAAGAATTCCAATCGTGCTAGATGTTCTCAAAATTGAGCTCAGATCAATAGCTTAGGCCCTAGAGGTCATCAAAGGTCAAAAATACAATTTTGTGTTAATCTTGTTATCCTGAATAGCTTTCTATCTAAAAGCGATAGAGTAATTACTTTACCACCATGGTGTTTGTCTCGTCAAGGCGCTTTGAAACATATAAATCAAGCGTTTTAAATTTAGGACAATGACTTCATTATTGAGCAATAAAGAGCTGTAGAGAATAGGCACAACGTTGGTGACAATTCTGGCGCAATTGAATACTTACAAGTTTTTTGTTATTGTAATAGCTGCGGGTGATCCAGTCAAGGTTCTAGGAATCTAGAAATACGGTTCGTTTTTCTCCAGGGCCAACTATCTTGAAAGTTTGTCTTGAAGCTGTTGACCAATCAACGGCAGCACCAGCCTGGGGTCATTTTGCAAATATATATTTAAATGCTTAAAATCGGTTACTTTTTGGGGAAAATGACTTTTGTAATTGATACACTTAGATAGCTACCAAAGACAATGGCTATCTCAGTCTAAAAACCAATACAAAGGTGAAACATTTTCTTTAATCAGAAATATATACTAAAATTGAATAGAAATGCAGCTGTTCCTGCTAGCGCAAAACATGAGTGGCGTAATGCTAACACTGCTATCCGCTGTCTGTCTACTGCAGGGCCTTGCCGTGGCGCTCATCTACTGCTTCTTCAACTCAGAGGTGCGCGCCTCTGTCAAGACCCACTACCAGCGCTGGCGCATGAAGCGCTCACTAGGAGGATCATCCAGGAACAGCCACAGGCAAGAGTAATTCCCAGTACGCGATCCATTTCACTCCTCTACCCTGCAGTAGTCCTCAGTACGACCTACTGTAGTCCTCAGTACGACCTACTGTAGTCCCCAGTACGTGACTACCTTAGTTCGCGGCAGTACACCCGCGACTGTAGTCGCTCAGGTACTACCTACTGGTAGTTCTCAGTACGGACCTAGCTGTAGTCTCAGTACGACCCACTGTAGTCCCCTCAGACTAGCTTACTGTAGTCCTCAGTACGACCCAGCTGTAGTCCCCCAGTACGACCTTACTGTAAGGTCCTCAGTAGACCGCAGGCGTGTAAGTCCTCAGTACTACCTTACGTAGTCCTCAGTACGACGCCACTGAGTCCCCCAGTACGACCGGTAAGGAACTGTAGGTCCACAGTACGACCTACTGTAGTGCCCCAGTATCGGACCTACTGTAAGTCCTCAGTACGGGGACCTTACTGTAGTCCGTCAAGGTGACGACCTACTGTAGTCCCGGTCAGGATGGCGACCCTACTGTTAGGTGCCTTCAGTACGACAGTCTGTAGTCCCCAGTAAACGACTACGTGTAAGTCCTCAGTACTACCTACTGTATCCGGCAGTTACTGAGGACCTTTACTCGTAGTCCTCAGGTCATGGGACCTAGCTGGTAGGCCCTCGAGTACGGACCCTACTGTAGTCCTCAGTACGACTCCAGCTGTGAAGTCCTCAGTAGAAGCGCGTACTGTAGTCTCTCGTTTAACTACCTACTGGTAGTGCCTTACAGTCACGCACTACGGTAGCCCCGCAGTACTATCGTACTGGTAGTCCCAGCATCCCCCGAACCTACTGGTAGTCGCTCAGTCACGACCGTGATCTGTAGTCCTCAGTGACGAAACCTACCTGTAAGTCCTCATGTACGACCTTACTTGTAGTCCTCAGTACGACTACTGTAGCATCCCCCAGTACTACCTGCATACTGTAAGTCCCCCAGTAACGACCTAGTGGCCTCAGTACAGACCTACTGTAGTCCTAGTACGACCTACTGTAGTCCCCAGTACGGACCATGCTTGTATCCCGATGACCTACCTGTTAGTCCCCAGTACGACCTACTGTAGTCCTCAGTACGACCTACTGTAGTCCTCAGTACGACCTACTGTAGTCCTCAGTGCGACCTACTGTAGTCCTCAGTACGACCCACTGTAGTCCTCAGTACGACCAAATGTAGTCCTCAGTACGACCTACTGTAGTCCCCAGTACGCCCTGCCGTAGTCCCCAGTACACCCTGCCGTAGTCCACAATAAGCCCTGTTATAGTCCCCAGACTCCAATACGCCCTGCTCTAGTCCTCGGTACGCCCTGCCGTATTTACCAGTACGCCCTTCAACCCTGCCGCATCCAACAGTGTACCCCTGAATAGGTTGTCCCGTTCTTTTACCTAGAGTATGCATCTTTACATTTTTGTTGAGTGATTGTTTCGTCTTCGCCACTACATGTATAGTTCTAGCTGTGTCGCCTGAACTCGTTTTTCTGCTGTATTTTAAACGTTGTGTAGAACACTGCATGACAATACAGTCACTCTCAGTTAATAGAGGTTAATGGAGGTTAAAAGAAGTTAATAGAGGTTCTTCATTACCCTAGAGGTTCTTCATTACCCCACTTGGGGTAATGAAGCTTTCGGGAGGAGTTAAATAACAATTGAGCAGCGCAGTAAGAAATTGCAGCTGATTCCTTGATGATGGCATACAATGCACATGCACACACACACACACACACACACACACACACACACACACACACACACACACACACACACACAATCTAATTTCTGCGTCACAGACACCACGACTAATCAAGAGAGCATCAGATCAATTACACCCACGAGTGGAGGAATATAAAACCCCCTAAAAGTTAAGGATAGGAGACAAAAATGACGTGCGCAGCGACGCCAAATTTTGACACAACTGTTGAGTCACACCGCGTCAACAATCGCACAAGTGTGTGAAAGTCTTGCTCTCAGATCCATCTCAGGTCAGATAACTCACGTCAAGAGGGAGGCTTTCGGGTTCTAACTCCATTATATATTTAACATTAATTCAATAGTTCTCCCACATTTTCAAAAATGTTTGTGCTCATGCCGAAGTCAACAGTGCTTGATCCCGATATCATGTAAAGCCTTACAGCATTTCTGATAAGATTCAATGAGTACCTACAATTAATATATCTCTGATTTTGTTTTATATTGGTGACCTAAGTTTAGGTCAATTTCGTGACCTTCCCATTATACGTTAATAGGAAAATATACAAATATGCTTAAGAGCAGGTCAACTACTTTAAATCAAGTTTCTTAGCTCATTCTTGATGACCCAGGTGCAATTTTATTGACCTCTACAAGGTTAGCTGAGGTCATATGAGGACGCCATCTTTGTTTGCCAATAACTATTGATGATACAGATATAGACGTGCGAAAAACACCATTGTGTTGTCTAGTCGAGTCGCGTCGCTCCATATGCAACATGCCATACCTGGTTGACAAAATGGCATTAACCTGAGGTAAAATTTGAGGTTGACCTAACACAATCACCACTAACATGTCTCGTTGCCCGTGTAGGACAAGATTACTGCTTGACCGTGCAGAGGGAGGGGGTACGACTCCTCTCCCCTTGGCGTTTCGCCATTATTCAAGCCATTATTTATTATTTCGCCACATTATTACCTTTGATTAAGAAACGAGTGTGATTCTTGTGACGAGAGGAAGTCATTGACATCCCATTTTAAGTTCCTGAGGTATTAAATGACCTCTGAGGTCATGCTAATGACCAAAATGGCTTAAAGCCGTTAATGTGTAAAAAATGAATATTTATCGAGCTAAAAGAGTAAAGCAACATCTTAATATAATCAATTAACGCTAAATCTGAAATCAGCGTCACGAAATGACCTAAGAACTGCCAAATTAAAAAAGGTCATGTAAGGTCATCTGAGGTCATTGACCTCGGATGAACTTTGGAAGTGCATGACCCCGTTAGAACATATAATAATGTAAAATGGATCCCATATTTGAAATCAGCGTCACAAACTGTCCTAGAAACGGACCGAATAAAAAAAATCGTCGGAGGTCATTGAAGGTCAGTGACCTCGGTTGCCCTCTGAAAACGTAAATATATATCACAATCTCTGTAGAAACCGCAATTGTCACCTTGAAACAGCTGTCTATATGCTCCTGAACAATAAACACTCGGAAAATGCACATGTTTCAAGGATCGATACTATGGGACGCCAGTTTCGCCAAACACAACCTTGAGAAACAGGTCATAGGTCATGATTCATAAGGGTTAGAGGTTTATAAATTTCAGAGGTTGTGTCAAATTGTTTCAAAATAGGTAACATAAAATTGTATTGCAATCGGTTGATAAATACGTGAGTTATTCCGGAAAACCAGAAAAATTAATGGGGTGGCATCTACCCTACACCGGCGAGGGTTATTAGATACCAAGGCCTCCTGATGATACAAACACAATAACTAGTGTTAATATTATTGTTATATGTTCAACCAATGAGAAGTTATTTACTTATATTCCATTGTTTTAGAAGAAGTTATTAAAAAGTTATAACGACTTTTAGGGAAATATCAACGTGATCTTTAGTGACCTCTAAATCATAAACAGTTAATCTGAGCTTAAATTCGAGGTCACCAATGGTTACTTCATTTGTAATGAGATTTCGACTATTTTTCCCGTTTGTTTCTAGCTATTTTAATTCCTGAAATATGTGTGGGTGTCTGGAATCACACAACTTGAAAGAAACTACTTTTGATGAATTCTGGAGACCTCAATATTGATCTGAATCAAACATGAGTGAAAAGTCTGAGGCATTTTTATGACGAGCTATTAAATGCTGTTATTGTATTCCGCCTACCTATAGGAACCGAGTTAGAAGCTCTTCTAACTCCATCTCCTATCTGAACGCCCCTGGTCGTTCAGACCCCCCTCGGCGTGGCGAAGTGTCGTTGAGCACCGGCACGGCGCGGGTTAATACTAAATGATGTTCAGCTTTACGCTTCAGTTTACGCGTTGTTTTACGCTGGAAACCACTTCTTCAACAAAGAGCGGTAGCACACGTGTCTTCTTATATTCCTGTCACTAGATGGCACTAGTAGTAAACGCCTGAAGTTATGCTGTACCGCATAGCATTAAACCAAGAACTGCGGTCTATGCAATACTGGGGATGTGGTAATGAGTGATTCTGGTAAGCAAAAGAACCACACTGTGCACAATGGCTAACTTAAGGACCTCCAATTACCAATAAATTTAATGAGAGGTTAAGCACATACATGACTACGCACTAGGGTGTTTCATTTTGCACTCGTTGTTCGGAATCAATTGGCACTCTAGCTTTCCTGGTTCCGTTTTTCATGCCGATTCCGAAAATAAAGTCCGGTTTTGCCGCAAATGAGTTCTAAGGGTGGCTCACTTGCCTTTTTGTTTGGCATTATCGCCCTTATGACCATCCTAAGCGTTTTCTGTATGTAAGTCCAGGAAATATGATCACATTCTAACCTTAAAGTGCGTTTGCGTCATTAAGATGCCTAATGCACCGGTGTCCATTTGTATACTATTGGGGGCCCTAATGATTTCAAATTTTAACATTAGGCCTATGGCGTTGCATGGTAAGAATGGAGTTCAAATCTAGTAAGTTAGCATTAGAGCCCCCCCCAATCATTTTCATAAATCGACACCGCTGGCCTAATGACACCATGTGCTCGTAAATGAATCCCAGGTCATGTCAGGTCACTGACCCGTGACGGCATTTCTAAGTCATGGTGCTCATTTTTCACATTTTTGCGTTCAGGAAGGCAATAAATTTACTAAATTTGCATGGACCGGGAACAAGCATATCAGCAATCGTTCGAATTCTGGAACAAAGGGTTCAAACAAAAGGTTCCTTAACAAAAGGCGTAGCTGTATACCACCTTTGACTCGAGAATGTTTTGAATTGCAGCTCCAGGAGTGTCGATTTAGAAAATGATTGGGGAGGGCCCAATGTTAACTTTATAGTTTTTAATTCGATTCTTGCCATGCAACGCCATAGGCCTAATGTTAAAATTTGAAATTATTTGGGGGGGCACGGGCCCTCCCAAAAGTAAACAAATCGACAACGGTGTATAACTATATTATTCTGTTGTATTTCAATATAAAGGTTAACCTTTGTTCTTTGTTGTTTTATAAACGATAGATCCAAACAGTTTTGGGCATTTGTGAAATAGCTGAGAGATTGATTTTGCTTTATATTGATTATTCCCCTAACTAGCATTACAGGGAAGCCGAAGCAAATCAGAGTTCACCCATGCTTCAAGTTCATATGAAACCGATATATTTGGTGGGCAGTACGCATTTAAACATTGTCAAAGCATTTTCAAACCAGACCTCATGTGAGCCATGCCATTCTGTTGGGGTCTTCTGAAAACACCATCGTTATTGTTCTGAATAGACGAATGTTACGGTTCTCTCACATTCCCTACAGCTCGACAGATAAGACTGACCGTCTCCCTCCCTCGTGTCCCGTCTCTAGCCACAGACGCAGCTCGGCCACTGAGATGACGTACATGGTGGCCGACCCGGCCGGCCACTCCTGCAGCAAACTGCACCGGCCTAGTGTCAACAGTCAAGGCGGCCGCGACCAGCCCGACACCGTCTGAATACAGCCGTCTGAATACAGCCGTCTGAATACAGCCGTCTGAATACAGCCGTCTGAATACAGCCCGTCTGAAACAGCCGTCTGAATACAGCCGTTCTGAATTTACAGCCTTCTTGAATTACAGCCGTCTGATACAAGCCGTCTGGAATACAGCGCTCTGAATACAGCCGTCGGGAATACAGCCGTCTGGAATACAGCCGTCTGGAATACAGCCGTCTGAAACAGCCGTGCTGAATACACCGTCTGAATACAGGCCGTGATGGCTGAATACCTGCCGCGCTCTGAATACAAGGCCGGTCTTGGAATACAGGTCGTATCTGAATTATAACGCCGATTCCCTGGAAATACAGCTGTCTGCAATACAGCCGTCTGAATACAGCCGTCTGAATACAGCCCGTCTGAATACAGCCGTCTGAATACAGCCGTCTGAATACAGCCGTCTGAACACAGCCGTCTGAATACAGCCGTCTGAATACAGCCGTCTGAATACAGCCGTCTGAATACAGTCCGTCTGAATACAGCCGTCTGAATACAGCCGTCTGAATACAGCCGTCTGAATACAGCCGTCTGAATACAGCGTCTGAATACAGCCGTTTGAATACAGCCGGTCGAATACAGCCGGCTGCAATACACCGTCTGAATACAAGCCGTCTGAACACATTTCAGTCTGGAAATACGGATGTTCCGAACGACATCGATGACGGCCCTCATCCAGCCCCTGCTCTGTTCGGGCGAAGCTGAATTGGAGAAGCCCTTGCACTAGAGCTGTAGCCTTCGAGAAGCTCATAACATCGGGTGATACGTCTTACGCGGGAGGCACAGCTGATATGGCCGCGGTAGCCTATCGCTAGCAAAGTCATGCCAGGAGACGCTCGCGGAGCGTTCTGGGCAGCTCGTGGGAGCTTGTCGGAGGCTCCGCCGGGCGAAGTCGCCTACGCGATCACTGCACTCACGCTGCAAGAACGCTCACCGATCAGAGATTAGCGCACGAGCGAGCTTGGGGTGAACTAGTACGTACCGTCAGCCATACGTTGACATTCGTGAGCCGATTAGTGTGTCGATTCTCAAGGACGGAGTACGCGCACAACCAGGGGGGTCGTCTGGTGGCCCACTGGCTAGCACGTTCGTGGCTCCCAATTCGCGAGGTCCTCTCATCCGTGCAAGTAGCGCTCGTGGCCAGGGATTCGCCCGAGCTACTCATGTCAGAGGTCCACTGGCACCTGACGTGTCTCAGCCTGTGGTCGTCTTGTCACTGTACCGTAACACAGAAGGCCACGGGGCTTCTGGTCTGTTTCGGGCCATCGTGGTCACAGTGGTCACGGGGCCATGCCGGGATCGCGGATCGGGTCGTTTTCGGGCCACTGCGGTCACAGTTGGTCACGAGGGCCCTGGTTGGTAACTCCACCCATTACTGGCCAGTCGCTAATCTCCTAAGCTACACTGACGTCATACGTGCCTCACGGTCATTATTAGTCTGCCGGTGTGAATCCTTTCTCGTCACCCTGACTGCCCTATGAGTGCCTCGATGTCCAAGCTTCGCTTCCGACGAGCCTACCTCGATCCGTGTCATTCACCCGCTAGTCTGTGAATTGAGCTATTATTCCTGCTAGCCCTTCAACCGTTATTCCTTCAAGCCGGTTGCTGTCTGCCCACAGCAGTCGTTCCCTATGTTTTCTGTCAGTTGAGTGATGGTGCAACCATTTCTCCTGGAAAGGCTCGTGAGCCATAAGCGCCAGATGGGTTTTCAGCTGGATTTATCTCGCTCAAGACAAAAAGAGATGTCGTAATGTATGGCTAACGATTGCGAAAGTCACGTGCAGAATCTCGAGTCACATAAATTTACGAAGTCACGTGACGTGATGTTAAGTTGTCTTGAGCATAGACTAATCCAAGAGTTCAAACTGATCCGGCGTTCATCTCATACATTACCGGATAGTTTCATGGTACCGACATAATGTGCGAATTATACGTTTTAAATGTCATGGTGTTATGTGAATGCATCCAGTATTATTACAGGTCTGCTTCTGGTGTGTGTGTGTGTGTGTGTGTGTGTGTGTGTGTGTGTGTGTATGTGTGCAGGTGTCTGCAAAATGCTGCATAATGTGTCGTTGGATATTTTTTAGAGGGCAGCATACCTCAGCAGCGCGGCGCCTCGTGCCAACGGTCGTATGCGTCCAGCCTTGTAGGCCTGTGGAGTAAGGCTACAATAAACAACTCATTCTTGGCGACTTCAGTTTTCGTGCTTTCAATGTCGCAGCTATAGTGAACAGACAGCATGCACTTTCACCTTGCTCTGTCCGACAGTGTACGTATGTGGATACTATGTCGGGTATTAGAGCTATGTACCTCTCGTCCTCCGGCTTTTCGGAGGAAGAGCCGTTCTCGTCGGCTTCTAGACGACATGTCGAGCCGACGAACTGCTGTTTTGTGACGTGATGCTGAGTCTCCGCCGTCCAAAAGATGACATTAGGGTGGCGTATGCGGAGTGGGCAATGCTAAGATGTGTTCAGACGTGTGGAGCGACGCGCCGTTTCCGTGAACTGTCCGGAGGTGTTGCCGTGCCTCTGTCCGGAGGTGTTGCCGTGCCTCTGTCCGGAAGTGTCGCCGTGCCTCTGTCCGGAGGTGTTGCCGTGCCTCTGTCCGGAGGTGTCGCCGTGCCTCTGTCCGGAGGTGTTGCCGTGCCTCTGTCCGGAGGTGTTGCCGTGCCTCTGTCCGGAGGTGTTGCCGTACCATGATCGGCCAAATGATCGACTTCGTGCTTCTGGGCATCTTTGTTACGGAGCGATGCTGTCAGGACTTCTGCCAAGTGTCTGGCGAATCAGCTGCGATGACACGTGCATGTCTGGAGATGAAGGTGCTGTGTCGATGGTTTGTCTGGGGATGTCGGCGCTGTGTCAATGGTTTGTCTGGAGATGTCGGCGCTGTGTCAATGGTTCAGTGGTTCGTCGGAGATAGTGGAGATATCGGCGCTGTGTCGATGGCTTATCTGGAGATGTCGGCGCTTTGTCGATGGTCCGTCTGGAGATGTCGGCCGCGCTGTGTCAATGGTTTGTCAAAGATGTCGGCGCTGTGTCGATGGTTTACTTGAGATGTCGGAGATGTCGGTTCTGTGTCGATGGTCTGTCTGAAGATGTCGGTGCTTTATCGTTGGTTTGTTTGAGATGACGGCGCTGTATCGATGGTTTGTCGGAGATTTCGGCGCTGTATCGATGGTTTATTGGAGATGTCGGCGCTGTGTCGATGGTTTGTTGGAGATGTTGGCGCTGTATCGATGGTTTGTCTGGAGATGTCGGCGCTGTGCCGATGGTTTGGTGGAGATGTCGGCGCTGTGTCGATGGTTTGTCTGGAGATGTCGGAGCTGTGTCGATGGTTTGGTGGAGATGTTGGTGCTGTGTTGATGGTTTGTTGGAGATGTCGGCGCTGTATCGATGGTTTGTTGAAGATGTCGGCGCTGTGTCGATGGTTTATCGGAGTCGTTTACCGCTGTTCTCTGCATCACCGACTAACTGTAATGTGCGCTGCCTTCACATGACGTGGAGGGAGTGGAAGCAGTCAGATCTGAGACAGCGCGATCGTGCAATGCTTCACATAATGTTCTATGTACCAAGCGTGTCATGAATTAGAGTCGTGTCTTACCAGGTGCCAGGTTTGGAAGAAGCAACAAACATTGGACAGCTAGTAACGCACTTCAGGGAAAGCTTTCACAGCTGAAGAGGGCTTGAACCGAGACACAGAGTAGTTAAATTGATGACGTGCATTGTGCTCACTTGACACCTATGGAGCCAACGCCAGCGGCTAACTAGAAGTTTCCTCAAACAAATCGAGTGAAGTATATCCTATAGTTGTACGAATGTTACCATGGATACACTTCACCCGAGTATTGAGTGTTAATACGTTATCTCGTGCTGGCTCGGTTCAACGCCCCAAAGCTGGAGCGTTCCCTCTAATTCACGCCGTTTGGCAGAAGGCTTTGATGTCTCATGTTGCTGCTCGTGAATAAACAATTTTATTTCAGGCTGGTATTTGTTTAAGGTGTAATTTATGGTTGAGGTACCTGTTTGCGAAGGTTGATATCACCGGAAGAAATAACAAGTGATAAAAACATACAAATACAGCTTTCCTAAACAACAGCATTGAGTGAGAAGCGATTCGTGTTTGGTTAGGATGCACCCTAATACCGTATACAGGGCGTTTCATAAAATGGCACCCCTATGATCTTCTGCTGATATCTGCCACAGCTTTACCAGAAAATAAAAACAAATATACCATTCGACAAAGCGGAAAATCGACTTTGAGACTACGATAAACATATCTTGGATATGCGTATGTGGCTACACGATGTTAAAAGAAAAATGTCGCTAACTCTAGTGAAACTATTTCAGGATTAAAAAGTGTTTACGGTTTCCATACAAACGACCGTAAATCAGATCCTCTAAGTCAAAGGATCCACTGTCCAGTTTTCCAGCGAATGCATGCGCAAGGATTATTGACCCTTACATCTAATGTCTGTAATTTATTCGAGCCCACGTCACACGGTTTGAAGCGTCATAGTTTCTAGACGAATCATGTCCGGTCCCTGCTACATCGAGCCAAAAGCCTGGACGTCTTAAGGTCCGGACTGGTATGCTATTTTCTGTCTGAGGAGTGTTAGATAAATTGTTTAAATGGGGGAGAAGGTCCGCGACGTCAAAGATCGGAAGGATCAGCTCACGACCGGCTGGGCACAGCTGTCCCAGGCAGTTAGCGAAAGCCGTCAGTGCCGTCCCGAAGCGTCTCTAAGCGTCTCAAGGAGTGCGTCGACAGTGGAGTAGCTCGTCTAAAGGAGGAGTCGACAGTGGAGTAGCTCGTTTTGAGCACAGTATGTGATTGTGAACTTGTGTCGTGAAACGCGTCAAAACACTTATTTAAGTAAGGCACTTTTTCTCACTCAGCGCTAAGCTGCACGATAAAACAATCTCAGTCTCAGTTGGCCACTCAGCTCTGATGAACGCTTAGAAAGAAGATAGGAGAGCGAGCGACAGATCGAGAGCGAGAGAGAGAGAGATATATATATATATATATATATATCCCTCTCTCTTAGCCCTTTAAAATGTATTGAAGGAAATCCAATATTGTTGACCTTAGGGTCACCAATGACGCCAGAGGTCACGTCAAAGACATAATATTTGACGGTGTAAAAAAAATATTTAACGCATAAGCAGAGATAAATTGGTATGATTTGTGTGACTTACACCTTTAAGTACTATTCTAAGCTGTTGATGACCTTGGGTCATCCGATCAAGGTCATCCGAGGTTACGAGGTAAAACTGCAGATTACGGTAATGATGTGCTGTACCACATGTTGGTGGGTTTGTTTTTCGCCTAGAACACGAAAAATAACTTCAGAATATTGCTTGTTCTGTGTAAATAGAAGTAAAACGCAAACATAGAAACGCATGTTTTATGCATGGTACAACCTAATGATGTGAAAAGTGGTAAATTGTTTACTTTGAAAAGTCATAACCTAGTCATTTTCGCTGATATCAACTTCAAATTTAATACATATAGTTAACGGACACGTCTCGATTACATACATTCCAGTTTTTGATAATTCCGATTTTTTTACAATATTCTAAAAAAATACAAAATAATTGTCTTTGGATTTCTCAAAAATTTAATTTCAATCAAACTTGAACTTCCGAGATTATGGTTTGATAGCTAGATTATAGTTTGATAGCTAGATTATGGTTTGATAGCTTTGATGGTTTTGCTTTTGCTTTGAGCTTTTGAGTCTATTATCAATCATTTGTTTAGGGCAATTTAATTCATCTTACAACTTTTACTTTTGATAGCGTTTTTCGCACACCCTTATCTAAGTGTGGCCCGTTAGATGGTCACTGCTACACTCAGTGTGGCCCGTTGGATGGCCACTGCTACTCTCAGTGTGGCCCGTTGGATGGCCACTGCTACACTCAGTGTGGCCCGTTGGATGGCCACTACTACACTCAGTGTGGCCCGTTGGATGGCCACTGCTACACTCAGTGTGGTCCGTTGGATGGTCACTGCTACACTCAGTGTGGCCCGTTGGATGGCCACTGCTACACTCAGTGTGGCCTGTTGGATGGTCCACTGCTACACTCAGTGTGGTTCGTTGGATGGCCACTGCTACACTCAGTGTGGTCCGTTGGATGGCCACTGCTACTCTCAGTATGGCCCGTTGGATGGCCAATGCTACTCTCAGTGTGGCCTGTTGGATGGCCACTGCTACACTCAGTGTGGCCCGTTGGATGGCTACTGCTACACTCAGTGTGGCCCGTGAGATGGCCACTGCTACACTTCCAGTGTCGGCCGTTGGGTGGTCCACTGCCTACAACTCAGTGTGGTGCGTTGGATGGCCATGCTACTCCTCAGTATGGGCCCGTTGGATGGCCAATTGCTACTCTCAGCGTGGCCTGTTGGATGGGCCACTGCTACACTCAGTGTGGCGTTGGATGGCTACTGCTACACTCAGTGTGGCCCGTTGGATGTCCTGATAACACTCAGTGTGGCGGTTAGGTGGCGCCGCGCTGCTACGCTCAGTGCAAGACAATCATGATGCCTGGGGCTGGTAGAGTCTCTGTTTTACCCATAGCGCCTGTGTCGTACAAATAGCGTCTATGTCGTACATATAACACCCGTATATTGCTCTAAAAAAACTAACACTTCGGCTGCTAGGTGGGGCTTGGGAAACAACCCTCTCACTTCAAGTGCTCTGGTTGAAGCAGTTAGCTGCTTAACAATGGCTACAGTGAGAACTCCCTCGACAGGTCATGGCTATTCTGGTGGCACACTTATTATTTTCGCATGCTATTACTTAGAACAATGTGTTACGTAAAAGTATCACTAAGCTACAAAGTTGCTGAATAAAGCACCCAGACAATTAAAAAACACTAAAACGGAATCAATTAAGCACCAACACGGAATTTTAATCGACTTCGATTAGTACCAAAGAGGGCTTATCTTTTTTAACAATGCATCGTACAAATACATATTGTCTGCGTCGTACATAGAGCGCCTGTGTCGTACAAATAGCGACTATGTCATACAAATAGCGCCAGTGCCGTACAAGTAGCGTCCGTGTTGTAGAAATGAAGCCCGAGTCTTACAAATAGCGCCCGTATCATACAGATAACGCCTGTGACATACAAATAGCCCCCATATCGTACAAATAACGTCAGTGTTGTTCAGATAGCGCCTGTGTCTTAGAAATGGGGCTTTTGTCGTACAGATTACAATTGTGAAAGGACCATAGGCGTCGTCGGAGGGCTGTTCACAGCGCTGTTTTTTGCGGTTTGCGTAAATATCCCTCGGGACACATGTTACCAGCTGTTCACGGCTCTGGTTGATGCTCGCTGAACAGCGATGTTTATGTAAGCCTACACATTTCCGGCGTAGCCGATGCATTCTCTACATAAGTTATCAATGTGAAATTTTCAGTACCTTTCCCACATCAGTTTAACGTCTTCTGTGCTAAAATAAAGCAATTTCGTCGACAATTGTTTTAGATTTAGTGAATTTAGTAACGCCAAAGCACACGAGTATAACATAGAAATCAGCTTAACTTCGACAGACCGTATAAATGCCATATTTTGAGCAAAGTTTGATGAAAAACGTCAAAAGATAGCAAATAGCTAAAGGCAGGGCTACCAAATGCGTTTTTTTCTAAATATGGTTTGTGACCTCCACCATTTTTAAAATGCCCACATTAAAACAACAGTATAGTATACAAAAGTATCAAAAACGAACGATCGTATTAAGAGAATTCGAACCATAACGGTCAATACCCAAACCAAATTTCCAAACAAAAATCACCAGTTCGTTTGACATATGGCTTCTAAAGTTTGGGTAACTCATGAGTTTCTTTTATAGAATGGCCAACCAGGAACAAATGAAAGTCACTGCAGCATTTCTGAGACAAAACTGTTCTAGAATCTTATCTTTTTATTACCAGTTATTCATTTATAATTTTGACCCTTTATGACCTGACCTTACCTAAGGCGTGACACGAACTTTATCTTTGATGAAGGTCAGGGTGGTAAAGTTACTATCACTACGACCTTAGCGTGACAATAACAAATAAAAACATATGTTGCATGACTTTCGTAAATTGTCTGAGTTCTTAGCACATAGTAGTAATACTTTTGTGACTTGATCTTTGACCCTGAATATGCCACTATAGTTAGACTGTTTTTACGATGGGATAGTTTGTGACAGCAAAAATGTTTTAAAACGTTAAAAAATAAATGTGGATAGCCAGAATTTATCTGGACTACAATGACAAAACAGAAAAAACCTGTTTTCACTCTCGCTCTACGGGGCGTAAGGGCGAGGATTAAAAAAACAATTTACATCGCAAATTAGTCCATCGTGAAAGCGGCTACTACTAAAACATTTTAAACATTTTAAAATGTTTTAAAACATTTCTTACAAAATAATCCATCGTGAAAACGGCTAATATAACATTAGATTATGCAGAAATAAGATGTGCATCCTATGGGAGCACTTTGGGTTGATCATGATCGCAATCGAATGCTTTGAATGGAAAGTAGGTATGGCCCAAAAATCGAATACATTGATTTTAACCTTTGACCTGACCGTGACCAGACATTTGTCTTCAATTTGAAACATTTGAGTATGCTGTAGATTTGTCTCATTGAGAGGTATTGAGTGCCGCCTTGCGCGCAAGATAGTAGATGGGGCGTTTAACGCCCTCCCCCCACAGTCAATGGCGTTCGGCTAGACTCCAGTCAAGGGTGGGTTTAAGTGCGTCATGTGCGCCGTATACATCAAATAACTATAGCTATGAATCATGTTGATGCCCCGGCCCGTCAACCAGATCAACAGTTTTCGTTAAACGTCGTGGCGTGACTGCATCAGTGTAAAGTCAGGGCAACGAATGCGCTGATTTGTCAGTACCAGCTTAAATAGGTTTACGATTTAAGTTAACCGCAAGAACATGCGACGTGAACACCTCTCAGGTAAGAGTTTCTCTCCACTCCTGCATTGCTAGACGGCGTCACTTTCTACTGCTGCACTGCTGGACGGCGCCACTCTCCACTGCTGCCCTGCTAGACGGCGTCACTCTCCACTGCTGTACTGCTGGACGGCGCCATTTTCCACTGCTGCACTGCTAGACGGCGTCATTTTCCACTGCTGCACTGCTAGACGGCGCCACTCTCCACTGCTGTACTGCTAGACGGCGTCACTCTCTACTGCTGCACTGCTAGACGGCGTCACTCTCTACTGCTGCACTGCTAGACGGCGTCACTCTCTACTGCTGCACTGCTAGACGGTGCCACTCTCTACTGCTGTACTGCTAGACGGCGCCACTCTCCACTGCTGTACTGCTAGACGGTGTCACTCTCCACTCCTGCCCTGCTAGAAGGCGTCATTCTCCACTGCTGCCCTGCTAGACGGTGTCATTCTTCACTGCTGCACTGCTAGACGGCGTCACTCTCCACCGCTGCCCTGCTAGACGGCGTCAATCTCCGTTGCCGTCGTGTAGGTGAGGTCGGTGGTGGAAGAGTCTCTGGCCGTGTTCAGACGACTGCAGAGAATCAAAACACAGAAACACTGAGTTGGACGGCGTCCGGGGATAACAGTTAATTAGGCGGTATTGACAGAGACCAATGACATTAATTTCTGTACTGATATTGACCTACTTCGATATATTTAACTGATACGAATATAAGCGTTTAATTTTAGCTGTTCGATGACAATACATGACATTATCATGCAACTGAGAGACCTTTTCTTATTCAGCGCGTATTGCACAGATTTTACCAATAAATGCATATGTTTACTGTTTATGGATCGTAGTGCTGAAGCAAATGGGACGAACAGGAAGTGTTACTGGATTATATGCAGGATCCAATAACACTTTTGTTATTGGATCATACCATATTTCTCGCCAGTTTCGAACAGTCAGATGATACAATAATTAGTGGACTCGTGCCTGAAATATGCTTTATTTAACTTGCCATTTATCGACAGTATGTTTCTCGCACAAGCACTGAGTCTAATACAATTGACTTTGGCTCGTCCAATAGCAAATACGATTTTGTTTTTCAGGCCCTCGTCAAATATATTGTAGTGCCAGCTTGTAAATCAGATTGTTGTTGGCTGTTTTTGGCAGCGTTTTTGGCTCATAGGAAGTGGTCTTGTTGTATTAAATGGGTGAGTTATGTTGATGGACTATTCGGTAGTCAAATTACGGGTGCATGAGCCTTGCCAAGAGCAGTCTAAGCTATTATCACACACTCTATTTCCGGACTCCAGATGAAACTAGCAGACGGAATAAATATAAAACTGGCTGCCAAGAACACGAATTCAGATTCGGTTAAATGCTCAAATAGCTTTTTCTATTGATTAAACGATATATGTTAAAGTGATCACTTAGGTCAGGCTAGATTGCCAATACCCATGGTATTTGTCATCGCACACCTTACGTCCCCGCATGCCTCAGCACGAACGGTCACATTGAGCGCCCTCGCCCCCCCCCCAAAAAAAAATTGCCCCGACTAGCTGTCGCGCCTGCTTTTACTCTGACCCGGCTTCAGTCGCGCAGCAATTAGCTGTCCCCCGGGCTCAGGTAAGTTTTGGCCTCTCCGACGGCGCCCAGTGTTTCCCGCCAGAGTTAGCTGGTACTCCCGTACAGAAGCATACAGGCAGAGAGACGACCAGCCCTGAAACACAAGAGAAGACCAACCCTGAAAACCAGAGACGACCAGGCCTTTAAACACACGAGAGAACCAGGCCCTGAGGAACAGAGACGACAGGCCCGAAACACAGAGACGACCAGACCCTGAGGAACACAGAGACGACCAGACCCTGAAACACAGAGACGACCAGGCCCTGAAACACAGAGACGATCCAGGTCCTGAAACACAGAAACGACCAGACCCTGAAACACAGGCCCTGAAATACAGACGACCAGACCCTGACGAACACAGAGACGACCAGGCCCTGAAACACAGAGACGACCAGACCCTGAAACACAGAGACGACCAGGCCCTGAAATACAGAGACGACCAGACTCTGAAACACAGAGACGACCAGACTCCTGAAACACAGAGAACGACCAGGCCCTGAAACACAGACAACCAGACCCTGAAACACAGAGACGACCAGACCCTGAAATACAGAGACGATCCAGACCCTGAAACACAGAGACAATCAGGCCCTGAACCAGGTCCTGAGACACAGAGAGACCAGGCCTTGAAACGCAGACGACCAGACCCTGAAACTCAGGGATGACCAGGCCCTGAGACACAAAGACGACCAGACCCTGAAACACAGAGACGACCAGGTCCTGAAACACAGAGACGACCAGGCCCTGAAACGCAGACGACCAGACTCTGAAACACAGAGATGACCAGGCCCTGAGACACAGAGATGACCAGACCCTGAAACACAGAGACGACCAGGCTCTGACCCTGAAACACAGAGACGACCAGGCCCTGAAATACAGAAACGACCAGGCCCTGAACACAAGAAACGACCAGGCCCTGAAACACAGAGACAACCAGGCCCTGAAACACAGAGACGACCAGGTCCTGAACACAGCAGACGACCAGGCCCTGAAATACAGAGACGACCAGGCCCTGAGACAAGAATTATCGAACTCAGTGCTGAATAACACAGAGACCGACCAGACCCTAGAGCCCACAGAGACACCAGACCCTGAAACAGAGACGGAACCAGCCCTGAAACATAGCAGACGGACCAGGCCCTGAGACCACAGAGACAACCAGACCGAACACGAGCAGAAGTTCTACCTGTGCAACCAGTAACCCAAACACGAGCAGCGCCCTGCCCACAGAGTAGGCATGTATCCAAGAATGCACATGCAGCGAGCTACAGAGACTATGTGACCAGCACACACATGAAACACACAGGAGCGGACCTATGCGCATCCCGAACACAACAACCAACGACGATCAGATCTCATGCCATGCACAAAGCGTCCTAACGACCGAGACCCTGAAACGGCACAGAGCGAACGACCAAAACGTAACTAAAAGACAAAGACCGACCGAGCCCTGGCAGAACACCAAGTACGCATCACGCGTCGTGGCAAAAATCACAGACGACCCAGCATCCCACGCAACAGAGCTCGCCGACGCGAGACGCCCATGACCAACAACACCAGACCAGACCATGCCAAGACCAGTACTCTAGGGAAACGACCAGGAAGAGGACCAGGCCCTGAAACACAGAGACAACAGAACTCTGACGAACACAGCAAAGATCTACGCCTGCCCGCTGACTAACAAGACGCAACCAGACCTTAAACACCACAGACGACAACAGGCCCTGAACACGGGCACGATCTCAGCACGTGCGTGAGAATCACAGACATCGAACCTACGACCGCTGAAGACACCAGGAGAGCGCAGTACCGCAAGACCCTCTCTGAGACCCTGCGTACACGACCCAAGAGCCCATCGACAACGCACAGTAGAATTATGACCAGGCCTCGAGATAACCAAGCCAAGACGAGCGCAGGATCCTGACGAACACAAGAGACAGACACGTCTTCTGAGTAAAAGCCGCAGAGCGGACCACACCCTGGAAACTCAGAGGGATGACCAAGCCCTGAGACACAGAAAGTCGAAAACCCTGAAAATCCACAGAGTACGAAGTCCTCCAAACACAGAGGACGACCATGCCCTGCAAACGACGCAGACGACCAGACTCTGAAACAGCAGAGATGACCAGCCTGAAGACACAGAGATGACCACGCACTCGCTGAGAAACCAACAGGAAGGACGACACAGGCCATGCAGATTACCACACAGAGTATCACCACCGAGACGCATGAAATGCAACCAAGACGACTAAACAGACCCTGCACAACAAGCGAGCGACTCACGCATCCACGTCGAAACCAGCGTGAAGACAGGGACCATGGCCCTCGAAAACACAACATAACGGAGCGCATGACAAGACCACCAGACTGTAACCAGCCTCAGCACACAATAGACACTGACCAGCGGCCGTGACCAAACATCAGTGACGACGCTAGACCTCTAACCACACAGAAGAAGACCAGACCCTGAACCAGACCCTGTGGGACAGCAAGAGAGACGCATCTGTGACCTGAAACAGTATTGGGTTACCCTGTGTGAAACACAACCGGGAAACTATTGGCCTGACAAAATTCTTCCAGGGACCCGCTATAGTAAACTGGCCCAAGCCATCATACCTGGTCCGTCGGTGGGACATCCGAGTGACGGCCTGGGACTGGTTAACAGGGTACTAGAGTACCTGTGTCGGTCTGAAGCCAGTGCAGACGAGTGTGCCTTGACCTGAACAGTATATGGGTTACCTGTGTTGGACACCAGCGACTCTTTGGTATGTTAACATAGTGGGTTCCCTGTATGGGACATCAGGACGGGCCTTCGCGTGAGTTTGGTTGAACAGTCATCTTGGTTACCCTGTGGTGGACACCAGACGCCTGGAAGTAAACAGTTAACTGGGAATTTAATTGTGTCGGACATCAGGACGGCCTGGAATGTACAAACTGGTAATGCTTTGTCTGGACACCAGGCTATGGCCCTGATGTCAAACCATGTTACTGGTGGTCTTATACTGTCGTGGGACACCAGCAGAAAACAGTAACGTCTGGATGGGACTTTCTGTAGCAGTATGGCAGTTACCCGGTAACCTATGGACACCAGTGAGATCCCAGTATGTACTGCCCTGGAGGTGTAACACTATTCTCGTTACCGTGTGGACCACCAGGAACGAGCGCTGATGTAGCATCTACCTGGGTACCGTGATTGACATTCAGTTACGCCCTGGATGCTAACGTATGATCGCTTGCGTCTCGCATCTTGACTTTTTGCCCTTGGCTCTTTTTGCACTGGTGCATCTTTCTTTGGACTTTCAGGTTCTGGGCTTTGTGTCCTGCGTTGTAACACCAGCACCCACGGATTGTTACCGGTGACGCGAGCAGTGCTATCTACACTCGAGCAAGAGCCTTTGAGGTTCGGCTCTTCCTTTGTACTTGTCTTGCGTGGCGTCTGGTAGTATGTTCGGTGGACTCGTCCACTAAAGTTTGGTGATGAGCACCTGTCGCACAGTCACTCCGATCATAAACCATCGACGAACCGACTGTTATGACAACGAAAAACGCTGTTTATGGCGTTGTTTATTGTACTGTTATTATGGCACCGCGGTACCATTGTGATTGAACACACACCATTGACGTAACCTCATATTTTGTTAACGTTTGCCGAGACAAACACAGTTGTGCATTTTGTAACGTCTCGATCTTGATTACAGAGGTGCAAAATCTTACGCACTTGCCCACGTGCGAAGGTGACCGATTTGCAACTTAAATGAGCTGTTGTGACTAATTAGTCATTACATTATAATGTAGAAACTAGAAATGTTTAGCTTTTGGGGGAAATATTTCAACATTTAGTGATTTGTAAATAATTTTGGTACTTTTAAAAATATTTTTGGGTGTTAAAGACACGTGAAGTTTTTTACCACTCCAAAAGTATTCCAAAGACAGCGGCTGAGCGCTGCAGAATCTCTATCTGCCACAAAATAGACTAGGCGTTACTCCATTCTCCAGGTTCACCATTGCGACCTCTGTGTGACCAAGTGCGCGCACTTTGCTTGTGTACCCCTTTGTGACCATTGCTGCGTAGTTACCTTCAGGGCTTTAGCGATCTATGCACATCTTCCCATGTCACTGTGGTGTTTCCCGACGAGCTGCCAAAAACATCTTCTGCTTTGAAAGTCGTGGCAGCCGGCATGTTATGTTTATACCAAAATTTTGTGTGTTGAAGACTGAAGTGCGGCTGGTTGAGTTTGATTTTTGCATGGCTTTACCTTTATTTTTTGTTGATAATCACTTACGATGAATTCCTAAGAAATAGTAATTTGCGGATATTGTGATATCTGCAAATTACTATATTATTACGCAAAATAAATTACTCTTCTCCTAGTTATTGTGACTCATTTTGCGTTTTGTGTTTGTGTTCGTGACCATCTTGACACTTTTTGCACCTCTGCTTTATTATATCAATAGTCATTGGCAAACAAATGCTGGTGATCTCAGATGACCTCAGATGATCTTGCCGAGGTCACTGAGCAATAATTTCATATATGTAATCAAGAATGAGCTAAAATAACATGATTTTACATGAATTGGTTTGATCCAATGCACCTTCTCTGAAAAGGAAATATTTGCATATTTTCCCATTCAGTTATGATGGGAAGGTCAGGAAATTGACCTAACTTTAGGTAACTGATACAAAAATATAACATAAATTAATTGTAGGTACATATGAACTTATAAAATCCTGCAAGTTTAAAATCCCTTGTTCAAAGACTGTGGCTTTGACACGACCACAAACATTTTGGAGGTAAGGTCACATGACGTGGTCTTGTAATCTGACTCGAAAATACCTGAGCTCAGCACTTCCACAAAATGTGGGTAATTGATGCCCAAACATTTGTGCCAAAAACTGTGGCGCTGCGAACCCCTCTTTTTCCGCTAATGTCGAAAAACCTGAAGGGGTTGCTTAAGCACCCCCGGCCCGGCGCGAGTTAACTTTATCAGAGCGTACAAAGGCCACGTTGTAAGCAAAATGCAAAACGTTCAAATACAAATTGTCAAAAGAAAGGAAGTTATAAGCACTAGAAAACTGATATCGCAGATTTAGGAAATTTCCTTTTGAACCCCAAAGCTCAAGATTTGTTCCCAAGAAATCTCTTACAATTCATACTTTTGCTAGATGTTTAGAGAACTGGGATAAATGTTCGGGGACCACATATAAGAAATACCCAAACCAACTTTCAAAGCAACATCTTTATTTTTGACTGACATATGGCTCCAAATAAATAGTATAACATATAACTCATGATGTCAAATTTTGATATTGCGTTTTGTCTGTATTTTAACGACCAGATGCAGACAAACAAATGTCATCACTGTGTTTTTTAGAGAAAAAAAAATTGATAATAGAAACATGCCTGTGTATCTATATTTATCCATTTCAAATCGTGACCATTGTAACATAGCCTTGACCTGAGCTTGATACTAGCCCCGATTAATTGAGATCAGATGGTGAAATGACTATGACTATCATAGTATACGTGTAAAGTAGCCCATAAGACATGTGGGACATGACGTTGTGGATCTTTTACGCAATGTTTTATCATAACATACCAAGTCATGATAGCCTGTGGCGAAACAACAATGGTATTGAAGGTTTCACTCAGCCCCCCCCCCCCCAGTCAAATTTCCTTAAACGAGTCCCTGCTGTATAGTATACCTACCTCATTGCGTAAATACAATGGCGAGGAATTTACTGATACTACCCACATCTGGGCAATAGTCTTTTTCTTCAAACGTTCTAATCAACAACTTACACGGTACCAAGTCGTTACCAAGCGATGGAAGCACGAACACCTATTAGACGCATTTGTAGACCTCGGATGGTGCCAGCGTATGTGCGTGCCCATGAACTGACGCAATACCACCAGACACCAGCTATGCGTGTTACACCACTTGTTGATCACTGGACATTGGACAACTTGAGCAGCTGACAATATAACGGTCATGCAGCCAATCAGCGTCATGAACACGACACAAAGCGGGCAGCAGAGCTCACGCTACCACACATCCACAACGAAGCCGGGCGCAGACTAGACGATGCTGTCCGAACTTAAAATTCGCTGCCATTTGCGCCACACTCCACAGCCTTTGGGCCATAGCCAAGGCTGCTACAGCAAACCAGTGTATGCTTACAAAAAGGCAAAACCGAACTAGACCCAATGTCACAAGTGTGCATCTGCATGGCTGTGTGTATGCAACTGAGCGTGACGTGTGCGCTGGTGTGGTGTAAATGGTGCGCGTGTCAAAGTATTTGTTACGAGTGTCAAGTGTGCATGGTTGTGTAAATGCCTGCGAGTATGTGCCAGCGTATGTGCGTGTTTAAGTGCTTATCACGAGTTTTACATCATTGCCACTCAAACCCATTGCTTCTAGTTCACCCGACGTGCAAATGTGAAAAGCCTCATCATGTGCATCTTTTGCGAAATAAATCTGAATCTGGATCTGGATTTGTATCCCTATTTCAGACGCCACATTATTGTTTTTTCTCTGACTTACACACATTATCTTGGCGAGGAACACAACGTTGCAGGCGAGCACGAGAAGCGAGGGCCCGGTGTGTACCCAGTCCCAGTCGCTGTCCTCTAGCCACGGACACTGCGAGAAGAAGCTGTGCTCCATCGGCGGCTCCAGGCCGCGCACAAACGAGTGGTTTCCTCCGGCGACAGCGCACAACTGATGCTGAAACAGGCGGCCAGTCACAGGCACAGTCGCAGACACACAGTCACACAGTCACACAGTCACAGTCACACAGTCACAGTCACACAGTCACAAAGTCACAAAGTCACAGTCACACAGTCACAGTCACACAGTCACAGACACACAGTCACAGACACACAGTCACAGAGTCGCACAGTCACAGAGTCGCACAGTTTCAGCTATAAATATGTGTGATTGTGCTACGCAATTTCATAGTTCTGTGCGATAACGACGAGCAGTTTTTAAATTCAAAGTTAGATTTATATCAGAGTGAACGTAGTTTGTCAAGACACTTCAACGGCATTTTAATAATATTCGCTTAATTGTGCATCCTTGGCGTGCTGATAAAGTCTTCTGAAGAAAGGCGTCTAAATGGAACCCAATAATTACTGATTGAAACAGTATGTGTTAATACTTCCATCAACCCTCAAAAGAGCGACGTACCTAGGTAGGTATATACGATTAATAAACCTATATAATGTATATAGTATTTAAGTCTGCCATAATAACTTGTAAAACTCAGCTGAAAAGTCATCAGAACCTGATTATTTATTGTTATTCATTTCAAGAAGTGACGCACTATTTTCATGAATATCAACTGGACTGGAAAGCCAATTATTTTGCAAAGAAAGCCTTCTTTTTCGAAGATGTTGCCCCATCTCGTGAACACCATGTACGGCTTTCTGGCTTTCTTCAGCTCCAGCAGCCTGTTGAAGATGAGCTTCCGCGCCGCAGACAGCGACTCATTGATAACCAGCTTGTTGCCGTCTTTACCAGTCTTCTGCTGAAGACGCTGCTCGTAGATCTTTATACTTCGTATCGACGATTCTCCTGATCTGACGAACCGAACGATGATTTTTCGATCCTGAGGCATGCAATGGGCGCGGTCACTTTATTATCTCGTTAGCGTGAAGCCGAGGCTTTCCTTCACTGCCTGAATGACGATGTCCTGAACGTCATCCCGTGGTGTCGGCTCCCTCCCGGCGCCGCTTGGCGCCGCCCCTGCCGCTGACCCAGCCGGGAGGTGGCCGGGCGGTCGACGCACCCACCGGCGCGCCGGAGAAAACCAGACAGTGGAGACGGTTTCGGATTTCATTTGCTTCCATTGCAGACTGCATGGTGGCCAGTTGGTCCTGTGTACTTTTCAAGTTATCTCGTAGCTCTACACTCTTTTGTTCTTTTTTCTTCTAAGTGTTTCTCGACTTCCTCTATGCGATCGCAGAGTTTCTTTAATTTTTCATCAAACGACTTTTGCAGACTTTTGTTTCATTTCAGATGTCAGCTGGGATGTTATTTTCTCGACAGTTTCTTCTGTCATCTTACGACTTTTTTTCCTTCCTCTTTGATCAGCTTCCTCAGCTCTCGAACACTTGCCTTTTCGTCGGGCGAGGCTGCATTGTCGCAGAGGCTTACGTGCTGTCGCTTCACCGTCACCGACGCCATCGCCGACTCCTCGAAGAAATCTTGCAGGTTCGTTTGGCGGCAATATTTCGTCTCCGCCTTGCTCGACCCTCTAGACAAGGACGGCGGCCGAGTAAACAGGGGCGGGACCGCCCCGGTACTCGCCCCGTTCCCCGGCCGGGCGGTCAAGGCTGCACTCGACAGTAGTCAACTAACCATAGTGGAAAACTCGGGAAGTGGTGACTACAGTAGTCAATCTTACCATAGTCACCAGTTCCCGAGTTTTCCAGTTTGGTACTTGCGTAGGGCTTCAAGACAGTGACGGATTTCGGAGAAGGGTACCAGGTAGGGTGCATCAAATTACAACGCAAAATTTAAAAATCAAAATATTGATTAGCGGGAGTTACCATTGTATTTCAATGTACCAAAAATAAGGTTTTACCGAGTTTCACGGAATTTGATAAATATTTAGACGTGCATCCGACGACGACAAATATCAAGAAAACGCCTTTTTTGCGTTTATGGAGTCCTTGTCGTTAACAAAGATTTTCTTTCGACATCCATGGCGATAAATAACATCATGCACAAATACACTGTGTAATTAGCATACTAATGAACCAGAAACAATCTGTTTGAGTCACATCTTAAATCGATGTCCCCGACCCGTTTGCTTTGACTCTACCTTGCTGTGCATTGACTAGCCTGCATCATGCGCAGCGGGGCAGCTAGGCGAGAAGCTTCCCATGGCCTGGTCTACAGCTACTGGTCATTGCTTCTGTCCTATACTGTTCACTTATCAATCTTCTGCACCTTTACTCCTTGGAGAGGCGAATATTTGGCTGCAGAGAGTGGTCATGCTCCACAGCCCTACAGCACATTCCTGCGGGTGCTGCTCGATCTTGTCAGTTTTCCCACTGAAGTCGACTGCGAGTTTCACAACCGGGGCTCGGCAACAGTCATTGACGGTGTTAATGGTGCACGTTTGCCAAGCCCGCTGCAAAGTTGCCGTGGTGACCCATCCTCGACGTTGAGAGCGAGAAAACGCTTGGTGATGTGCCAGATGCCTGATGCCAAACTCATGCAGTCTGTTGGCGGAGGTCCTGCCCAGCCGATGGACGGTGAAGAGGGCTGGTATATTTTCGGCTTGCGAAATCAGTACCGAAAACGCGCTGCATTGGGCTTGAGCATGGGAGGGTCATCTGGCTTGTGCTCCATGATGACCGTCCGTGAGTGCGCGCACCGGTTCGGCAGCTGGGACCCGTCAATGAAGACTGTCTAAGAGGCAGGATCTCACCAGTCGGTACCACGAGATGCCGTTCCAAACCGCTTGATGGCTGACACATAATGCCCTCTCGACTGACTTTTACCCTGCAATGGCGGGTTAGACTTGGCAAGGCGGGTCCCACTGCTCTGTCGCAGGTCAGCAACTCACACAGTCCGCCATAGATATGCGTGATGAAAAGAGAGAAAGCCTTTCATTTCTGTGTCCTGATGAATCGTGGTGCCGGTAACCTGAGGAAGGGATGTAATGCGCGGCTTCATCAGTGCCAGCTTGAGAGGGTAAGCGAATCCATCATCGCTGCTTGTGAAGCCGCTCCCGCCCGTTGAAAGCGCTTTGGGCCAGGAGAGCGGCCGTCACCTTCCAGAAAGTAGGGGTGGGGGGGGGCCAGAGGCTTTTTGCTTAGATTCTTTCCATGCAACGTCTAAGGCATATAACGTTTAAAATTTGGAACAATGTTGGGGACGCGTCCCCCGTCCCCCCTCTTGCTCTGGGCTCTTCGTGCACCGATATCAGCAAGGCACAAGCCGCAACGAACTCGAAGGTCATTCGCCTCACTGAAAGCTGAACATTTATTTTGGCGCACGAAGGCGATCTCATGCCCGTAGCTCTCCAAGGGAAGGCCAGTTCAGGCATCACAGGAGAGTGTTTGCCGAACAGCGAGATTTTTCCGTCCTCTCAGCAAAAAGTTCCACTTTCCCGCAGGCCGCGAAACAGGCAAACTTGGTGAAGCGCGATGTCTCCAGTTCGAGACCAGCCGAAGACGTGGGTCAAGGATAACCTCCTCCGATGTGATGCCAGCAGGCGGACTAGAGGAGTGGCCGGTTCAGTGAACACTGGATGGCGACAGAAGCTACCGTGAGGTGGCCGGTGCTGGACGCGGTGGTGTCAAACGTCATGTTCACAACGTTGTAGGCACCAGGGGTCACTCGTGCAGTAACTCACTGTTCAGCTGGGCGATGAAAGCTCCACATGCCTTGTTCGTCCCGCTTCTCGTATCCTGGGTACACCCGAGAAAGTGTCAGCTTCATAAAATCTCCGCACCACTACCGTCATGGTGCTCCTCTGACCGACACGATCGCAAACGTCGGGGTTAACTTGTTATCCCAGTACCAGGGTGCACATCGGAGCGGCCAGCCACTGCTCACGGGCGATACTGCACATAGCATCTGGCACCTGTCGGCGCGACCGGTCTGCCGTCGCGTAGAATGTAAAGACGTTTTTATATATCTATCGTACCGTGTATGTTTTCCAATCTGGCACCATAGAAGAGGCACATATCATTTTGGTTACTGATAATTTGATAGACAATACAGGAGCTGGAGTTTGTTTGTTAGGTAACCGTTGGGTTAAAGGGGATCTTCCAACTTGGGTGTCAGATCGCAGTACAATGAGGGCAGGTTTAGCTGGGCTCCTGACCACCAGAAGGTAAATCGACTGCGATAAATACGCAAGAAAAGGTAATTAAGTAAAATGTAAATAACTATATTTTTAAATTTGGTGTTTGAGCACTCTTGGTTACACCAATTCTAGCTCCTCTGCTGGCAAATAAAATATATCAATTCGTGCGGGGTATGTCCGTGACAAATTCCAGCTCCCGGCCATAACGTTCCTGAGTTCCTCCGCTATAGTCAGAGCGGCGCACCTTCCGAAAGTAGAGAGGATGGAGGCATTTTTAAGTCGATTCTTTCCATGCAACGTCGTTAGTCGTAATGGTAAAATCCATAAATGTTTGGGGGCGCGCGTCCCCCCTGCCCCCCCCTTTGGCGTCACCCATGGCTAAAGTAATACAAAATAACAGCACATCGGTAGATTATGACAAACTTCATAAAAATAAAACCAGTCTCGCACTTTACCACCACTCTCCAACCGAAGAATGAATGCTCTGTCCCTTGACTATGTCCAGAGCAAACAGGCGCCTATTTGGCCCCCTGGGTCATGCCAGATACGGCAAAGTAAAGCACCAATTAACCTATCGAGCTGAAAACCAACTGACTGGCTGCAAAAACAACCTAAGGCAAGGAAGATCAAGAGCCACCTTGGCGCCACATTTAGCGTGCCACGTAACCCGCGCGCCGTGATTGTTCACCGGCGGGTAATTCATTCACGAACCAGTGGCTCGGATGCACGTCTAAATATTATCGATCGTGACAAAAGTTCACAAGTGGCGTTTTCACGTCTAATGGAACGCCGTCTATCACTCCCGCTAATCGATTTGTCTAAAAAGTGTATTTGATGCACCTAGACTACCAGGGTATGGTGCCCTACGAAGAAAACGGAATACTCTTCCGTGCTGGTTTTAAAGATTGCAGGAGTGCGAGTCTAGGGTAGCATGTTCTGTCCAACTTCATCACTCAACCGATGACGATCGTTCCCGGTAAATATAATCCTTCCGTGAAAAACCAGGCCTAAGTAGCAGTCCTTTCAGTTGCTCTATTCGAAAATCCCTCCCATTTTTCCCCCTGGGCGATGTTTGTTTTCCGTCTGACGAAGCTAGCGTAGAAAAGTATTTACCTTAAAAACCTTTGGTTAAGCCGCCAACCCGTTTAGTTCAATGTCAACTTTGTTATCGTGCTGTTTTGTCGGGTGCTACATGACCAGATAGAATATATTGTTAACTATTTTGCTTCCGCCCCTGTAACCAGGGGAGACGCTTTATAGTAAATTGTATTGGATTCCACTGCGTCAGCACCGAAAAGACAGAGGCAGACATCGGACAGAACTTTTGCACGGACAGAACATTTACCTGACTGTACGAGAAGTGCTACGGAATATAAGTCAAGACATGGCCTTTTAGCCTGAAGGGTAGATAAGTTTTGACGCGACCTACCCTTACCCATACTTTTCTGGATACACCCTTGTGCCAAGCACCAGCCAGGCTCCTATTGGACCAGTTGTAACATCATCGACCGTCAACTTCTTACGTTATTGGCTGGCGAGTAAGGCATGGCCACAAGCTGTATACACTTGAGAAATATGAGGTCCGGCATTAGCCGTATTGTATTTGAATTTGTATTTGACAGTTAAAACACTCTCCAATGTTACAAAGGCTATTCCAAGCGTCGCGTCATGATTAGTAAGTGAAGACATGTTAAAATGACACTCAGCACATTGCACACAATCACGATGCAGAGAAAATAAAAGCAAGTACCATCCCTAACTCACAAACACACACGCCATATGCACCGCAAACCACCAAACACACAGCATTCACGATCCACCTATTACACACACAACATGCATAAGTCTGTCACTCGCTGAGATATAACTATTCGAAAATAAAATAAAACTAGCTCACATCATTCTATAAAAGGTCATGCACAGCACGTTTAAAATGCTCTAAGTGGCAGAACACGGACCTCTGGCGGCAGCCCGTTGTACTGCTGTACAACACTAAAAGGTATGGTATAATATAAATAAAAATAAAGTCCTCCGTCTTCACGAAGGACTTTATTTACCGGGTAATTGGGGTGTTTAGGGCGTTTGGGGATTTTGGGGCGTTTGGGGCGTTTAGGGCGTTTGGGGCGTTTGGGGCGATTGGGGCGATTGGGGCGATTGGAGCGATTGGGGCGTTTGGTTTAAATAGGGGGCAGTGTTAGAGCTATGGCCACGTGACACGGTGTTAGGTCCACAATGTCCTTAATTCCAAAATGCCAAAATACCCAAATTCTGTTCTACCCCCCCCATTGAAAACAAACGCCCTAATCGCCCAATCACCCCATACGCCCCAAGTACCCGGTAAATAAAGTCCTTCGTGGAAACGTCTATTGTCTGTCGTGTTGGGAGCGAGGATGGAGGGCGGAGGGCCATTCACTCACCACTGACAGCCCCACCGGCTCCTCCGGCGCGTCGTCTGCTGCGGAGGCCTTCACAATGCACCACGCCGTCACCACCACCAAAGGCGGGCCTGCCGGAATATACATACAGCCCGAGCCGGTCTCAAGCTCTGAATACATTCGTCCAACGGGAAGATAGCGAATTCATCCCTCCAACGGAAAGTTATCAACTCAGTGGAGAATAGACCCGGAAAGTTAGCATCTTAATAACTTAGCAGGCAAACAAAAATACTCAGAAACTCCTTTCGTGAGTAAAATTATAATTTGTATACTGAATGTGTTACATTTAGAAGCACGTTTGCATTTTCCTTACCCCAGCCGATGAGTGGGTACAGATAGAGCTTTACTCTATCCACTGTGAACGTTTGAACCACCATCATATATAGATGGAGACCTGAAAACAGCAAACAGCAGTAGTAAGCCCGAGTGGTAGAGAGGCAACGTGATCAACACGCTCGGCGACATCTGTTGAATTTTTGTACCTAACATGCTTGTGGCTTTAAGATGTTCTTAATAGTAGTCGAGTGTTTTTCACAGCACTCTGTCTCAACTGCTATTTGAATGACGTATGCATATCTGGTACTTGATCAGCAGTTATGTCTCAGTAAAACGTAAATAAAATGCAGTCTTCAGTTCAATAAGAAAGCCAGGTTTTCCAGTGAACGTCACCGTTCTCTCACCTTCGACAAACATCCAGAAGAATGTGGCCACATGGAAGTAGTGCAGCAGAATGAAGAGTCCACAGGAGGTGGGTGTCGTATCGGCCATTGCCAGCTGAAGCGGCGAGGGATGATACGGAACGGTAAAAGACAGCGCGGCGCGGTAACACCGCACACCGCCCGAAGAACATACCATGTAGACATTCCAACACCGCACTGACGGCACGGGCACAGCACTGACGGCGCTGACACAGACGGCTTGCAGTGATGTCACCCGGTGAGATTAGTGACGTCCGATGAGATTAGTGACATCACGCTTAGGTAAGACAAATTGTCACGGACGTCGCGGCTGGCGGTCAGACACCTTATTCGGGATCAAAGCGCATGGCAGCGAATAGGAAGAACGGCGAGGACATTGCACTCACATTGAAAGGAAAGCTTGGTGGTACTATTGGTTCCAAAATAAGCGTCCCGCTGGGATTGGAGGACACAGCCCAGTTTAAGGGAATACCGCCTTGGGAAAAAGTATGTGCAATGATTGAGATTAGTGCCCAGATGGAGTGGCACTCATCTAACATTATTCCCTACATAATTTTTCTCATACGGCATATTCCCTTTAACTGCTGTGCCGGCAAACCCAGTGGGACGCTTATTTTGGAACCAATAGTACATGTGCTTAGTGATGTCCCGTATCGCCTCATACGACCTTTGTGAAAAGAAAGCCTCCCCATCACACGCACGCACGCACGCACACACATCCGAGAGATTAAAGTGAGAGTTCTAGAACATCGGCAGCTCCATTTATCAATGAGTTTGGACCCAATTCAATGTGTTATGATGCCATGCAATCTGATGAAATATTCACCTCGATTGTCAGAACGGTAATCCACAGGGCATCGGCGACCATGCTCGCCACAAACAGATTTGTGTGGATAATGTTCCTCGGGCAGCGCAGCTCTCTGTAAACAAAAATCAGACGACGATCGGGACGTGCACGCTGGGAAGAAAAGAGCGCGGAAATAATAACGTCTGACGGGAAAGACACCCGATTAAGCAGAAACAAGATTAAGCAGAAACTCGATTAAGCAGAAACACAAACAGCTGGAACATCGACATAATCTCATTACGAACATCATAAACATTTAACGTCACTAGCTGACGTGTCCTCTGTTTTGCCCGTGCTTGTCAACAGCAGAACTAACGCAGTGTGCAAGACGCAGTGGGGGCTAACAAGAGCCACAACTCAGCTCATTACACAGTTCAGCCCGTCAGAGCTCAGCTCCACACAGCTCTGCTCCACATAGCTCAGCTCCGCACAGCTCAGCTTTACATAGCTCAGCTCCGCACAGATCAGCTCCGCACAGCTCAGCTCCGCACAGCTCAGCTCCACACAGCTCAGCTCCACACAGCTCAAGCCTCAGCTCCACACAGCTCAGCTCCACACAGCTCAGCTCCACACACAGCTCAGCTCAATACAGCTCAACTCCGCACAGCTCAGCTCCACACAGCTCAGCTCCACACAGCTCAGCTCACCTCAGCTCCACACAGCTCAGCTCTGCACAGCTCAACTCCACACATCTCCTTGAGCCGCTCATATTGAGATTTTCTCCTTATACCACGGAAGAACGGGCAAGCATTTCGCGCTCGCTCGTAATAATATTGAATAAACCAATGGCACCGTAGTTGGCGATGAATGAGCGAACGCGAAGGAAATGTGTAATGCATTTCACCATAATTGTGCAAGTAGTTTCTGATATGTAAAAAAGGGTGCGCACGTGCAGGGACATCAAAGGGCATTGCCACCTTCCCAAAGTTTGGGGGGGGGGCGGAGGCAATTTGAAGTCGATTCTTTCAGCACTGTTTTCAAACAAGGTAGGTCAGATGGGACTGCTCAGCAAAGAAGCCAGCTTTTCAATGCGACGCGCGGTTGCAGAGATATTAGCTTCTCAATAGCGTCACCACGGGGCACGGGCCAGGGACGTAGCCAAGGGAGGGGACACGGAGGCCCTGAACGAAACAAATTTACGCTAGATAGAATGGGATTATTTGATTAACCGACTATATCTCCCCTCCCTTGTCAACAACATATGGCTGAGAAGCAAAATTTGACTCCGCCACCGACGTGGCCCCTCCCTAATAAAATTCGTGCTATGTGCCTGTCACGGGCCGGGTCGGGTCGGGTCGGGTCGGGCCACTCATATTCAGATTTTGCAATACACTGCGGAAGGACGAGCGAGCGCTTCGCGTTCGCTCGTAATAAAATATTTTATCGAAGGTTAGAATACTTTGCATTAAAAATAATAAAAACGGACTCTAGGAGCAAGCTGGCTGGAATCAGTGTGTTTCATGGGCTGGGTGCACCCATGGGTGCCCACTCAATTCTTCCGATTGTCTGGGCTGGGTATCATTTTTCGACTTTGCATGGGTACTGGGTTGGGCATGGTAATGACAATTTTTTAGTCATGTCAATTGCCGTTATTTTTTACATTGCAGCCAGATGTTTAACCAGGTAAATATGTTAATAATGATAAGGAACACTTAAACAATAAATTTGGCAAATACATGAGAACCATAAATCAAGGTAAATGGACCTAGCAGTGGTGAAGATTGAAAATCCCAAATCAATGTCCGATCCAAAGTCCTGATCCAATATGACAATGTTTTGACCGAAAAGTGTCGATGATCAAAAGCCACAGCATACACAGGTGGCGTGATATTATTTATCGTGATAGCATGCAAGTAAATCTGTAGAACTACTTGCAGTAAAATACTTGCAGAAAACTGGTTGCACATTTTGTGAAAATAATTATCTGCTTAATAATGAATGGGCCGGGGGAAAACCGGGCCACTGGGCCTCAATATTATGAATTTTAAAATGGGTCTGGTCTGGGCTTGGTGTTCATGGGCTTCGGCTGGGCTGGGCTTGGGGTTTAGGCACCCATGAAGCACTCTGGCTGGAATGATGTAAGATTATGAGATCTGCCAGGAGATGGCGTTGAGTAAGCTTACTTGAAGTGCCGGAAGATGGCAGTGGCGGCGACCAGCGCCACCAGGCTGGCCGAGTATCCCGTCAGGTAGATTGCGGTCGCTGCCTCGATGCTGGCGCTGACCGTGTGCTGCACGGTCATAGAACACTAGGTAAAGCGGAAACGTCACTTCAACACAGGGCCAATCAAATGGGAGGTAGTTTGACATCTGACTAGTTTTCAATTAAATGTTCTACATAACGGTAAAGTTTTATGCTTCGTAATAAGTCTTTATTGTATATTTAAATTGCCAGAAACTCATATCATCCATATCTGTTAGATATTACATAAAATAGTTTTCGTTAATGTGGTAGTACTGAGGAATAGGCCTTACGAAGCTCAAGTGGCAGTGCTGACTTACGGCCGAGGTGGGCCGTGGCAATGCTGAAGGAATGGGAGCTTTTTGTCGTATAACCCGGTGAACGTCAGACAAGTGCAGTCAGCACCAAAACAAACTGGCTACAGCAGTCGGAAGTATTAATGGACTATGTAGTTGCAGGTTGCCTAACCAACTGCTTTTATGTATTTGATAAAAAGGAGAAATGCTTACTATGTTCTTAAGTGTCACTTTTCTATAAATTCCTCACATTTGTCAGTATTGAGCATAATTCAATTATATATTGACGTCATTTATAATTCTCATCTCCGATTGGTCGTGACGTCAGATGACAAAAAATCATCCGCGATTTTATTCAGCTCCCCAGTCTATCCAGTTGCCACATTTGCCCTTACCCTCACCCCTGAATCATCATCTGTTGACGTACCATTTTCAAGATGGCGTCGATCGGCGCGCTGCCGGAGTGCTGCTGCGGCGTACATGGGTAGCTGAGTAGCAGTGAACGGCAGGCCGTGTAGTCGGCAGAGGAGGCCCACACACCGTCCGGCTGACACACCCGGCTGGCCTGATCTGTGGGGTGTATAGGAGGGGGATCCACAATAGTCGGCAGAGGGGCCCACACCGTCCGGCTGACACACCCGGCTGGCCTGATCTGTGGGGTGTATAGGAGGGGGAGTCACACCTTTAACTAGCGCCGACAGAAGGTCTGGAATAGTTAGCGATAAGCCCTGCAGTCCGAATGTCTGGCCTTCAAGACGGCCTGCGGAAGGCCCCGGATTTGGTTCTGATCCTATTGCGATCAACGCTGCAAATTTTATAACCCGGTGGGCTTGGCAATCAGCCACCACCCAAAGTTTTACACAGGCACTGGGTGGAATCCAAGGGACCACAAAACTTGCTTCTAAAGTTCACCGGATCAAATAGCAGGATACAGCAAGTCCAGATACAAAGTTAAGTGCCATTCTCAATGAACAACCGTGCTCGTGCGCAAAAGAAACCTGTCGGTCATGTCTAGCATTGCTGGTGACAGTTGTTTTCGCAGTCCATAGCTGAGTATCGATCCCGGGGCACACACACACACACGCACACACACACACACACAACAACACACACACACACACACACACACACACACACACACAACACACACCACAGACCCGCACACAACGCACACGCACACGCCACGCCACGCACACGCACACGCACACGCGACACGGCACACCACACGCCACAGCACACGCACACGGCAAACACGCACACCGCACACGGCACACGCACACGCACACACACAAACCACACACACACACAACAACACACACACACACACACACACACACACACACACACACACACACAGACATGTGCGAGGATCTAAGACATATGGTAATATCCAGCCGCGATTCCTGGTCGTTGTTTATATATAAATTGTTGAAGTTAAAAATGTCTTGCTTCATGGATGTGTTTTACTTTGGAAGGCAGATTCAATGTTTTATCATGTTTTTGTGCGACTTATAAGTGTTTTTAGATCAACTATTCATTTTGTATTTATTTAAGATATGTCTGCGAAGTTATATACAAAGCATCATGCTCGTCATAACGCAGTTATTTGACAGAGCCACCACGCTACATTGCACCACACCACGCATAGGAGCATCCACACCACCAGGCACCACCATGACTTATATCATAATGACTTTTTTGCATATGAATCTACAAAACTAATGAAACAATTAATTTGTTTTGATATCAATAATTCTCCTATTGCTTTAGAGTGCAAACAAATCAGCTGAAGAAAGTGATACGCATAGGTCTGTGTTTAAGGCCGGCACTCGGCGCTACCTGGCCACTCAGTACCATGGTTTGTACTTTGTGCTGAAAGGATTGACTGCATAATTATTAGCGTGGCTTGGAGTATTTAGCATTTGTAGGAAATGTATTAACCCAGGTACATAGCCAGGGGAATGGGGGCCATGCCCCCCTTGAGCAAAATAAATTCGCACTAGATAGGATGGGAGAATAACCCGCCCTACCCCCACCCCCCCCCGGTGACTAGCCTATGGCTGAGGAACACAATCTCTGACTTTTTTCCGCAACGTCGCCCACCCCCTGAAAAAACCATTTCGCCCCCTCAAGGTCGTGTTTTGCAAAACTAGCGTCTTGCGTAGAAACGAATTTTGAACGAGGTGCAGTTCTGGAGTGTGTTTGATCTGTTTTAGCTGAGAGTATTATGAGACAGGAGCATTGATGGTTCTAAAGTTGATAAGTGTGTGATGCGAGCTCTGTTAGTAGAAGGTGTGTGATTTCTAGTAGTTATGATCTGTTTACTCTTCATGATAGCGCTCAGACGCGGCATTGAATCAACTCGGACGCTCAGATGTTGTATACCTGTTTACAGTCTCTCATGTCGCGTATTGCTCAGTTGAAGGTTTGCTGATGCATTCCACTGATGGTGCTATAGTGCTTAACGAGTACGCGACAGTGCTGAGTGAGTTGCTGGCAATCTTGAGGAAGCAACTTGAGTCGAGATATAACAAAATAGCGCTATATTGAACTATATTTAGTGTTATATGCAGCCTGCTATCACTCACGTTTGTATGAGGATATATGGATGGGTATAATAATACTCGGGATGGCGAACGCGCTCTCCAGGAAATTCTTAGTAAAAACAAAGACACCTTTGGAGTGAATGCTCTTGTGGCCGCACAAGCCCGCTACATAGCGGAGCCTGACCCGTAATAAAAAGATCTGAGTACTATTTCGAAAAACAAGTACTCAAATGCATCGCTCATTGGTGGTAGGAGGCAGAGTGGTTCGTCTGAAATCGCAAGTCAGACAGCAGGGTTAACTATCAGATTTCTTGGTCTCTTAATAATTAAGCATTATATTCTTGGAACATGCACTGGTTAAATTCCTTGAAATCAGACTTATACACACATTTGAATCTGGTAGAGAGTCTTGCAGGGTGCATAACCATATATTAGTAATTAATCTCATGGCTGCTCTTATGTGAGTTTTTTGAGTTTAAGGTCGCAACCATAGGGAGGGTCAGACCTACTTCGACAACTTCCCTATTCACTCATAACAACAAACACGAACTAGCGATGAACGCTTCCTGCGACGTAATTTTGCTTGTAAATCGTTGGGTTTTACGAATTATTTCTGTAATCAATTTATTAGATAACTTATCTAAAGGATTGTTTGTCTTTGCGGACCGGTCGCAGAATGAAACACCACTGCGCAGCGTCACTATTACTTCTCTTCATTACATATAACAAATTTGGTTTGTACTTCAGTCCGGTAGAAGCTTGTAGTATTCACGGCATAGTATCATCATCTAAAAAATACAGAGGCGCGCTTTGGACTTGTTAGCTGTTGCGCGCCACTTTTAGTTAACATAGATTATTTATTTCTCTGACCACTAAATTACTGAATCATACGATGTGTAATAGGCTTAAAGTAATTCATAAACATAAGAGTCCAATAAAGTTTCACAAAATTTTGCTTAGTTTATATTACTCTTATTATATTACTTCAATTAGTTCGTTAATTCTTAAATGCAGATGCTGTTTCTTAGAAACGCAAACGGACATAAAGAGGACAGCTTATGTCACCTCGAAGGACCACACGTTATGATACTTTTGATTTACATAAACATATTTATCAATTATATCTCAATTCTTAGATGTGCAGACATATGTTTGCAATGCACTACTTTCAAAACTGCGGGCGATCAGTACGCATGAGAATTTAAAATTTGTTGGTTAGATCCGGCAGTTCATTTTGTTGGTTGCATGCCATGTCCTCGGGGCTGAGTCTCTGAGACAAAATTAGCGGATATATTAATTGAAGTGTACGATCGTCAATGGCTATCATCTAAGACATAACTTTACTGTAAGCTTGTCCCGCTCCGTCACGAATCCTCCTGCGCGCTCTCATTGAATTGACACTCTTGGATGCTATCAAATCATGATAATCATTTATAATCATAACTCAAATCCTCTATATTGACCGCAGTGGAGCCGTAGTGGTGCTCTACCAGGTCTTGTCATTCGCTACGTGCGTGTGCACGTACCAGTTATCTCTCCAAGCTATTGAGTCTTGACTACATTGCCATATGAGTCCACTCTCCACCCCGCATCTATTAGGGCTTACTAACGAATAGTCTCGCGTCTATACTATACATGCGTACTATTCACTGTACCTCGGGACAGAGATAATCGGACTTGCATATAATGTATCCATTTATTTCATTCCCTTCTGTGTCTATTCATATCCGATATTGGCCTCTTGATAGATTCATGATGGAAACTCCTCAGCTTCTTGCATTTCCTGGATTTCTGTTATGCTTGCTATTGTATTTTGGGTACTCAGAGTTCTGAATTTATGTCTGGAATCTGAATGCTATCTAATATAAGCATATTTTGGAATTTTGATCAATGATTTGGTTGTTATTGGGGGACTCCTGCATTCCCTGAATCCTTACCAAGTAGGATACTTTGTTGGATTGTCCACTGATCCTCGACAAGACGAGATCGATACTCTTTGCTGGATGATATACTCTTATTGGCTCTGGATGCTTACAATGTATCATTCTCTGTGAGAATGTCGTGAAGCTCCGGTCCCGCGGGTACCCTTGTGAAAAGTTGGTGCAGAATCATTTAGGTACTTGTCGTAGATTCTGTGGTCGTGATCATGCCAAAATCGTTTTGTTATGGATCCTCGCATGAATGCCTGTCTCAGGACTCTGAAAGTAATGTCGCCAGAATTTGTTGTGCACTACGTGGATTCCTGTGGATCGTTGGATCTGGACGAAAAGTAATACTGATCATTGGGATCCGTGGATCTCTTAGAGTGACTTCCACTTACTGTAATTTACTTTAGATCACGTCGTGTGCTCCACTCGCTGCATAGATCACCATACACGTAAGCTGCAATACACACAACTAGGACACCACTCTCACGACTGCTAAAGTAAAATTGGCATTATAGGCGATCTTAAAGCGTGACTAGTTTTAGCTACTATCAACCAGCGGTGTGATACTTAGTTACCTAGCGCTAATCAGTGTGTCATAGCAGCATTGATTCATACAATAACTTTCAGCTTCACAAATAACGGTATAAAGTGTCTCATCGTTAACCGTATTTTACGATCTCTCGCTGCAGTACATCAAAGATACCGCTCAAGTTAATCGATTTGCGTTGCACGCGCTCCTTGAATCAGCGCATTCGCATTTTCGACCCACTGACTTACCCTGTTCATTCGTCATTTAAAATCGGCGGAATTAGCCTCCAGCGGGCGAATATCCAAGCACATTACGCTGCACTCTTAGACTTGCGATATGCTTCTCGTGACGTACTGTCTCGGGTTATCACGTTGCATGACCTGCATACACAAGTTACATACATTTACACATTACACATACTCCCAAGATTATCTTATCTCTTACTACTCCGAATCCACACGTCAACCACTACCCATTAACAGAAATTTACGTAGCTATCCCCATCTATTATCAATTGAGAACACCTCGAGGCGACATGTCAGATTACGCAACTTATTGGCTGAACTTCGGCCGCGTAGCTCATTGGCACTCAGCTAATACACTTACACATTTACAGTCACATACACGATCAGTCGCATAGGAGACACAAATCAAGACTGAACAACTTGAACACTATCATAGGCACATGCACCACGAGCATCCACATCACACTATAGCACTACTTTATCAATTTACCAACACTCGAGATATCGCACAATACTGCGCACGCGTCATGATGGCACAGTACGCAGGGCGAGGATCAGCGTGAAAGAGACTTCTATAGGGTGTTTTCTCGATTTATTTGGCTCTGACGGGCAGGGTACAGGCTTACTTTGCTATGTTACCTTTTGTTCGATCTTGGTGCTAACACTCGATACCATTAATTGAAGCTACGCACACTCTGTCACCTAGTGGGTCTGATCCCGGCACTAGGCTGTTCAGCCAACACTGTTCCATGCCGGGAAAGATTCCTCTGACAGTCATCTGTCTGAACTCTGTCGCTTTGCGTTCCGCCAGTGATTATCAGCCCAATGGCGCTTCTTGGCGTTGTCAGGATAAGGACTTGGTCGGGACAGCGATTAATTGTATTCGTCAGCCTTCAACGAACAAACCGCATAACTCGACTATGTGCATCAAGGGGTATCGTTTTTGACTCAATTTGTGTTCTAACTGGTTGATTGGACCAGACATGTTGGTGGCAGTTTTAACGCTTTTTTATCACTTCTCTTTGACCGGGTCCTTCGCTTAAACCACCATGCTTTTTCCGTTGACAAGAGGTCACGCTTTGCCGGAGAGGCGGTAGCTGTATCTAAAAGTCGTATTGCCGCTCAGGCAAGGGTCTGCGTCTACCGCCTCCTTGCTACTTTGATATCCGATTGATATCCAGATACTCGTGTTTGTATACTATAGCTTCCCTTCACCCCACTCTTCGCCGCCGCGCTCATAGGCGGGAGGTAGATTCTATTGCGTTCAGATATAAGCTATGTTGTACTGCTACATGACACACACATTGCAAGTGCGCGTTATTGACTGCATGCCTTGACAACCGGACCTTCATACGTTAAGAGGGATCTAGTTACAGTACTGTTATGGATCTACGAATTAAGGTTCCATCATTATTGAGCTCGCTGAGAGTCCAGACACTTAGTATACGAAACGGCAGCGTTGATACAAGATTTTCTGATTATATAGTGTCGTGCGATAGAAGCAAATTGCTCTCTAGACACACCTGCTGAATAAAGGTATTTCTCATCAGTTCTGACGCTTCAGTTTCACACTTGCTATGAGGTACACGTTAGTTGTGAACCGTAGGTCATGAACAGGTTCCCTGTCCGCCACAAGATATATCTTGGAGTTCAATAACCCTTAGAGAGCTTAGGTATTCACTAGGCATCATAGGAGGTGCTGGCATCCTTCATCATCGAATTCAGTCGAAGTACCATTTGATTCGTAATATTGTGTGTTCTAGTCCAACATTATACAACTTACGGACATTGGTCTACTCCGTGCTCGCACCGGCTCTCTGTAAATGGAGTTGCTCAGATTATTACACGCTGTTTAGTAAATTTCCGGGGACTCTATATTAAGCTGAAGATTATCCTGTGAAGTCTTACTGGATGAGTTGCACAGGGGCCACTCGATTCTCTTGCGATTCATCGCTAGGAAAGGAGGTGCTCATCGGCTCGGAATTTAAACAAATTATAACTCCTGTGCGTGGTTCGGAGGACGGGTAGATGTTAGGGTTCGCTGTTTCGACGCGCGTTTGACGGTGACCGAGGACCATTCGTTGCCATAGATTTTTATCTGTAGGGTTCACACGGTCCGCGCACTCTAGGCACATTGTGCTCGAAGCTCCGACGAGCCAGGGGGTCTCATATTGTACATGCCTAATTCGATTTGCACAAAATATCATATTGCGAAAACCGAAGCTGTCACATTCTGCTTCGCATACTGTAGTCTGGGTGTACGGAGCGCGGAGGCAGTGGGGTGACGAGGGCGAGCATACGTTAGAGTCGGTCCGCGGAGACCAGAATTTTCAGGTACGCTGCGCTCAAACCTCCATTCACAATTCGCTCCATATGTTCTCTTGAGTTATTGTGCCAGAAAATCTGACTTTGAGAGGCCGGTGCGACACAGGCCGTTGCCCGCGATGGAGGAGCTCCCACGCTAGTGGTTATGATTGACTTGAATGAGGTTATTTCGCAATTGGGAGGCTCAGGTCGAGACTATGTCGGGCTCTAAAACCGGCAGGAGGCTATGCTTGGATGGTTCCAGACACGGCGGTCGGAGTAGTGTCTTGTGGTGGATCCGAGTTTGTCTCTAGACTAGTCTGGTATTGGATGCCCGGGTGATGGTCCGATTCGGTGCTAGTTGTTAGGTCGCGGCCACGAGTCACTAACGACACGCATTCAACCTGGCACGCACCAACTCATACCAGTTACATCATAAAGCTCACACTTCGGAGTGGTGCATCACAACTAGTGCAGCTCCAGCATGACTGCGGTCGAGAACCCGTCTTGACAAATGCATCTGGAAGACTATACTGGAGAGAAACGCAAGATCTGCTACCCAACGTTTCCATTCTGCAGTTCTCGTCGGGTTACGCAGCGGTTGCATCCTCTCTCAGCACCACTCGTTTAAGCGACGCGGTGCACGCCGACTCCCCTTGCAAGAAAAGCACTTTCGTTGCAGCATCGCATAATAACCGGGGGCAGCGAAGCCTAGGGGGTCGATAAAAGGGCGGCGTGGCGGAAGCATTCCTCTTCTTGTGAGCGGCTTGTTTTGTCACTTCAGTTACACCATTCATGCCGACCAACATTCTTGTTACACGGTGTAAAACCGGGTCACATTCATTACACAATTTCACGGGCCGACCACATTCTGTACACATTACCGGTCACATCAGGACACATCACAGCTGACCACATCAGCACACATCACGGCAGCTGCTCCGTCGGCCGGCCACATCACAACACACATCACGTCTGTCTGCTGACCATATCAGCACACACCACAAGCTCGGCTAGCGCCGCGCAGACGCCCATTTGAACGCCAGCTGTAAATATCCAGAGTTACTGCGCCCTGATACTGTGCCGCACTACACCACTGGGCCGTGATACTGCGCCGCACTACACCACTGGGCCGTGATACTGCGCCGCACTACAACCACTGGGCATTGATAACTGCGCCGCCACTACACCACTGGGCCCGTGATACTGCGCCGCACTACACACTGGGCGTTGATACTGTGCCGCGCACTACACCACTGGGCGTGATACTGCGCCGCACTACACCAGCTGGGCGTGATACTGCCGCCGCACTACCCACTGGCCCGAATACTGCGCCGCACACACCACTGGGCCGTGATAACTGTGCAGCACTTTACACCACTGGGGCGTGATAACTGTGCCGACTACACCAACTGGGCGTGATTACTGCGCCGCACTACACCACTGGGCCCGTGAACTGTGGCCGCACTACACACTGGGCGTATACTGTGCCGCACTACACAACTGGGCCGTGAATAGCTGCACCGCTAACACCACTGGGCCGTGATACTGTGCGCACTACACACTGGGCCGTGATACTGCGCCGCACTACACCACTGGTGCCGTGATATGGCCGCCACTACACCACTGGGCCGTGATACTGCGCCGCAACATCACACTGTGGGCCGTGAATAACTGCGCCGCACTACAACACAGCCGTGATACTGCGCCGCCTACATCACGGCCGTGATACTGGCGCCGCACTACACCACTGGGCCGTGATACTGCGCCGCACTACACCACTGGGGCCCCTGATACTGCGCCGCACACCCACTGGGGCCCTGATACTGCCCCACCTACACACTGGGCCTGATACTGCGCGCACTATCACCACTGGGCCCTGATACTGCGCCGCACTACACGCACTGGGCCTGATACTGGCGCCGCACTAACCACGGGCCGTGATACGTGTCCACTACACAACTGGGCCGTTGGATACTGCGCGCACCTACACCACTGGGCCGTGATACTGTGCCGCACTACACCACTGGGCCGTGATACTGCACCGCACTACACCACTGGGCCGTGATACTGCGCCGCACTACACACTGGGCCGTGATACTGTGCCCGCATAACACACTGGGCCGTGGATACTGCGCCACACACCAACTGGGCCGTGATACTGGCGCGCACTACAACCCCCAATGGGGGCCGTGATACTGCGCCGCACTACACCACTGGGCCGTGATACTGCGCCGCACTACACCACTGGGCCCTGATACTGCGCCGCACTACACCACTGGGCCGTGATACTGTGCCGCACTACACCACTGGGCCGTGATACTGCGCCGCACTACACCACGGGCCTGATACTGCGCCGCACTAACACACTGGGCCGTGATACTGTGCGCCTACATCACTGGCCGTGATACTGTGCCGACTACACCACTGGGCCCTGATACTGCGCGCCCTACACCACTGGGCCTGATACTGCGCCGCACTACACCACTGGGCCGTGATAACTGGCGTGCCGCACTACACATGGGCCGTGATACTGCGCCGCAATACCACCACTGGGCCGTGATACTGCACCGGGCCACTACACGACTGGGCCGTGATACTGCGGCCGGCATACACCACTGGCGTGATATGTGCGCACTACACACTGGGCGTGCCTACTGTGTCCCCACTACACCACTGGGCCGTGATACTGCGGCACGCACTACACACTGGCCGTGATACTGCGCCGCACTACACACTGGGCCGGATACTGCGCGCACTACCTGGCCGTGATACTGCACCGACTACACCACTGGCCGTGATACTGCGCCGCACTACACCACTGGCGTGATACTGCGCCGCACTAACATCACGGGCCCCTGATACTGCGCCGCACTACACCACTGGCCGTGATACTGGCGCACTACACCACTGGCGTGATACTTGTGTCCCACTAGGCCATGGCATGTTCCAGGGGCCCGGAACGATTTCAAAAGTTGGGGGCAAAACCAATTTGGCTAGCCAACCCATTTTTTCGTCGGATTTCGACTTTTACTTCACTGGAGCCCCTACGGGATTTTCATAATGAAGGGTAATTTTAAAACACTAGAAAATTACAATAATATATTTATGGCATGCCGAAGAAACTTTAGCCATTGACCATTGTGCTTAACTGTAGCGGTGTATTAACGCCGGCAATTGGCCTGGGTCTCAGCCGAACGGCCATTTCCCGGGTAGGGGCGTTTTTTCGCCCCCTCGTTATCTTCCGAACCAATACCGCAGCGAGAACGCAAGACGGCAATCGAAGAGCTCAGTGAGACCAGCTAAAGCGTAATGCAAATTTTTTATAAATAAGGTCATATGTCAGGTCAACAGTCAGGTAAAAGGTCAAATGTTTAGCTATTTGATTTTTTGGGCCATATTTCCATCCGAGCCGTATATTGAGACTATTATCGCACAAAGTGCTCTTTCAAGGTTGATGCATCTCCGCGTATAAGCAAAACTGAAATTGGTAATGCAAATTTCAAGTCAATGATCAGTCAATCAGGGGTCACTATTGGTTACAGATCAATGTGACACATGTTTTATGTGTTATTTTACACATGTAACTCGATTGTAGCAGCTATTTGCACACCTGAACTATATAAGGTCTAGGTTCAGTCATCAAAGGTCAACATTAATAATGAATAAATACAAAAACAAAAAAGCAATTGTCCTATCCAGTTTTTGTCTGCAGCAATACAGTGGTACCATTTTTTGTATGTATCTGGTCAAAAAACTCTCAAACGTACTTTCAAAAATGACGTAATGAGTATTCATACCTAAGAGAGCAGTCAATGATTCAGAAATACTGATATTGCTTTGAATCTGGTTCGGGTGTTGCTCTAATGTGGTTCTCTATAACATTTTTCGTTTTTTAATACAAAAATTGTGATTTTTTGGGGGGTCATTTTTTTATCCGAGACATTACCATTTTATAAACCCTTGTCATTCTGCTATCTTTTGAAACCGTTTTTGAATTGCAATTTTTTAAAGGAATGGTCCTTTGTATAGCATGTTAGAGTTTAGTATGATATGTGCCGTCAAAGTCGTGTGTAGTGACGTCACTAAATTTAATATAACGCAAACAGTTTTAGTTTGAAATTGTCTATATTGCCGACTGAAGACGTCAAATTGAGTAGGTTAAGTACAAAAGTTTCTCGTTGATAACATTGTTCGTTTGTGAGCTATTGGGAAAATCCTCTGAGGAGGCGTTTTTCGCCCCCCCCCCTCCCCGCCAATGGCGGGTTAACGTAAGAAACAAACGAGAAAAAACAATCGACAGCATTGCAATTTGCAACTAACGAATGTCATAAAACTTGACCTTCGTTTAGGCTCTATAGGTCGTTAAAGTCATCTTTTTTCCTTCTTCTTTGTATCTAATAAAGACCACGCAATACTGTTTACGCCATCGTGTTTGTCTCATCAAGGCGCATTGGAAATGTATTATTTTGTATCAGCGTTAGGTCAACTTATAAAAAATTAACTCGGTCAGGTCCAGTGGTGACCGCAATTAGGTCATGCTGCATATCACGAGCCGTGTCTCTTGGCCACCACGTTGTATTTGCAAATCTCATTTGGAAGGCATTTTGACGTTTAAGAAGATATTTGTAAGCTACTGATAAGGCGATCCTGGGGATTTTGCCACCGCCCCTTCCCCCGGTGGCGACGAGCCTGGCTTTTTGCATCAGGTTTATTACACAGAACCTCGCTGACAAATACAAAATATCGAGTACACATGAGTAAAAGTGTTATGTTTGCATAATTTTTCAAAAAACTCACTCTTTCAATGTCTTATATATTTGTTTACGGAACGTTAAGATCAGCAACGCCGAAGTTGGGGCGCCGCCTCCGCGGTCTCAAAGTTGGGGGCAAGCGCCCCCGCTGCCCCCCCCCCCTGTTCCCGGGCCTATGCATGTTCCGCATGAAAAACAAAAACACATATCTGACGGCACTGTACCAGAGACGCAGTCAGACCTTCGGCAAGGGGGCACGACATCCCCAGAGGGCCCCCTCAACAACGGGACCCCGAAAAATGACATACAAAATATCACCCCGATTTAGGCCACTATATTTTGCAAGGCCCCTAAACAGTCTCAAAGAGGGACGTCGCCGATAATTTGTAAGTGTGAAGGTCGGCCCAATGAGGGGGGGGCACGTGGTCCCTGTGCTCCCTGCCTCTGGCTGCACACGTTCCATCTGACTACAGATCTATGTCTGTCGGCACCGACTGTACTTCACCACCTGTCTACGTGTGCCGAGTACGCAGCTCGCCGCGGTACTCACCGTTCGTGTTGTACAGTATGCCCTTGAACTCGTGGAAGCAGGGCAGGCTGCGGTTGCGTCCTGCACCGGTGGCCGGCCAGCACAGCGCGCTGTCCCAGGTGGTGGGACAGCCACCGGACACCATCGCTGGAGGACCAGTGTCGTCACCGCTGGCTGCCAGCTGGTGCTCCGGTGACCACTCGGAGCTCCTCCTCGTCCTGGCGCTGTCCTTTGTGTCTCCGGGCGACTGCTGGGCGATGTCGGCCAGACAGAGCGCCTCCCGCTCGCCGGTGGTCAGACCGCCGGGCTCCGGGTCCTCGTACATCTCCACCGGATCACCGACCGGCCCTGTCACCAGGTCAGCCGACTGCGGTGACGGCTGACTGGCGGCGGCACTGGTAGCGTTCTGGGCGGCGGCACTGCTGGTCTGGGCGGCGGCAGGAGCGGCCCACTGCAGTCCCAGTAGGCAGGTGAGCAGCAGCAGCAGCAGCGGCAGCGGCTGGGGCCGCGGCCCGGTTCGTCGGGTCACCATCTGACCTCTGAACGCCGCTGCTGGTGACACCTGGCGACACCATTTCAAAGGGTCAAGGTGAAAGTCACGGCAGGAACGCCTGCATAAACAGTCACTCGCCGGTGGTCAGCGAAACAAACATACGTAGTAGGTATTTACATGCTTCGAGGACCAAGCTGTAAATCATTAAATTGGCACGATGCTCCATTCCTTGGGTTAGTGAAGACAGGTGCCAAAGGCAGTATTATATAATGATAAGGAATGTCAGTGGCGGCGGATTTAATTTTGACATGGAGGGCATGACTTCGATCAATTCAGTTCACGTATTCATATAGCTTAAACACATAGTTTGAAGGATTTTAATGAAAATTAATGGTGATGATAATGATGATATTGTGATTTAGAGTGGCGATCTATCAGGGCTGCCAGAGCCCGGAAATTAAGTTAGGGTAACATATAATTTCAATGTATAATAGCTACCAGAAAACGAGATTCGTTTTTAGTAGCCTAATATTAATGTTTCAAGTCATTCCTAGTTAACATGTTCGACGCATAAAGACGTGGAGTGAACAATCAGTTTTGTCATTTAGCTTTAGCTGTAACGATTGAATCATATTAGCCATTTTCACGATGGACTATTTTGCGCGAAATGTTTTAAAATATTTTAAAATGTTTTAGTGGTAGCCGGTTTCACGATGACCTAATTTGCGAAAAAAATATCCCTCGCCCTTGCCTACGGGACCGTAGGGCGAGGATAAAAACATTTATCGCAAATTAGTCCATTGTGAAAACGGCTACTATTGAAACATTTTAAACCATTTTAAAATGTTTTAAAACATTTCGCGCTAAACAATCCATCGTGAAAACGGCTATTATTTCTGATACTGCTCCATCACATAATAATTCAGAATTTAATAGCATGCTATATTACTGCTTAGCTGGTACTTGGTAAAATGCATATTCCTCTTTGGCAACTTTAGCTATAAGTATGTTTTGTTGTTGAAATAGTCGCTGTTTTATATGAATGCCCTTGTGGATATTTGTATACCTACTATCAGCCCCTGACATTTCGAGTTAACATTCTTCATGTCAGATCGAGTAGAATTGAGTAGTTTGTATACGAGTAGAAAACCAGCAGGAAATTGGTTCATCATGATTCCATGATCATTTCACTGGAGAACCATGAGACTCAGTCTCGGTATCCGTTTTCAGTAGCCTTCTGTCAGCCGAAAATACCTGGACCCGGTCCCGATCGTGCAGGCCAGCTGCGTGTGCTTATCTACCATCCATTCCGCTTTAAGAACGCTTACGAATGTAGTGCTATTCACCCCGATCTTTCAGAATGTGATGTAGCCACTCGTGATGGTTAATAATGTGATGCTGTCACTGACAGTGGCTTGGAATGCGGCGCAGTCACCCTCGGTTGTTCGAAATAAGTTCGGAATGTGGTGCAGCCACTTGTTAGCGAAGCCGCTCCATCAGAGACAGGAGGAGAAACGCCCCCTCAGCCGCGGCGTGACGCGACCGCGGTCTGCTTTGACCGCATATGTGGTGGGGACAGACGATGATGTCATACCAGAGTCTGGAGAGCATCACACGCGCTGATGAGGAGGCTATTTGGACTGGAAGGCCTCCCCCTGAGACGCGGTAAACGGCCGTTTTGCTATCGAGGAACACCGATCATGACCTTACAGTGGGTGGTTATCCCGTCTACCGGGGAATAAGTGTAATTTCTGGTACATGATGAGCAGAGACTGTCGCGTTCTGACTCACTAGGAAAGTTGGATGAAGAAGGAAATCAACACTAATGTAAGTGCATGATGGTTCACTTTGCAAATCCATTAGAAAACCATCTTAGAGCATCTTGCAAGTGATATTTTAATTTGAATATAAACGAGCTTTTGATATTGTCGGGAATTTATATTCCCAATTATACAATCAAAAGAATAGTACAAACAGCCAATGACATGGGCCATATTTTGACTCAAGCCTGAAGGCATGTGTGTGTCATATCGGGTCGGGGCAGTCGTCGTTTTTATCAGCGCTGTGTCTTATACAGTATATTGCATTATGTTATTGCCCGCACTGTTACAACATCGCAGGACTTATAATATTGGCAATATAAATATTGGTTCAGGTCGGTTGCAATGTCCCATGCTACCAGTAACCATCCTCACCATTGAATCAAACCATGCATCAAAAGTAGAAAACGGATGTCTTCTGGAAACCAGTTATGCATTAGTGTTTGTGTAAGCGTGTTGGCAAATATTGTATGGATAACGAATCGGGGTTTTTGAGGCAGTGAAGCGTTATATTTACATAGTTGAACACAATCCTGAACAACAAATTATATTGCGTTGTGCTACTGGCATAATTCAACCGATCGTTTTCGTTGTCGTTCGTTTTTAGTTCCTATAGTGCTCTTTAACTATCGGGGGGAAAAAATAGAATCTAGATAGAAAAAATTGTATTATGGTGTGTTTGTGTGTAATGTTTTCTGAAAGATATGTTCAATTCAGGCTCACGGAGAAAACACTGACTACTGAACCGGCTGCGCTTAGTACCGAGCGTGATGTATTTGGCTACCTGACGTCATGACTGACGTCACACCTGACATGCCGGGCGCACGCCGTGTCTGACCATGGCGAAACAACGCATTCAGCGTACACTATGAGGGTATGCACTAGTGGTGTCAATCGGTTACCAACATTTTGGTTACCGAAAAAATGTGTGACCGATTTGGTAATCGGTCCGTCAGGCTGATAAATTCTTGGACACTTTTCGGTCAGCTTAATCTAAAACAATTCACTTTTTTGTCACATTTTTACGCATTCTTATTTATATCCAGCAAATTGATACACAATTTGCTCGAAATAAATTTCAATTATAATGTATACTTCGTTCTTTGTTTATGCTTGCGGCACCACGTATGTCATTCGCTTATTCAAAGCGTTGACAGAGTAGATTTATTCCGTGTTTAATATCACAATTTATAAGTTTCTTATTCGGAAAAACTGTACACATCGTGCTAGTTCATCGAATTACTGTGATTGTCGTTAACAAGGCTCTAGAGGTTTTTTGCCAGTGCTTATAAATAATGTATATTTGAAAATCAGGTCAGAATCTTGATATTATTTGGCCCAACCATACGCAACTCTCGTAAATACATTCCGGGACCTATAATCCCAAAATTAAACACACAAAGCCCGAATCTTGGAAACTGCATCGCCCCACCTCCTTATGGCTCTCGACATAGCTCCACAGCTTCTCTAAGCAAAGGGCTAACACACACACACACGACACACACTCACACAACCACACACACACAACACACCCACAGATGCACAACAACACACCACACAACACACCCACACACATACACACACAGATAACACACACATCTAAGAGATCACGACAACGCACACAAATACACAAAGCACTACAAGACACAGCAACACTTCACACACACACACAATGAGACACATGCCAACACACAACGCAACACACTTTTTATCGTTTGCGAGTTATATTGTGTGTATATAATGCATATTCAACTATCAGGTTGTATGTGAATCTGTTAACACGTTTGTTGGTTTCTTTTTGATTGTTTCGCAAGACGGACAGATGTAGTCCGAGATGTTTGCGTAGTTTAGATAAATGATGATCTTCATAACACAACAATGTGCCAGAACACCATGATGTCTACGCCCGACACAATGTTGTCAATTTTATCTTCTTTGGACTATTTCATCAATAGTATCCCTTTAATAAACTAAAGTGAGGGCACTCTGATGGTTTTGCTTATTTTTTTTTCTATTACATTATAGCCCAAAAATAAAGTTATCCAACATAATATCAAGCTCACCAATTCGGCAATATTTGGTTCAACCGCAAATATCCTTCCTGCTTGGTCAGTATTGGATTGGTTTTGGGTCAGATTTTTTTTTTTCCTTGTAAATGACAGTAACTAGTGATGAGATACTCACATGTATGTGTCCTTGACAGCGCCCTGCTCAGACACACCGCCCTGTATAACATTTCTGGCCGTCCAGTCACAGCGCTAGCTTTGCGGTGTAATGGGCGACTTTCATTATCTGCACTGCTCACAAACGCAAATTGTCCAATGCTATACTCAACATAGTTTAACTCAATTCGACTCAAATCCCTCAACATTACTTAACTCAACATAACTCACCCTAATATGTGACTGAAGAGTCATTTCTTTTGTAATTAAGAACAAAAACACAGTGAGTTTTTCCGATAAATACGAACAATAACTCAACCTGTATCGACTTTCAAGCAGGTAAATTTTTATATATAAAAACGATATCTATGTATATGTACACACACCTCCTCGCAGCTCCGTGCCAGACAGTCTTATCGGTCTGATCTGACATGTATGTACACTGTACAGGACAGCTGACCACGCTCTTCTGCCACCGACTTGTCCAGACGTTTTTCTCTGGCAGATTACAGCGTGTATAACATATACACACATACCAGTGCACTGCCGACACTCACAGGTCTGCGCTGCGTCTTCCACCAACCTCACCGTCTCTGACCCAGGCGACGAAAACCGGAGAGGGGGGAACTGCCGGATGGGGGACTGCAGGAGGTGGTGCTGGGTGGGGTGGGGGACGTCATCTCCGGCGGGTTTCACTTCTCAGTATTGGTGCAGCGGTCAGCCAGCTAAGCCCAGAACGCTGCTCCTTCGTCCCTGACCTGTCACGAATCAATCGCCGCCGACAGTTGAAATGCTGCCGCGATATTTAAATACGTGTCGGAATCGCTCCTGCTGATTGACTGTGAGCCTGGACGGCTGCGGTGGGCTATCAATTAATGACGGTGTTGGCGGTCAGATCCCTGCGTCTATTGATAGCTGCCCCACAGCGCGGCACCGGCAGTGGCCCGCTGCCCGGCCTGCACGCGGCTCTTCAGGGCTGGTGGGCGGTCTGGTCCGACCGAACACCGCGCAGAGATGACTTTCCAGAGTCCAGTGTCCAGTCACACTGATAAATACATGCTATTTATTGTAAAAAATAGAATTGAAGTAATATAACGAAGGAACTAATACGATGACATGTAATAATTCGCCTAAATCAAACTGGCGTCGACTAATCAGCATAATTGGTTTCAAATTAAAGTACTCCTACTCGGAGCAGTGCATATCTGAGCCTCCTTGCAACGGCTGGCCGCCACTCAATCTCCACTGTTAGTACACTTGGGCGTCGCTGCCAAAGTAGTCTGAAGTGTTCGGCTTATTTCAGGAAGTTAACAGCTCCAGCACAGTTGAGCGCACTTTCGGCTCATATAAGTGTGGGTGGAACCAGGGGCTCCGCCACACGGGGGATGTCCCCCTCCTCTTGAGCCAAAGAAGATTATCCCATAGTTTTCCCCTGCCAATGACCTATAAATCAGTGTTCAGTTGTTACTTGTTCTTATTATGTGTCATCTCTCTCCTATTCAACAAGCTTTCGCTTCACTGATACGCCCCCGCTCAGCAGATTTTCGCTGATGCTCCATCCCCCTCCCACTCAACAATTTACGTCGTCACGCGCTCCTAATACCCCCCCCCTCCCTCACCTCACCCACTGCGCAATTACTTTTGTAAGGCTGATGCTCTTTCCGAGCCTCTTCACGACGGAAAAAGCATTTCTGCTAGACGGGACCACTTAGCTTCCCTGATCCCCGTCCATCCTCAAGATTTCACAGGCGTGTAGAGCCCCTGGTGGAGCCCTCAGCATCACTAAAAATGTAAGGGTTCCCAGCAGCACACCCACCTCATTTTCCTCTGCTTGGGCATAGGTCATATAATTTGATTAAATCCATCTTCCCTTCGGAAAATCGAGCAGCACTCGTTAAACACCAATGTCAAACTCTATAGATTGAGTATTTGATTAGCCTCAATAAACAAGCATTTCACACTAGTGTTTGTCATGTATCAGGGGTTCATGCCCTCGTGTGGTACGTCGCATCTCGGTTTGTCTTTTCCCAGATTGTTTAAGGTCATGTAATTAGAATTGTTTTTGCGCCTTTTTATCATGGTATGATGGGTTGCACGAGCTTGGGTTGATAGAACAGATTTAATTTTCTGCTTTATGAGTACTAGTCAAGCTCAAGTCTTTATATATTTGCTACTGGCAGCCTTGCTTGGATGTTTAACCAGGTGAATATGTTAATAGTATGATAAAGAACACTCAAACAATAAACTTTGACAATGATATGAGACCACTAAATCGTGGTAAGTAATAGTGGTGTAAGATTACAAAAAATCCCAATTCATGTCCAATGTCCAATCCAAAGTCTGATCCAATATGACAATGTTGACCGAAAAACGCTCGATGAGTCCAAATCCACAGCAACACACAGGTGAGTGATATTATTTCTCGTTATAGTGTGCAAGTAAATATGCTAGGATAATGGTTGCAAATTGTGTGCAAATAATTATACCTATGCTTGATCTGAATGGGTCCGACCGGGCATGGGCCTCAATATTCTGAATTTAAATGGGCCTGATCTGGGTCTGGGCTTCATGGGCTTTGGCTGGGCTGGGCTTGGGGTAAGAGCATCCATAACTAGGATTCACAGGAATACAAGTTCATATGGTTACTTTCAGAACTACTAAATATTTATCTTGTGGTCTATAGCATTCACCTTTGGCATAAATATTCGTCACAAATCTACGTCACAGAAGTTACGAATCACGTCAACACAACAGTTATATAAGCAGCTGTAACGCTGGCATGGACATCGTTCTAAGCAGACACACAACCTCACCACTAATATTATAGGGATTAATATATCTAATATACTAGTGAATGTAAATATACTTATTAAATACTAATTAATTTTAATAATCCTATTTATATAATATAAATTCAGATAGGGAAATTATTATATAATTATTAATATATATATTATATATATATGTTAATTAGCCCATATAGTATTATACAAAATATTAATACTTACATAATTATATCAATATATATAATATAATATAGTAAAATTATATATATTTAAATTAATTATAATAATTGCGTGATTTCAATATTATTATATGTAATATAGTCATTAAATGCATCATGCTCTCAATAGCAGTATCTTGAGTTAACGCACCATTCAGGTGAGCCTTTCCATGCATCCGGCAGTAATGTCTGTGACCTCATTTACATTGGTAGTTTACTCCGGTTCAAAACGGATGGCTTAAAACGGATTAGTTGGTCTCCGGCCATGTAAGTGGGCGAATCTCGCCAGCCTGTCAAGATTGTGTGCCTCCTCTCTTGCTCGATGATTGCTGACGAGATATGCTCACTTACATGGCCGGAAGCTACCTAATCTGTTTAAACTTTAAGCCATCCGTTTTTAGGTGGTTGAAACTACCCATGGAAAAGAGGTCACAACAGACACGTGTTGACATTTTCACGGCATTTGCTACGGTAATGCTTTCTGCTCATCTATACACCTAGCAGCGTTCCGCAACACACCAGTATCATTGCACGTTATGCCACCATCGTGTCAGATGCAAATAGAGAAGCACGCATTTCATGCGTTCAGTGTCAACTCAAAATTGAAAAAGGCGAGTTAAATGCCCAACTCACCCGCAAGCTTTTTGTAATTACTCTTGCAACTTTGCACGCTGTCGGAGAGCGGCGGTGGCGGAGAGCACCTGAAACACTCCGGAAGTGACGTGCGCCCTGCGGCTGTATTTGTTTTGGCTGGGGCCGGCCGGCTTCCAGTCGGGACTGCTCGCCACTTAACTCCCCAGGGCCGTCAATAATCGGCAGAGCCACTGCTGGAGTGTCTCTCTCCGGAGAGCTCTTATCGGAAGCGGCGTCTTCGCGGAATCATTCTGTGGCTGCGGCTGGCGGCGTGTCGCCTCAGCCCGCCACCAGCGGCAGTGATGTGTGTTGTATACACAGAGAACCACCGCCGACACACGCGGGCCGTACTGTTCCCGGGCTGTCACAGCCGGGGACACAGCTGTATGTCAGCTGCACGGACCGGCGGCATCGCCAACAGTCATGCTGATCCGTCACTCCCCGCTGCGACAATCACTCGGTGCTAAAAGCTGGGCTGAAGGGTGAATGAAAAAATGAATGAATGCAATCAAAGGAATGACAAAAATGATTGGACAGGATTCATATATAAATGAATCAATCAGATACATATAAGCTGCCCGACGCACGGAGGGCTGTATACTGTTGTCTGGTGGTCTGCAGCTATAACGGCGCACACCGCAAGGAGACATTAGCAGCAGCAGTATAGAGCTGCTATCCGGCAGGACTTATTCGTAAGAGCTGCCACGTTATTCCTGCCCACTCGGCGTATCTGCCTCTAATATCCACGGCTATATTTACCCACCATTCCAGCTACCGACGAGCTCCTCTCAGGAAGCCTGCATTTATTTGACAAGCATTTAGCATAGATAACTACAGTAACTGTTCAGAAAAGGAATGGAGTCGTCGTCCTCTTCCCGTGCTGCAGTGAGTTTCTGTTTGTTTTCATTTCTGGACATCCTGTTCACTCGCGACACTGACAATAGCTATAGCACGGAAGTATACGTAAAAGACACTCACTCTGGGATATCACTACATAACCAGTCAGCCCATCATTGCATCACTAATAAAAACACTCTTCGGAACGAACTTCGTAGAGCAATCCGCCTGTAATCCACACCACAAGCAGTAACACGGAGCATCAGTCTGGTCATACATGCACATTTCGCATCAATGGCTACCCATCCAAACTCATCTTTAACATGGGTTCAAGAGGTCAAGGGGAGAAACCAGCACGGAACTACACAGAGACAAACCAACACACAGACCAACAAAACACAAAACAGACCTGACCGAACATATACAGCTTTGCCGTTTGTCGACGATGAACTTGACGACGATGAACGACGACGAAAAGCAGGAAGGTCGAACGGATTGTACGCACCAGTGCAGCAGCCTTCCTTATATAGTTTCATGGGTCAACAAGGGGTCACTCAAACGACAACTCACGACGGCCGTCATACGAGGACCAACTTGTCCCATCAAACGCGGTGTATGTTTTTCTTGTAAGTCTGGCTTCGATCAAACTAGTGTGACCAACAACGCAGTTTACCAAGCCAGCTGCAACCTTTGCACAGCCAAATACGTGGAGGAATGCATAATGCATATTGTAGTCAGAGAAAGGTTCTTTGACCGCCGCCGCAATGCGTTCAGGAAGGACATATATAACCATGTTGGGCTTGACTTTCAATCCCAGCACGTTTATTATGTCATTCCTGAAGTTTCGATAGCAGGGAAAATCTTATGTAAGTGTCATGGTCGTCATGACCCTAGTAGCACAGTTACTTTCACGATGTCGTGACAACGTTTTCACGACGTAATTATGTCGTATGAACGTTGTCATGACGTTGTCAACGTTGCTATAACCTTGTGACAACGTTGTGTGCTACTAGGGGATGAACGTAAAGTAAAAAACTATATTCATTCGAGACTTCAAACCTGGCATGAACAGAAGTGTAGCGAGCTGGCCGCTTTTAAGCTAGTAAGCAGTCTGGCACTGACGTAATATGGATCTCCAAGTGTAGTTACGAGCGAGCGCGAAGCGCGCAGTGAGTCCTCACTGAATACCAGATTTTTCTCCCATATCAGCGGCCGACCCGGCCCAGCCCAACCATAATGCTTTTCAGAAGCTTATATCTTTGGAATCTCGTATTCAATTTACAAGCAGTCTTCGCCATCGTAGAGCCCCATTTAATGCTATTGAAGTGTTTTGTCTCAAGTAAGGGGTCAGCATGGCGCGTGTCACATGCCGCGTCAGGGGTGTCAGAAAACGTTATCCTGCTATAACTGAAAAACGGCTGGACCGATTAAGCTGAAATTTGGTGTGTGTTTTGGGACCACACCACTGGCAATGTTGCGGTCAACTCTTGATCACAAGTGCACCCCTGTTCCTTTCACGAAATTACCTACACAATATTGCTGCAGTATCGGACCTATATCTCGGCAACCAAAAGTCGCAAGAACACGGGTTAAAGGGAATAGTTCACCTTGAAAACAAAATGAGAAAAAGCTCAGAAATGATGAAGAGAAGCAATAAATTAAGTATCGTATTACGTGTAAGTCAAAGAAACCTATATTTACGCGGAAAAAGCAAATTAAAATGTCAATTATTTGGTGATAATTCATATTTTTTTCCTCAAGTAATGCGAAATCGCTGGCTGAGAAGTACGCAACTCATCGACTTAATGTGGAGGGATCGCGTCATATACATGGTGGTATTGCCAAGTACTGTGTTGAAGATGCCGGAAAGAATTAACGCTTTGAAAACCATCACAGTACTTCTAAGTACGGTATTTGCGTCACTATTTATGTTTCATTATGGTGAAACGTGTGGTTGTCCGCCACTCGTCACTCACTGTCCGTGCACTGGGCGTCGTCTGGATATGTGTCACGAAGGTCGATTCATCGGTCTAACAGTTACAACGTCACTGGCGTACCGGTCTCGCGGTCCCGGCTCCTATTCAATCAGCGGGCGCTGCGCCGCGGGGGCGCATCAAACAGCGCACGCGCGTACGGGTGCGAGGTGGGGGTCGGTGGATGGGACCACTGAACGGAGGAACAGATCAACAATTTGTACGCGAGCCTGGAACGTTCAGGCCAGCGCTGAATAGCTACACATACGTTACAGAACGTTGTTGAGAAAAATTTTTAATAAAAGTTTAACATCCAAAATCACTTGCATAGTATGTACCTGACAAAGTTTATTCTGCAATAAAATAATGAGGTACTGAAACAGTATGGTTTTGTATCGCACTGTACACTTTCCCCAATCTTACGTCATCTGTGCGATCATAATCATACGTCAACTCAGCCAAAATCAGCCAATCAGCGGATTGAGTTTACCGGGTAACCCGGTCCCGAACTTTTAAGGATGCCTGAATGTTAAATAAGTTAAGGGGTTTATCACGTAGTTTTACGGCAAGGAGCAAATATAATTATATATAAACTTTTGATCGACCTTCTCCCTTGGAAATAAACAATCTAAAAGTAAAATTTGAACAGTTGTTACATTTGCATTCGGCACAGCCCTTCTCATATAGTGTGTGACTTATAGTGGTTCTCATAATATCACTATAGTGGTTGCCATATAGTGTGTGACTTTATTGTGGCATGTTATTCGCGTACCGTATTTATTTATATTGAGGAATGTACAGTTTAGGTGATGAATAGCAGAATAGATTAATTTACGATATTTGTCTATGTAGTTAATATATTTCAATTGTTGTGTATCGAGTGGCAGTTGTGTGAAAACGTTGACTGTACGAGGATTATCCCCGAACTTCAACGAGCTGTCCGAATTATATTTTGGTCATCGTAATATGAGTGTTGTGTTTTCTCTTCCTTCCCTGTCAAGTACAATCTGAGGACAGGGCTGTGCCCGAATGCGTATGTAACAATGTTTAATTTTTATACTTTGTATTGTCTTATTTCAAGGAGACAGGTCGATCAAAAGGTTCACTTATTAAATTTAGAGGTTTCTTTGAAAATGTGAAATCGTCACAAGTCATTTTCGAGCGATGCGTGCCACAACTTGGCTATCTCTAACTCAATAAGACCCTATGTTAAATGGTGTAACTATTCTTTAAGCACATGTGTAGAGAAACGATCTCGACCTGGCGTATGCACTGGCACTGTGTGTCGACAGCAGCGCGTGCAACTCAAAGTACTGGCTAAAAAAGCGTAAGTTAAATGGTTTAACGTTGGTTATGGATTGTTAACACGCCTGACCCCATTATCCCATGCGGGCGGGGCCAAAATGTATACCTGCATGGGGGCATGTATTCCATGGCCCCCCCGTCCATCCTCTCCAAGAGATCTCGAGAAACCGTGCGCGGTTTGCTCGATTTCGGTGGACAAAACACTCATTCATTCGTCGTGACGTAATTTTTAAATTTAATTTACTTCTAGGACCCGAAATCGACCTTTTTGTTTAAAAAATGGGGGCCAAAAAAGTCCGCCTCTCTGCCCAAAAATAGTATAACAATTATGTATGGTGTAAAAGCACGATTGTTTTTCTGACGCTTTATTCCACCGCAATCTACATAAGGATATATTGCGCGACAGGTCCCGCATTCGTAACGACCCCTAAGAACATGACCCTGGAGCCGCCTCGCCAAGTCTTGTATTTTTTTTCAAATTTTCAGAACAACGCGTAAATTCATATTTAGGAAACTTTCCATAAGTTATCAAGAGATACGTGTAAGTTCGAAGCGGCCGGGCGGAAAGAACTAACCGGGCAAGGCGGCAGACTGCCCCCGTCAGGGTAATATGGGTTAAATCAGCGCTTGGCACCTATGGAGCGTGAAGCGATGAAACAAACACCAATGTGTCGAACCAATGTACCGTCTCTAAAATGCATGTGAAGTTGAGGTTTTAATGCGTTATTCCGCCATTGAAACCCGCCTGTAATATAAATACTACCGATTTTAGACTATTTCCTTAATTACACCGCCATGGCGTCAAAACCAAAGGGCTAGTAGCTTCTGAGATACAAAAGGAGTGCGCACGTGCAGAGACACTCTACCCTGACTTGTGGGATGGTGGTGGTTGAGGAATCCCTAGCCCAATGGTTCCCAGCCCTCCCGACACAATTACCCCTTTTCAGCAGTTAGATGAGGTCATTACCCCACCATTCAAAATTTATACCGATTTAAAATAGCGTTGCTTCCCAATTTGTTGGTTGCACCTGTTAACGAACATCCATTGGAGCGTCGCAACTCGCAATCAAAACAAAGACTGAGAGCGCACATGTATTTATTCCCTTGTCTTTACCAATTTCTCAATTATGGACTTCGTTGCCGACAAGGCGCACCGAAAAAAATAAATTGTTAGCCGAGGGCTATATAAAAGTTATATTGGCGTAACATTTATGGTGCAACTTCACAGGCATCCGTTCCCCCCGCAGAGTGGCTCAGTTACCCCAAATGGGGTCATGACCCACCGTTTGGGAACCACTGCCCTAGCCACACACCAAGTTTGTACACAATCGGCCCAACCATTGCAGAGTTTTTGCGAGAGAACACTTTTAACACCCCTCGCACAGCACGCGCACGCGCAGTGGCAGTCACCCATGTGAATCGATACTGGTCTCAAATCGGTTGATGGGTCTACTCAACAAAGAAGCCCGTTTGTCAATCGGACATGCGGATGCAGATATATGAGCTTCTCAAAAGCGTCGCCACGGACCGGGCCGGGCTGCTCATATACATATATTTCCTCCACACCCCGGAAGGACGAAGGAGCGCCTCGCGCTCGCTCGTAACAATAATAATGCTGTGAGTGTGTGCCGTTCCAGTCCTGCACGTTCTCCTCTTCACCGGTGGAGCGACGTCGATAGCTCGGAGACAGTTCCCTCGGAGAGCTGAGCTGAGCTGAGCTGAGCTGAGCTGAGCTGAGCGTTCATTACTGCGTAGTGCGTCATCATGTCATGTGGCAGTCCGCTGCCAGGCGAAATCTTACGACGTGTGTGGTGAGGCCGGAAAACGAGGCTGATTAAACAGAGCGGACTAGGGCGGCCGACAGGTGATCAGCGACGAGCGCGCTAACAAGCTAATGCTGAGTGCACTGGAGACAATGACAGGAGGGGAGGGGGTACGAAGAAAGGCGAAGGTGATGCTGTAGGGAGTGAGGCAACGCTCAGCAGAGCTCATTCGCTTGGCTGACCGCATTGGGGGCGGTGGCATGTCTCGGTCGGTCATGCAGTCATGCTACACTTACCCGAGGGACTTCCATGTGGTCGATCCCGACAATTAATGATGGATGTTATTTGTGGTCGGGATGCCCCGCATTCGAGCGAGTGACCTCATATCACTGTCCCTTGTCCTTCAAATACCGGTGTGTATATATTGGCTCCGTGTTTAGAGTCGGCTTCAGTTGAACAGGGTGGTTTGGAAAAGATCTGTCATTACCGCGTGGTCCTGTCTGGATTATTTCAGCAGGCGCTGCGGCTGGACTCTCAGTCTCTGAGACTGGATCGTCGCCTTCCACCGTCACTCGGGAGATATACCGTACTCTCAGTCTCTGAGACTGGATCGTCGCCTCCACCGTCACTCGGGAGATATACCGTAGCGGTCACAGCCCGCCAGCTCGCGCTGCGTGGTCCTGTCTGGATTATTTCAGCAGGCGCTGCGGCTGGACTCTCAGTATCTGAGACTGGATCGTCGCCTCCACCGTCACTAGGGAGATATACCGTAGCGGTCACAGCCCGCCCAATCAACCAGTTCGATGCCAGAGGTTGGACGCAGTACTTCAGCGCTCTCCCTCCCCTCCCCACACGCAGCACAAACCACGCCTGTTCCGCTCCAGGACGCAGTGCTAAGCCTTCCTCGATGCGTCCTTTGCTTAAAGGGAATGTTTCACATTAACATAAGATTTGAGTTGAGATGGCCAAGTTGTTGGATTTCCATTGNGAGGTGGTGCGATACTTACGAGGCGGAGCGGGGCGGTGCGGGGCGGTGCGAGACTTGGCGGGACTTAGAGGCGTGGCGGTGTGGTGCCGGACTTCCCGGCACGGTCGCTCGGACACAGCGCATCTAATACCGTCTGACGGCTAGTCGCTACTCTGCCGTCGTCCGGAGACGTTCAGCGCCGCTCCCCGCCGCTCCCCGCCGCTCCCCGCCGCGTCCCGCCGCGCCGCCCGTGTCTCGGCCGATTTCACGCTTTCCAGACAACTGGCCGCCGTGGCTGTCGAGCTGGTCTCGAGGAATCCAGAAGCATTGTTGCGCAATTGGCTCCGGTCGCCGCCACCGTTACGGTGCTGCACGTGGTGGCAAGAGGCGATTAACTCTATCTACTTTGCCTCGCATGTGTGACTTGTCCGCCCTCGTATCAGAGCGCGAGCATGATTTCAGCCTGCTATTTCACACACGCGAGCGGGTGCAATCATGCGGACGGCAGGCCTGTCAGCGATGCGACTCGTCTGGGAGGGATGTGGTCGCTCGGGGAGCGATGCGACTCGTCTCAGGGGCGCAGCTCAGTGGTGTGGCTCCTCTCGGCGCCGGAGCAGCGTGGCGCGATCGGAGTCGACGTTCCTCTGCCTACCTCCTGTTCCGGCACCGGCAGTCCTTACTAATCGAGCGTGGCGGCGCACCGCGGCCGTCTTCGGCGCGCCGCAGCTGCCGCCGCCGCGCAAACAGCGCAGCTATTCAGCGTCGCGATGGAGACGTAGTGTGGCGCGCCGCGCCGCGGTCCGCGCCGCGGACGGAACCAATCGCGTATTGACGGCGCGGCATTGTGGTAGGAGACGCCGCCGGGCCAGGTGACGGTGGACTGGGACCGGGCAGAGCGGCGGGGGAGAGGAGAGAGGGCCACAGAGGGAGGGCGGGAGCGGAGCAGAGGAGGCAGACGATAGAGAGAGAGGGGGCTAATTTATACCGCTGGGCGGATCCGACAGTCAATTACGCTGGCCGAGTAAATCCAAAACGGCCCGAGGAGCGCTGTGCACAAAAACAGAGCCGCCGCTGCCACCTGGGTGGTGAGACCAACCCTTTGAAGCTATGCGGGGCTAATTATGATGTGTGTTCGGCTCATGCGAGCCCGCCGGGGTGGGCGAGAGGCGACTCAATGGTGCGACCCGCAGAGGACCAGGGTAAATAGTTATTACCCCACCGCGGAGAGCAGTGAAGATTGAATGCCGCCCGCCTGCCGCGCCCCGCTGCTGCCCTCAATAGCGTTCATTCATTCGCCGAGACCGCAGCGGTATGCCGCCGGCCGCGGCGTGTTGAGATGTGAGAGAGCTAATAAAATGGGCCGACTGACAACCCCAGCGAGACACTGCTTCCAGCTGTAAATAATGTTTCCGTAACTGCAAACCGTTTTGGCAGCTGGGCACAGCTCATCCAGTTCAGAATGCCAACACGCCACGGCTCCACGTGCATTTGTTTCGACTGGCGCCGACAGCCAGCGCGGTAATCCAGATAGATGATCAAATGCCTTGTGAAGATCGAGAGAGGGCGGCCTCCCGTGACGCGTCCCTCTCCCGGAGCGGTCTCCTCCATTACAAATGACGACCGCTCGGCTGATAACAGAAAACAGACCCGCACACACACGGTGTGAAAGAACAAATCGATCTAGTTCCCAGATCGCAGCCGATACGTCATTTCCCGTGTCTCTCCAGTACCTGTTTGTTTTGATAGGAATTCGTGTAATCTATCCCCATTGATGGAAACGCACACGGACGACGCATCCTGATCAGGAATCTCGCCGCGAGCTCTGTGCGCGGAATGTGCCTCTGCTCTTAGACGGTCCTAAAACGCCGCGCGTTTCCCCAGCAGGCCACTTTTCACACACTCATTTGGGCCGTTTTAACACGCGCGGCCGGCAGACGCGGCTATTACGCGCCGGCTGGACGGCGCACTAGCCGGTGGTGAAGCAGATGGACGGGAAGGTTAGCCGGTGTGGTCAGAGCGCACCTGGCTGGGGTGCGGACGGCTGGTGAGATCTGTAATCCGGCGGCCTCGCGGCGGCCGATCCCTGCCTCAGCAGGTGACGCGGCTGGCAGCGGCGGCGGGCCGGCGGAGGGGGCACGTGCGCCAGATGGAGCCCGCGCCGCCGCCCGACACAACCCCCAATTATTTCATCTCCACCACGCATTCCAGCTAATTTACGACGGAAAATGGACGCGGAACAATGGATAATCAGCAGCATTTGGAAACATACCCGTGCCTTGTCGTGTTTCCGGTGTGCCATTGTGGTGCGGCCGAGTTGTTTTGAAGACGGAGCGAGCCGTCGCGGCGCAGGCTGCCGGCGCAGCAGTGCGCCTGTTCTCTCCGCGGCCGATCGGCGGCAGTAACGCGATCCGACAGGCGCAACCGGCGCCACACATTCCTCATGTTAACGTCATTCCTCAAATCTAATTAGATAAGATCGAAGAGTTTAGGAGCGTATCAAGCTGTAAATCCCCATCGAGACCGGCGATGGATGAAAATGAGGCTGGACAGGCGGGTCGCTTGCCTTTCTGAGCGGATCAATTGGTGAAGGTCCTCTTGAAAGAGACGCGTCTCGCACATCCAGAGAGCGTGAAGTGATATGTCCTGATCCCAGCTTGGTAGCTTATCTCATGATTGGATTTGTCACGCGATCTGCGTTATTTGAAAAGACAGCATGCAGGCTCCCGCTTTTTGTTCACTGCTTAGACTGAGCTAGAACTTATCTGTCAACACAGCTGTCATGCATGAAACAAACACAAATGTGAATGACCATGTATGGCATGATGAGCACTACATTAATACCGCTCCATGTGTGGTAATCTAGTTAAATAGCTTCGTTTTTCTCTCAACTCTAGCCAGAACATAAAACAGACGCCGATGACAGCAAGTTCAAGTAAGCGCGTCACTTTGAGTTTTCTGTTGACACAACGTCAATCACTTTTTCACTCAGTCGTATAATTTCGTTTTTCCCTTGTTGAGCCCCGTATGTTTTTCAACCTGCTTTAATTTCACTGCTGTTTATCCTCGTGCGTCTCTATCCCCGTCCGTCATAGAGATGCAAATTAGGATACACACGACCATGTTCGTCCTGTGGCTAATCCCCTTGGCAGCCGTCAGCCGTCCACCGCGAGCCGCCCTCTCGCCGCTCTGATCCCTGCAGCACAGTCGTGTGCTCGGATCCCTCCCCTGTCGGGGCAGCGTGCAGCCCCGTCACGCGCCGCCATTGTGACCTGGCGAGACAGGTGTGACCTGTGACCTGACGGTAACCTGCCGCTACCCCGCCGTGACAGGAGTGACCTGACGATGACCCGTGACCTGAGGGTGACCTTTTAGACCTGCCGTTGACCCGTGATTAATCCGGTGTCACTGCAATAGACTGGGACGATGAGAGGGACGTATGAAAAGTGCCAGAGCGGTTTTACTGATCCCAGAAGAGTTACACTATCTGACAAATCATAAATATCCTTTGAATAGTGAGCTTAACCTCGTATTATATAAAAATCGAATAAGCCTATAAATTACTTTTAGGTGTATTGATATTTCGGCAACTTCATTTTTTTATATTTTTTAACATATTTCAAAACAAAATCAACGTAACTACTAAAATGTCTACATGATTACAAAATAAAGCCAAATCGAATCACCACCTTGCATGCCGACTTAATTTTTTCAAACGATATTTGTATTCAAACTATTCATTTTTTAAACTAGAATCATGTATCTCGCAGCAGCTTTAAATAATGTACCCGACAAGTCAATTGTTCTTGAACTTGCTCTGAACTGTAATCTAAAGCTGCCGACTGTTGACGCTTGCAGCACACTCTAACCCGCCATCTCTCCATTCCAGCGTGTCGGGAGACGGCCTTCCTGTACGCCATGACGTCTGCCTCCGTCACCCACCACGTGTCGCGCTCCTGCGCCGAGGGCAGCATCCGCTCCTGCTCGTGCGACTACAGCAGCAGGCCAGGCCATCTCCTCTTATCTTGGCAGGGTAGGCGCGGAGCAATGAATGCCTAGGGCTACCGCTTCTCCGCCGCTTCGTCGACGCCAGCGACGCGCGCATGGGATATGCGGCTACATGCACCTCCGTGGATGAACCATCCACAACAACGAGCCGGACAAGGGTGAGCTGCTAGTGGCTGCTGAGACTCAGGAAGTGGAGGTTGTGGGGTTCATTGTGTCTCTGTATGTTATCATATATTATTGACTCCAAATTTGAGGTAGTGACCTTGCATGTCCTGGTGTTTCTGTTTCTCCCGACTTAAAGGGACGTAGCCAAGGGTGGAGCACTGAGGCCCGCGTCGGTAGGGGGCCCCCTGAGCAAAACAAATTTGTACTAGACTGAATGGGATTCTCTGACGACCCGACCCGACCCCGGTCAACAACATATGGCTGAGGAACGAAATTTGATTCTATCACCCTCCTGAATTTTATTCTATCACCCGCATGCCGACTGTTGATATACATGGCTCCTGATTGCTTGTGGCACCTTCTTGTATTTGATTGTTTGATTCGTTGTATTAGCTCTGATGTTCATTTAACTCTGATATCTGTTGTTCTTCGACACCTTCTCGTCGTACCTGTCCCGTGATCTCCCGATGTCCGTGTTTGAGACGTCCCGTGATCTCCCAATGTCCGTGTGTGAGACGTCAGCTCTGACATTCGATCTGCAGTTGTTACCTTGTGCGGACTCCACGCGGCGTCTCCGGCTCTCTCGGTGATAAATGTTCTCTGTAATGATGTCACGGCTCCTCTCTGTAATGATGTCACGGCTCCTCGGACTAGTCTCGTTCTCCGCGACCGACTGCGTCCTCTACGACCGACTGCGTCCTCCACGCCCGACCTTGACACCAGAGTCGGTCCCGTCCGGTCCGCTTTTTCCGCTTGTCGGCGCGCGTATTGGTTTTTCGGAGAAACGCATTTGAAGAATTCGGAGGTGATGGACTGGTATGGCTCGGTGATGTGGGAGCGCGCACACCAGTCCCGCTCCGAGCGACACTGATGAATGGAAAATCCAACAACCTCGAAACCTGTCCGGCACCGGTTTCACCCAGATCCATCTTGGCATTAGTTTTTACAACACTTAGTGCAGACGTCTCGGGCGGCGATCCTCCTCCAGCGCGCCGCTCGTGGCGGCGTTTGCGGCGCAAAATGCTGGCGTTGCGGCGCGCGGCGCACCGGGCCGCTCCGTCATCGTGAATGAACAATGGCGGGTCGCGTCTGCGGCGGCGGCGCCATCCATCGATCGCTGCAACATGTGCCGCGGACGCGTCGCGACGTGGCACAACGGAAGACACGTGTCTGCGCTCGATGGATCTGCCTGAGAACCGGCAGTCGCGCCCGTTCCGGGGATGTCGCGGCGGAAAACAGCCGCCAGAGTCACAATGCGGTGTTGTCAGCTGCGGCTCGGTTACGAAACTCACGCTGAAGATGTGACGCGGAACATGATACGGGAATGCAGCACGAGCTATATTGCGGGTCGGTTTCAAGGATTTCACATATTCTTGTGATATACATAGTATTTTCTTTGGAGATGTAGTATATAGCAAATGGCATTCCACGGAGCAGTTTCAGTAGAGCTATCTCCGCCTCCAAGCTGTTATAGAGGCGTTGGCACCACGCTAGTGGCTTATGACCGTCCGACGCACAGCTGTCTGCTCGACACATCCACATCTGCGGACACGCGCACACAGACGCTCGGGAGTCGGCAGACACGCGCACAGCCGCTCGGGAGTCGGCAGACACGCGCACACAGACGCTCGGGAGTCGGCAGACACGCGCACAGAGCCGCTCGGGAGTCGGCAGACACGCGCACACAGCCGCTCGGGAGTCGGCAGACACGCGCACACAGCCGCTCGGGAGTCGGCAGACACGCGCACACAGACGCTCGGGAGTCGGCAGACACGCGCACAGCCGCTCGGGAGTCGGCAGACACGCGCACATAGCCGCTTGGAAGTCAGGCCCGAGTCGCCGGCGCCGCTGACGCTATCACGTCATCTCGGGCGTATCGTACCGACCTGCTAAGTGCCATGTTTTGGCCGGAGCCGCCCCGACCGACACACACCGCCTAGCTGCCGGCCAATGTAGTTCAGTCCACTGGGGCGGCGGCAGGGGGAGGGGGCGGGGAGGGGAGGGGGAGGCCGGACGCCTGTATTTGCCGTCGGCCGGCCGAGCAATCAGCCGGTCATTTGGACCGTGTGTGCGCTCTCGGTCGCTCAAGTTTTGTATAAATGCTCTCGGTATTTGCTCAGTCAGCCAAGAGGACCGCTGTCGTTTGGGGCGAAATTGACGTGCAACGGCACGGTGGGATGAGCCTTGAGGGAGAGTGGACCGCTCGGCCGTGCATGCGCGGCTATTTTTCATTGGACATTTGTTATTGTTACACGGGTGAAGAGGTTAATAGCACGCCTCGATGATGTATGATCTCCAGTTCATTATGCGCAAATAGAGCACAGCGCGCTCCAGCCACTAAGCACCGCTCTCACTCTCCCTCGTAGTGTCCCTCCCCTCCCCCCTCTCTCTCTCTCTCTCTCTCTCGCCCTCTCCCTCTCTGTTGCTCTTGCGTGGTGTTGCCGTCCTGTTCGTGGCGTGCAGTCTCCCGCGTCGCAGTCGCCGACCGGTGTTAGGTTCTTGTGCGCCGCTCGAGTCATCGCCGACCGCCGGCGCCAGGGGCCGCTTCCGTCGCCCGCGGCGCTCGACGACGACCATTGCGACACCTGATGACGTCACACACGCGGTGACGTCACTGGGAGTATTCGAAGCACCGCCAGTGATTCAGATCTCGGGCCAGGAGACGGGGCTTACTCACTGAAAGCCCGGCCATTAAACGATTTTGGAGCCGGCGCGGCTGAATGGGAGCTCATCGTCGTCCGTCGTCGCCACAATGTTGGCAGGTTTCACCGAGAATTAACACATTGTAAAAATATACGATCCCTGGCCGTGGACCCTTGGCTCGGGCCGTGATTTCTCACATTCACCGCGTGTATTTTTCATTTGAGGAATTCGGCCCCCTTTGTGCGGCCTTCATCTCTATCTGTGTCCGCAGCGGCGGCGGGAGAAGCGTGCAAATCGGTAAAAATAGCCGCCTAAAGAGACGTTAGGGTGGTTGGACGGCCGCTCATTTGACGAGGACGATGCAAAAACGAGCACGCCGCCGGGCGGCCAGGCGGCGCGGCGCTGTGGTAGGTGGCCGCCCTGGCGGTCTCGCCGCCGCCGCCGCCGCCGCCAGAGGCACAGGCGCCGCCCCAGTTTATTAAATTTCCGCTGCGCCACCCTGCTGCCGCATTAAGACATTACCTTCAAGGTGGCGGTGGTGGGGCGAGGCACTGAGCGTGTGTGGTATCGCGCGTGTTTTTATTAATGGCCCTCGCCAGGGAACGGCCGGGGATGGTTAACACCTACCCCGCACGCAAGCCGGCAGCATATTACGTATTCGACAGCGGACGAGTTCGGCGCTCAGTTTATAGCGTGTAATTTGGTGCATTCAGGGGTGACGCTCAACGGGCGATGATTACTGCCGGCGAGACATTAATTCAATTGCGGTCGGGGGTGGCGCGGTGCGGCAGGCCGGCGGGCCGGCCCTGCGCGGCGCGGCGCTGGACTAAATTATGACATTATCGTGACTGTATGGTTTTACCGCCGGTCACCGGGAGATGGGGAGTAATTAATGCCCGGCGCTACACAAAGAGTCAATATTTGCGTAACATCTGGCGAATCAGCGCACACAAAAGGATAATGACTGCGGAGGACCGCCGACGGTCGCGCGCGGCGCCCGCGGCGCCCCCCGGCGGCGTCCCGGAGAGCGGCCCAATTAAAGCGCCGCCGCCGCCGGAGACGCTCTGATGGCCGCGAAATCCGTGCATTACACAGTGGTAAACAATGCATTACGGAGAGGAATCAATCCGACGGCCGGCCGCACAGTGGATTAATGACACAAAACCCCGTCCAAATGCCCGTTTAGTCGCCATTAGCCGAACAAAAGGCGGCGTTTCTGCTGCATCACGGACACTGTCCGAGCCCGTGATCAGCGAGATGGCTCTGACCCCGCTAACATATCATTACGTCGCAGCCCCGCTATGAGAATGCATTTTAATGCGTTTGAAAAGTATTCGCCCGGATTCTTTCTCACACCGATGGGCGTACAGATATGATTGCAACTCGTTGTGGAGCAAATGGTGTGAGCGGCGCGGCGGCGGGACCGGCCACTCAGAGGGCGCGGCACTCAGACTGGCCAGTCATGCGGCCGCTTTGGCGTCGTGCCGCATCGCGCAGATAAACGAAGACAAACCGCGCTGATTTGTCGAACAATCACGCGCCGCATCGCGCCATCGCTCGCCCCATTGTCGCCGCGGAGTGACCGGCCGCCTGGGAACTGGAGCGGCCGCCGCGCCAGCTCGTGCAGCTCAGAGAGCTCGTGCAGCTCTGGAGTTCCGTCTGCCCCCTGCCGCCACGGCCGCCGAGAGCCGAGCGCTGTCTAACACCGGGTCTGCAGCTCGCCCGCACGCAGATGATTCACCACATAAAGGTGGTTAGTTCAATTATCCGGCCGGCACCGCGGCCCCGTATTTTGCATACGAAGTGAATCAGTCATAAATTGCCGCGGCGGCGATGGAGCGCCCGGCACTCGGAGCGCCTAATGATACTGTCGGGTGTCGGAATGTGAGCCGGAGCGGGGCGGCGGCGGCGGCGATGCCGAGCAGAGCTGCACGTGTGCTGCCGAGCGAAGCTGCACGTATGCTGGCGTGCGGAGAGGCTTACGGGGAGTTGGGTGCAGCCGCCACGCCCCGAGCTCGCCGCACATGCGACAGACCCGGCGCAGATCACGCGCGGCGGCGGCAAAAATGGTGCGTCGCTTCCACGTCACGTGCCGCTCTGTACGCAGCTTTTTCCGCCGGTGTTTAGTGGAGGCGATGTGCCAGTCTGCGGCCGCCACGCCCGTCCTTCCCGCCAGTTTGGTGGCGAGAGGTGGTGAAAAACGGCGCGGCGGGCTGACAGGCCGGCCGCCGGTCGTGATCGCCGCGCGGTGGAGGGCCGGCCGGCCGGCTGGGGGGTCGGACGCCCTCTGTGACGCACTGGACCGTGTGACGGCTGGCCAGCCCGCCGCCGCTGCCAAAGAGTTGGCTCCGCACAGGGAGGTCGTTAGCCTGCTCTCGAATGCTTTCCGCCCGATCAACGCTCGACAGCAATGTTCACGGGTGGCTCGCTAACTCGACGTTGACAAGTCACTAATCTCACTTCTCGTGTTTGATGTTGTAATAGTATCTTGTGTTAGCAGGAACAAAACTAAAAACACCGTGTAGCTAATCCCATTTCTCTCACCAGTTTGTATGACTGTTATGCCAGCCGTTCTGTTCTGAATTATATCTGACAGTGCGACAGGCATTTTAGTATAGACACTCCCACTTATCACTCACCCCGACAAGTATATTTTTAGTCACCCACAATCATCTCTTGTTCCGCCACAGCTGCTCTAACTCTGTCTCCTCTCCGTCTCAGGCCGTCTCCAGTAAGATGCAGCAGCAGTGCAAGTGCCACGGCATGAGCGGCAGCTGCACCGTCAAGACCTGCTGGATGCGGCTGCCCTCCCTGCGGCAGGTCGGCGACCACCTGAAGGCCGAGTTCGACGGCGCCACGCACGTGCGCGTGCCCAACACGATCCAGAACAGCCGGCGCTCGCGCCGCCGCCGCCGCCGCCGCTACGACTTCCAGCTGCAGCCGCTGAAGGCGCACCACAAGCCGCCGACGCGCAACGATCTCGTCTACTACGAGCAGTCGCCCGAGTTCTGCACCAAGAGCCAGCGTCTGGGCCTGGCCGGCACGGTCGGCCGGCTGTGCAACGAGACGTCGAGCGGCGTGGACGGCTGCGAGCTGATGTGCTGCGGCCGAGGCTACCACACGCAGATCAAGGAGGTGCTCGAGCACTGCGAGTGCACGTTCAAGTGGTGCTGTGACGTCAAGTGCAAGGTGTGCCGGACCAAAAAGGTGGAACATCGGTGTTTGTAGATTGCGCGTGTGTGTGCGTGTGTGTGCGTGTGTGTGTGTGTGTGCGTGTGTGTGTCTGTGTGTGTCTCTGTGTGTGTGTTGATGTGGTTGTTTTGTGCGTGAGAGGGGCGGGGGAGGGAGGGAAGGAGGGAGGGAGGGGGAAGAGGGGGAGGGGTCAGTGTTGGTCGTGTTGTGGGAATACGTTTGCCAAAAATCCGCCGCCGGGAGTGGGACAGGAGCGCTCGAGCCACATCTAACACGGCGGCGAAGTTCGGTGGGCTCTGGTGTGACAGACCAGCGGTCACCGATCGAGCGGTCACCGACTCCGGTGACAGACCCGTCACTGAGAAGCCACAGCTCGACCCACAGCTCCGTTGGCTGCAGTGCTGACAACTCCGCCGACACTTCCACTGTGAGAGTCGACGAAACGGCGGCAGAATCTAGTCAAAGGGCAGCTTCGGGGATGACCTGTGTGGCGGTTGTGCCGCCGGCGTGTCGAGTGACCTCTGGTGACCTTTGGTGACCTGTGCTTCTGATGTGTGCAGAGGGGTCCCTCTGACCCACGACAGGTTTCGTCTGTCATTCCTCCCCCGCTGTACAGCGCCCAGCGTGTCTGAAGTGGCTATGCAGAAGCATAGCTGTTATCAGATCGATTTGATGATGTGGCCGTAAGCGAGCTCATTGATTTCACCGTTGCCGTCTCCTGAGTTTCATTCCCATGTACACAGTGTAATGATTTCATAGCATTGTGTCGTGTCTTGCGTGTCTGTTGTGTCTTGCGCTCAACCCGGAAGATACTCTGATATTTTCTACGACTGACCACACATATTATGTATTTGACCTGGCCCCTTCACGATTTACTGTTACGCTAAGGGAGGCTGACAAAAAGCTGAAAATATTTGCCAATAGACTACGCCCCTGCTGTTATGCTGTGATATAGGTAGGTATTATTTAATGAATTGTCTCATGTATATGTGCACCAGGCTCTTCCTAGTGTGTGCCAAAGCGCGGGAACGCCTCGGCACAGCCAAACTGAACATCGGCCAAATAGCTTTAGCTCTCAAGATGTGTTTGTGTATTTATTCGTGACGATCCAAGACTCATCGTGTGCATGTCGGAGGCATCGATGAGCCAAGGAGCACGTGTTGCTGACACATGCATGTGCCAATGTATGTACATAGATATATCGACATGAATATACATTTTCCATGTGAACAGACTTTAATGTCAGCCTCTCGCTTACTTGTGGCTTGAACATATTATAGGTTTTTGACATAAAGACACAAGTGTGGCGATAAGCCTTCGCACATTTATCAACAAGCGTTCACACGGTGACAACAAGAAAAACACAGAAGAAAATGCGTCATAGACTCAAACATGCAAGCACGAACACCGGTGGCATCCTACTACACCACAATTCACCAGCGTTCCCACCACTTCTCGCCTATACCTGTCATTACCAATTCTCTCACGTCCGAACCCGCTGATCACCGGCTCGATATTCCCCATGAGTCAGCCAGCAGGGGCGCTACTCAACGGCCCGTATCTCCCCATGTAGAGCGATCCCCTCTGTCGCCGGCCCACCGCAGCGCGACGCGAAGGTCACTATCGACAACGGAGGGCCTGCCTCACTCTGCAGACAGACAGAGAGGCTCACTCAGCAGACAGGGGCGACTGGTGTCGGCCGACGATGGTCAGACCCCTCGACACTCACCCCCACACATATCTCCACATACAGACCGGTGGGAGACCGGAACTGGACGATTTCCCCTGCCGGAGGGCGGCGCGGCGGTGGGTGGAGGGTGCCGTCGGAGGCGGCGGTACCGCCGACACACCGTAATCACAGACCAGTGACGTCACAGGATCACACCCGGCCGCCGACAACCCGGTCGTTATCAATTACACAGCCGCGCGCCGTGCCGCACCGTGCGTGCGTACCCGGTAAACAGGAAAGCGAACAGGGCCGGCCGGCCGGCGGCGCGGCGGCGGCACTGGAGGTGGAGGCGGTGGTGGAGGCGGAGGCGGTGGAGGTGGCACGAAAGGCGAGGCGGGGGACGGCAGGGATGGGACGCGTGTGACACGGTAACACCGCATTCCTGACCGGCTGAGGTGTGTTTTCCCGCCGAGCAGCCGAGATATGGTGACAGATGACCCCGATGTCTGTGGTCACCACAGTGGTAGTTAGATTGTGTCGCGGGTGGTAGGTCACATGAAACCATCAATCAGCGGTGGCCAGGTGGCCTCGTCATAGGGCCGGTTGATGTGCCGATAGATGTATTGTGCTGTACCTTTAACGCCTAAATTAGCCGCAATCTTGTTTTACGTTCTGTGAAATTTAGGCCATCATTTTCAGAAATGATTTGGTGAATTATATGCCAACACTCAAATAATCAGCAATGGCAATCCAATCATACCACTGCACTGGTTTGGTTTGAGTCTTCCCTTCCCCTCCCCTTGTCTGTTCTGCCTCGCGTTCTTGGCCGGATTGGGAGCTGAAGCCCTGACTGCCGGCTGCCCTCAGGCGAGGGTCACGTGACCGGCAACGGGTCAGGTGAACCGGTATGGTATACAAATATATTATGATATTTATATATATATAATATAATATATATATATTAACCCACCCACACCTTAAGCGTTTAACTAACTTAAATGTTAGTTGATCGCTCGTGAGTCGCGGAGGAAGGCCAGGAGAAGCGGGAATGTTCACTGTTCAGTGATCCGATCAGTTACAAAGCGCAATATCGTTTTTCGGCTACTTAATAATTTGAATGAATTATTTATAGTAAAATAAATCAAAGATTCTGTGTTGAAAGTGCGATAGACACAGACCAAGATTTCCGCCTGCAGTGAAAAACATTCATATAGACCAGAGACCTGAAGGTCTGACAGCCAGCCAAATGGTATGCCTGATCTCTGAACAAGTGTCAATTTTTATCGCATTTTCGTTTATTTTTCCATTTTGATATTCTTGTTAAATTCGGACCCGTTTATACTGGGACATTTTTACGAGCAATAACTTTGGTAAAAATACTGCTTTTTCATTTAGTTTGGTATCGTCCATACATGGTTTTGTCTTATATATTCCGTTTTTTAAACCTCATAGCTAAATTTTGTGGAAGATTTATTATTTATTTATTTATATTTTGAGTGGTAAAAACAAACAATGCCCAGAAGTTGAGATAGTCGTTTTGTACAAGATGTCATGTTTGTTCTGTTTGTGTTTTATGTTGTATTACAATTTGCTTTAAAACTCTATTTTCCAATATTTTAAAAACATTTATCATTTTCCATCCAAAAGGACATGACGTCATTTTGGGTGGAAAATCATTTCACACCTTCGCCTAAGGGGGGCTGATAAGCCCTCTGTTAACTTACAAACCAAGCAATATAGAGCAACGCGGTAAAAACCATCATGTTGCCTGTTCTGTGAGAAATCTAACGGTATGCAATTTGTAGGTTTCAGGTCAAAGGATGATCTTCCAGGTCAAGGGAATGTCCTCGACTTGATCACGTTCAAAATACCGATTCTGCTCTGTCAGAAAGAAAGCCCAAAAGTTAAAAATGTATAAATTGAAACAAAAATAAAAATTCCTAGACCATTTTTGTCTCACAAATACAGACAAGTTATTCATTTGTTTGATCCTGGTAAAAATGAAAAAGGGATTAAAAAATACATCATAAATTTCTTGCACATAAACCTCCTTGCACTTGCACTGGAGTCATCACTGATCACTCCAGTTACAAATTCACATATTGCTTTTGCAACTTGTTTTGGGTGTTGCCCATCCTCAGTTTTGTCTCATTTTTTAAATATTTTGAATTTGATTTTGTAGTGATTTTTTTTTAGTTTTAGGTAACAACAACCAAAATTTTCGAAAATCCGAGTTTGTCATTTTAAATAAATTTTTGTTTTAATCTTCGCCATTTTTTGTTATTTGCTGCAAAACCTTATTTTCTACGATTTTTCCCAAATATTTACCGTTTTTCCACCAACATGACGTCACTTAAATGTCATTTGCCAAGCGATTGAACTAATTTTAATGAAACTTTGCAATGTGCGTATAATTGTTGTTATGGCTTAGCTAGTGAAAATGTGAGCAAGATTCGCAGAATGTGTAAAAAGGTGCCTATTGCAGAAAAATATCACGGGGGCCGTTCAGGCCCCCCGCCCCCGTAAGGCGAGGGTTATAATGTTGTGATCTCCCAAACCCATGTACCATTTTCAGTAAAGTTTCATGAGAAGACCTAGAATTGATAGAACATGAGGTAATCCGAATTTACGTCGCTATCTGTACATAGTTTCAAGTTATTGATATAATTCGGGGGGTTAAATTTACCCTCCAGTGACGCTTGCGTAACCCTATCAATGCATTTTATACGTAAACAATCCTACATAATTGATAAAGTTATATTGCACACTAGCAATTTTGTCACACGGGGTTGGAAGCACACTACTGCATACCTATACGTCTTATAATTGTTATGGAACATAAATTTGCTGGCTGAACCCTTTTTCGAACATTGTATATTTAGCAGATATGAAACAATACAAGCTTGTAGTTAGTTAAAAGTGCATTACAAGTTACTCTTGTTTTTATCATAGTTATTTATATTACAAACTAGTAAAATGCATTCAGACTCAAACCGGTCTGAAGCGAAACACAGACATCATTACATACATCACAAACAACGCCAAAACCACAGCAAAGCACGACAGACGGCCACCAATCAACGTTTCGGTCCCTTTAACCGGGTAATCTGCTTATCTACATACCCTTGCGTACGGCAGAGTGAGCTTAAACCGGGTAATCTGCTGTAATCTACAGTACGCTGCGTACGGCAGGTAGCTTTAGCCAGGGTAATCTGCTGGTAATCTACATACCACTGCGTTACGGCAGGGAGCTTTAACCGGTAATCTGCTGGTAATTACATTACCCTGCACGGCAGGTGAGCTTTAAGCCGGAAATTGCTTGGTAATGCTACATACCCTGCGATACGGCAGGTGAGCTTTTAACGGGTAATCTGCTGTAATCTAGGCATGACCGCTGGCGTACGGCAGGTGAGCGTTTAAGCGGTAAGTCTGGCTGAGTAATCTAACATACGCGCTGCGTACGGCAGGTGAGCTTTAACCGGGGTAATCTTGCTGGTCTTTTCTTTTTATACATACCCTGCGTTTACGGAGGTGAGCTTTAAACGGGGTAATCTGCAGGTTAATATAATTACCACCTGCGTACGGCAGGTGAGCTTTACACGGATATTGCTGGTATCTACATACCCTGCGTACGGCAGGTGAGCTTTAACCGGGTAATCTGCTGTAATCTACATACCCTGCTACCGGCAGGTTGAGCTTTAACGGTAATCTGCTGGTAATCTACCGATACCCTGCGTACGGCAGGTGAGCTTTAACTGGGTAATCTGCTGGTAATCTACATACCCTGCGTACGCAGGTCGAGCTTTAAACCGGGTAAATCTTGCTGTAATCTACATACCCTGCCGTACAAGCAGGTGAGCTTTAACCGGTAATTGCTGGTAATCTTACTACCCGTGGTATGGCAGGTGAGCCTTTAACCGGGCTAATCTGCTGGTAAATCTACAACCCTGCTTACGGCAGGGTGAGCGTTTAACCGGGTAATCTGCTGGTAATCTACATACCCTGCGTACCAGAGTGAGCTTTAACCGGGTAATCTGCTGGTAATCTATAACAACCCTGCGTACGGCAGGTGAGCTTTAACCGGGTAATCTGCAGGTAATCTACATACCCTGCGTACGGCAGGTGAGCTTTAAACGGGTAATATGCTGGTAATCTACATGCCCTGCGTATGGCAGGTGAGCTTTAACCGGGTAATCTGCTTGTAATCTACATACCCTGCGTACGGCAGGTGAGCTTTAACCGGGTAATCTGCTGGTAATCTACATACCCTGCGTACGGCAGGTGAGCTTTAACTGGTATCTGTGGTATCTACATACCCTGCGTAGGCAGGGGAGCTTTACCGGGTAATCTGCTGGTAATCTACATTACCCTGCACAGCAGGTGAGCTTTGAACCGGGTAATCTGTGGTAAGTTCTACATACCCTTGCGTACGGCAGTGAGTTTAACGGGTAATTCTTGCTTGTAATCTACATTACCCTGCGGTACGGCAGGTGAGCTTTAAGCCGGTAATCTGCTGGTAATCTACATACCCTGCGTACGGCAGGTGACTTTAACCGGGTATCTGCTGGTAATCCTACATTACCCTGCGTACAGCAGGTGAGAGCGACGCTGACCATCAGTGCGCTCTCTGCGGTCACTAATTTGATTAGTGCGAGGAACGTTGGCCGGACAAACAACTGGAAGCGGTGCGGTTTTCCGGCGGGAACTCAGTCGTTAGTGGGGTGGGTGCCTTGCGCGACGGCGGTGGCCTGTTGATGACGTCACCGGTCACGTGGACGATAGCTCCGCTCTGTTCAAAAGTCGAGAGAAGTTTCTGTGAGTGGATGTTTGATATATAGGTACATGTGAATTGACCAGTAGAGCGGCATAATAGAAGTTGACCAAGCGGGACGTTTTCAGTCGTTCCTCAAGATGCATGAAACAAATTCAAGCAAATAGGTGGAGTATACTTTAAGACTTGATATACGGTGGAACAGCGTGGGCGTGTATGTTGTCTACGCCCATATGTGTGTAAAGGCAGCTAATAGTTTCCCTAGCCTGGATACAAAATCTCAGCTCAATAGACCCAGCAGTTTCGGGATATAAAATAGGGGTTCGCAAGTGCACGTGTGCACTGCCACTGCCGATTCCTCATGTGGTAGTGTGCCTGTCAGAAGCAGCACACTACATTCCATCCGAGTCGTCTCACTAGCTTATGAGATATACCATGGTGGGTAATTGGGGACGCTTATCTATTGCTCGCGCTCACGAGCACTGAAGTTTAAAACTCAATTTGCTATGGTATATATGGCGTATCATTGCCTCTTGACTGCACCTAATTTGATCAAGTTTGATAAAGTCGTTTTATAATTAGACGCGATTTTCGGAGAGCTTTGCTAAGTGTGCCTTCTATTAGGTAAATGGCTGCACGTGCTGGTCTTTAACGAGCAAAAAATGCAAAAGGCAAAAAATGACGCGCTTTTTAGCACTTTGTTCGACTGATATGTGTGCAGGATGTACCACGCACCAGGTTGCACCTCACTCACTGCAAGTGCAGGTCATAACTCTTACTAAGTCACATCGCCTGCGATGACAACGACGCGTGCTGATGCACAGTCTCTCAAACGTCCTCCTGATTAGTGTTCTTCCAACTATAGAAAACGATATTTGATTCGTTGTCGAGCTTGATTTCCTCTATTTATGGCCCGACTCGTTGTGTGTATAGAATGTGCTCCACAATAATGGAAATATTGGCACAGAAAATTATTCGCCATGCACGTCGAGTTACTTTGGCTGCTTGAACGTGCAACACATATTTACCAGCCATTCATTTTGAATTCCTTAGTAGCGTACCCGGTTAACGGGCCGCCATTGGCAGCACATGGAAAGGATATCTAGACAATCAGCTGCAGTTTATATGACATGGAATGCATCAACGAAAGGACAAGCCGTCAAATATAATAGCCGTTTTGGTTGATTGACTGACTTAAATCCGCATAGCACCATCAGAGCTCAGGGATGGTATCTGCAATGTTTCCATGTTATGTCAATCCTGCAAAGATGGCTGATTAATGACTTATGGAGGTACGTGATCCATTCCTGAATGGGATAAGAATGTGACAATTTATTCCAAAATAGCAAGCAAGTGTAATGTGATTTTTTTTTCAATAATGTGTTAGTATGTTCATTTTCCATGGTGCGCGCTCTCTTTCTTGACTAGGTATATCTACTATAATTTAGATAACTTGTTTCTGCACAGGTCTAAAGAGATGCTAGTTAAACAGGTAATAATGAGAGCTTAGGAAAGAGAGCGAGAGAAAGAGCGAGGGAGCGAGAGAGTGGAGGGCGAGAGAGCAAGAGAGCAAGAGAGCAAGAGAGCAAGAGAGCAAGAGAGCAAGAGAGCAAGAGAGCAAGAAGAGCAAGAGAGCAAGAGAGCAAGAGAGCAAGAGAGCAAGAGAGCGAGAAGAAAACGGACGAGTATTTACGAGAGAACTGAAAGAACGAGAGAACGATGAGAGCGACCCGCAGAGGCGAGAGCAGCGAGACAGAGCGAGAGAGCGAGAAGACAGAGACGAGGAGATCCGTTCGAGAGAGCGGAAGGAGCTCGAGCAGAGAAGAAGAGAGCGAGAAGAGCGACGAGAGCGAACGAGAGCGAGGAGAGCGAGAGAAGCCGTAGAAGCGGGGACGAGCGAGAGAGCGAAGAGCGAGAGCGAAAGAGACGAGAGAGCTGAGAGAGCGACGAGAGGCGATGAGAGCGAAGAGCGAGAGAGCGAGAGAAGCGAGAGAGAGCGAGAGATCGAGAGACGAGAGAGGCGAGGAGCGAGAGAGCGAGAGCCAGAGAGAAAGCGAGAGAGCGGAAGAGCGAGAGAGCGAGAGAGGCCGAAGAGGCGAGAGAGCGAGAAAGCGAGATAGAGCGAGAGAGCGAGAGAGCGAGAGAGCGAGAGAGCGAGAGGCGAGAGAAGCGAGAGAGAGTCGCAAGGAGAACGAGAGAGCGGAGAGAGCGAGAGAGCGAGAGAGCGAGAGAGCGAGAGAGCGAGAGAGCGAGAGAGCGAGAGAGCGAGAGAGCCGGGATGACACCAGCAGCGTCCCGAGTTAGCACGCTGGAGCGCGGCGGTGGTGGCGGTGATGGCCAGTCCCGAGTTAGCACGCTGGAGCGCGGCGGTGGTGGCGGTGATGGCCAGTCTCGTACTGCCGTCATCTCTCACCGTCCGCTGGCAGGCGGATTCCTGGCGCGTTACGCGTGCCCCGCGCTGGCTACGGTCGGCCTGTCGCATGTGGGAACAGCGACAGGAATCTCACCGACCGCGATAGAATCTTAAACCCCAGCGCCGACGAGCGGCGCGGCTCCCATTGGCCGGCGACCACTTAGACGTATTGTTTGCACAACTTGTTATGACATTCATATGCGATGATATCGCAGCGCAGAGCCGCCGGATCCGGCCGCTAGATGGCAGGCCGGTCGCGTGCGGTGCGACTACGCGGGACGGGACCGGCGACACATCGGATCGGTATCGCTTCAGCTCGGACTCCAGTTCAGAAACTCGGCTCGGACCTCGGATAGTAGCTCGGAAAGGGGCTCAGGTTGATCCCAGGGTCGTCTCGGGACGGTCCTGCGGTGGAAGGACGGAGAGAGAAGGACGTATGCACACCGGCAGCGTTGCAGACAAGGACGTGAGAGTCCAACCGAGCAGTACGCCCGTCTCCGCGATGAGCCTCGCGCACCTCAAACACGCCACCTATGCTCGTGTTGTGTAGAGAATGGTCGGCTGGAGAAGGCCCGGAATGCTCGCGCCACATATCATGTGTCTTTAGACGGCATGAAATAAGAGACATTTTGACAGGTTCATGAATCACAGTCGCTGGAGCAATCGGAGGTCGGCATTGGGAAGGGTTCTTACCTGGGGATGAAAGAGTTAGGTATGCCACTTACGCAAGTTTCGTGCCGGTAGGATTCGATATTTTATCCAAAGCCACTCGCCAGCTGACCAAAGAAATGTTATCAATGTTTAATGTTCTCGAGGAGAAATGCGGATACATGGATTCGCTTATTGGATCACAATCCCAGCCATAAATATGTTTGGACCTTACTCAGTGTGGTAAGTGTTACAACATGCTGATTGCCTGATTCGCTGATTTATTGTTTTATGTCTCAATTTATGTCCTTATGCAAAGCTAAAAGAGGTCAGGAGCTTCTTTGTGGCAGCCACAGCTCCAATAGAATCAGTAATGAATAGTGATTACCACTAGTCGCTTGTTCAATGAAGAAGAATGTTATGGCCCAATGAAACTTAAATCTTTAAACAGTTAAGCTCTTTTAGACTACGAATTTTGTTGAATGGTGCGTATATTCATTCAATTTCACAATTGTCTGTCTTCGAACCGCAAGAAATGTCAGAACGCGAATCCTCACAGGCCACAAGCTGAATGTGATCGATTACATTTTCAGATTTTCACGTTTTATGAACTGCTCCGAACTTAGATTCGTGAACAAATATTACCGACATTTACGCTCTTGTGCTCGATGTGACTATGCCGGGGCTGATATATAGCAGCATAAGTCGTTGCAACACCCAAATCAGCTGCCTTCTCCACACTCGCTCGAGACCACCTGCAGCCTAAACTCAGAGCACAGGAGCTGCCTGAACGGCCAGCATGACGACATATCTCGAATCTCACTGGCATTTAGCTGTCTCAGTGACTCACGTTATAAACCTCACGTGCTCCATCCGGTAAAGGCAGGATCTGCTTCATCCTGCCAGTAGTGCTCCGCGCCGTAACATCACGGAAGAGAAGTCGGGTCTATATGCACATGTCCGTTCTCAGCGCGGAGTGTGGGCTAAGCAGTATTTCCATGGTATTTCAGGGCACAGGCTTTATGGAAAATTAGTAAAGCCAGTGGGCGGTACCATTGGGGGGCCGCGTCGGGTGCTCGCACACGGCAGGATGATCACCATGGAAGGTAGACCGCGCGGCTCAGGGTTCGGGATCGCAATATACAAAGTTTGTGATTAATACGCTCAGGTCGCAACACCGGAAACGTGACCTTGCGTTTGGAATTCGCATCTCGCCTACTATGGCAGTCTGAAAGCATGCCTTATTGGGTCTGCAGGTAGTATGGATGGATTGGGGCCAAGGCATGCAAATGTGGCAGGTAAATGATACGAGTTCAACAAGATCCATACGTGAAAAGCATCGGATTTTTTATTATCCCTTAATCTTGAGTCGTAACTGTGAGGGAGAATCCTATTGAAGCTTTGTATTGAGAACCCTCTTTTTGGTTAATGCTAAGGTATATAATCGACGTTCAAGAGGCAATACATCCCATGGATAACAAATATGTCAGAAATTTAGTTGAATCACCCTTGTAGACGTAGTTAAGGGTGTGTGCTAACCCCCTATTGCCTTTTGCAAGAGAATAATTATCTTTCCTTATGCGAACCGTTTCGTGGGCAATCGAGTTCTTAACAGTTCGTCGTCAAGCAAACGACACAAATTCCAGTCCCCACCAATCCAAGGCTATTGCGCAGTAGAAGCTCAGATATCCTTTTTGCGACATGTTTTCTTTACGAGCTCGTGTGGACTCGGACCTTTCGATATCAAGACGGAGAAATCAAAAGTCCGAAAAAAATAAAAAACACTACCTAACACTCTATTTTGATTATGCTCCGTAAGAGGAGATGGTCGATATTCTAGGGAGCGTCCAAACTTTTCTCGCCTGGGGTGAAAGGATTTTCAATCTCGATTTGGAATTCCGCTAATTACCGGGGCGCCGGCAGTGGTATAGACCGCATTTCCGAGGATCTATGTTTCGTCGCGCAAGTTTCCGCATCTTGACACCTTCGACTCAGCCAATCTAGCCAATGAACTCCCACCAACCCAAAATATAAATTATCTCCTAAGATAACATCACCAGCATTTTTCTTATTGAATATGGGCATATTAAGCTACTAAAAGGAGGGCAATAACATATTCAAAGACTAGTTTTTGGAGAAATTCCAAGAAAAGACCTTGTGACCCTTTCTGGGACCCTTGACCTTGACATTGGAAACAACGCAGTGAAAATAATATTGTTTTATATTTCTATCATATACATTTGTAAGTTGTCTTTACACAGCAAGATAATTGGAGATAGGTATTTTCTATGAATGTACCTTTAAATTGCTCAAAATAAAACGTTTTTCTCTTTTCACCAGCACAAAATGATCAATACAGGGTCTGCCGAAATTAGGGTAACGCTATTGACATCTGAGAGGACCTGCACCAAATCAAAATAAATAATTACTCCAATGACATTTATTTTTCCAGACATACACACCAGGACATCACGTCTGCAGCTACCCAAAAGTTATTTCCCGAATATCCCTTCCAGAAAATCCTACCTCACTCTCGCTACACAGACCCTGAAGACTATCTTCAGACACATGCTATATCTTGAATGTGTGCTTGTCCATGTTGTGCCAGCACCTCCGTATGTCAGACTTCAGCGACTCAAGGTTTGGGTGAGAGACATTGCACACCTCGGCCTCCGAATGCGCCCAGGTAGAGAAGTTCAAGGGGATGAGGTCGGGTGATGACGGGGCCCACAACTCCTGTGTCCTGACGTTCGTCATCTTCGACTTCAAGAACTATTGAGTTTTCTCGGCCGTGTGTGCAGGGGCACCGTTCTGCTGGAACCCGTACTTGCCGTCATGGTGCGCACGACGTATCCAGGGCCAGACGAGCTGCCCTAGAACTCCCTGTTGATCTTCTCGTTGGCACCTGTGATCGCTGAACGTCGCCAACGTTCTTCTCGGATTCGCTCTGATGACCCTTTTCACCTTCTGAATGGTCTGGGTCTTTTTGTTGTTTTCTCTCTTCCTTCCCTGGCCTTTGGCTCTCTCAAAATTTCCTCTCTGATTCAGCATGTCTCGGGGCATTTGTATACGCTTTCTTGACGCGTTCAGCGCATTTGATACGGCACCGGTGCCGTTCCCGCGCAGAGACCGGTTCGCTATAAGGTCACCCAACCCATGTCACCGCATGCTTACGAAAGACCCTGGGCGATAATAATTTAAATTGTATCGTTCTGAACCACGAGCGAACTATAGAACGAAATTCACGTATCGTAGCTTGCGTGGGCGCCTCTCAAGTGAAGAAGGTAACTCAGATAAGTGTATGTGTTTCCCTAATGTTCTGGCGGACCTGTATTCCATGTTGGTTTTAAAATTGTGAAGTTTCTGTGTCACTCAAAGGTTTTAGGTTCAATATAAGCCACTTGGAGGTTAAAGGTTTAGTGAATGTAGTTGATGTCCCCGGTGCCATTGTTGCTCAGTGACCTCTGCAAGGTCCGCTGAGGTCATCTGAGGTCATCAGGAGCATTTAGTCAATAGTTTTTAATATTATAATTATAGAGACGTGCAAATGAAATCACTGTGTTTTAATTTTTCATTCGCGTCGCCCGATATGCAACATGACCTACCTGGGTTAACAGATGACGTTGACCTTTGGTCAAATTTATAATTTTACCTAAACAGGTCATTACTAACATGTTTCGAAGCGCCTTAACGATAAAAATACGATGGTATTACAATATTTTATATATAGATTCAATATATAAATTGTTATGCACGAACATCTTTGAGTTGTTCGTTATTGCTCGTGAATAACTTTTTGTTGATTGAACATATGTAGATAAAAAAATAACACCATTGTGTTTGTATCGTCAAAGCAATTATAATTATGTTAATGGTGACCTGGTAAGGTGAACATAAAAATTTGACCTCAGGTCAAGGTCATTTGGTGACCTAGGTAGGTCATGCTGCATATGGGGCGGCACGACTCGACGAGACAAACACAGGGGTAGTATTGTCACGTCTCCATCTTTATTCTTTCAATAGCTATTCGTAAAGAAGCGCTGATAACCTCAGATGATCTCAGCTGACCTTGCAGACGTCATTGAGCAGCAACTGCACATGGGTCGCTAAGAAATTAACCCAAATTAACCTTCGAGTGGCTCATATTGCAACCTAAAACCATCGTGTCATACAGAAGCCACAACAAATGTAATCATGGAACAATTACAATATTTTTGTGTTGGTGAAAAGAGAAAAAAGGCGTTATTTTGAGCAATTTAAATTACATTAATAAAAAATACGTACCTGCAATTGTGTCCTGTGCAAAGATAAGTCACCGAAGAATATTATACAAAAATAAAGACAAATCAAATTACTTTCACTGCGCTCGTTTCAAAGTCAGGTCTTTACTTCGGTAGCCGAAACTCCAAACGAGCTGAAGCCTGCCCAGCGTGAAGTGGTGCCCCAGACAACTCCTATAGTGGACTTTGATCGAAATCGAAGATGTGGGATTTTGCCCCCTTGTCGATCTGTCCTGGAATGCCCAATCGCTATGGTTTTCAGTTATCTTTTCACCCCATAATCTCTTATCTAAGCAATGCTTGTATTAAAACTATGTTGAATTAAAACTCTAACAATTGTTGACTTTCTGTCGTCACGCTCCTGCTTCGGCTGAGAAGATGCAGGTTTATTTATTCAAAACATGTGAATGTTCATTATTCCTGTTAGTTAATGGCTGAGGGTGGTTTAGGATGGTCCAAAAGATGTGGGTTTTGAATGGTTCCCCCCTTTGGTGTTCATAGGTTTGATCGTTGTTTCAAAGTGCTAGGACGCCAGGCCCCGGTGTCCAGCTACGATAGCTTATTATTGTTATCAGAGAAGGACTCGGGGAGCCAACCGTTCAGAATGGAAGCAAATTCGCTCCTCAGCAAAAATGTTTGTGTGAACCGGGGGGGGGCGTCAGCAGAAACTCATTTGTTAATAGTGTAAAATTGTTTTGCTCAGGGGGAGTGCATCGACCCCGTTGGATCCCCACCCTTGACTGAGTCCCTGCCCGAGGACAGAGGCGCAACCAAGGTTTCGCACTGCGGGGGGAAGGAGCATCACGATTGATGGGCGCCTCTCCTGTGCGCGAACATTTGAAGGTGCCACTCGCGAGTGGCAGTGGGCGCCCCTCGAGGTCGTAAGCGTCGGCGGCGTCGTAAAGCGTTCGGGCGCACCCAGTTTATACGGAATGATGATTCCCTTTAAGACTGGAGATAAGAAGCCATCAACTGCGCCTCCTCGAAAAACTCGAAAACAAATTTGCATACCTGCCCGAGGGCTCCAAACAGACAAAAGTTGGCCCAAAGGGTGAGCAGTCTCCTTGACTACCCCCCCCCCTTTTGATTGCGCACCGAATTGGTAAAGTAATGCTTTTGGACCTAAGTAATAACTATTACACCTTGGGCATGTGATATAAAGTGGTGAAAATTAGCAATGTTTTATTTTACAAATATTTTTAACAGATAGTCATATTGAGTATGCATTTTTATGCTGGGATTACATTTGCATTTTGTGTATTTATTAAAATAAGAACTAAGGGCTTGCAAACAAAACAAGAAGTCTCCCAAGAAGTTGCCCCGGCCACGGCTGGGGCTGCCGGGGTGAGTTCTCCCTCCATGCGTGTGTTCGAAAGAAGGAACCTGATCCATCTAGGTCTGTCTCCTACTAGCATCTATGGCATGCACGTCCCACCAGTCATGTAGGTCCTGACATGACCCTGACCCCGATTGACACGCCGTTAAAATAAGTGCACTCAAAACTCGAATAGAGCACTAAAAGGATTGCTACTAGCCGTTTTCACGAAGGATTTATTCACCGGGAACATCGTCATCGGTTGAGGTGATGAAGTGGACAGAACATTTACCCTGGACCGTACATTCTTGAATGGGTTTTGGCATAAATGGTATTGGGATAAAACTAAGATAAGAGCACATCTTTATTATTATATGTATATATTACAAATTTATATAACTTTTTAAAGAAAGTCTGTCTGTCTGTCTGTCTGTGTTTTGCCAACTGAGTTTTTCGTTAAACCTATCATAATTGCGACATGCTATGTAGTTTCGACACATTAGCATTGAATAGTATCTAAGAAATCATTTTGCAGATCGCATGACAACATGGGTGCATATTATTCTGCTCCCTACATTTCCCAAAATCAAATCGTCCTCCTACAAGTAAAGATAATGTCTGACTGCTAGAAAAAATAACACGACACAACTTCCACCGATAATACCGCCGTCCGACCTCCGATGAGCGGAACTTGTACTATACGCAACCAACGTGGCAGCGACACCTATAGCACGGAGAAGGGGCTTAGCAGTAAACGTAGAAAATATAACCGTTCGCACCGAAATGAAAAGTCTTTGTCACAAACCACGATCCCTTGACGGGTGAGTACCTCGGTAATATGACGAATAAAAAACGTACAAATGCAGTCTGTATGCATAGATCGTCCAGCGGAGCGGACGATTTAGCACTAGTATGTATGTGATATAAAACGGTAATAGTTAATCATTTAAATGGTTCTGCTTCATCGTAAGACAATGACATTTCCTTCGAAGGGTATCTGTAGCGAGGTGTGCAGAAAAGCGACGAGTTCTTCACTTTTCGCAACTTAGAGTAATTAGATGGAATTGGGCTCCGGTGCATTTACGTTCTGATAAATGGCTCCTTAAAGACAGCTCTACTCTCACACGCTGCGGTGCATAAAGCCGACATTAAAGTAAATGATACGCGCGAGTGCAGTGCACTGCGCTGCAACCATCTCGGCGCTGGCGATAATTAACAACTTGATATGCTGCTGGGCAGCAGCCGTGTTCAATTCATAGCGTCTGGAATAATCTGTACAATCTGAATCCATTTAACGTTAGTAATTAGATCTCAGTTTACCATCGCTGCTCTTAAGAAAATGAAGTGTATTTATGTAGATTGATGACGTTCGGCCGGAGCTGGATATCAAACACGTATTGCAGTTCTACTGTCGCATAATTATTGCGTTCTCACCAAATGCCACAAACAATGACAGTGAGTTCTAATATAATCAAGGCACATCAAGATTCACAGAGTTCTCAGAGCACGCGCCTCACCAAAACCGGCGCCTACGAAACGCCATGCCGCTATTCGCTATATATTCGCACATTTCAAATCACGTACAGCTCCACGACGGCCGCCAGCGACCCACCGACCACAGCTAAGCAGGCCACGACGCCCCTGCTCGGGCGCGAGCGAGCGATCACACCGCGTTACAAACTGCGCGGCACAACTCGGCCTCAGGCCGGACAAGTTCCGCAGTGTCCCAGCACCGCCGTCGCCACCGCCACCGCGGAGACGCCCAGGCGCCTCGCGGAGCAGCGGCGCCGCGCGACGATCACAGCGCTGGTGCGGCGGGCGGCTCGGCGGCGACACCAGCGCCTCTAGCGGATCACCGGCAAAAGTGGAGCGTCTCAAGCACGGTGCACTCGTCGCAGATCACCTCGCAGCACCACTGGAAGCGGCAGTTACAGTTCTCGGTGACGTTCATCTGACGCGTGTTGTAGCCGCGGCCGCAGCACAGCTCGCGACAGTTGCCGGAGGCGCGGTTGCAGCGACGGCCGCGCGTTCCCAGACTGCCCTGCGCGCGATTTGCGCTGCAGAAGTCCGGTCCGCGCTCGGCGAAGATGAGCGTGTTCCGCGGCGGCGTGGGCTGGCCCTCGCTGGCAGACAGCAGGCTCTTGCCGTCGTTGGCTGGCACGACGCGCGCTGCCTTGTCGTAGCTGGCCAGCAGCATCGAGCCGACGTCGTGGAACAGCGGCATCTTTCGCCAGCAGGTTCGCAGCGTGCAGGAGCCGGACAGGCCGTGGCACTTACAGACGACCCGCATATGCCGCCGCACCGCCTGAGGGCAGAGAGATCAGACGGGGTCAGACGGGGTCAGACGGGGTCAGACAGGGTCAGACAGGGTCAGACAGGGTCAGACAGGGTCAGACGGGGTCAGACGGGGTCAGGCAGAGAGAGGTCACACTGGGAGAGGTCCGACAGGGAGAGGTCACACAGGGAGAGGTCATACGGGGAGAGGTCACACGGGGAGAGGTCACACGGGGAGAGGTCACACGGGGAGAGGTCACACGGGGAGAGGTGATACGGGGAGAGGTCACTCGGGGAGAGGTTACACGGGTAGAGGTTACACGGGGAGAGGTCACATGAGGAGAGGTCTCACGGGGAGAGGTCACATGGGAGAGGTCACATGGGACGAGTCACAACGGAGAAGAGGTCACATGGGAGAGGTCACATGGAGAGATCGTCATCACTGGAGAGAGCGTCCACATGGCTCGGGAGGTCACTACGGGGGAGGGCCACAGTCTGGGAACGCAAAGGCTCTGCACCTCGGTAAATGAGCGGAAAAGTTCTGAGCAACCGTTCTACGACATACACACGCGAGAGAGACAACTGCGGCCCAGGGTCTGGCGCTCAGAGTGCTAAGTAGCCCCTGTACACGCAACGAGCCATACCTGCACGGAATAAGGAATGCATGTGGCAGTACACATTAACATGGCAGTTACATGGCAGTTACTGCCATGTTACATTAACCTGGCAGTTACATACTTGACGACTGAACAGAGCCAGCCCCTGTGAGGCACGTACGAAGCTCTGGGCTTAATGTTTCCAGTTTTTGTCGCACCTTTCCCCTCAGATGAACTGGAACTATTAAGGTATGAAATAATAGAGACATGGGCTCCACCAGAGGGACGGGGGACATGCCACCCCATTGTCTGCATATTATTTTTAGGCCGATGTTCCTATGGCCCCTTGAAATAATTGTCTATAGAATGCTGGTGTCCTCTCAACTTTTGGAACTTTTGACAAAGCCTCTGTAGCTTTCTTTGCCGCGTATTTATTATTTATGACCGGTCTTACTGGATAAAATGTCGGCAGTGCCTTCTTCCTAATTTTATATCAGAATACAATGATTATTTCAGATTCTTTTTGGCTTCTACCTAAGACCTTTTGCTAATTTGACATAGGATTTGCTGTTACTTTCATATTTATAGCCATGCTCCTGTAGAACGTTTTTCATTTACATAACGAGCCATTATGAATAACTGTGGTTGAATTTAAAAATGCTTGCTTCAAAATGGCACGATTTTTCTTCGCTCACATGACCATATCATTTAGTCATATATCCGACATAGCCTGGAATGTCTCCACCCATTATTGCATTTCCGCCGGAAGTAAACACGATGCAGTATTACCAGTATGCTATAAATTGTATTTACCGTCCAAAGCGATTTCAGCAATTTCATATTTAACTGTATGGAATTCACCTCACCTACCCACAAGATACTGGGAGTGCAATTTGGTCCCCTTGTCATTTACTCGCCAAATCTCGTAAATAACTTATTCCAATGTTTCCATCGAATAGTTGACAAGTCCACTAGAAACTAACCATCAGCAAGAAGTCACGTAAGAATGAAGACATATTCTACATATGTGTTGCAAAATACGGTGACATTGAACAATATGTAGGCACCGAATGATCTTTATTTGTGATTTTTTTTTGTGTAAGTATTCTTCAGCTAATTTTAAATTTAACATTCCAATTTTCGATCACATGACTACCTCGTGCAGCTTTAGTGGACGCGACAGCGGTACACGGCTGTCGCCGGACGGAGAAGTACTGACAGCAGTCTCCACCAGCCGCTATCATCATTTACCAGGCGTCCCACGTGACATTTACCATCATTTACCAGGCGTTCCACTTGACATTTACCAGGCGTCCCACGTGACATTTACCAGACGTCCCACGTGACATTTACCAGGCGTCCCAAGTGACATTTACCAGGCGTCCCAAGTGACAAATTTACCAGGCGTCCCACTTGACATTTACCAGGCGTCCCTCGTGACATTTACCAGTCGTCCCACGTGACATTTACCAGGCGTCCCACTTGACATTTACCAGGCGTCCCTCGTGAAATTTACCAGGCGTCCCTCGTGACATTTACCAGCCGTCCCACTTGGCATTTACCAGCCGTCCCACGTGACATTTACCAGGCGTCCCACTTGACATTTACCAGGCGTACCACTTGACATTCACCATGCATCTCACTTGACATTTACCATGCGTCTCACGTGACATTTACCAGGCGTCCCACTTGATATTTACCAGGCGTCCTTCGTGACATTTACCAGCCGTCTCACGTGACATTTACCAGGCGTCCCACTTGACATTTACCAGTCGTCCCTCGTGACATTTACCAGGCGTCCCACTTTACATTTACCAGTCGTCCCTCGTGACATTTACCAGGCGTCCCACTTGACATTTACCAGGCGTCCCTCGTGACATTAACCAGCCGTCCCACTTGCCATTTACCAGGCGTCCTAATTGACATTTACCAGCCGTCCCACTTGAAATTTACCAGGCGTCCGGCGTCGTTGTTGTGCAGCATGACGAGAGTCTTGACGTCGGCCTTCCTCCGGAACAGAGCCTCCATGAACTGCCGCGCCTTGCGGTAGCCGTAGTGGACGTTGTCGCCGCAGCCACCCCACGTCCAGTCCGGGTGGACGGTGGGAGAACGCACCGTGGTCGGCACCTCTGCGGAGGGGAGAGCTCGTTAGTGAGAGGGGTGATGAGGAGCGCGACGTTGCCTCAACTGACGTCCCACGGCCACTCCCACCCGGTGACGGTGGGAAACGCACCGTGTGGCACCTCTGCGAGGGGAGAAGCTCGTTAGGTGAAGAGGGTGATTGAGACGCGACGTTGTCCCACTGAACGCCCCACGGCCACGTTCCAGTCCGGTGTGGAACCGGTGGGAGAACGACACCGGTGTTGGCAACCGGTCTGCGGAGGAGAGAGCTCGTTAAGTGAGAGGGGTGAGAGGAGTCGCGAACGTGTGTCTCCCAACTGGACGCCCCACGGCCACGTCCAGTCCGGGTGGACGGTGGGAGAACGCACCGTGGTTGGCACCTCTGCGGAACGAGAAGAGAGCTGGCCAGTGAGAGGGCTGTTGATGAATACGATGCAATGGAGTGATGATGGGTAAAATGTGAATAAAATGTTTATCTACGTATAAGCAAAAATGACACATCAAGCAGCGTTAACATCACATAGATATTAGACACAGAACTAGTTAACCAAACAGGGAACAACAAGCATACGAACATAATATAGCTGTCCTGCTATTTTCATTCATGGAGCAACGTACCACCATTCACAAAAATAACGGATGTGCGAGCTGCATTTGGATATCATTAGTGCAACACTTCTTCCCTTCCCGGTACCACCAACACACCACAGTGACGAGCGTCGTCTGTCGCCATCAACACACCGCCAGCGACAAGCGTCGTTTGTCGCCATCAACACACCGCCAGCGACGAGCGTCGTCTGTCGCCATCAACACACCGCCAGCGACGAGCGTCGTCTGTTCCTATGAATCACAGCGACCGGCGCGGTGCTGACTAGTCAACCGACCCGTCCACCGGGCCGAATCACCTCACACCGCCGTCCCTCGTCATCAGCGTCCCACCTCTGCGCTACACGCCGCCCCGCTCCCGCCGGCTCTCGTCAGCACCGCCGCTCCCCGCCTCAGCTTCCTGGCTCAGCACACACGCCGCCCCGCCCCAGCTTTCTGCATCAACGCCGCCCCGCTCCGCCCCGACTCAGCATCACACGCCGCCCCGCTCCGCCCCACCTCTGCATCACACGCCGCCCCGCTCCGCTCCGGCTCTGCATCACACGCCGCCCCGCTCCGCTCCGGCTCTGCATCACACGCCGCCTCTCTCCGCTCTACCGGCAGTGTTTAGCCACAGGGCTCACACCCGACGCGAGCAGACACGAGCTAATGACTGAATCAAGGCGCGCCGCCCAGTGTCGGGTGTTACCGCGGCTGCGACTGGACAGCGCGGATTAGCGGCGGCAGATCGGCGTGGTGATGCCGCCGCGGAAAACAGCGCCGGACAAGCCACTGTGGCTTGTAGGACACGTGTCCAGATGTCGATACGGTCAGCTAACGGACGGCGAACAGCGCGGCGAAATTGGCCAGTGTCACGCGATCGAGCTGCTGCTGTGGTTTGGAGACAGGTGAGAATCGGCAGCAGACGGATAGTGAATAGGTTATTTTACTCGGATTCAGTGATAGCATGATTGTTTTGTATGCTTTGACAGTTATGTCAAGCTTTGTTTGAATGCATTGTGTGCAATCATGGTGCACCTACGCCAGTGGCGCTGCAACGTGAGGGTGGATTGGGGGGCAAGTGGGGCAGCTTGCCCCATCCTCCGATTGGGAACCCCCTGAGATCGATACAGATCAGAGGAGATTTTGAGGTCGGGAAAAATGGCGGTAGGTTGACCAGTGACCACGTCCAGAGGCTTGCTCCTCGACACTACATATCCTATTTTTACCCGTGGGATTCCGACGAATCTTTTGAAAATTGTTGTGTATCTGTGATCCCGATCCCGATTAATCCTGGATATGCAAAAACTGATACTAGCCGTTTTCACGAAGGACTTTATTTACCGTGTAATTGGGGCGATTGGGGCGATTGGGGGCAATTGGGCAGTTTGGTTTAAATGGGGGGGCAGTGAGCTATGGCCACGTGACACGGTGTTAGGTCCAAAAATGTCTTTAATTTCAAAATGCAAAAATTCGAAAATTATGCCCCAAACCCCCATTAAACCAAAACGCCCCAATCGCCCCAATCGACCCAGGCGTCCCAAAAGCCCCAATTACCCGGTAAACAAAGTCCTTCATGAAAACAGCTACTATGATGTCAGTAGATCAGAGATCAAGTTTCTTTGCTGGATCCGTTTTTGGGGTCCGCACGCATATGTTGTAGGTATAGGGACGTAGCCAGGGGGGGCACAGGAGGGAGTATGTCCTCACTCCTGTGCAAAAAATACATTAGATAGTAGCCGTTTTCACGATGGCTTATTTTGCGCGAAATGTTTTAAAACATTTTAAAATGTTTTAAAATATTTTAATGTAGTAGCCTGTCTTTTCACGATGGACTAATTTGCGAGAAATGTTTTAGCCCTCGCCCTACGGTCCCATAGGGCGAGGGTTAAAACATTTTTTGTAAATTAGTCCATCGTGAAAGCGGCTACTACTAAAACATTTAAAAACATTTCGCGCAAAATAATCCATCGTGAAAACGGCTAATATGTGATTCTCTGACGACCCGACTCTATACCCCCGCGGTCACAAATACATGACTGAGGACCAAAATTTGATTCTTGCACTGACGTGCCCCCTGATAAAAATTATGTTGTCTCCCCGACCTGAAAATTATTGCGACGCAACTGACCTACGCATATGCAGAACCAAGAAACTCTCATGGGAATATTACACCTGACTCTACCGCAACTGACCTACGCATATGCAGAACCAAGAGCTCTCATGGGTTGCATACATTTTAAAGCCACCATAGATCTTATCAGTTTGCAGTATTTGACTCACATCTATCAACTCGATGAGATACAGATATAACATGTCACCTGACGGGCGGTGTCCGTTAAAGGGACACTGCCACCTTAACAATTATATTTAGTTGAGATAGGCCTCCAAATTTTGGCTAGCTTGGCATTTAAATTATGTATAGTATAAGTTAAAGACAAACCACCGAGGTCCGAAATCACAAAGAAATTTGAGTTGATTTTGACATCTGTAAAATCCCCAGTCCCCAGTGTATTTGAATGGGTGACCAGGGGTCCGATGAAGTCGTCACTCTTTAACAAATGTTGAGGATAGTCGACTTGTTTACATTTGGCCATACATAGCGTAATATCTAGCATACATATGGCAGCATGAAGTTACTATTCCCAAAACCTTCATATGACGTCACAGCCTAAATAAACTAAAACTAATTTTTATTAAATTGACACTTTTTGTGAGAAACGAAATGTCCATCAAATCGTTTCAGCAGCAATTACTTCATATTTTTCACCACAAATGGCGTACATTTGATAACTTTTTGGAAGGTGGCAGTGTCCCTTTAAGATAAATCACCTGCATACACTTCTTAGCCTTCTTATCAATGAAAAGACGTCAGCTCTTAACCATAACCACAACCTCAGAGTCCTACACCCGACAAGCCACCAGTCAGCCATAACCTACCACACGAGCAGTCGGGCATGTGGCCCCGGGAGCAGCCGGCTGTGATGGCGTGCACCAGACCAGCCGAAGTGATGGCGTTCACGTACGCCGTCTCCTTCAGATCTGCCGACAGAGTTGTGGGTTAATTGATTGGGTTGTGGCAAGGTTGTGGGTAAGGGTGAGTGGGATTCTATTTATATATCAACCCTGGCCGATACGGACACGAGATGGCAAATCATATGTTCATTTGACATGAGCTGTATGGGTACAAAACAAATGTGAAAAACATGAAAGCGCTTTATGCTAATTGTGAAGATCGAAGATATACTACTTCATCATAAAAAGTGTGAATATTACGATGCGATATGGCATATGCAGGCAAATATAGCCGAACAGCTACGTTAAGAAAACACGGTTTACTTACCTTTGTCCCACGAATACAGCATTTCCCTCGCCTTGTCGTTGCGACACCGTAAACCTCAGAACTTCAAAAACATGACAATTCGATAGACACTTAAATTGTCTCCACCAACCTTTCAGGAGGATCTTCTTGAGGCTGCGCCTGTTGGTGCTGCAGTTCCAACGCCTGTCCTTGAACTGGAACTGGCACTCTTTGGTTGCCTTGGCGACGCCCTTGTGCACCTCCTCGACGACCTCTGGCTGTTTTCGACAGATTCTTGACCTGCGGCCTCGGAGGCGGCGCAGCCGGCGACACACCTTGTTCGGGTCCATCAGCAACGGAGAGCCGATCGCCCTGAAATGATGACGTCACAGTGTCAGAGGTNCCTCACTGTCTCAGTGCCCGAGACAGCCACGTTCAGCTGCTGTCTCAGGCCCGAAGACAACCACGTCAGCTGACGCCCTCACTGGTCTTCAGTGGCCGAGACAAACCACATCAATCTGCCGCCTCACTGTCTCAGTGCGCCGAGACAACCACGGTCAGCTGCCGTCTCACTGTCTCAGTTGGCCCGAGACAACCACGGTCAGGCTGACGCCTCACTGTCTCAGCTGGGCCCGAGGACAACCACATCAACTGCTTGTCTCACTGTCTTCAGTGGCCCGAGACAACCACGTCAGCTGCTGTGCTCACTGGTCTCAGTGGGCCCCGAGACAACTACGTCAGCTGACGCCTTTTCCCCAAAAAACTTGGGGTTTCCCTTTCCAGGTTTGGGGGGGGCCCGAAAAAGGGAAAAAAAACCAAACCAAACCCCATCATTTGCCGCCTCACTGTCTCAGTGGCCCGAGACAACCACATCAGCTGACACCTCAATGTCTCAGTGGCCCGAGACAGCCACGTCAGCTGCTGTCTCAGTGGCCCGAGACAACCACGTCAGCTGACGCCTCAGGGCGTCTCCCGAGCTGGAACCGTGCCCAGCGCCTGCGGACGGCGGCGAACGGGATTTTTTTCCGCGCTCGTCTCCACCGCTGGTTTATGGGGGACGTTTCGGAGCGGGCCACTGCGGGCGGCGGCCGCCTCCGCGAGATTTGTAGGCTTTCCCAGCTCGTGAGCACCGGCGATGAAGCGAAGCTCCGGCGGATGGATTGATGGAAACTTATGGTCGAATGGCCAGTCGGCGCTTCCTCCAACGCAAATAAGCATAATTTCTGGAGAAGCAGGGAAACAGGAACGGCCGGCATATGTTGTGTAATGCGCGTTAAGTAGCCCGAGGCAGGTACTGAAAACAGATTAGAGCAAACATTTAATGTAGTACTGAATATGCCCGTCGGAAAAATCCTCCAAAGCTTTTCACGGTCGCTCTTGACAGACCACTTCCAACAACACCACACATTCCACCCAGCCTTCGGCACGGTCTGGTTAAGTCACCAGGAATCCACCCAACAACACCACACATTCCACCCTGCCTTCCACGGTCCAGTCAGTCACCAAGAATCCACCGAAATTCCGCAGACCAGCGAACACCCATTAACTACTCCAACCAGAAAGCGCCTACCACCGCCCAACGCATCGCTGCAATCCAGTTCCTCTCAGTCTCACTCTGTATCCAATCACCATCTACCAGCAGACCGTCAGACTGGGCGTAAGCTGCCACAGCTCCTACCGTAACGCTGCCGCAGCTCCATCTGGCGCCGTCAAACTGAACGTAAAGCTGCCACAGCTCCTACCGTGACGCTGCCGCAGCTCCATCCGGCGGCATTTCGCGCTGAAACCCACCAGCCGCCGCTGTGAACAGGCCGATCCACCGGCTCGCTCTCTAATGGAACCAGTAAAAACAGGGGCGAAAATACGGCCACCAGCAAAAACAAACGGCTCTGCGGTGGGCCAGACTGCGGTGGTGGTGGTGGCGGCAGGGGGGTCCGCCAGGCGCGTGAGGGGTGTGGTGGCGGGGGGGGTCCACAGTCGCGCGTGACGGGTGCGGTGTGGTGGTGGCTGTTGCGCCGCTGCTGTTGTGCACAACAGATCAGCACAGCTGTTGGGAGGGCATGCTGTCGTAACTCGCACGTCAGTGGTCTCTGGCCACCGGCCGTGGTAGGCTGGGTTACAAACTACCCAGGGTAGGCTGGGTAACAAACTACCCAGGGCTAGGGCCGAGTGCTCACTCCGTGGTAGGCTGGGTAACAAACTACCCAGGGCTAGGGGCGAGTGCTCACTCCGTGGTAGACTGGGTAACAAACTAACCCAGGGCTAGGGCCGATGTCACCTCCGTGGTAGGCTGGGTAACAACTACCCAGGGCCTAGGGCCGAGTGCTCACTCCGTGGTAGGCCTGGGTAACAAACTACCCAGGGCTAGGCGCCGGAGTGGTCATCGTGGCAGCTGGGTAACAACTACCCAGGGCTAGGGCCGAGTGGTCACTCCGTGTAGGCTGGGGTAAACAAAACTAACCCTAGGGCTAGGGCCGAGTCTCACTCCGTGGTAGGCTGGGTAAAACCTACCCAGGGCTAGGGGGGGGGGGGGGAGGGGGGGCGGGGGGGGGGGGGGGGGGGGGGGGGGGGAGAGGGGGGGGGGGGGGAGGAGGGGGGGGCAGGCCGAGGTGGTCACTCCAGTGGTAGGCGGGTGAACAAACTCCGCAGGGCTAGGGCCGAGTGCTCACCTCCGTGGTAGCTGGGTAACAAACTACCAAGGGTAGGGCCGAGTGCTCACTCCGTGGTAGGCTGGTAACAAACTACCCAGGGCTAGGGGCGAGTTGCTCAACTCGTGGTAGTCTGGGTGACAACACTACCCAGGGCTAGGGCCGAGTGCTCACTCCGTGGTAGGCTAGGTAACAAACTACGCAGGGCTAAGGGCCGAGTGCTTCACTCCGGTGTAGGCTAGGTAACAAACTACCCAGGGCTAGGGGCGAGTGGCACTCGTGGTTAGTCTGGGTGAGCAAACTACCCACGGGCTTAGGGCGAGTGCTCACTCGTGGTAGGCTAGGTAACAAACTACCAGGGCTGGGCCGAGTTGGTCACTCCGTGGTAGGCTAGGTAACAAACTACCCAGGGCTAGGCCGAGTGCTCACTCCGTGGTAGGCTGGGTAACAAACTAACCGCAGGGCTAGGGGGCGAAGTGCATCACTCCCGTGTAAGTATGGGACAAACTACCCAGGGCTAGGGCCGAGTGGCTCACTCCGTGGGTAGGCTTAGGTAACAAACTACCCAGAGCTAGGGCCGAGTGCTCACTCCGTGGTAGGCTGGGTGACAAACTACCCAGAGGCTACCGTGTGGTCACTCTCCGTTCTCAGTCAGTTTTGTTCGAAATTCAGTGGTGTTGAGCGCCATGGGCTGGCGGTAATTCAAGATTTCCATATTTGATGTGCGAAATGGCTATCTAAGTATGGCTTCAATTCATTACAAATGGCTTCCCTGTCAAGATTGTTTTTAATCAACTGTAATTATGTTAACATTATGGTAATTTAGGTGCATTTATTTGTCAGTAGTCAATGTTGTTGGGTCTGTGATGATGATTATGGGTTATTCAGTATAATCGCACATGTGAAAACACTGTATGCAAATTTCAAATTAATTTCTAATCATCAGCTGTTCAGCACATTGCTCCATCCTTATTACATATTTAGCACGTGTGATTATGGGATGTAAGTGACTAGTTCTCTAATAGCTTGGAACATTTTTTAAAAACGGCACATCACTTAGTGGGCAAATACAGCAAATTACAGATAACAGCAAAAACAATGTGGGAAAGCTTATCATCTCCCCAACGTAGTTGAATGCATTCTATGAATGCCCCTGTTTCGGTTTCTGACATTTTACAGCTCTGTTTCCTGCCACTCGCGATGGACCCTCGTCCTTTATATCCGAACAATACCTGAAATCCTCGCCCGCGGCACGTGACCGGCCCGACCAGGCGCCCCTCGCCACGTTCAACACACACGCCGACCATGACCGTGGTCACGTGACCTGTTTACGTGCGCCACGGTCACGGGGCGTCGTGAATGCGCGCTTAATGGTCCGCGCGCGCAGGAAGACGCCAGGCTCGAGCTGCCACGCACACAATACGCGCACTGGCGCACGGATGACAAATGCGCCGGGCGCGCGCCGATAACCAAATTATTGTCCCGTCACGCTTCCCTTCCCGTGTGACGCGATGGCCGTGACGTCACGCCACGAGCGGACGGCACGTGCCGTCACACGGCGCCACGTGCCGCGTGCAGAGCGGCGCGCTGGCGGCAGCTGGTGGTTGGAGCGGTAGATTACCGGCGGACAGTGTGGTGTCCGACGAGATGGCTTATCTGCCGGCTGTTTTTCGGGTCCACCCCCGGGGTTTGCGCGGCAGCGGCGGCGGGCAGATGCGTCCACTGCGGTGGAGATCGGATCGCATCGCATCGGATCGCATCGGGCGGGTGCACAGGGCCAGCTGCCGCGAGTTCGGATGAACAGTTAATTGACCTCAGGTTATGGTGGGAAAATATGTTCTCGTCATTAATGTTAGACTCTCGACCTTTTCGGACTTCCGAAATAGACTGGCTTAAACCAGTCCGGAAACAACAAAGAAGGGGCGGTATGATTTTTAGAAGCAGTGAAGTTTTTGTTGTGTATCCTTACCGATTGTCAATGCTAATGGGAGGTTACATACAGTGATTTTTGGAAAATTCACATCGATTAAAGATAGTTAGCGGCGATAAGAAGTAAGCAAACCATACGAGCCAATATATCTATGTACTAGGGTCAAACTGTTTGCCTGTGGTTGTATGGAAATGTTTTACATTGTATTATGTGAAAGGATGCTTCCCTGGCACGCGTACTGCCGGGTGTAGCTTCCGCACCCCTCGAGGTTTTGAGTGAGAAGCAGAAAACGGCGGCACGCAGTGTCACCAAATTTGGCACAGCTGTTTGGGCATTAATTAAACACATGCTGTGGAATTTTTGACCTCGGGTCTTTCCAGGTCAGGTCACCAGGTCAAGTCAAGTGACCAAACATCAAACATGTTTACGGCCGTGCCACAACCAAAGTGATTCACCGAACATTTTTAAGCTCACAGTATATGATCAGAGGCTGTTCTTTTAAGAGCCACGGCTCGATTTTTCGCAAATGCTGGGCCGTTTTCTACTATTAGCAAGTCGTTATTATCAACAAAATTTGTTGAAAACGACAGCATGCTTAGTGTTGTTCAGTTTCTTGGTTTTATTTTCAAGACATCGAACAGTAGCTCGCAGATTCTTCAGAGCTCGCCTATTATTTAAAAAAAATCGAGCCGCGACTCGATTTTCTTTTTATAAACCACGTCCTCAGGTCATAAATATCTGAAATTTGATTATCTGTAGTTTTTCTTATCGATGACCTAAGGTCAGGTTGATTTCGTGACCTGCCCATTATAAGTCAATGGGGGAAAATTCAAACGCATATAAATTCATAGGAAATGGCTAAATTTGACCAGTATGCACCAGAATCACCACTCCTGTGCCAAATGCAACATCCTATGTCACATTTATGTTTTTTGTCTTCTACATGTTGAACTCAGGTGACCCCTAGGTCAAGTATGTTTGTTTCTTAAATAGCTCTTAACCAAATCAAGATAGAGCAATGTGGTTTTCACCAATGCATTTGGTTTTCTAGACAAATAAATTCATGTAAAAGTTGACCATGAACTGACCTTGACCTGACCTCAGGCTAGGTCAATTTGTGGATATTACCTAACTAGTTAACCGAATATATTGTTTGATGCGTCTTGACGAGACAAACACAATGGTCTAATCGGTTTTACTATATCATGCTTCCATCAACATGTATTGCTTACAAAAATAAGCGATTTTCGTATGTTTAAAACTCAACAACATCTGCTAAGTGATGCATAACATGACGTCATTTGAAGAAGAAAAAACGCTTCAGTGGTTCAGATACTTAATTCACCACAATTAAAATCAACGATTTTATTGGTGTGTGTTTTGCCTAGACATATTTTAACATATTTCATAATAATCAGAAGAAAAAAATATGAAAATTAATTTGACGTAATTTGAAGAAAAATACAGTAATTAATATAATTCCATAACCGCATATCTCATCAGCGCCAAATATGCCGGTAAAGAGCTACTGCCATATCACCGTACCCGTTTGTCTAATTATCCTGGAACTGTGTATGATTACCACATTTGGGTGAGCTTTTCTGGTCACAATTAATAATTTTCTCCTAGCAGTCCTGTTCGGAACTTCAGCCGAACAGCGCATTTACCAAGAACATGTGTCAGTTAAATTGTGCGAAAGCATGTGAAACTAAATTCGGTGGATGAGGGTCGGAAGGTTTTTCGGCACGTTCAATTCACTCCACACACTCCAGGGAAGGTAACGAAATGGAAGGCTTTTGACAGATTGTTTCAACGTGTCAAAAATACAGCCTTGTTGAGGCCTCTGGTACCCTTGGGAACAACTTTTGGGAATCTGGGAAAATGAAGTGTACCTATGAAGCACATGTTCTATAGACCAGTATCAACAACTCCACATGACAGATGTGAGAAGGCACACTTCCTTTAATCCTTGCAAATGCAAGCTCGGGCATTCATATCAGATTTATGTGCAAACTAAGGACATCACCAGTCCTGCCCTAGATCAGGAATGTCGATGTTTTGAAACTGGATAGGCGAGCGCTTGAACTCAATGGCAGGAAACTGCAGGAGACTGAAGGCCGAAGGCGGCATAACTTTGATGTGAAATGAGCCTTAAGACCCGAACTCAAAACAGGAATTGCGTACCAGAAATTATATGTAACATAACACGGAATGTGCTTCCGTTGGGGAGTGCATAGCTCCCTGGCCTTATACTATGACTGGCCTTTCATGCACTTAGTATGGGATCAAATACTGACTTTGCATAAATAATACGTCTATATTTGGTACTCCAGAAATGAAGGGAATGTGCAGATAGTAGTAGGCCAACATTGGAACAGCTTGGCATTGTCATTCGTACTTTTTAATTAGGTACATAACAAGGCCCAATTAATTCGAACATTGTGAATCTAGTATGAGCAACATCGAAATCGGCTTCTGCATACAGCAGGCTGTTATAGAATGGCGATATATAATTACTAACAATTCTGCAATGCACTTAACATCTTGTATCACAAACTCAGTTACATTAATACCAATTCGAAGTTATATTATATAATCAAACTTAACACATGACTTGGAAGTGTCTGCTGTAAACGACATCACTGTATGCTGTCTACCTGCTCCTTTAACCCACACGAGCACTGAACCATTCGTCACTTCACGGGATTCACGGAATTTCGCGGGAGCCAGGTGGAGACGTCACCACAGAACCACCGCCCCCTCTCCAAAAAAGTCGTCTGTGCGTTCAACAGTCGCCGCACGCGCCACAGTCGGCCCCGGTTCTGATCGGCAAACACCCTCAGCCGGCGACATTAGTGGCAGTGTAACGCTGATCGGGGCCGGTGTTGACTGTTGACTGTTAACCAAGCAATGGTGATGGTGAAGTGATGCTGTGGGTCGGTGGAAAAGAAGTGTCCTCAATGCCTATTTTTATTTGCTTTGCTTGAAAATATTGTACAATGTAATATAATATGAAATGTAATTTCGTTTCCCGTTCCCTGCCTTTGATATAACTTTGGATCATCGAAAGAACGAAATATGACACCGTAAAGGAGACTGTGAACGCGGCCAGCTGCAGGAGGAAATTTTGGACACGACGAAAAAGGGAGGGCCAGAACCAAATTAGCACTTCTATCGACGCATGAGTGTGTGTTATTGTATATGTGGTGCCTTATGTTCACAATTATCGCGAGCGTGCATATTGTTCATTGCTCTGATGTGTCCGTACATGGCTATATTGGTCTGAAAAGCCATCTCACGAAGACCGTCTTGCAATACAATACAACACAACACAGAGACGCAGTGAGTCATCAGTAGCCAGTCCGACTCATGCGCCCGATACAGCACGATGCTTATTGCTCGCGATTTATTTTCTCCCTTCCACACTAACAGGAAGATAATGAAGCCCACCGATACCAACGCGATGAAGTCCTCCGATACCAACGCGAAACATCGCACCACACTTACCACCGTCCGACATTGCAACCATCTGAACTACAACCACAGAAACAAGCGATTGTCTCAGCACTACGGCGCCTTATGCCACTCCCTACAGCATCTCTTTACACGTCACACCAGGTGACGTCACACCGTCACCCGGTGTGACCGACCTCCCGGTGCCGCACCACGGCTGCAGAGAGGGACGGGGTGCGTCCTGACCAGACCGTGTTGTCAGTCAGATCCCCGGACACGTGCCTCTGTGGGCTCGGTAAGCTGAAACCACAAACACCACTGACAGACAGAAGGGGTAGCGGTGCGGTCTGGTGCAGGGCTCTGCTCGGCACGACGCACGTGTACAGAAGGAAAGGGTGGGGGTGATGCAGGGAGATGCGACTTTTTAGCTGGCTCGACCGTGGTTATCGAGTGCCGATATTTATAGCTGATATAAGCAGGGCTTTTAGGTCTTCCCCGAAACTTTGTGAATGTATTGTAATGTCACAGGAGAGCTATATTGATAGACTATAGCTCAAACAAGTCCTTAGTTTCGTATTAAGTTTATAAATTCATCTGTCCGGGCCCGGGGCCTTCTGAAACATTTATAAAGCATGCACGCAACGAAGTTAGGCATCTTTCGTATAGAACAAAGAGGAAACACCAGACCAAGCAAAATACCTCGCGTGACACCCTCCACTCCACCCGTAATTCCGATGTCCCGCCATTGAAACTCGTGCGTTAACGTCAGGGTTGGATGATGTGGTTCAATCATGGAGACCGGATATAAAGTCCTGTACTAGGTACGGGTTAATGCAGGTTTTTCCTGTCTCGATGGAGAGGGGGTGAGGGCAATGGGCTTGATTTCGTAACGTCGATCTGCTGCCCGACTCGATGGTCAGCATGGGTACATGAGTTCATGTTCAGATGATCTCCGAGCGAAGTTTTTAGAACACACACCGAAAACTCAGTATTTCTATCGTAAAGAAATTAGGAAACCCAAAAGCCTCTCAGAAGCTATATGGGCGAGGTTTCGATTGGTTCAGCATACATTGACGCAGGTTCCTGTCTCGACTATAACAAATTTCAATACTTAATTTGGTATTAATGTAAAAAGGTACACTAGATTGAGGGAGATAAAACAACAAGCAGCCAAGGTTATATAACTATCCAGTCAGCTCCGTTTTGTGAGACGTCTTTTGCGGAATAGCATAACACCAATTCATTTGGCTACCAGTAAATAAGGTGACATACGATGTAGCGCATCGGGGATCGAATATAGTTGAGCGGCGCCGTAAAACCAACACTCCGTTGGAGTGCTCCAGTTACTCGTGTCTATAATACTTTATCCCCTCCCCTCCGCCTACGCCAGAGGCTCTAACGAAGCGTTCCTTGGTTACATATGCCTCTACAGCGCCGGCGCTAAACAACATGTGTCACCGCGTGCCCCACCGCGCACTATTTTGTCCCGGCGACCATCCACTCACCACTGGACACGCTTTCCGTCCCTGAATCCCGGCTTAATAACTTCAAGCATGGCGTTGGCTTTCGGGATCCTTCGATACTTTGCGCGAGCTGTTTGACTCCGAGATAATCCTTCGCCTCGAACCCACAGCAAACACCTTCAGCACACTCACAGCTCAAGCGGCCGTCGGGAGGGGATGGGAGGAGGGGACGTGATGGGGAGTCTGATACACCCAACTGCTCCACTCGCGCGCAAACCCTACTCGCATTTGTCCGCAAGACGTACATAGCCTTCAGCGTTCGGTAGGTTCTAATAGTAACCAGATTTGCGTATAAAACGAGCCGGCCTGGGAGAATACTGCATTTTGTTCTGCGGAGTACGCCTAAGTTGGCCGTCGTGGTCCACTTGCTGCGCTAACGCAGTGACGGACGGGCGGGATAGTGGCTCGTGCGTGTGTGAACAGAGCTATAGAAACGCGATGTCATTGATGAGTCTGTGTCATAAGAACGTTGACGGCGTGCTGCTGAGAGTTTCAAGTAATTGAAATCTAAAGGCAATGACGCTCTCAACGTGACCATTTGAAATGTCCAAGGCCCCAAAGAGTGCCGCAAAACAATTTGCAATTGTTGGCTTATATAGCGGCTCTTGATTATAACACACCCAATTTGGCAACTGCTGTTATACCATTTAAGTGCGACGCTTGGACAACAAAGAGGCAACCTCTTGACAACCGAACAATTTCTCGTCCTGTTTCGTCTTATACACATAACGCAGAACCTTTTAGCAACGAAAAAACGAGCCTAAATTATGTTTAACTCAATTCGAAATGACGTTTCGTTTTATCCCAAAGATAAATGACACGGCTACTATTACTCTGGACTTACCACAGATTGCAGAGTTGGTGTTCTCGCGCCTATAGAGCAAACATGCTCTGATCAATTTTTCAGCCAAAGACAAAGGCAGAAGCAACTCTTCATCATGCTGTAGCTTTCAAACTTATTAATATCATATTACCTGTTAACTTCGCCAAAACGCGACTCTCTTTCATCCTTACCCATTGAATGCTCTGGCAAGATATGAATGCGGTATAACCGTGTCACATTTTTAGTGAAACGCTTTCGGCATAAGCAGTTCTATTTTGCGACTTTGTTAATTGATGAGAAGTATAAAGTATCGGCTAAGTCAAGAGTACTTTCGAGTGCAAACTTGGTCGAGACACCTGGATAAACCTTCATTTAATTTCACAAAGAAGACAAGGTGTGCCACGCCTATTAAAACTCCATTCAATGAAATCACCGAAGCCCTTCAATCTCTTCCAGCTCTTTCACACTGCCTCCGAATGAAACGTGTAGAAAGAGAGGAATCGATTTCCCAACTCCAAGATCTAAGGGATCGTAACCCTCGACCTCGGTATCCAGTAAGTCAGAGCAGGCAGAACCCAACTAGGCTCATACTCACAAACCGCACATTTATATCCGGTCTTTCAGCACCACACTCGTTGCGTCTACCGAAGCCCAACATGAATTCTTGAGAATCTAAAGCTCTCGAAGGCCTGCCCCTGGCGGGGGACGGTCTCTTAGCATCCACGGCAAGATCTTGCGATCCATTACCTCCGGACTACGAGATATCCAATATATCGTCACTCTACGTCTGAAGGCCACCTCTCCCAGCGACAAATGAAACAGGGCAGCTGCTCCCAGCTGACATGGTTGAAGGCCCGGCTAGGTGTGTGGCGTCAACGTCTGTCTCCATAGGCAGAGACACTAGGGGGACTAAGCACAACCCCCGTTGGCATGCATAATGAGATGACATGTGAAACCAAAGAGAGCCCGGAAGACCTGATCAATGATCAAACACGGCTTAAGGTAGCCCGGAACAGAGTCTACAGAACAAAACCGAGATGAATTGTATTTGAAGAAAATTCAATAAGGCATCTACGACTTGAGAGACATCATAAAAAGTGGAGTCTGACGACTTAGTAGACTGAGTTCTAGGCAGCCTCCAAGAGACTGTCGTTTTAGTAAAAGTTAAGATTGTCAGATAATTTGATGAGAGTAATTGTAGCGTCCCTTAGTTGAGGAGCGTAAAACAATAAGTAGACAAAAATATAGGAGCGATGTTGCAGGCTGGTCAAGAGATATGTTACAAAGCATTGGGATTATGGGATAGCGAGAATAAAGCTATTATTGCATAGCAGTTGTTATTTGAAGATGCAATCATTTTTAGCTATTCACCAAATCTACATAATAAGGGCAAAGGATTTTCGTTTACCGCTATGAATCAAAACCCTTGGATATTGGCTACAAAAAAACCCATTCCATTCTGAAATCAGCATTAATGCAAGGAAGGTTTTGGATCAAAAAATTAGTTATAAAATATGTTCTGCTAATACAAAAAATACACATACAAAATAATTACAAAAATCGGTGCAGCTTTACAGTCTCTTTCCCAGGTGATATCTACCTTAGTTTAAATCTGGAATACGTTAGTCTAATCTGCTTGCGCAAATTGGATTTATGGCAGATTATTGTGCTCGACGCCGAACTCCTCGATTTATATAGGTATTATGCTTGCGGCTTTCTGGACAGCATTTCTGAAGCATTTGAATGTAAAATTTACAATAACTCGCATTGTGAATGTACAGTTAAGGTACATTATCTAGCGCTTGGTTAAATCTGCTTTTAAGTTGGTTTTGTGCTCGAATTCCAGCTGTTATTGTTTGACTGCGGCAGATGTTACGTCCTACTGTCCTCTTTCTAGACCGCGAGCAGAACCACAGAAACGGTCATAGATGCCTTGGTTTCTATGCACCAATTTATTGAACAGGTCGAAACGTTAGATGCATGTTTTTAATGTTTCCAGGTTCGGTTTATAATCCCAGGTAGCTTGGTGTAATGCTCCAAATCGATTATTAACGGATCATGCGGCCAAAACATTATAGTGCCTCCGGTTTTATATATGTCTCTGCGCCTCTCATGTATTCATTGTGTTTATGGGTTTTTAAGGGAGTCTCTTGTCCGCATCTTTATGACTCCAATAGAAACTATTATTGATATGATTCGCGACCTCCGTTTTTTAACTCCCACCACTTACACACTAAATAACAACTGTCAAGTGTTCGATTATTGTTATACATAGGAGCCATCAATTGCTTCCGGGCCAACCGCCGAGTGCCCCATGCCTAGCTGTATCTACATATATCACAAACATGCACACATATACCACACTCAAATTATCTATTTACCCTTTCAGTTCATGACATCTATGACTTTGGGTCTTACATGGCTTATGTAAAATACCTGATCTCCCTTGGCTTGCCTCCATGTGCACATCCGGAAGCCATTCCGACATGCCAGCATAAGCCAGACTTCTCTGGCGCTAGGTGCAAGAAAGAGTGGCTTGCTTATTTCTCCGAGCCGTGCGTTAATCCTGTGTTTATTGACGGCGTCTGACGGCGGGGAGCTGCTTGCCGCGGCTCCCGGCGGTCGTCTCCTGGAGAGCCTGTTGCATACTGCTTGCTCCCCTTCCTCAAGCCCGACAGACCGGTCACTGATTAGGATTAGCGTGCTGGTGACCCTTTAAGCAGCGATCCTAGAAAGAGTGGCGAAGACAGAAAACCTGCATGCGCCTGTTCCGCCAGACTAATCTCCTCCACTCGCCTCGGGTGGGCGAGGTGAGGGCGAAGAGATGGCAGAGGCGGGAGAGGAGAAAGCACAGGCGGGCGAGGAGACGGCAGAGGCGGGAGAGGAGATGGCAGAGACGGGAGAGGAGATGGCAGAGACGGGAGAGGAAATGGCAGAGACGGGAGAGGAGATGACAGAGACGGGAGAGGAGATGGCAGAGACGGGAGAGGAGATGGCAGAGACGGGAGAGGAGATGGCAGAGGCGGGCGAGGAGATGGCAGAGACGGGAAAGGAGATGGCAGAGACGGGAGAGGAGATGGCAGAGACGGTCGAGGAGATGGCAGAGGCGCGTGTGATGGTGAGGTGATGGAAGACGCAGAGAAGCGAAACGGATGGAAGAAGATTAGAGAGGTGGGAGAGGTGGCAGGAGGGTAAAAAGATGAGAGGGACGAGAACAACTGGAAGAAAACGACAAGTAGACGGAGAAATAGCGCAGTAGAGCTCACACAATTGTATGGCGATATTATTGACTCTGTCGTTCAATTTGCTGTTTTGTAACATTCTAAAATCAATAAAACATATATTTAGCTAAATTTGACAACCATATGCATTAGCAGCTCAAACAGGGTTTCTGAGGTGATGTTTGGTCACTTAGGAGTGACATCTGGTGCTCATTCGGTGTGACGTCATGTCAAGCCCACTGCACAAATCCTAGCAGTCTTACAACTCCAGGACGTTCACATTTCTGACGCAACTCTGGAGCTCTGTCGGGAGATGTTCATCGTGTCGGGTCAGCACATTAATCAAAGGCCCACGAACGGTCCCTGTCATATGCCGACTGTGTTCCTCTGTTGGCATCTGCAGCCACTCAAACTCCGCGCCTTCTGCTGGAACAATCATTCGTCATCAGACATCACTCTCTGTCAAAGTCTCTCCTCTGATGCGGCCAACTGTCAATTACATGTCAAATTGGAACAAAGTTCTGCCATCTCCAACTGTGATTTGTTTGCGCTGCAACCAGCTGCAACCACATTGCAACTCGTTCCAAATAATAGCATACAAATGTCCCGTGATAAGTTTGTTGCTTTATTTTGACGCACGCGCACCGCTAACAAAAGCACTCCCATTTCCTATTCATTTCAAGAGCCGGAGGAGCTACGCCATACAAAATGTACAACATCTGCGCTGTCGGGTTCGCTTCCTCTCTGGGGGCGGCAGGATAACGAAAACTTATCTGGCGCGTGCCGAGTCCATCATTGTGCGCCTCGCCGGGCGTTTTTGGCGTCGGATTCAGGTCACCGTAATGGACTTGTTTGTGGCTGGCGACCGAACAACTTCACCCGGGAAAGTGGCTCCCCGCAGATACCTACCGCACGCCCGGTCTCATTGCAGGAAAATGGTGGAAACGCAAGATGCAACGTGACGGTTACTGAGAGTCGGTATTTTAGAGATTACTTGATACCGGTGAATCGGGAAAGATGTGCGGTTGATGTTAAATGGGCACGTAGTGAATCCTATTTAAGTTTGATTAATGTAAGTCTCTTTACCATTGTTTAAGCGAATATAACTGTTGTCGAAAATGTACAACACAAGATTCTGCTGCTTTAGCGTATCCCTGTTACCAGTGACGAGTATCTGTAAAACTATATTAATGTTTTTATCGAGTTACAGTGAGCTTCTCTTCTGTAAAGCTATATAAGCTAACTGGATAACTCACGTTGATATTAACAAAGCATACGTGGAATGCTTACCATAACTGACAACAATCTGATTCAAAACATAGGGCCTAGGCTACATCTGTGATGTATGTTGTGTACGTGACGCGTGCGTGACGTGATGCACGTGACTTGACGTTATTCCTGTCACTCCACGGCTCTCGAGATATTCCGGCGCGGTCAGAAACAGAGACCACGCGCGCTTTTCTGTTTGTGTGTTGACGGGACGACACGTACCGAATGCTGTGGCGACACGTGGCGACACGACACGTGGCGAGGCGGTCAAATGTCACGGCTCTTGACATCTACAAAACAAATGTGATGCGGAGACATTGCTGTGAAGTCCATACGCAGAAAATAGACAACATGAGCTTCGTCGACTCCTCATGAATGACTCATGTATTACTCATCCCAGCGGGAAATGCACGTCCAGGCTGTCTGCCTACGACCAACTAGGTACATTTTGCGTTGGAAACTGTTCAATGTAATACATTGGCAAATGCATTTGGTATTGTCAAGTAACGTATGTTACGCTATAAAGTTAAAATATACTTTTAACACATTTGCAGTTATTCGTCAGAAGTTCATCCACGCCAAGGCAAAGCTATGCGTTTGGCCAGCAGAGACTATTTCCTGAAGCGACTCCGGTGTGGCACATAGTGTCAGATACGAGTGAATATTCCATCTTCTACTCCTGTATTCCATTCCATCCCGAAGATTACATTCTCCTACAGCTGTTCAGCGGAATTCCTAATGCTGCCCCAGCTCTCAGGAGCCAAACTGGAGCTGTCTGAGCCTGCAGGACAGCTTTGACCGGGGCTTTATCACCGGAGCCGAGCGGCGGGGTGGGGGGGGGGGGGGGGTGCAGGGCGGCACGTGACGGTCTAGAGGCGCGGATCAGCCCTTCTTCAGATTGGTGACTGGTTCAGTGACGGTCGTGCACAGAGTGTTACTGAGCTCACGGACCCTGAGACAGGTCACGTACACACCGCAGCGGAGAATAAGCAGCGAAAGTGAATAGAATATTTGCTGTGATGGAGAGGGGGTGAGCTTTGCGTGGGATTTGCGCTTGCAAAGTCAAGCGAGGCTATAGAACGGGTAACGCGTAATGTAACGTGAAAGCCGGGTTATGTAATGGGTAACACGTAATGTAACGTGAAAAATGTTGATTGCTGACCGCGGAAGGATCGTACTAATATAAGAAACAAACGAAAACATAGATACTGAATAATACCTAAAAATACATTCAATTTTTTGCACGGTTCAGAACGATTGAAGTTTTGTTTGCGATCGGCAGCATTATCTCAATTTATTGCACGACGCCAGCCGACCAAATACTATCTCACTTCAGCAAAACAGCCAACAGCATCCGACAACCGGCCTCGAAATAGCCCGTCAGCCATAACAATCGAATCGGTCCGCTGCCGAATGACAGCTGGAAGCGGCCAAATCCATCAGGGTGCTTCTGTGGCTGCCAACAATGTCAGCTCTGACTCGTCGTCGGCAGGCGGCGGGCCGACTTGTTTGCAATCGTATTCGAGCGGCGTAGTATACATGGCGCGTCAAACCCGGCCCGGACAGGCGCCAGAGCGCCGCGCCGACAAAACCAGCATATCATCAACACCGGTGGCCGTGTCATGCGCCCCCGCTGCCCCCCCCCCCCGTCCGCCCCCGCCGACAGTACGCCTGGCTGGTGTCGCAGTCCTGTTGGAAACACAGATTCCACCGTCTGGTGTCATTAATAACGTGCCAGCGGCTCTGGACTACTCGGTGCTCCGCGAGGGTGACAAGAGAGCCAAGTCGCTCCTCCGCCCTGCTGGTGACAACGCACGCGATTTGCGGATTGACGCAGAGTATCACGTCAGGTCTGTAGTGGTGGAGGATAATAGAGCCGTATCTCCGCCCGTTTGCGATAGGTTTGTGACTAAGGTACTTGGTGGCGATTAGCGTTTGAGTGGGACGATTGTTGCGCGGCGAAGACAAACAAACATGTTGGCGTGACGAGGGAGACGGTTTGCGTTGCGGCACTGCGTTTCATTTTCGAGGGGCGGCGCTGGTTCGTGAGGGGCGTTTAGGTAATGCCGATATGAATTGAATGGCCTGCGACATGATCGAGATTGTGACTTCACTCGTGGGTTCGACACCCAAAGCAGCTGTTCTCACACGTGCGCGGTATACGCAAAAGCTGCCCAAGCATCCACTTCAATAAGCCAGCACGTCTTACAAGCCCGAAGGTAGTTTGTCAAGACATATGAAAATCATGTTTAAACCCACCTCTGACAGGCAGACATGCAATGAACTTTATAAGTAAGAGCTCACAAGCAAGCCAACAAGCATTCAAGAATAAACATAAAGCATATGAAATCAACATACGTCTTAATGATTTGCAAAATGTCACCGTTCCACATTTAGAGACACGGCAACTTTATGAAAATGTGTCCACTGTCCACTTGTTCAGTTTGTGGTGTTGCAGTGCGTTAGCTGTGCGCTTTGAAGATTCCCGCTGTTGAACATTTCTCATTATCTGTTGTTCACTGCCATTCTCCAGAGTTTCAGGCCAACAGTAATCACGGACATTTGTATTCATAACGTCTGGAAAATGAGACATATGCATCAAGAGAGGCTTAGTTTTTAGATTTGCTGGGATGAACCACAGGAAAAAGCAATCTCAGTGGTGGGTTGAATTCAGCCCAGAATCAGCAAGCAAGTTTTACACCCGCACCTACAATCCCCCGTCAGTCCCAACACCCAGTAGCACACTGCTTGATTGCTAATTGAACACCCGGCTAACGGTCTTCGGTGACCTAATGATGACTGTAGCTCACATCTGTCCTGGTAGGAACCCAACATTTCTACCCAACGAAACTTGGCGGTCGCAACGACAGAAATGCAATCTGTGCCCTGGGTGATAAACGACGTCCCCCACTGGCTCCCGGTACCGACTCCTCCCACTTCTCCGCCCTCCCCTCCTCCTCTTCCATCTCACGGTCACGGTTTGGGCCCCCAGTCCAAACCGCCTCTCCAGGGGTCTCCTCTCGGGCCTAATGAACGGGGTGGCACGGGTGGCACGCGTTCGGCGGCGTCACCACCGGACGCGGAGGGGGAGCGGAGCGGCGCACACGCATCACGGGCAGCAGCCGTCAGCCGGGCCGCTCTAAATTTACGAGCTGCGGCTTTATTGCCGAGATAAAATCGCGCGCCGGCAGCCGGATGCAGCCGAGAGAGGCAGCAGCCGGCAGACAGGCCGGCAGACAGAGACCGGCAGACAGACCGGCAGACAGACCGGCAGACAGCAGACATACCGGGAGACAGACCGGCAGACCGGCAGATAAACTGGCAGACTGACAGACCGGCAGACAGACAGACAGACCGGCAAACGGCCTGTCAGACGGCAGACGGACTGGCAGTCTGGCAGACGGACTGGCAGTCTGGCAGACGGACTGGCAGTCTGGCAGACGGACTGGTGGTCAACAGCCAGCAACACAGCAGACAGAACGGCAGACAACAGACAGAATGACGGTTAATAGGCAGCCAGTAGTCAGCCTCTGTCAGAACTCAGACATCGAACAGACCGGCAGACAAACCGTCACCAACGGCCCGTCATCCAATAGACTGCAAACCAACGGACAGACCGGCATGGAAAGCCACAAACAGCCTAGTGCAGATGCACTAGACATATCGCCATGCAGATAGTCCCTGATGTCTATTTTAAAAACAATAATATTGAAATAAATGCAATAAGTGTCAAGGCCTTAACTTTGTCGCATTAAGGAGAGCCATGTTCCCAATCGCTGTTCGGGAACTGTCTGCCAACTCTAGCTTAACTCGCATGTCTTTACTCAGGATGTCGCGCCGCCCGGGAGATGGAACTCCTGCTGTGCACGTTGCTGTTCACTGTTCAGCCACACTTCGTGTTCAGTATGCTCGACTTCATAGAGCTGGCCATCACGCTCCGAAAACCGCCAAGGCTGTTTCGGCTGTAGACTGAGTGACTATCGAGATGGGGTGGAGTCCAATCTAGTTTCTATAATCACGTGAACACAAAAATGTAAAACGACTGAATTAAACTGCCGTGTATGCATAGCTCACACACTTCACTTGTAAAAAGTGGCCGACTTCATTCAGTTCCACCGCGTCCGCATTGCTGCTGAATCACGACTGCTCAGCATAAGAGCGCCCACGCCATGAAGTGCAGAACCTCTGACAAATCAGCCCCTCCTCTGTAGCAGGCGCCACCCGGTGGTTTTCAACTCGCCGCGCCCCGACGGCGGCACTGCACGACTCGATAATACATCGCCGGGTACAGGCCCGCCCCGCTGATGACTTTATAATAGTGCCCGGCCGGGGAGGTTCATTTGTCGACTGTTCCCAGGGCTGATTGCCCGGTCAGAGAGCTCCTCACTGGGGTCTACCTGGGGAAAACACCAGGTGCGTGCCGCCCCTAATCAGGGGGCGGGGTAATAACCAGGGAGGCGGTCTATGTTTGTACTCATCTGTCCCCTCTGCCGCCCCTCCGCTACCCCTCTGCTACCCCTCTGCTACCCCTCTGCTGCCCCTCCCGCTCCTCCCCAGCCATTAGACGTGCCCCAGTCAAGGACACTGCGTGTGAAACGCCAGCACGTCGAAACACTGCCCTATGACCCACCACAAAAAATGAATCCATTGCCTGAAAGGGAACATTGTGGAAACGCGATGGCATCCAGCCAAAGACAGCACGGAGGTGGCAGGACCGTTCGCTGACAGGTCAATGATCCGGACCGCGGTGGGGCTGCGGGGTGGTGCTGACGGCTTCATTCGTTATTGTGCAATCATTATTGATCGGAGCACGGCGGGGGCCCAGCCGAGAGGGCGCCGTTCATCTTAAGATTATTAATCGTCGGTGTCACGGTGGTATCTTGCAGCGTAAGACGCCACGGAGTTATCGCAGACGAGTGCTGAGCTAGATTCGGCGGAACTCGTCCGGACTCGTGTGAGCTCGGGTGAGATCGAGTGAGCTCAGATGAGCTAGGGTGAGTTCAAGTAAGCTCGGGTGAGCTAGGGTGAGTTCAAGTGAGAGCTTGGGTGACTGGTGAGCTCGGGTGAGCTAGGGTGAGCTATGGCAAACAGAGATATAGGGTGAGCAAAGGGAGCTCTGGTGAGCTCGGTGCGAACCCAAGGAAAATTATTCTACATTTGCGCAAAATCTGTGCCAAAATCAGGCCAGATTTAGACGGAAATCGGTGAACTAGGGCCTAGAGCATACGTTTGCCATCTGGCACCCAGCAGAGCCACGCGAACAAACCACACATCACACAAACGCGCTGGACGTGACATCACTCCCTGAAACTCATGCTAAGCATCTGAGACGTGACGGCTCGCGTCCAGTGGCCTGAGCAAGGTCCTACTTCTGCGAGCACGAGCCATTCCACGGCGTCGACTCCTCGGCATGCGTTATTCCGGCCGGATGGCTCAGTGGCCGCTCATCACGAATTTGATGGGATTGGGTGGCGTCGGACGGCGGCGCCCGTTATTAGCCGGACTCCTCGTGAGGAGATGGGCGGACCGGGGGCTGCACGTTATGAGGCTGGATGATAGCGGCTGGAGGCTAACGGGCCGTGGTGAGGCAGGCAGCGGCACGCGTCAGGCCATGGGTAGCTCTGGTTGCCGTCATCATCGCCGGGTCACGCGATGCTGGGCTCGCTAATGTCCATATGCAGCGTCATGGTCTATCTAGGTTTTGTCTATCTGGGTATGTGATGAAGACGTATCGTGAACAATACATACATGCAACAGGAACAGTAGTATTTTGAACTATGCAGCTGCATGCTCATTGCTCATCCTTATCAGTTTTCGGGAACCATCAGCATATGTTTGCCTTGCCGTAGGACAGTGTTGATTTCTACCGTTCCCGATGGAATGGGTAGGCTGTACCGCATTATTAGATGCCGTGCGGCGCAGTCTACCACTTGTCTCAATGCGTCGAACACCATGACGCAGTCTCCAGATGTGTTATATTTTAATCATTGTTTTCCTGGAAAATGCGTAGACTGTACCGCAAAAAGGGCATGTCCTGCGGTACAGTATAACACTTTGTAAAGTAGGTAGCACCAAGTTGCAGTCCCCAGTCCGTCCATTTGCCGATTAGATTATGTGCAGGTATTCCGCAAGGAAATGCAAACTAATGTAACAGCGGGTTAAACATGTACTGCCACATAAATTGTTGTTTGATTTAAGTGTATATCTTCAAAAGCATAATTCGATATTTGATAGCATTGCAAAAATACATGCCAAATCGCCACGTAACTCAAAATAAAACAGCTCAGCTGCTTCGCACCTGGCAGTGTTTTTTTAGCTCGGCGGCGTGCATGTGTTACTGTCAGCCGGGGCTCCCCGTGCAAACCACGTGTGACTGTGCAGCGCACGTGCAGACCACTGTCCCCACGTATCGGGCAATCAACGTCAGCTTGTTTGCCGGCCAGCCGAATCGAATCACTTCACAGGACTTAACCCGGCGCGAAGGCAGCCGGCCAGAGGAACGAATACCGCAATCATCGGAAATGAATCATCTTGCATGGCGATCAAAGAAAGTACGTCGCCGAACGAACTGCTTGGTAGTGGCCGAGCCGGCTGGCGAACCGAGCCAAATTCCCAGCCGAGGAGATGAATCTTCGATGCAGGCCCGGTCGCCATGGTTTGCAGGCCTCTTCAAGGCTGAACGAGGCCATTCGATGCCCGACGAACTTCGCCAGATGACTCAATAAAACTTCCCTCGAGAAAACGACTCTCTGCCACGGAGCTGACCCGCTGGGATGGCTCAGGAATGCTTCAGCAAACTTGTCCAGCTTCTCGAATTTGTTTATGGATCGGCTCACGGATTTGCAAAACCTTCAGCGGTACAACCCTCCGCCCCTTCATTGGAATGCAATGACGTGCCTCCCGACTCCCTTGCCAGTTCCACCATCACAGCCTGCCAAACCTCAGCCAACTTGAGCCGCCTTTTCTGAGTTCCCTCTGCCATCGGACGGAGCAGCTAAGTGAACTCCCGCGGGATAATAGACCCCAAGTTTACCCAAGTTTCCAGAGGAGACGGAGGGGAGTTTGTTTTCGCACGCACAACACGTCAAAACACGGCAACACCGGCGCTGTAACCCTCCCCTGCACTCCTCTCGTCTCCTCCCGGCAGCGGCGCCACCGTCGCCGCCTCCTCTGCCACTGTCTCCTCTTCTACGCCGCCGCCGCCGCCGCCGCTCACGCTGCAGCTGAGCCCCGAACGCAGATCAGTGAGCAGGGTCAGAGGGTCCGCCACACCAACCGAGCGATCGGAGGGCGAGCTCCGGACACGCCGCTGAAATCATTTGGCACCGCGCGTCGTGTTCGACGCTGGGAACATGGTTCGGCGCCGTGCCCGTCGGCGTGAAGCGGCGTCTGACTGACGGCGCCGGCCCGGCCCCGGTCGGTCGACACGAGAAGCCTGACGCGGCGGCACGGCGGCGGCGCTGGCGGCGGCCACAGGTGCGGGAAGGTATCACAGGCAGCTGCCGCCCCCGCCCCCGCCCCCGCCCAGCCAGCCGCCGCCGCCCCACCAGGCACGCGAGCCGCGCAGCAGGGAACCTGGGACTCATGGGAAGGGATGGGGCTCGTCCATCTATTCCTCGGTGACTCGGAATGTGCGTGGAAATTAAGTCAGACTCTGAGGAAAGGCAATGGTAATACTACAGTGATACGCTAGAGATGAATGTGATTCAATGTACTCACCTCACCACTGCAGACGATCTGTGGCTTCGTCGTTTTCGCTCGCCGCTCATCATTACTACTACCGGAGAGTGGAGCGGTACTTGTCAGGAAGCGTTTGTCCGGCCTCACCTGAAGGACAAAGCCGTGCGTCAACAGAGCAATTTGTAATGTCGGAAAGGTTAATTTGTGTGGGGTATGGGGAATCTTGAAGGTCAAACAAGACTATCCAATCTACTTGAGTAATTATTATGAAATTAGTATACGTCCCTTCTGTAATTTCCTGGCATGCTCTTTGTTTTCACAGCATGGAGCAAACCACTGTCAGCCAAGTCAGAGCTGCAATTGTCGAGTTTGAATAAGGACTTGTCATGCCATTATTTTGTATGGGAACCCATCATCAGTATAAAGCCTGTCGTCACGATTGTTCATAAGGTACATACCTATTACAATAGGTGCACTGCCTGATGCATGTATATCATATGAACAACTGACCACTTACTTTGGTATGTCCAATGAAACGGGTTCAATGCCAAGTATGGTTTCTTCTAGCAGAAGATGGCTGATTGAGATAAAGGTTAAGCACATAAGGTTTGACAAATATTAGAGAAGAAACATATGTCATGCACCCAGGGGCGTCACCACCGGGGAGCCTCGGGGGACGGGCCCCCAAGTTCGCTCCGGCCGGCCAGATTCGCAGGATTTCAACATTAACCCTGTGATGCTGCCGCCCCAAGCCCCTGACTGGCCCCCAAACCCCTCGCTGCCCCCTCAAAATTGTGTAGCGACGCCACTGCATGCACCACAGCGGGGAAAACATGACATCTCATGACACTCTTGTGGGTGTGCACCATATAACACAAGAGCTTAAACGGCAGGAACAAAGAATCCTGAGACACTAGGCTTTGCAATAAGGTTAGCAGGAACAGCCATCATGGATTGGTTTGCAGCAGCTTGACCTTCACGGTATTGTACATGCCTAATCTCAACGTATGCACTTAAAAAGTTCAAGTCATTGTGAATAATTGTGGCAATTTGATAATGACTTCGTGCCTCGGTCCTGCGGTTAACATGTCCACAGTTAGGTTTCCTATGAACTACTGCTACTGCTGCCACCGCTAAAACGTCAGCAGAATGCAGGTTACGCATAGTGTCATGCTGCACGAAGGTGGGATTAACAGTGCCATAGGTGTGCGCACCGGTTAAAGCAGCGGTTTGCAGACAGCACTTCCAGCCTTTCGCCTTAGCAACCCATGACGACGGTGGCATTTCACTGCTGGCTACAGCCAGAAATGTCGCCACATCCCAGTCCCGTCTCCCATCTGCCCTCGGCCCGTTCAACCCTCTGCTGACCATGTGAGCAATCTGCCGCCGCTCTCCATCTCTCACGCCCTCCCTCCCGGCCTCCTCCCCCCTCCCCTCTCAACAGCTGTGCATCGGACGCTGACAATACGAGAGGGTTACCGCGGGATTCAGCGGCGATGAAGGGTGAATCCGACTTCAGTCTATCTCGCGCCGACCGGCCGCTGACTGCGGAAATCAGAATACCAAATCAGTGCCGGGGGTGCGAGGATTCCGGTGCCTTTTGTACCGGGAGTGTGGCGGATTTCCTTCGACAGTTGATGGAAGATATACGGGCCGAAAAGCGGTGAAAATGGCCCGTTCGATTTGAGGGGATCGAGCGATGCGAACTGGTAGCGCTGTGTCTAGATCCGAGGGCAGGGAGTCTGATCAGATAGTGCGAGCTGCGGGTATTTTAAGCGGATCACATTAGATACAGTCAAATATGCTGGCCAGTCCTGGCAGCCACAGGCTTGTACATTTCGGATCTGCATAAATCGCTCCGATTCGTTCGTTATCATTCCAATGACCGCCGTCAAAATGGTGTAGCTATAGAAACAAAATGTCAAGCCAGCAGCGTAGCATATTTCCACTTCATAGTGAATTAAACGAATCGTCAAACTGGTCATTGATGAGGTGTTATGGATGGCACCTAGTACCTAGCACCTACCTAGCACCTAGTACTATAGGAAGACATTGGGGAAACGAGCACGACACAAACGAGCAACGAGGTGACCTCCAATACAACTTCAAAACCGCATTCCTACATACCTCCAAGATCGTCCTCCGATACATATCTGAGGATGCCCTCCCACATACCTTCAAAAGCGCCCTCCGATACACTTCTGATGAATGAGCCCTCCCACACGCCTCCAAAGGCACCCTCCGGGCATCGATGCACCTCTGAAGGCACCCGCCCACATACATGCGAAGGCGCCCTACGACACATCTCCGAGGGCGCCCTCTCAAATATACCCAGAGGCGCCCTTTGTAAGACCAGAGGCGTCCATAACCTCACATTCAGCGAGGGACGCCTTTGGAGGTATGTAGGGAGGGCGCCCTCGGGCCTCAGATATATTTATCTGAGGATGTTTTTAGACTATGTGAGAGGGCGCCTTCAGAGGTGCATCGTATCGGTGGGTGCCTTTGAAGGCATGTGGAGGTCGCCTTCAGAAGTGTTTCGGAGTGCACCTTACATTCAGTGGAACGCGACTCATATTCAGCCGGAAAGCGCCTGGCATTCAGCGGAGGCGCCTTCGGCGCCCTTAGCTGAATGTGAAGCACATTTCAAGAACCGAAGACGCCTTCAGCGTCTTCAGTGCATAAGGGCGCCTCCGACGCCCAAGTGGTGGATGGCGCAGTTTCCTCCCTAAATAAGGACGCCACTGGCGCCCTTTGATACCCATCTGAAGGTGCCATTCCAGTACCTGCATACCTTCAAAAGCGCCATCCGATACACTTCTGAATGAGCCCTTACACACACCTCCAAAGGCGCCCCCGATACACCTCTGAAGGCGCCCTTCCACATACCTACGAAGGCGCCCTCTCATACATCTACGAGGGCGTCCTCCCAGATTGCTTCAGAGACGTCCTCTGTGAGACCAGAGACTCCCCCACCTCACATTCAGCGAAGGGCACTTTGAGGTATGTGAGAGGGCGTCTTTAGAGGTGTATCGGAGAGCGCCTTACATTCAATGGAACGCACTTCATATTTAGCTGGAGCGCGTCTCATATTCAGCAAAAGGCGCCTTTGGCGCCCTTCACTGAATGTGAGGCGCATTTGATGAACCGATGGCGCCTTCGGCGCCAAAGGGGAACCATGGTGCACGGTACAGTGACTCCCTAAATACGCCCCTGCACGAGTACATTCTTTGACCATGATCCCAATCATGACACGAAACTGCAACCAGAACTCTGCATTTGTATCCACGAGATTGATGTATGAAAAACGCAAAAGATCAATGAATTATTCACGATAGGTTTAAGCAACGCCAATTATGTCATCACAGGCATAAAGGGATTTCGTCAGATTTAAGGAGGAACTGTCAAATTTTATCAGAATATCAGGTTTAACGATAAGATTATTCTGTCATTCCGTTGAGTGATCTGCAAATAAACATACTAATTTCCGCTAGAGGTCAAGTTACACATCGACGATTTCCAGCACCGCTTCAATCCATCATTCCATAACCCTATTACTCTCCAAACCAAGAACAAAAGGCTAGCCATGTGACGAAACATTAAAAACACATGAAAATTATCCTCACCAGACATGAACAAAGCAAACAAGCGCTCGCACTTAGGATCAGCACCAAACGTCATCTGAACCACCCTGTCCAGAACCCGGCAACTGCTGTACTGCCAAACCTGCACGTCACGCTCCCCCCACCCCCCTTCTTCTCGGAGAAGTGCAGAATCACGCTCGAGTCACGCCTCGAGTCACGGCGCGGCTCCCGCGGGAGACGCCCCGTAATTTGTCGACGTGAAGAGCTCGCCCTAATAAGCGGCCTGTCCGCACCCGCTAAATGGTGCAGCCTAATTGAGACGCATGTCCGTTTAAGCGCCGGGTGTGGTCTACGGTGGCTGCTTCGGTCACGGATCAGATTGTAGAGGGCACTGCTGCTGGTGACGTCACTAAAGCATGCAGACGGCAGTGTTTGGCTCGTGTTAAGATTAACCGGAACATGTTTGTTCTGAATTCGCACGAAACTGCGTAAATAACGTGGATGTGTACCGCCAGTTTTATGACCACCAAATCCTTTCATAATCTATACTCCCTAACATTTTAGTTATAAGTATATGTAAGCATCCTTTTATGTCCGTTGTTTCAGGGGAATCTCAAAAGAAATACGTCTGAAGTAGGTTATTTTGACGTGCATTGATGGACTCATTGATTTATGCATTGCCTCTGCCTTATTAAGAACATAACTCATTCTCCACCGTTCATAATTTCCGACCAGCAACGTTCATGACGGATGAGTTCATTGCTTTGGTTTCCGTGCGAACATCGCATGCACTGTGTAGTTGAATGGCTTCCATCCATTCTCGAAAAATGTGCAGTGATGTGCAATACGCATTGAGTAATGATGGAAATACGGCGATGTATGTGCAACTGTCTGTACTTGCCATGGATCGGGTATACCCACGGGTGCCTACTCAATTCTTCCAATTGCCTGGGTTGGATATTAATTTGTAGCGTTTTTATGGGTGCTAGGCGGACATGGAAAAGGCAACTTATTAAAATATGTCGCTAAGCGTTATTTCTTACTAAGCAGCCAGATGTTTAACCATGTAAATATGTTAATAAATGATATAGAACACTTAAACAATACACTTTGGCAATTATATGACAAAAAAAAATCATGGTAAGTAAAAATGGTGCATTTTTTAATCCGAAATCATGTCAGATCCAGTCTGATCCAATAGTTATGACAAAGTTGACCAAAAACTGTTCTATGAGTCTAAGAGTCTGAAAATAGTTTTACATCCTATACATAAGTGATGTTTTTACTTGCTTTCATGTCCACAATTAAAATCACATAAGTTATGTTTCAATCAGGGCCTATTTTAATGTTATTGTGAGGAGATTTGTCACTCACAGTGCCTTGAAATCCCCCGTAGTCGACGCTAAGAAGAACACGTTGAACTGTCCCGAAGACCCGACGCCATCCCCCGAAATGTTGTTGACGGGGGGGGGGCGTCAACAACATTTTGCTGACGAAAACAGGAAAAATTATCTCCCCAAACTCGAAGCCTATAGAGTCACCAGTGGAAGCCCACCGCAATTAAAATTCCTTAGAGAAGGCCTTGAGGATAATGATGGCAAATTTTGTGAGAATAATTTTTATGCTTAATCTGAATCGGCCGGACCGGGCATGGGCCTCAATATTATGAGTTTAACTGGGCATAATCTCTGATCTGGGCCTGGGATTGGTGTTTACGGGCCTAGGTTGGGCTGGACTGGGGGTTGGTGCGCCCATGACGAACTATGACAACTGTACCTACAGTGCATCTCATGAAATATATTCCGATATTCAGCAAAGCTCCTATACTAGGACGTAGGTACTCTGGTACCTCGATAAATGCAATGTTTCTCAAAAGGGAGACAAATGTATGTTTCTGGGAATGAAGATTGAAGAGATTCACTAAATTGATATTGTATGTATAGAACACGATTGTGAATCTCCGCGATTCATTTAAGCTGTTTTTTAGAAATCCTCCAGAGGTGGCAATATCTCTTTAAATGAAGACCATTGCAAGAAATGTAGTAACTTTATTTCACCCTTGTCTCCACTTTTCACTGGCACCACTAACGTCAAAGATGACCCGTACAGCGCAAACGGCCATTAGATAAAAACGTAGGGTGTCCCTATGGAGAGATTGTGGTGCCGGCGATACGTTGGCCACTCTCGGAAACGGTCACAGATCTGACAAATGAGCAGACGTTGGCCGAGCTTCAGAAATAATCGGATCGGAAGTGTATCTCATACATATATCTTAAACTTACCGACGTTAATACTTTACCAAGCATGAAAACTACAGCTGTTTCGGAGCTCCCCTGTCACATGGCCTCACCAGCCGGCGAACAGTAAACAATCTAAATAGTCCAACAGCCGTAAACCTGTTGGAAAACCATCTTAATCATCCGTACAATCTAAACCATCTAAATCAGCGCGCGGAAGTGGGCGATAATCGTTGTGACGCTTTCAACAGACGGGCGCGCCTGAGCTTGGCTGGTCCAGGCGTCTCCACTGAGGAAAAACACTGGGAAATTGAGCAGTGCGCTTCCAGTCCGCGACGCCGTCGCCGGCCGGGCCCGCCAGTCCGCCAGAATGTGCTCTTTGTATTATCTTCTGTGTTGTGGCTGTCTGTGTGGCTGTCTGTGTGGCTGTCTGTGTGGCTGTCTGTGTGGCTGTCTGTGTGGCTGTCTGTGTGGCTGTGGTGCTGCCTGGGTGGCTCTCCAGGGGGGTTACGATGACAGGGATTAGAACACCGACTGGCTATACCCGCGGACGGATTATGGCCAGAGGCAAACTGCTAGAGGTTTGGCTGAAATTAAAACATCGGCTTCAGTTGTAGTCACGGTCATGATCTGCAGCTCATCCCAGTTTCGAAAAATAATGCTTTATGTTAAATTACATTTCCAATAGTAAAGTGACGATTGCATGGTGGTATCGGCGCAGTTAATCAGCGCATAACACCAAGGCAAAACTGTGAAAATGAACAACTACACATAATTCAAACAAATGGCAACTGCCGGCCAATGCAGCTGAATGCATGTTATCCACCCGGACTACGGCCAGCTACGGCCAGAGTCGAGAGTGTCATATTTGTGGGGTGAGGCGGCCAAAATAAAGTGTAGCCGTGTCGTGTTAAACTTCACTGGATGATGCCAGTTGTTGACATAAGCCTGCTGAATCCTGGAGCAGACTGACAGTAAGCATAGGAAATTAGGAATGCCAGAACATGATTGAAACGAATTATGGTGTAAAATAGCATACCAGACTCTTGACGTGGCTATTGCGACTCGTAACGGTTTCAGTGTTGCTCGAGTAGTTTCAAGTACATTTTAAATTGAGAATGGAAGAGAAAGCTGTTTCATTTGGTAAAAACAATACTATTGAGTACTTCCATCATACAAACTAGACTCAGCATGCGACCGCAGGCCGAGTATTTATGTTGTCTTTCTGACAGCGCAGCTGTGATCAAAGATGTGACATCCGGCACGCGACCGGGCACCGATCGTACCGACATACGGCACGTGACACACCGACAATGTCACGACGTGGCACAGGATGACTTTGACACGGCGTGACACCTATACTGACACCGACACCTGCCCGCGTTACACTGACACCTGTCCGCGTGACACCGACACCTGCCCGCGCGACACTGACACCTGCCCGCGTGACACCGACACCACTGTCACACAGTCACCGCTGGCGTGACGGAAGCTCGGCGGGTACTGCAGGACACTAACCGGTGCTCTGTCACTCCGCGGGGATGTATATCGTGGTCCTCTCATGGAGCAGAGCTAGCAGCCGGTCAGGAACATAAAGATGTAGGAAGCAGGACCCAAGATCCTTTACGGATCCTAGAGGACCAGCAAGACCGGCAGATGTTCGATCTAGGTTATCAGGAATGTTGAGCGGGTGGGTATGAAAAGGCGGTACACGGCACAACAGGGAAGCTGGGATTGTTTTCTAAACGTCTGGAACACTCAGAGGTGGGCATCCAGAAAGACCCCACGATACGTTCAGAACAACGGGTGTCTCCTTGTGCCGCTAACATATAACGAATCAATTGTTATTTTTGCTGATGGTAGCTCGTGCTCACGTAGCGACTTTATCTCGAGCGAAGCATGTGTGTTTTGTTCCTTAGATATGTTACAGGCAAGTTTATGACTTCATTTAATCTAGCGCACTAAGTGGTAGCTGAATGAACTAGCGAATAATGTTTCAATTGCATAAATAATGATGCAACGACCTCATAGTACTGTTAACTTGGCTGCCTACGAGACAGACTGTTAAATAAATATTTAGATGTGAGTATTTCGAAAAAATAGTTACTTATGATCTTCCCTAACACATACAAAATCGATAATGAAACATTCTGGAAATAAGCTTGTATTTTTCCGAACTAAGACATCGATGTAATGGGTTTGAATTTATTCATCACATAACCTAGTAACATACACTTATTTGGTCTATGCCCCTTATAAGCGTGTTAATAGAATTGCGTTAGGAACGTACATGCATTTGTCGTGTAATGGTCAAGGTCCCCTAGGTGATCGATTTATAAGGATGTGGAGATATCCCTGCAGCAATGGTCGCAATGTCTATTCTTACCAGAAATTCATGAAAACAAACCTTTTTCTTCTCTTACGGGGATTTCACTTTACCAGCCGCTTTTTTAGCCCTCATACATCTCGCATGTAGTCCTTGCCTGAGCTGCGTTAAGAGTCTTTTTTTTTTCTACGAACTTTTCACGGGTGTCGTACGGACGAATCATAACACGTCTTCCAATTTAGCGACCATATACCAGGGACCACGGTAACATAAAACCTGCTCGCCATTTTTATCTGACATATGATGCATTAGCCTATTAGGCATGATTTTTCCGCTGACAGAAATCCGCCTCAGAGCAGGTCAGGACTTTTGATATCCTGTGAATAGTTTTGCCATTTTCCATTACCATCTGAGCATAGAAAAAGAACATCACGACCATGCAAGTAGTTACAACCACGTAAAAGTCATACGCCAGCTGTTCAGTAAATTCCGTAACTTTGGTTATAACAATGCCTCAGCATAAAGCAAGGTACCGGCAAGGCAGTGTATAGTCACGTCACTGGACAAAATGGGTCGAACTTTGTTCATTATTCAACGGACGTCAAGCTGGAGCACGCCAGGGTGTCAGTCTGAGACTGAATTAAAGACTGAGACTGAATTAAAATCCGTGTCGTGCAGCCGAGTTCAAGAAACCTGCGTCTGTGACCTTACCAGCCCAGCCCCTCCCCACAGAGCTGACCTCTGCCTACTCTGGGTGTCACGCCAGGCGGGGCTGGCGCGGTGGTGGCGGCGGCGGCGGCGGCGGCGTCACCGCCCCTCACACGTGCTGGCGCTGTGAGGGGCGGTGCTGCTGCCATCGCCCGGCCGCCGCCTGGTCGGGGGCGCCACACCGTTCATTATTGGCACGTCCAAGTTACGAGGCGGATTCTCGTGACGGGCGGCCCACCGTGACGTGACCCCGTGACGGCTGGCGCGCTGACTTGCAGCAGCCCGCCGCCGTCTCGGTCACTGCACCTCCGCCGCCGTGCCGCCTCCACCACCACCCTGTGCCGCTCTCTCGGTCATTGCACAGAAGGCTGGGGCCCGTCAGCGACCAGACCCCACCTGATGGATGAGTACCTGGGATTCTTCAACAGTCCCAGCGGCGGCACCGAGACGGCGGCGGCGGCGCTGTCGGCGGCGGGGGCGGCGGGGGCGGCGGTGGGGGAGAGGACCGGGCCTGTTTACGCTATATATACTGTCGGCAAAGAACTCTCCTCGGCTCCGACCGTCACGGACGACCGGCCGGCCCGGCCAATGATAACAAACGGCGCGCTAATGATTGGTGAGCCGGCCAGCGATGACGCTTGATTAAAATGTGTGAACAAAGCCAGCCGGCGGCTGACTGGCGATGAAATCCTCGCCGACTACTGGTCCACTGCGTACTGCGTGGCAGCTGGGTCACGCTAATCACGTGCTAAGAGGTCACTGCCCCCGGCAACGTATGTATGTATGCACAGTCGGTGACCAGGGTGCCAACTCCCAGGTCGCGCTTGCGCGCATAGTCAAGCCCTGTTCAACTTAACGCTGCGAATATATTTAATAAGTGCGCTGATTCAGATACTGTTGCACCAAATGGCAGCGAGGCAAGCAGGCGTCATGAAAAGAAGAAAATAAGTGTTTATATTTTCAGTACACCAACCGTAATATTAGCCGTTTTCACGATGGACTTTTTTGTGCGAAATGTTTTAAAACATTTCTCACCAAATGAACCATCGTCAAAACGGCTATTTATGGTGATATTCAGTCGTAGCTCGCCGTTCATTTACGATAAAGCAGTATTCACTGTCATCTCTGGTAAGTCGTTTCTTGAGCTTCTCTGAATAAGGACTAGCAATAAAGAAGACACATGACTGTAAGCGGGATTGCCCCTCTTTTCAGACAACATCCTCTGGGTACGTTTGGGCGGATATTGGTACGGCTTCGGTCGGCTCACCCAGTCACATACGCCGTGGGTTAGTGTGCGGGGGAGGGTAGGCTCGCGACTCTCCCTGACGAGCAACGAAGATAGCCGTGTGACAGCGAAGACGACCACAGATGCTTGCGCTCAAGTTGCAGTAATTATTTTCCGAAATATAGTCGAATGTCTATGTCCTGCTATGACCCATGAGTCAGACAGCTCGCATTCCACTCAGCAGTCAGAAAGCGGCGCCAATTTATACAACCGGTCTGCTGTCAGGGCAGCGTTGGATCTTAAACAATCCTGGGGGGTGAGTAACGTGAAACCCAGCCGGCAGACAACTCCGCCACAGCGGCTTTTTCAATAAACATGGCTCACAAGACTCCTCTGTAAATGTTTGTGGAACCGCCACGCGCAACACGTCCCAGGCCGCCCGCCCATGACAATTTCACGCAGATAATTGGCTGACGTTTCCTGAGAACTGCGTAACACACTTCATCGCACGCTGCCGCCACGGGTTACCATACCACTTCTCTCAGTCTTGCAACTTTTTGCCCGGCGAGTTTCCCATGCAGTCATCCCGGGAGTTGGGGCAATAAGCCACTGACAATGTGCCCCCGCCGCAGAGACACAATAGCGCGCTGCTGCGTCATGATTGACTCCATGACGCACTGCTGCGTCACGATTGACTCCATGAGTACCCGCCGCGCGGCCGGCAGAACTGAGCTGGAGTCACCGCCGCCGTTCGGTCGCGGCGCGGCACGAACGATGTGCCCCGTCACGCTCTAATCAAGCCGCCCGGCGACTTGTGATGTGCCGAATTGCTCAAATCAGACACAAAAACAGCTGTGGAGACCCAATCACAGGGCCGAGATGAAAGAAGAGCGATGACAGTCACGTGAATTCTCCGCCGATGATGATTGGCCGCACGGAATGACTACATCCCAGTTCGCTAAGCGCCCGCGCGGCGACCGCTGCCACAAATCGACAGCGGCGGACTCGGAAGCAACCGATCAAACTGCTACAAGCCAGTCAGCTCCGACAATCAGTCACAGACATCACTGCAATCTTCAGTTCCAAATGGCCATCGACGCTCTCCTGATGCCGCACATCTGCCGGACGTCGCGGCAGACGAGCGCCGGCGGCCAGCGGCGGCGAATTTATGTGAGGGCTGAGGGTCTCCCCACCCGGTCCTGCGCGAAGCTGATTATCACGGATTAGACCGCGCTTTCACAGCATTTAGCCGCTAACCGCAGGGGTCCGTCACGTGTATTATCAGGGCGCAAATATTCCCTCGCAGAGCGCGCGCGTCCCCAAATTGCATTCACCCAATCGGTGGCGATAGTGGAAGGAAAAGCGATTTTATTCGGCACTAGGGAGGGGTGGCGGGACGAATCACCGGGCCAGGAGGGGGGACACAGGGGTGAGAAGTCCTCTGAGTCTGCCCGCCTCATCAGTCGGATTCAGACGTCGCCGGCCACGAGGGAAATGCTGTTACTCTGACGGAACACTGTTCCCGGCCCAATCAGACTCCCCAGCCAGAATCAAAACGAAATGGGACGAGCAAAGCCAATGTCCGGCGTTGCCCACGGCGCTGCGGGCGTAGACATCACACAAACATCACACGTCTGCGGGCGAAGACGTGCTCCATCACAAACAGACAGAACTACAGCATGTGTGATGAAAGTTTGGGATAGGTGCTTTGGAAACAGCTGTGTCAGTCCTTAGTGCGTCATCCCGAGTCACAAAAGTCACCGGTGATGGTTTTATTCAAAGCCACAAATATCGCAGGATTACTCTAAACCCCACGTCACATGCACAAACGTTACCAGGCAACCATTCATATTCCCCGCTACAAACATTTCCAAGAAATATATTATTTCCCACTTCAAATATCGCCAGATGACATTCCGCACCACAAACATTGCGGGGGACTCCTTACTTCGGGCCCCATATTCTCGGCCCCAGGCGCGGATTCTGTGACATCTTATTCCCCGTCAGCCGTCACAGAGATGTCTGCAGATGCCGTCTCGTCACAGACGGCGTCTTCGCATCACAGACGGCGTCTCGCCCGTCGACGGCTGCCGCGCATTTCATTAGCCGATGATTAATTACGCCGGCCAGAATTGAGTGGTGTTTACGGTCGGAGCGAAATTAGCCGCGCTAATTAAACAGCGCATCTCACTTTCAATTAGATGCGCACCGGGCGCGTGTGCCGCATACCGCGGGATCCCGTGCGCGTCACGGAATCACCAACAACGTGAACGGAGAGTGGACGGCCTGCGTCGTCTCATAGTCCTGTGGCTCTTCTTGCCGTCGCCGTGAGGTTCCCGTGAGGCCTATGAGGTCCCGTGAGGACCCGTGAGGACCAATGAGGGTCTCCGTGAGCCCTGGAGGACCCCATGAGGTCCCGTTGAGGTTCCGATCCGTGTCGCCCTGAGCTGTTCCTTGTCGTCCCGTGCCGTCCTGTGTGACACGCGCGCCACGCGCCACCACGTGGCACACGTACGTGGTACCCGACTGGCGGAGCCGGCGACCGGCCGGCGCGGAGCGGCGACACGTGATGGCACGTGACCGTGAGCAATAATGGTGAACTGTTGGCGCAGCGGACACGAAGCAACACAAAGCCTGGCCTACGGCAGGGGAGGGGGATACAATGTAGGGAGTGGCCCGATGGTATTGCGGGTACCCCAGAGCGGGACACGGCGGAGACTGGTAAGAGTGGCGCGTGCCCGAGTGCAGAATGGTGTGAAACCAGTGACATATCTGGTGAGCGGTTTTCCAAAGCGTGGAAGGGAAGAGGAGAGGTAATGGTTTTTCGTGAGTACTTGGCGCAGATTGACAATAGCACCGGAATTCGATGAATCATATTCGTGCGCAAATGTGCACTGTTAGTTCTGCGCTATTTCCCTATTGTTACATTTTAAATGTCATTAATGTATTGTGTTTTAGTTACTTTATTTATATCCCTTATCGCATCGTGTTCCGGCGCAGCTTGAAGCTGAAAAGAGTTCTCCCTGAAGCTAAAAGGAAAAGATGTGCCAATGCTCCTCTTCAAGCTCTAAGCAGAAGTTGGGCTTCGTTCACAGCGCTCTCGTTGGTCCTTGTTTGCCGTCGGGCAAACTTTGTCTGTACCGACATCTTGTCCGGGGGAATTCTACTTTGATTGGATAACTTTCGCAACAGGATGCTGCCTACCCGTGTCAAAGCCCGAGGTGAAACAAACTCCATTTAGCGCTTGACAGGAGCAGCGTAGTTGCCATTTCTCAGTGCGCAGATGCAAAGGATGGAGACTCCGCACGCTATGGCATGACACGTATAGGGTATTATCCACGGGGAAATTATATGCCTGGGGAGTACAATGTGTGATCGATGCTGTTAGAAGCGCCAAACTCTGACATTGTTTATTTATTGCTCCAGGCAATGCGCAGCAGGGTTGCCATTGGTGTCGTTGTCTATGGCTTGGTAGGGCCTGAGCCCTTCCAATAATTTCATATTTTAACATTAGGTCTATGGCGTTGCACGGTAAAAATGACGCCCCTGGGGGTTGCATTGAGGGGAAGTGACCAACAAGCGATGGGTGCTGTACAAACAACAAAGGGAAGCCAACTTATACGTACTATGATGGGAATTGGGAAGTTCGTGGAACTGAAGTAAAGTTAAGTTGAAGGTTTTTGACCACCATCCCCAATTTCATGTTTAGCTGGAAGTCTCACCTGAGGCAACATGACTCGAATTATATCGTTCCAACATCTGTGCTAATAATGCACATTCTTGGGTACGTACTACGTATTGACACCACATTACTAATAACTAAATGTGCAATTATTCATGCGCAGAGTGATGTTAACCACTAATGTTAGGATATTTGCAATGTCTCAGTTGCTAGTGCATTGAGGACACGCGAAAGCCATCATCAGTCACTGGAATGCCAGAACACCAAACTGTATGTGTCGTGTACTGCATGATACGGCCAACTTAGAGGCTGCCTGACCGTTGGTAAGCATGTGCCGGTGGTAGATAGCGATGAAAGATGGCTGCCTGATGTTGATTCTGACACAGAGGCCACTCTAACATTTTACAAACAACACATGCCCACTCTGAAACTCAATCAGACTGAAGGATCGTCCAGGACAGCTCTGATCTCAGACTAACTGGCAGCGCTGGTGATGGTTTCGCGGTATACGTTTACATTACAAACTGTACTATATACAGTATACACACACACACAAACACACACACACGCACATAATTCTAGGAGTGAATAATGTACATGTATACATAAGTGTGCTGCGACAAACTAACGATATTTTGTTGACGAAATATGACATCAGCATCCACTACCAGAAAATATCTATCCACAGCAAGAACGTTAGCTACTTTCAATTTCATCAGTGAAATTATTGAATCTCAATGTTTCGGCAGATACCTGAGACCATATCACAAATAAACAGAACTGAATGTTATATTTTCGCAAAAAAATGTGCTTGCATCCACTGGCGGATCCAGGGGGCAACCAGGTTATGCCCCAAACAGCCTCAAAGGGGGGGGGCAACATGTCTTTTGCCCCTCCCCAAACGTCAACAATTTATCGTAAAAATTGTCTTTGCAGCAGTCAAAATCTAGCATTTAAAAGCTGAAAGATTTCGCGCCACCTCTCGGCATGACACGAGTTTTGTTAATGCTTATACAAATTTGGAAAATAAAGAAATTAAATCCATAAAGTTCTGGCATAAAGTCTCCTTGGCAGTAATTGCTTGCCCCAGGGCCCACTCCCTTCATACAAACTTTAAGGCGGACATGTTAGCTAGTCTGCCGTGCTCCGAAAAAAGGCGACGCGAAAGCAAAGACGCGAACATCGGTACCCGAAACCTGCTCCAGTGGTGCCCAACTTGCTGGACCGAATCGGAATATCTAATTAATAGTGGGGACCAGGCCAGGACTTTCCCATCAGCACTGGCGGATCCAGGGGGGGCATTAAGGGCTATGCCCCAAGGCATAAAGTGGCTTGTTTTACCCCCACAAACGATCAAGACCCACAAGAAAAGACCGGATCGGGTAATCATGTATAATGGCTTTGCCTTAGGAGAAAAAAAGCTCTGCAATTAACAACTTATCGGGGAAAATATAACAATTTTCGTCAAACTGGACTTTGAAGCAGTTAAAATCCAGCTGTCCCACGTAACAAACTGGCGAAATTTATCGCCTCTTCGCGGCAAGTTTCCGCAATTGCTTATCAAATTTGTTTTAGCCACTTATCCTTTAACAGGCCGGAGGCCCACCGTTTATATTTCTAGGTTTCTATCCCGGCGAACCCGTAATATATTGGCGCCCTTCGTGGAGCTAAATAATTTAAGTGCCTCCTTAAACAGGAAAAATCCCAATGAAATGCAAAGCAAAGACGTTTTTTGTCATTCAGCCGACCCTCACTTAAAAAACCTCAAGGGGGGGCCGATTCGGCCCCCCGACAGTAATAGGGTTAAGACATTTCGCGCAAAATAATCCATCGTGAAAACGGCTAGTATTGCGTTTTTGTGTTTTTCGTTTTTTCAGCTCAAAAACAAAAAAAGATGTGACCGGCCCAAATCCGGGAAGAAAAAAACGGGTACCTTTTTGCAAAAAAAAGTTGCCCTCCCAAAAACCGACGGCTGGATCCATGGATCCACCAGTGCTTGCATCAATCGTAATGGGTTTGGAAGCCGGCGATTGAACCTCCAAATAACACTTTCCTTCCACCTTTGAAGCCGATGCCGCACGCTTCCAAACGCCACTCCCGAGACGCGGCATCCGCATCGAATTTGCCCTCGGGCAAGAACCCTAATGCGATCTGGGCTGGCAGCAGTGCCGGTCTCGCTTCTCGCATTGCCTCCCCGCCGTTCGCCGGCCGGCTCCCTGAGTGCTGCGCCGCTCTGCGATGTGCGTTAGGGCCGATCGACGAGGCAGTAAAACGCGACCAACTGCCGCTCCGTCTGCTATTAGGCCACGTCGATTTCTGCGTCGACGGCGACGATCGCGACGAAAAAGTTCGTGCCGCCGGCGGAAGGCCGCTTGCTGGCGTATCTGCCTCAGACGCGTCAGTGTCCGAAGCGGCGTCGAATTGGCGCCGTTTCTGGTGCAGCGTCGACGCGTCGACGCGTCGTCTTCGACGCGGGAGGCGTACGCCACTGTCCCATCGCGTTGGTCGCCCGTGGACGGACCGACGGACCACCACCAGGGTAATGGGCCGCATGTCCGGTCCACGCTCGATCCGCATCGATTTCGACAGTGAACAAGTTCGGCAGTCGGCCGGCGCTTCTGTGGCCGCCTTCCGGACCGCCTGGACCCACAATCCATCCTGGGGGCAGCAGACACATTACCCTCTGGCCCCCGATTTCGTCTCCCGCCACCGCGCCGCACTTAGCGCCGAGATGGCGCGCGGTGACTCAGCCCGCAGATAGCCCTGCGGCGAAACGCACCCCCGGCAGTTCTGGCCCGCGCCACGTGCCGCAACAGCTGGCCACGTGTCGCTAGCAGCCCGCGGCAATTCCGGCGCCTTATCGCCGGCCAGAGCATGTCAAATGAAGGAGCTAGCTCGGCAAACACGGGGGACGCGCGTCATTATTGCTGTCTGTGTGTGGCGTGCCCGCGGCAGACTGCAGAAATACGGCACCGCTGCTGTGTTCGATAAGTAAAAAACTCCGTGAGATAGGGACAGTGGTGCTCCCTAGAGGGAGGGGGGGGGGGCTTTAACAGAAGCACTTCCTTTCGACTACCAGAAGAAGGCTTGTGGAGCCCTCAGGGGAATGCTCTTTCAGAAGTGTTTTGTTGCTGTAACGGGCATTCGAAAATGCTAAGGTAAAGCTGCCTGCGGAATAATTCACCTACCGTTGGACAGCTGCGGCAAACGTCAAATGATGATCCACATCCCGATGAAATTCAAACGCTAATCATGTTTACATTTTTGCTCCGCTGGAGAGCCGATAAAATATTGCGCCATTCTTAAATGTTCTAAGTGTTCTACACCTTGGCGTAGAAATCGAGAGTGGCTATATTTCGGTTACAAATGCAATACCACGTTTTCGCTGAATCATACCACGTCTCCTTTTTTGACTTCCACAATCTTTGTCCAAACGGACTTTGACATTGAGAAATTGTATTCTCTCGCGAATTTTATGGGTGCCTTGCGTTAGTATGATACAACGTACTGCATATTGCATAACGTGCTGAAAGACGCTTACAACTATCCCTACCTCAGCCACACTGCACGCAGCGCCAGTGGTGGCGGACATTGAGAGCAATGGCGGCGCAATAGTCCTTTGTCGTCAGCATGAGCCTTAGGACCTCGTTGAACTCTTGTGTAACAGGATAATGATACAGCGGAATCGTTAAAGCGTGCAATGTGCTCGGCACGGGTCAGAGCGACTCGGTGTCCAGTCCCACGAAATTGGAGGGTTAAAGGCGGCATTGCGAATGGCCTGTTAGTTTAAAGTCATTATCACTGAGTCGCTGTTAAGGCTGGGAAAACTTTTACGCTTTAAAGACGGTTACAGTTTTTGCTCTTATATTCGGACATGGTGCGCCAAATAGAACTCTGCCCAAATTCGACAGTTGGATAAATGCGACACTAAAAATACGCCGCAAGTACGACATCTTCATAAATCTGAGAATAACAACTGAAAAACTATTATAAATGACGGTTCATTTTCCCATAAAGAAAGAGCGTCACATTCCGAGCGCTATGATACAACTTGGAATTCCTTCTTTAAGAGCGAGTGAAATATGAGAACACCATTTTAAGTTGTAAACGGAATTGCCCTCATACAAACTTCAGCTTTGAATATTGCGCTTCACATCGACTGGCCATGTTTTGGCTTTAAACTGGTCGACTGATTTAATTTAATGCTGTAATTTCATTAGTACTGAACGGACTCTTCCGTGGCTGGGTGCGGTGTAAAGCTCTTGTCTATTGTTCCTACTGACATTATAACTCGCTGAGTTCGTTTAATAACAATACAAATATGTTATTTGTACTTGCATTTGAGACACCCATTCGGCGCTTCAGACCAAGTTGTATGCATATACCTTACCTGGATGTGAACTTCAATTTGTGATATGTCGTTTTGGTTAAAACCTCCGGGTCTTATGCTTAAGTGTTGAACTCCTAAGATTCCCAAGGTGTAGCCGAGTCACGCCGATATCAGATATTTATCACGATAACCGTGTACATATTCGTCTCAAAATATGTTTTTCTTCTAAATTCTACCTAGGTCAAAAATCGGCGCAATTATCCAATCCTGTGTCTAGGACGACCCAACGCGTCACTTGGTAAGCAGACTTGCCGCTTATTCTCTACAGGCGGTAGTTTTGTTTTTGACGCATTGCGCTCTTTTGCGACCACGGGAAGTAAGTTGCAAGCGTTCTGCGCTTCTCTTTTGACACAACATTAAAACGTGCATCTGACATTGCGCTTTAAGAAGACCAACATCGAAAGCAGGTAAAAGAACCGTCGAACACGCTTATCAAGTTCGTCCATATAATGTATGTAAGCGCCAAATCAAAACTGCACGCTCACGGTAGATAGAAAATGTATTTCGGCGGAGATTTTGAAAAAGGAGAATCGCACGATGCAGCAATCGCCCCTCCTGGCGGCGCTTTTCTGAGAGGGCTCACTAGTCCCAGCCGACTGAAAGGCGCAGTGCGCTGTGGTGCGCAGAATCGTTTGGAAAACTGTCGAGGGTTGTGGTTTCGGAGTTTATGGACTCAGGCGCACTGCATGAATTAGTTTTTTTCGAAATGCCAAATACGATCGGAGAAAATTGTAATGACCTACGCTGCTTGCAGACCTCTTGGACATTATGCTCATTGATCATTTTCCTTGCATTGGTCGGAGGACAAATTAACAACCAGACATGAGGATATGCTTAAAATAAAGTCAAAATACGCGAGTCCGTTTTACAGAAAATATGTCGATTTGGCAGCGCACCTCCATGTCACTGACTAGCTTGTGGTGAGTCACTACGCTTAGAACCGATTCAGCTGTAATGGGCGTGCTTCTGTTGACTGCAAGAACTGCCCCGAGTCTTTGTGCAACATACGAGCTCTGAATAGACACGGGAAACTTCATCTGTTGGAGATGCTCCTTCCTCTCCCTGTGGGCATATGAGTTTCGATGGAAAGTCACCAGCTTTCATTCGTGTTATTAATGTCCTTGTTTTTCACATCAGCCTGCTTCTGTATGCGAAGAGCACATTCCATTCTAACCACCAAATTGCTTTTGATCTGGCCGGATCGGTTCGCTTTCCGAAATGTAGTGAGCTTTGACCTCGTTCTACGTCCGAATATTCTGAGAAGATATTTGTGGACTGTGGTTACCATCTACTTGGTCAAATATCCGGCGTATTCTTACATTAAATTGTAATTTGAGGTTACAAAGTACTTCCATTAATCTTTCTGCCTCCACACACCTATTATTTCCCTCTTGGCGAACCTGACTAAAATAGTTATCTCCGTTTTCATTGGCTATGCAAATTTGCCTTGACAGGACTACATCTCCTTTGATCAGCCGTAATTGTTTCTCGGCCGAATGGAGGACGCTAACCGAAAGCTTGTTAGTGGGGAAATTGTATCTGAAGTGCGGAAAGAGTCTAAAGGAGGCGAAATGCAGCGTTCCAACTGCAAAAAATACAGCGTGCCAACCTCTAAAAAAGCTTGACAGGCTGCTCTGTGCTAAGGCAAAATGATTGCATTGGATCTAAGCTAGCTTGATAAATCAAATTAGCCTGAGCAGCAGGCTACGCGACAATTGCGGACGACAAACGAAGCCTTGAAGTTATTGACCAAGGGCCTTGAATATTGATGGCAACTTCAAAGGACAGCGCTTAATCAACACAGATGACAAAGTATCCTTGGGTGCATATTGAACAATTCAAGAGCTGCATTATTCATAACCACGATTGTCAAATGGACCTCCAAGTTCAGTGTTTGTGTTGATTATGCTGATTGCGATTGTGCTGATTATGATTATTTAAGTTATCATTATCTGCCCTGACGATTAACTATTCTGAGGGTTGCAGATTACAAGAAAACAAGCAACGCATCGAGCATAGCTTGGCCTAAGTCGAGCCTGCATTTGGCCTGAAAGTGGAAACAATACCACTTTATTGAAGCAAAGGTTTCATCACACGTTGACTGTATTACATTAACAGTTATTTTTAAAGTAAATTATTGCCAATGCTTTTGCCGTTTCTTTGAAAATAACTCATGATTGTCATGAATGATCCAATAAATCATGAAATCATGTTAATTGTTAACCGAGTTAATATTTCATTTGTACATATATATACGTTCATATATATTCGAGTTCATTTGTACATATTTGGTACACATACTGATTTAATGCATATGTAATGTTTGTAATACATATGTCGAAAAACACATCATGGAACAGTACCTTGCAAACAAATTTAGAACGTAGTTACTGAATTCAGCTGAAGTAAAAGACAATGAAATATCTTTTGCGCCGTTCTCAAGATCCATTAGATTAAAAAGTGTTCCGAGTAATCTAAAAGAAGTCTTGGAATGCTGAAACAGCCAATCCGTGGTGTATCCCGCGCGGCGTTGGGGTCTCCAGCCGAACGCGCGGCGTAGGGGGGGTAATTCCCCCTCTCGTATCTTACACAGCGAGATAAACGCAGTAGACGTGCAAGGCGGCGATCGAAAGCTCTCAATGATACGAATGTAATGCATACCCGATTTTGTGTCAGATTATATGTCAAGTAAATGTCAGGTCATATGTTAAGTTCCACTTATTTGAATAAATAGTTTATACTTCCAATTCAAAACCATGTATTAAGACTATTATTGCACATAAGGCTCTCAAAGGTATTCTGCATTTTCTGCATTAAGTAAGAGTCAAAATTGTAAGCAAAGGTCAAGGTCAAGATCAGGTCACTAAAACTTACCAAGTTACCAAGAGGTGCACGAAAGTTACGCGTGACATGTTTTAGGAGTCACTATATTATTTGATAGCAGCAGTAATTTTGGCAATATGACACAATAGCCGTTTTCACGATGGGTTATTTTGCGCGAAATGTTTTAAAACATTTCAAAATGTTTTAAAATGTTTTAGTTGTAGCCGCTTCACGATGGACTAATTTAGCGCAAAAAAAAATGTTTTAACCCTCGCCTACGGCCCATACTGCGAGGTTAAAACATTTCTCCGCAAATTAGCCCATCGTGAAGACGGCTACCACTGAAATTTTTTTTTTTTTAAACATTAAAATTGTTTTTAAACATTTCGAGCAAAATAAGCCATCGTTAGAAAACGGCTAATAAAAGGTTCAGATCAGAGCCGCTCTTATAAAAAAATCGACCATGGCTCGATTTTTATATATAGGCTCTGATCCTGCGCAGCTCGCCAAATGTCTCGAAAAATACAAACAAGAAACTCAGTAATACTGTCCATTTCTCATGCTGTATTTTCATTTAACTATGATTGTAATAGCGACTTGCTGATAGTAAAAAATTGCTCAGCATTCGAGAAAAGAATCGAGCCGTGGCTCAATTTGTTTTGATAAGAACGGCTTCAGGTCATACAAGGTCAAAATGCGAATTTTATTAATATGAATAAACAAGGCATTTTTCAAGAAAAATTTTGTCTCATAAAAACAGAAATTGTATTAATTTATTATCTGGTCAATGAAACCCCCAAAAAACGTTATTTAAAAAACTATGTCATTTGTTACTTATTCTTAGGAAATAATCAGTCACTGAAAAAATAAAGATATTATTTTTAAATTCAGTTGGGTATATCCTATTGCTGGTTTTGTTACATGTATTCCGTTTTAAATATCCCGAAAATGTTCATTTTCCCGTTAAATTTCTGATTTTGTGAAAGGAAAAAACAAGTTTTGTGAAAATCTGAGATATCCATTGTGTAGAGAATGTAATTTCCTTTCATTTGACGTTTTAGTAGTCAATTTTCATTAAAGCTGTATTTTTACGACTTATCAAACATTTATCGTTTTTCCACAACAAAATGGCATGAAATGACGTCATTAAAGTGTTATTATTTCCCAAAGTAGGTACTGCATCATTTTGGTGACGTGTTTTGGGAAGACGTAAAATTGATGCAGCATAATGTATCGAAAATGTAACGTCACTATCTGTCGTAGTTGTCAAGTTATTGAGAAAACCCCGGAGGGGGGGGGTAAAATCCCCCCTACACCGCACGGGATATACTAACTATTGGTATATACCAATACAAATTATTTAGGTGCCCTTGTGTTACTTAAATTACCGAATATGATGCTTTAATTAAAGGGAAATAATCACCTTTTCCCACTAAAATGGAATTATTACATGAAATTGACAGACGAGACCAAAATGTATTGTAAATTCCTCACATTTTGCATACAAAATTTCTTTTCAAAAGATATTGCAATGCAAAGTTGGTAAGCGTTCCACGCTTAAAACGACCGGTACTTGCAAGGTGCTTGCAAATATTTTTGTTCCTCATCAAACTGCAGACTTTACTCGTATTTTTGGGTTTGGTAATGGGATAAAAAATATATAAAGCGTTCTGCTTGTTGTGATTAAATGCCCGTAGATCCTCTATTTAGAACAACTATCCAATGAACACGTAACAAATTAGTAGTTATATGTGCGTCTAATATGGCTGCCTTTTAGTGGCTGTGACCCCTCAATTCTTGAAAACAGCTTCATTTATTTGCTAGATTAGGAGTTTGTATAGTTTCGTGTCTGGTCTCGTATCAACACCTATGACCTTATATTGTTATGAAAAAAGAATAATTTATTCCTCCCACCCCCCCAATAATAACAATCATACATACAACTGCGAAATTACATTCAAAAGTTTCATTGTGCGTTTTTCACAACGTTCCTACCTGTGCTTATTTTAAGTGCGGCGATTGTTTCAGGGACATTGTCCAGCGTTGAAAACAAATTTCAAACACCTTCAAATTCCTTGTATTCCCAGGGCGTCGCCACGATATTTTGAGTGGGGGGGGGCACACACGCGTAGACAGCCTTCCTCGGTTGGGGCAACTTTTTTTGACAAAAAGCACCCACTTTTTTGTTCTCTCTCTCCCCGGCTCACCTTTTTGGTATAAGAGCTTAAAGGGCAGTGTGCCACTCTTTTGAAATGATACATATATTTTTCTCTCTATATATATCAATGTTCCTGCCTATATACGGTTACAGATAACAATTCCACGTCTGGAGCCCCTTTAGTTGAATTTTACTTATATTCTGTTTTGCATCTTCTTTGTTCAAAACTCATAAACGATCGTCACTATAAACAGAGTAGCGAAGATGTTACCTATAATGGCGCACTTAAGAACGATAAACAAACCCTTATGAGCAATGTATGGGTTTGTTTACAGTGATCAAGGATCTGTTCGGCAGCTGTTACTTCAGTGCTCACGAGTTGTTTTGCTATTGGCCAGAGCTAACAATATATGCTAGCGATTTAATTTTCAAGAGCCAATGACCTTCTGAGTACGAAAGCTTCTCTGGCGACCACTAACGATAATTCAATTCTTCACAATGTGACTCTGGCGACTATGAAAAATAATGTCTCAAGCAACTAACTCTCATATAAGCTAGGTGAGTGGCTAAATTCAGAAAAATCTGTTCTACAGACTTAGCGTCAACAAACTTCACGATGACCAATGTGAGTAGGACACCCTCCCCTTCTAAAAAGCATTAAAAAAACGCAAAAGAGCGCCAATATTTGAGCATACATCCTACGCGAAATATTCACATATAAGTATTAATAACTTTAATCTCACCGACTCGCGGGTGTCCCCGAGTTTTAAGTGGGGGTTAGATGAAATGACGAAAAAAAGCTTCTTCGCAGCATTTCAATATTGAATTCCATGTTATAGTAGGTACCTACTTAAAATTATTAAGCGCGCGAAGCGGCGCGAAATTGTACGTGTTTTGCCTGATTAAATCCAGAAATATTAGACGGTGCGGCCTCCGGTCTGCTAGATTTTTACAGTGGCTAAGACAAATTTGTATAACTCAATGGCGAAACTTCCGCCAAAGCAGTATGAAATTTTCCAGTTTGTCTTTACTGCGGCATAGCTGGATTTTGACCGCTGCAAAGGCATTTAAATCATTTTGACGATAAATTGTTATTTTTTTTATCAATTGTTAACTAATGCCATACAATACATTTCGATTCATTATGTACCAACATTTTGAAGAAGCGTCTTATATCCATATTTATTTCAACCACGATTAAAACACGTGGGAAAGAAAAGACTAAAGAGGTAAATGTGGTAGGGACACGCGCAGAACAGACAGACACTATTTTTTATTAGGAAACATTACACAAAGTGTGCCGTAAACAACCAACAGCCCATTTCGCGCCATGCCTGATGTCTTCTTGCTGTCGAAACGCTGTTTAAATTGCTGCAAAAATTTCCCTTCAAAAGGGAAATAAAGTCAAAATGGGAATAAGGCCGAGCACATGCTTTCCAAACGCATACGATATTGAAAAAATGCATTGTTTCCGAGTGAAGTGCAGATAAATGCCTGGGGAGACTATCCAAAACTGGAGGGGATAATCCCCCCCAGCCTAACGGCTGGGGGGGACGGTGTTCCCCCCGTCCCCCCTGTGGCGGCGCCCCTGTATTTCCCTATATGGCGCGCTGTGTGTAGTGAAGTGATAGGATAACACTGCTCATGAGTTTCGAAAGAAGTTTGTGTTCTTTCTTTTAATTTGTAAAAACTTACAACTTTGAATACGTGAATAATTTTATTTAATTCTTACATTTAAATTAAATTATTGCTATACCATAACGGAAGCCTGATAAATTTCTGCTAGCAAAAATAAAAGGTGATTATTTCCCTATAACAAAACAATTAAATAACTCCACGTTGATAAAACTGCCGGACGAATCATTCAGCGTCTGGAGAAGAGTTTTGAGCACCTCATCCCCCGGACCTACTGATAGGGTCACCGGGTCTACTCCCATGTCCAGATGAAGATAACAACAGAGATGAATGTGCCTGCCAAGCTAAATCGTCCGACACTCATTTATCAGCGGCCTGGCTCTGAAATGGAGATGTGGCACGATAAGACAGTTTTCGAATTAACTCCATATCGAATCAGACAACACTCGGTCGGTTTGTGATCTGCAGTTGATTGGTGTGTCTTCGTCACGCGCGCTGCGCGAGGCGGGACGGACGAAATAGCGGCTATTGGCCGCGGCTTTTTTGTGCCGCGTGCGGCGATGAACGCCTGTTGTGGGCGGGAGATAACACTTGATCGAGCAGAATAGCGGCTAATGACCGGAGCGGTAATTACTGAGGACACAGGGGCGTGCCCACGCCCGACGGTAATCGGTGAAACAGGGCGACGCCCGTCCGAAAATCAGCCCATTCTGTAGAGAGGCTCAACAGTCAACATATTTGACCCTAGCTTTGTGCTCCGGATCTGTGGAATCTGGGTCAAATCATAGCCACGACACAGCGGCGATCTGGGATATTACACCAAACCCAAAGTGTGCAATAATTAGAAAGAGGGAATATCACAACGTTTTCGAATGTGCTCACTGCTCGTCTAGTACCAGCTTTGGCTTCCACAAAAACTTCAGGTTAAGCCGCCGAATACATATTTGAAATGATCACAGGGCCGTTACATGACACTCTTGTTGGACTCAATGGATAACCAACAAATTGAGCTGTTCTTCTTTACATCTCTCAGTAGCATGTTACACAGCTGTCCGTATTGCACAATTATTTTTCTCTAGAACTCAGTTATATCCGAGTTCAGCAGTACTTCAGCATTAATAACCCGCTAATGTTTCAGTTGAAGTCTGCTTCTCCTCTAAAGTCAATAGAAATTGGCCGCGGAAGAGAAGTTTGGCTGTTAGACTCATTACTGGAAGATAATGGCAGCATTTTTCTCGAAAAATAGCACATAACTGGAAGTTACAGTAATGTGTGCTCCAAGATGAAGATAAATTCAAATTATCATGGATGAATTCCGCAAATTTGTAGGCTTTTGCTTGACATTAAGGGCTTTAGGTCGACAGTAATCTCAATATAATATCCAATTGCACGAGATAAATATTTTATGTAAGTTGCTGCTCAACTAAAGCAACGAAGACAACCATTTTTATTTTTAGGTTACCGCACAAACGAACACTAAAGAACCGACAAAAAGACAATGTAACATATTCCAGACACAACGATCGTTCCAACTTGAATCGTACGTGAGTCAAATCCGAATATGCTGCATATATGAGAAGTATGTGACACATGGCAAACTTTCACTATTCCAACTCTGTCACCCCTATTCGATGTCCGATTTGGTCCATTGTTTGCGTCACAGACGGACGTGCAGTGGGCCGCGACAATAAATTGAGACAGCATCGTTGACAGTTGGAAGCGTTCGTGGCATCGTCGAGGTACGGCTGAATTGGCTAGCTGGGCCGCCAACTGATCACGGAGATCGTGGAGAGCTATGTCTGAAAATAAACTTCTCTCCCCACTGCTTTTGCTCGTTTGATGTCAACCGCTAGTAAGTAATCGTTCAGGTTGTTCTCTGTTTGTGAGCTGTTCAATACACATGTTCCTTCGATACGATACAAAAACAAGCTTATGACAGTGAAATTCCACAGAGTGAAAATCGACATTCTCACTGAGTGGTGCAAACGTTTTTGTTCTTTTCGACGTAACTGAGACGGGTATGAGTTGTGAAAGTGTATCTCGACCATCTATTGTCTCCACAAATCTCCGAAGCACCCGATCCCCAACCGCCACGAGCACCGCCAAAGCGGGTTAAAGGAATAAACAGCGTGTCTCCAATGTAAGCATCTCCGAGGCGGGACTTTGAAATTCGATGTCCTCTGCGTCTGGACGTTGGGATGAGATCAGAAATCGCTTCCGGCTCACTGCGCCTGTTTATCCCCCAAATCGCTTTCTGGCCCACCACGGGAAGTCCTCTATAAGCCGGCCGGCGAATTACTCACCATTGTTTCCGAGACGGGAGCCCTTTTGTTTCTTTGCACCCATCTGGCCTCCTGTCCGTCCAGACGTGGCGCCCAGTGCACCAGGGGTCCCCCTTCTGCCATCGACGGCTTCACCGGCCCCCAACCTTCGCCCCCTCCATCACCGGAGCCGGGAGCTGGGAGCCGCGGGAGGGAGCCTGCTGGCCACGGGAGCCACGGGAGCTCCCGGAGCGCTCCTGGTGCGCCGGTGGCGCCGCCTGGCGGCCGGAGCGGCGGCGGCGGAGCGGGCAGTCGGCGGCGGTAGTGGCGGAGTGGCAGTACGGCGCGTGCGGTGGTGAGAATAGGTGGCGAGTGCGGGCTACGTCGGAGCGACCGAACGAGCGCGGACCGGTGGGTGCGGTGTCACGTGACGTGACGGAGGACGGCCGATGACGGCAGCACTGGGTAGAGAGTGATGCGCACTGAGTGACTGTGCTGGTCTGAACCGCCGGACGGGGAAGATGATGTGGCTGACGGTGTGCGCCCTCCTGGGGCTGCTGACCGCCACTCATGGCAGCGTCAACCTGTGGGTCTCCAAATCGGAAACACGCGCACTTCTAGGTAAGATGTGCCTTCCTGGGTAGGGGAGTTTGTTTGTCATCGTGCACGTACCATCCGCCTGGAATGCGGTATAGCTTATTTACTCGAGACACGCGCGTCCATTGACATCTAGCAGAGCGGGGCTGTTTATTTATCATCGTCGTGTATGTAGTAGTTTGATGCTGTAAATGGTCTCCGCGCAGTGCTGTGGTCAAATTTATGGCCATGTTTTTAGTGATCTGGAGTATGTTCTGATATTTTTGTAAAACAAAACATACGTGCGCGGCAATTGAGGTATATATAATATTCTATGTTTATATATATATATATATATATATAATTATATATAATATATTCTATTTAGAGCCAATTCTTTCAGTTCTGAGTCATAATGGATAACACAATATCTGCTAAATTTAGAAGCGGTCAAAATCGTTCACAATATTTGCATCAATCCAAGAACGCTCCAACAGTCCCATCTATTTTGTTCACACCCACTAGAACACAATTTGCTTGTATACATGATAAAAAATCCCTGCGACCCTGCACATTCCTGTAAGTGTAAAAAAAGGAAATTTACCCTTTTTGATACTCAAACTCCTCGCAATGTACTGTTTTCTAGAAATCAGTGCACATTTGCAATGGGACAAAAAAAACGGTAAAAGCATCATATTATGCATTTGCAATATGCCTCCATCGTACAGTCTAGACTATATGTTCTGTCCACTTCATCGAGACCACCCGATGTCGATGCGCCCGGCGAATAAATCCTACGTGAAAACGGCTAGTAGCAGAACTTTCCGTGCACTATTCGAATAAACCCTTCATTTCTCTGGGGCGATGCTTGTTTTCGTCTGCCGGAAGCTAGCATTGAAAGTATTCTTAAAAAGCCTTGTCTAAGCGCACCCGTTTAATTCAATGTCAACATTGTCCATCGGTGCTGTCTGTTGCTGCTGCACGCAGTGAAATCTAATGAAACTATTTATGCCCTCGCCCCTGATACCGGGGGCGAGGGCTATAGTGATTGCATTGGATTACACTGCGTACAACACCGACAGACAGAGACAGAGACAGAGGTGGTGTCGATAAAGCGGACAGAACATATGGTCTCGACTGTACATACCTATATAGGTGGTATATGTCGTGGCCTACCGTGAACAAATCTCGAGTTTTTCTAAGATAATTGGTCGGAATGTTTGAGCTATCAGTATGAAAACTCATATAAGTTGCACATTTGTTTGAGCAACCAATGCCAACCGACAATCAAATGGTAAACTATTCGTACTCTTGCTCTCTCAGTTTGGCTACTGAGTTTGACCTTTAGTTTTTCGCAGTGATATGGGATTAATTTCAATATTTCAGCTTAAAGTATTTCAACAAATAATTATTGGCAATTTCCGCTACATCGAGGCGTTTTTTCACCCTATTGAGTGGCTGAGTATAAAGTTGTGAGAGGTTAACGGATGTTTGTGTGAAATAACCATTCTTATTCTCATCTCAATGTATGTTATCTTTGAAATAATCGTAACCTCTTCAGGATGAAATCGTACCAACGATTTTATATGAATGCATGAGCTGGCAAGTTTTCCCTTCCTTATTATGTTGTTGCGTTATAACCCAGAAAAGTAACATTGATATAATGCCATAATGCCATTGAACCCTCCTTATTTCCTAGCAGACATGTGCATGGATCTTAAAGTTGGATCTATGATCCCAGAGGATCTCTCGACAAAACGCAATGTTGTATCTATGATCCCACTGGGTCCCACGACAAATTACAACAGTGGATCTTGGATCCCAGTGGATCTTCTCTCGATCTAAGATTTTGCAACTGGGCTCTTGGGAATCCACAGGATCCCATTTATAAACAATGAAAAAGGATGTATGATCCAACCGGATCTCGGATCCGACAGTGTTCCAACTTGCATATTATGCCATATTATTAATAGTAATTTCTCGACGACACAACGATCTAAAAGGCATGAACCCATTGCTAGTTTGCATAACACAAATTGAAAAGTACCCGACATTCTTTAAATAATTGCGTTCAGAAAAATAACTACATCTGTAAAGGGGATATGGGGATCCAGTGGATTCAAGCAAAAATGGTGCCCTGCGATCTCGGATCCAGGCGGATCTGTCGACAATATTGAGACGGATTAGTGACCCAGTGGATCAATCGACATTTGTAGAGGTGATCCGATGAATCCCAGCGGATCCGGGATCCAGATCCCACATATCAGATCCCGAGATCCGTTTTTGGGATCCGAGCACATGTCTGTTTCCTAGTACTGTTTGCGCTGTGCATTTTATGGCTCATCCAGCTTTCCTCCGACAAACCGACTTCCGTGATTTCGGCTACCACTTCAAACCAAGTGATTTTTAATGTAGACACCTTCCTCGCCTACTGTTTGAAATGGCCATTAAATTCTGACACGATGTGTGCTCATTGCACAGCACTAAGTACCTATGAACATGGCAAGTGCAAACTGCGGTGACCTTTACATACAAGCAGCAGAACGTCTGTTGCTTCTAGTTATGCATTGACACAGTGGCATTTTTCAGTCCTGAAAGGCAAGAATACTGTAACAAATATGTATTTGCCATGGTATGTGTACGATCAAAACGTACAAATGCTGGAAGTACAACTGGTTGTTATTTTCCTTTCTAAAACATTATTTACGTGTCTTCGTATTATCTGCCCTAGTGAGACGGAGTCCGTTCATGTCAAACTACATGTGGAAGAAGTTGTCGATGGACATCAGCGCAAAGTTCCCTGGCATTAGAAGGGATCTGACATTCTTATTGAGCTGAACTCTACGCAACGTCGACAACTAATTTCATATAAACTCATAGGAGCTTAGTGATCTTGTAAAGCGTTGCGCTTGCAGTGCCAGTTGCATCAATTCCAGGTAAAGTTATAGTACGAAAGTTCAAAGTTTCTGACAATATATCTGCACAATCACGGCGAAAAAATCCTGGTGTATTTGAACGAAAACTCGGGTTTGTCTTCTTGTGGCTTGTATAGTGCGTCATTCCAGTTTGGTTGTTCATATATACTTTTACTAATTAACAGCGCACTGGCACCATATGCCCCGGAATATGTCCGCGTTTCTTGTACCATCCCCATTCCCCACTCATTACGGCAGTGAACTCCCTACCGATTCTCCAAATAATCCCGCTCCCTGAGTAAACCTCACCGTGGACCGTGACGACGGGGGCTCATATTTCCCGGGGCCGTGCGTCGGCCGTCACCCCCGTCACAGCCGTCACCCCTCCCCCCGCCCTGCCGCCGTCACGAGCGGCGCAGGGCGTCACCAGACGTCACCGTGCGTCGGGCTGGCCGCAGCGGGCGGAGTCAGCCGTCACCCTTTAGCCTCCAACCCGCACAGTCAGCCTCTCGGCCAGATGGCCTGACCGCCACCGGATCCCCACAGGGGTCAGTAATAACACAGGGCGGACCGGAGAGAGGTGCAGATCATCACGTCGGCAGCGCGGGGAGAGGTGCAGATCGCGTCGGCAGCGCGGGGAGAGGTGCAGATCGCGCGTCGGCAGCGCGGGGAGAGGTGCATATCGCGTCGGTAGCGCGGGGAGAGGTGCAGATCGCGTCGGCAGCGCGGGGAGAGGTGCAGATCGCGGCGGCAGCGCGGGGAGAGGTGCAGATCGCGTCGGCAGCCGCGTGAAAACGGGGATGGACGGGTGTTCTAAAAACAGGGGTGTTAAAGTGCTTCGCGTGGTCCACGAGCCATGTTTTCCGGCTCAGATAGGGATCAGCTAGCGGTTTGGTACGATCAACAGGAGTTACCCTGATTTTGGGAAGGGTTTTGCAGATAGGCGCGGGTAAGCTGGAAGTTGGAATATTTCGTGGAATATTTCGTGAAATTTCAGAAACTGCTTTGAGCTACCGTTGTTTTTAATTTGTTGGGAACATACACCATTTTAAATCAAGTGTTTTCTTAACCCCATTTCTGATCAAAGAATATTCCTTCTTTACGCCACTGAACGAACAGCTTCTCAAGTCGCGGTTTCCGCATCAAGCGATGTCCGCTGATTGTTTTATACTGTCCGATTCGTGTGACTTCCGAATTTGTCAACTGGACTGCTGGGCCGTCCATGAACTTAGCTTGCTACTCTATCTAGTGACATACTCAGAAACGCACTTTGTCTCTCAGAACCTTGCTTCTTGGAGTTAGCGTCAATAAAAAACATCAACTGCGCAACGTCTGATTTTCATGCTCCTGGCTTGACAGCGGAAAACCGTAAATACCATTTACGATCGTTATCACCTGCTCAATCAAAACAATCCTCCATCACTATCACCACCATCCGGTACTTGAGTCTCTCATCAGCACCACCCGTCTCACTTACAGCCGGTCCGCCCATAAACCGCTCCTCCCCCGCACGCCACCTGTACCCGGCCTGTCCGCATGTGTGTCCCAGCTGGGTCACAGAGGTGGTAGCGCCCTGTCGCGTGCCACCCCAGGGTCCGCTCGCGCCGCGCTGGGGCGTCCTCCCGTCCGCCTGATCGCCGCAAGTTCGTCCGGATTTTCCACTTCCGGCGGACGCGGCAGCGATTGGAATAATTAACCTCGGTCTGATGGGTTCAGGAGAGGGGGGGGGGGGGTAGATGCACGCCCAAACCCAATTGGAGAGAGGGGCGAATTTGCCTCAGCGGGCTCAGACCGGCATGCGTTTGGGTAGTCAGCTGGTCAGGCTTGATACTGGTCAGGCTTTACAATTCCAGTCGATCACCCGTTGGGATGTAAAACCACTTTCATGAGCGTCCTTGGACGGGGCATGAGCGTCTTCGATCAGGTAGTACCAGTGCTCCCGCCGTCACAACAGCAATGTGAACACACGTCTGCTCGATTGGTGAATCTGTAGACATGCTCTCCAACCAACATGCTCATGCTCTCCACCAACATGCTCATGCTCTCCACCAACACGAGGTTCAGACATCTCGCGCTGTGCTTGGGCTTGGCCGGAGCGTCTTCCTGCCTCTGCCGTACCGCCAGCTGTACCAAGCTCGGAGGCCTTGTCACAGGAAACTCGGTACAAACGTGACCTGTAGCGTGACGTGACAGGGTGGTTCCCTGTCCCAGCTGATTCTAGCCACGGCCACCAGCCTCCTGTGCAAAGCCTGGAGCCGTCTGGTCCAGTCTGGTCTGTTTTCGCAGCCGTCTGGTCTGTTTCCCAGAATGGCCGAATGCTGGCGGCGTGACTAGGAACTTTCAGCCCGGCCTGTCTCAGCGTGCCGTCTGCTGCGGCAGAGTTCCGTTACTTCATGTCATTGGTTGCACAGCCAGCACAGCTGTAGGTCTCACGGACAGAGTCCGCTGGCTCAGAAGGAGCGCTGCGAAGCAGGCGCGTAGCCATATTTTTTATCAGGGGGATGTCGGTGGAAGAATCAAATTTCGTTCCTCAGCCATATGTGTTGTAGGGTCGGGTCGTCAGAAAGTTCCATTCTATCTAGTGTATTTTGTTTTGCTTAGGGGGCATGGCCCCCGTGCCCCCTGGCTACGTCCCTGGTGCGAATGCTTGCGGAATGGAAAAGCCTCCCCTCACTTCCCTCCACTTCTCCTGTGTTGATCTCTCTTCATGGAAATCCTCATCATCCGCTGATGGGCGACATAGTGTCGTGTTGTAATGCCTTTGTGTACATTCATTTCGGTATTATTGGAATGCGCAGACATGCTGTAGAGATAATAATAATACCTCTTATCAATCCCATGATCCATCATCTCTCAGTTATGGCTGGGGCCTGTCTGGTGGAAGGTCTGGAAAAAACAACGTAAGCTTTGTGCACCATAGCAAAAGCTTTTAAATCCACTCAACAAAAACAGTCTTGAAAAGGCATTTATATATTAAAAGCTTCAAAGGACCCGAAAGCACAATTGCAAAACAAGATAGATGTATACCTTCTGTGATTTTTGCAGCATGTTTGCAAACGCTTCTGCACTGTGAAGCAAGCATTTATCGTCCCTCTATCCGCCAGTCCGTCTCCCAGCCGTGGACAGGACCTGGCCGGTGTGTGTCAGTCACTCAGTCGCGCTCAGTCAAGGTCCGGCGGTGGTCCATTGCGCGGCCCAGTCATCCGTGTCCGGCCGTCCAGCCGCCCGGCCGCCCAGCCGGCGCCCTGTGGACCGTCGACCGTCGCGTGGGTGGCCACCGTGACAGCAGGTGTGAGGTGTGTTTAGATGTTTTCGCAGCGCTCCTCCAGTAAATGTTAGCATAGCACGCGCCACATCCGGGCGCACTGGAGGAAGATTAATTTGATGTTTCCGGTCGCTTCAGCGGCTGGTTGAGTCGTTACTCACCTACTCTATCTTACTAACCCTGCAGCACCTTCCTCGCCCACTCCATCCAGACCTCACTGACCCACGTTGTTTGGAGGGCGTGGGTCCATGGGGCGAAGTGGGCCGGGTCGCACTGTTCCTCTGTATTGCGCCACTCCTCCCGGCTTGCCGCGCCCCGCTTTGATGAATGAGCCGACCTGTTCGCACTCGGCGACCCGCAAAGAAATCGCGTCCATTTATTACCCGAACTCGGCTGCCACGTTACGCCATCCATCTCCAATGTACAGGTAATTGCCGTCGTACCGAGATGCGCGTACACGCGCACACGCGCGCACGTGCGCACTTGCGTGCTGCATGACTCCGACATTGGACACGAGCCGCAGGCGCGGCGTCGGGCGGCTTGACGACTGGACGGCGGCTCGACGCGCGGTGACACTTGCGGTGTCACGCGCCAGTCGGCGTCGGCCACGGGTCACCGGCGTCCCAGACCAGCCGGGCGCGCCTGCACGCGCCGCCGCAATCGAATCGCTGCCCGATCGGTCCCTGGAGGCTCTGCTCTGACCGGGCACGGGCTAGCGGTTCGTCTCGGCAGTCGTTGCGAAGCGGGCCGGTTCAGGGAAGCAGGGTGGGAGCGTCAGGGGGTGCGGGTTTGTTGACGGTATCGGAGGCGGCATCTGGTGGACGGTATCAGGGATGGCATCTGCGGGTTACGCCCCGTGCATTTGCAGGGCCAATATTTGGCAGCACGCATGCGAGAGCGGTTTGATCGGATGCAGTGGCGCCGTCGCGGGCGGGGTTCGTCTCCGCCCGTGGGAGTCCTCTGCAGAGCACGCGAAGACTCGGGCACGCCGCACGAGTCGGGTTCTTTGCGATTCATAAGAGCGGAGGCGGGCGTTGAAACGCAAACCACAAAATGTAGGTAATTGTGGGCAAAATCAGCATTATGGAATATGTAATCCTTCTAGCGTGAATTAATTCGTGCTGACAGCTTCTGATGATGCCAAAGGCACATAATTGGAATATTCGGAGGCAAAGTTGGAGCTCACATTTGCATTGAAAGCTTCCCGGTAGCAGCTTTATCCAGCCGTTTATCAAACTTCTTTCAGACGACGGCTGTGGCCTCCCGGGTCTTCTCTTTCACATCACGCAGGCTGCCGGAAGAAAAATAACTTTTGAATATCTTCTTTTGACTGCATTCCAAACAAAATGAGGACATTCGAATTTCCGCTCCGCTGGCGGCCGGATAAAAAATCGCTGGCACGGTGTGGGCGCCGGCAGTGGGCCATTTATCGTGTTTCCCGGACGGCGTCCGGAGCTCCCGTCCGACGCGACGATGGTGGAAATGATTGTGATGACGCCGAAAGCGGCGGAAAACATCCATAACGCCGCGCGCCAAAATACGCTCGCGCAATCACGCACCAGCGCGCGCCGCCGTCGGTCGACCGGCGCGCGCTAACGGGCCAGAAAGAGAGTCGGTGCCGGACCGAGGTAGCGCCGGTGCGTATGCGGCTATTACGGCGGCTCTGCGGTGGGACCGGAGCCCACCGAGGCGGTTCGAGGGAGCGTTACGATCTGACTCGGCAGCGCTGTGGTAGGCGTTGTCCACCCGCTGTGGGTTAGTGGGAGGTGGAGTAAGAACAAGGCGCTCCAGTGACACGCTGAAGGCCAAGACGTGTTGCGTCGCCCGTCAGACCAACGGGAAAGAACAATACGCCGACGCGGGGTCTCCCGGGGCGCGACTGTGTCGCCCGCTTTCTTCGCGGCGGCTGTGTCATCGTTAGAGGCCCGGGCTTGTTTAGCGACGCTTTTTGTACGAAGGTCTGTCGTTCAAGGAAACTGTGGGCCTCGCCACCTTTTGTTGGATCAGTCGCTGCGGGCAGCTCGTCGTCTTTTCATGACCGGCTGATTGCTGAGCGATCACATAACGCTTTTCAATCGCTCAGCTCAGTTATAAAGCTACTCAAATTATTTACTTTCACTCTGTCACCATCCCACAGAATATGAATAAGAATGGTATTATGGCATTTTGTGTTCATAGCTGTTTTGTAAGTTACAAACATTTCTCAACTTGTCCCCCTTGCCATGCCTTCTAAATAAAGTCTTCAAAATCTTAGCTTCGATATTTTAGACGACACATTTGCATTCGAACCCGGACTTTGATCTCCTTCCCTACCCCTGCTCGTTCCTCCCGCGTGCAGCGGCCGCGCCAACCCTGCACCCCGCGATGTGGCCCAGACGCCGCACCCCGGACCAGGCCGACCGCAGGGGCGCCAGCTATGCACAGCAAATGGGCCGGCACCAGCTGCGGCGCGTCGTTACCGCGTCGACGCCGACGCAGCGCGCGCCGCCGCTCATCGCTCGCCGCGCTGAGACGCTTCCGACGCGCCGACGTGCGATACGGCGCGCATGGCACACTTTAACGCCTTCATCCTCTGCCGCGTGTCGGCGGCGGCGGCGGCGGCTGCGTGTGGCGGCAGAGGGGGAGGGCGTTATTTACGACAATATTCTGCAGCGCTCATCCGCTTTGTCGACGCCCGGCGTGCCGTCAGTTTTGACCGCGCGGGACAAAGCCCCTGTGTCATATTGTCACAGTGCGTATTTTTAGAGCGGTGGCTCGGGACGGACCAGGGTATGCCGGGGGTAACAGGTCAGGCTTTGTTGGTTGTGGCGAGGCTGGTTGGCGGACTGACTGGGCTTGTTCCGGGAGCGTGTTTAATTGTTACAGCTGGTTAACAGTTGACACCCCACGTGCCCTTGCTGCCTGTGCGGTGCTTGTGGCGAAAAATAAAACGAAGCATTGTTCGGACTGACGTTGGTAGTCATGGGCATTTGGGCCGGATTTTCAGTCTTTTAATGACGTTGACCTTGGCTTCTCGCCAAAAGAAGCATTTAGAGCCACTCCTTTCAACTTGCACATCACACCATTTCACTAAGCAAGTAAATTATAACATCAGGAATGCATCCGGTTTAAACTTGCTCTGTTTCTCCGTATCTTCCTGACGGCCTCGTTATAGTCTTTACGAGGGTGCAGCAAAGCCGCTAACCACGCCGGCGAAGAGCAGCGCTCTTCAACTATTCCCAAACTATCGACCAACAACTCACATTCGTTACAACTTCACCGTAAACGTCGTGGAGTCGTGACGTCATCGTCCCGTCATTGTCACCGTCGTGACGTCACCGTCGTGACGTCACCGTCCCGTCATTGTCACGTGACACGATGACGCCCTGACGCGTGCAGACGTCGCCTGTCTTCCGCAACAGGTGAGCGCGGCCACGCCCCCGCCCCTCCAGGCTTATCGGGAGGCCGTCCGCCCCGCGATTGACCCGTCTCCAGTCACGAAACCGATTTTTCGCCGGCACTTGTCACGTGACGTGACATGACGTCATGCAATAGCACGCTATGCTACTCGCCACAGAAAGATTATGTTGGTGCAGTGTTGGGGTGGGATTGATCCTACCATGCCCCCGCGTCCGCTCCTACGCGAATAGCGAACGACCGTCCCCAGTTCGCGGTGAGGGACCAAATGTAGCAAACAAGGCACGGCGCGTGCACTGACCGGCGGCCAGCACGTGCCGATCAATACGCCACGGGGGACACGTGACCCGTGGCACGTGGCTGACGGAGTGTAATGGTTCCCTGAGGTACGAGTGTGTGCCTCCCTCCACCGCAAGCGTCGGTCAACGATGATGACGGTACCAGACCTGTATGTAGAGGGCGATCGCACACTGACCGGCTCAGCGGCTCTTAAGTATATATGCACCCCTTGACCGATAATTGAAGCCTTATACGCTTTACCTCGTGTGCTAGTTCATGTCCGTTTCACTACTTATGCTTGCAGATACGATCTACAGGACATGTAAACCAATAAACTGCATTTAATGCATGCCTTATCCATAGCTCACGATACAGACATGAAAGTACCTTGGAAGTATGCAGTCTGTATTCAACAGTCAACCCACGGGCCGCAGTTTTTCGCATGACATCCGCCGTTTTTCGCATGGCACGACCGCCGTGCCCGACAGACAGCCCGCTGCGTGTTGGGCGGATACCAATTGAGACATGTCCCGTGGCCGGCCTGTCGGGTCACTTTGAAGTTGGGCCACTCTGACCACGCCGTGCCGTCGCTAACTAAGCCAGACCGCTCGGGCTGTCCGCTATCTCGCTAATCCCGGGTCACGCCAATACCAACGCCCTGAAAACCGGGCTGACAAGAGGTCATGGGTGGAGTCTGCGTCCGCTCTGCTGTGCCGCTGTCGGCGTCGGGCGGGGGCGGGGGCGGGGGTGGGCGGCGGGCGGCGGGCGGCGGGCGGCGGGCGGCGGGCGGCAGTGCGCGGCGCCCGCGCTGCCCCCGCGCGTCGCTCTGTGAAACGTCGTGACAGGGCGCGCCGTTTAATGAACGCCGGGTCATTAATTCGGTCGGGGCGGGGCGGAGAGCCGCCAGCCCGATGAACAACGTGCGCTTGTTCGCGCTGTCTTGCTCTGTCCGATGACAGACGGGCCGCAGAACAGCCGATAGGCCGGGCTCGAGGCGCTGTCATGCCGCAACGTCTCCTGTTCGCCAGTTTCAGACCGTGGACGTAACCAACGCGGCCGATCCAAACCAGCGGAGAGATAACATCCCCCATGTCGGAAGCTGCGGGCTTTCAGAATCTGGGCGTCCGCCGTTCGCTTGACTCATCAGACACCGATCGTTCACTCGAGGTCTTCAATCTTCCCTGATTGATCATTTCGTGCCGTCATCAGACGGCCTCCGGTAGTGGCTCTCCGCCCAAAGGGTGCAAGACTAATCACTGCGCGAGCTAATCCGACATGTGTGGCTTTCTAGGTCTGCACGTCTCAATCGCCGCGGCTTCCTGTGTCAACCTGTGAGCTGCGATCGGGACGGCCGCCAAGCCGGCCGGTCGCTGGCGTGTCACGCTCGGTCCAGGCTCGGTCCCGACTAGGAGGGCGTCCCGAGCCTGGTCAGGGATGCCCTGAGCCCGGCCAGGAGAGCCTCGGAGTCGGATTCAGTGGCTCAGGTGCGCCTGTACTGCCGCTGCGTCGTGTCAGGCCGTGTAGCTCACGACTGCTACGGATCGGGCTAGGGTTGCAATGTTGGATGAGCACAGGAGTTATTTAGAGCCTATTGTCTTGTCTGCTAGGCGAGCAGACCATTTAGAGCACGGTGTGTGGTACAGCGTGCACGTGCAGGGTGCAAGACGCACGTAGCAGAGACAAGGCGCCATGGCGCCGCTTTTGACACTGATTAGTTGCCGATGCCGCTCCGCTGGCCCGTATATAATGAACCCTCACCCCTCTCTGTCGGTGACGAGTTTTCCGGGCCCGACTGGCCCTGAACCAATCTCTGTCAGGGGTGGGGACGGCCGGTAAATTTACGTCGACTGAACAAAAAAAGACGGGCACACAACCCAGCCCTGGTGCAGCCGGGCGTCCGTAACACATTGGCGCTGATTGAACTATGGCGGCGAGGTCACCAGTAGGAGGCCATTAAACGCAAGCCGCAGCGGGTCGCCGATAATCTAGCCGATTCGAAGCGCCACACGAGGGGACCAAATTGTCGACCGCCAACGTATGTCACAATTATCAAATAAATTATCATTAAAGACGGTCTCGCGTGGGATGTCCTCAGGCCGGTGCGGATGCGAACCAGACATTCCGACTATAATTGATTTATTTTGTCGGCCTCCCGCGGCGCGTGTGCCCACTCCCCGCTCTCTCCGCCTGCTCCGCCCCTCTCTTGTCGACCCTCCGCATTAATCGCGGGTCATAAAGAGCATGCAAATGGCGACAAGGCACCGCAGGGTGTCGCGGTGGCTCCCTTCTTTGTTAGAGTGCCGCCGGCGGCCGCCCGGCAGCACACGGGTGGCGCGCCGGCATAATGAAGAGGCGATTGGCGGCGCGGGGCTCTGCAATGCGCCGCATTTAGCCGCTAATGAGGCGAATGCGCCGCGCGCCGGAGCGGAATGGATATTTTGATTGGGCGTCGCCGGCCGTTCAGCTGAGGCCCGGGTCGATGGAATCGATTGCGGTCATTAGGCGGGGGCCGTAAAGGGCATTGGCGCGGTTTGAGGTTTGCCGACAGTATCATCATACCTGCATGGAATATGGATATATCATTGATCTAGGACGTGTTGATATTTTGTACCAGCAAAAATGGTGTAATTCATCCTCAATTTAAAAGATATTTACATGGGTACCTCCTCGTATAAGACATTAACAATCTTCTGTAGAATAATTTTCCCATACAAATGAAAATACAAAGAAATTGACCTCCCATAAATGCGTGTCTCCTTGAAAGATATTGAAATCCATCACCAAATTTACACTTTCTTCTGACCCATGCTTCTTGCTTTCAACTCCCTTTCATCAGAAGCATAAGACCATGTGCTCATCGACTTCGTCTTACCCCATGGGACATCCCGTTAACAAATCTTCCATTAACCTCCAGCCGCCTTGCGTGCACCGCACCGTTTCCACCATCTCACCTCCCCCGTCTCTGCACTCCAGGCCTGGCCACGGAGATCTTCTACGTCCAGGAGGGCGTCATCAACGAGTACGCGATGAACTTCACTGTCGTCGTGCCACACAACATCTCCGACCTGCACTTCAACTGGGAGCGCACCACTCGCAAACCGGTGAGTCCGGCCGACCGGTCAGCGCGGCGGCCTGATCGACGGCTGCCCTCCACGCGACTGACAGCCGAATTAACCGGAGCCGTCACCGCTGATTTGTGGCGAGCGGCTAGCGCTATCAGCCGCCGAACAGGGAGTCAACGTGACCGAGCTCGGCGGCTCTAAATCGGCCGAGTTGACGGTGTGTGTCATGGCTGGTTGACAATGTAATGGCTTGAATGACGGGGAAATGGGGTCTCTCGCGAGCAGGGGATAATCATAGGTAGTTATGCTTTCGGCTGGAAACATGTTGGTGTTCTGCGCACAGATGAGAGATGTTGCCGCATTGCAGCTACAATCGGTCCCACTCCCGATTGTAGCTGCAATGCGGCAACAGATACAACTATCGACTCAACCTGAGTGGCATTAGAGCCAGTTCGTGCTGAAGCGATAGTTCGATGATAATCCGAACAAGCCATGCAAGGCTTGTTCGGATTGTCATCGAACTATCGCTAGGAATGGATCATACACAGACAGATTATTGACCACAATAGTCACAGTAATCCGGCGTGATATTATCCAGCAGTCAATGAAAAATGGCTTTCAAATTACTGGAATGCCACTGCATCCTGTTTCACATGCCATGGACTGTAGGGTAAACTACGCCCATTCGATGCGGTGGCTCGCTACCAATTTTAACGAGGTAGTTGGTGGGGCGATTAACGATAGGTTGTTTATCGCGTTTGGGCCACAGCTAAAGGGCTACGAACTGGTACGGTCCTGTATAAATATACATGCGTTTTTGCCATTTTTGTGCGTAGATTTATGCGATTAATTCTAGAGGCACCCAAAAGTAGCAGGACTTAGAAGCGGCCCAATTTGCAGCAATGTAGACAGCCGTTCTTCAATTACATTATATTAATTGTTCACCATTTGTTAGTTTGTTTTCCTAGAGCCTACCTTTGCAGATATAAACACGCAACTACCAGTAACACCCATTACCTCTCATGAACAACGTGAGCACTATTTTCGGTCGTCTGGCCGCGTCGGATTGAGCTGCGTGGCTGACTTGCCGTTTCGTCACCGTTTCGTAGGCTGTTTAATAGCGCTGCCGAGGTGACAGTAACGCGGTGCAGTCACGCGCAAACAGCCGGGCGCGGGCTGTAGAGTCTGCACTGAGCACTCCTGCAGCTGGGTACACAGCGGCGGCCCGCGCCCACTGTTGGCTGGGTACACACTCAATTAGCGGCGACAACCCGCATGGAAATTCAGGCTCTCGTGCCCGGGGCGCGCTGCGCTGGCTTTATAGCGCTGCCCCGCTGCAGTGGTGTCGCGCGCGAAATGGGGTCTTGGTGATGCCAAGGGTGTGGCGTCAAAACATGCAGTGATAGACTGATAGCAAAATGTTTATTATATTTTAGTAATATGAGTAAGTTTGTAGTAACTTTATTAAATGTTTGTTTTGAAATTAAATTTCAGGGCAATATCGTGGCTGATGATATTGATTTTGAGTTTTGGGGCGCCTCAACTGCTAGGGTTATTGGCGCAGTTTGGTATCTAAGTTATTATGTAGCATATATCAATGTATTATGGATGGAAAAATGATCGTAACCATGTCAAATATGTATATTTTAATAAAAAAGTCCTTTTAATAAAATTATAATAGTCATTTTAATATTTTAATAAAACAATAATAAAAGTTTTAATAGGTATTTATATTTTAAAAAATAATGGCGTAATGCCGAAAGCATGTTTGCTTATATTTCTGGACTTTGTTTTATTAAAATATAAATATTTGACATGGTTACGATCATTTTTCCATCCATAATATGAATTCTAACAATGTCATCCATCCTCGCCCACATTAAAATATATCAATGTAACTTCGTTTTAAATACAACTATTTGCATGTGATTTATGATCAATTTGACAGCCATCAAAAAATGTTCAGCTCTTGATTTCTCTTCAGAATTGTAGCTCCAGTCATCATGCATGTCTCGATCCTTAACACACCACATCATAGCCAGAAATTTAAGGATCTTGAATCAGCTGAATGTTGCCGATTGACCTCGTTTTACGCCATTTGGTCTCTATCGCCTGCCATCAGAGATTGCCTCCGATATAACGCCGGAACCTCACTCAATCGCGGCGCGGAGACGGCGGCGAAAATGACGCGTTCCTTCGGCCGATCTGCGCCGGCAATGCCGCACCATCGGCGGTGCCATTATTGGAACGGGCCCAAGAGCCGATTCTGCGCTGCTAAATCGCCCCGAAATCGCCTTTGTCTCGGCCGAAATTGGTTCCAGTATCGTTTGGTCGTGTGACAGGACCGACATGTCGAATCAGACGCCGTGGGGCAGCCGCCATGGTGCCACGGAACATTGCGTCATATGGCTCCTCACGCAGTTTGCCAACGAACACACCCACGTGGAGTACAACACCTCGCACATTAGCGGCTGCACATTAGTTAGTAGTCATCCACAAATCGATGTCAACCCCATCCCTGAGCAGCACTGGTGACGTGCCAACGCAAAGTTGCTGCACGGCGACATTTCTCTATTTTTAGTTGAAAAGGCGCTCTGCCGGGAGGTTCGTTATCACCTGCCCGTCTGTCCATTCACTGCGTACAAAGCAATGTGTCTGACGAGCGCGGACAGCGGTCTTCATTAGCTGTGCTGCTGAAGGCCCGGAAGGAGACACGTCTCACGGAGCTGTGTGCGAGGCGTGTGCATCTAAAAAAGGCAGACACACGGTGGTCTGCAGGCCTTGATATCGACCCAGAGTCGGGGGAGCCGGTAGCTTCGTGGTATGTCCTCGGACTGCCACGCAGCGGCCCCGGGTTCGATTCCCGGGGTGCCGGTTCCGGGGATAGGCTCCCGGATCAAATATCCTGCCTCCGAGTGGAGGGGGTCTCATGGGAGGGGGTCAAACCCCAGGCCCCTTCTCGCCCCCTCCCCGGCATCTATCTCGCGATGTAATAGCTATAGGCTGAATCGGAGAGAGAGAGATAAAAAAAAAAACAGAGTCTATACGAGACTTGGTTTAATATAAGTGTGTTTAAAAATAGATGGTGCGGTAAAAATAGACGAAGAGATCTTCATCCATGCGAGGTAAACGCTAAAAAGCATAATTGAATAGCTTGAGCCCTGGCAGCAACATAACATTCGAATCCAGCCCAGTTGGTCTGTTTTGAGACAAATCTACTTTTCCACCCAGCAATGGTGTGCAATCATTTTCTAGCACCCGACCCACGACGGTATGAGGTTGCTCATAATGCCGATGCAAGTTAAGAAATGCATCTGCACAATAAAGAACGTTCAGATTAAGCTGCACTTTCTATTGAACTATCATTCGACTAGGGCTACGCCCTGAAAACGGTTTACGGCGTGTACCCCTCGCCTACTCGGTGTCACAGATGGCGTCCATGCCGGTCCTGGCCGATCACGGCGGGGGAGGACGCTGACGGCGATAGACAGAGATTGCGTGATGCTCCCTGGTGGACCCCCGCAGGGACACGCCGACTCTAAAACGGGTTAGCCCGTGATGGATGCTGAACGCCCCCCCCCCCCGACACCCACGTGATCGGCTCTGTTTTGTCTAATCATCGAATGATCGAGAGGCTAGAGCGTAACGAGCTCCTTTTTAGTGGTGAATGATTCATCACCTTTCAAATACTCATACTGCTTCGCCACTTTTTGACGGAAGCATGAACCACAGATTGACAGAATTGTCAGCATTGTCCATTGACGTATCCTAGAGATTAGTTTCAAAACTACTTCAACTCTTCAAGAAATATCGACTGCAGTCACCTAAAACAGAAAGCCCTCTTATTCAATGGCATGCAGCGATCATCATCATGGACAGAAATGTGTTTTTGGTACTAAGTCGTGATCAAATTCCTGATTGATCGATTATATGAATATGCTTATTTGGACGCTCATAGTGTCGGCCACTTATCACATTTATAGTTTTCATACGGCATGCACATAATATCTACCGGGCACCAAATGACTTCAGCAGTTCGTGCACCCAAAAGCTCATATCATCACCATCGAACCCTGCGGCTGCAGCCTACATGACCTCCCTCTGTACCCCTGTTGCAGGTGGCCTACAACATCTCGCTGGAGGTGGCTGATCCATCCGTGCTGGACCGACCGACCCTCAACATCCGCTCGAGTGGGACCGTGCCTCAGGACCACCAGGTCTTCACGGTGCACCTGCCGTGCCGCCCGGGCGTCACCGCCGAGACCGACGTCCGGCTCAAGATCAACCTCCTCCTGCCGCGCCAGCCGCCGCTGCGACGCAAGAAGACCAACACGCTGCTCACCTTCCGGCGCAAGCGCGTCTGCCGCAGCGAGGTCACGCCGACGGTGGCGCCGCGCGGCGGTGACCGGCGAGAGCTGATGCTCGAGGACGCGGCCGGGCCGACGCGGCTCGGCGACCCGCCACCGGAGGAGGATGCCGGCTCGTCCGGGGTGCTCTACATGGCGATCGGCAGCTCGTGCGGCGTCGTGCTGGTCATCATGATCATCCTGGCCGTGGTGCTGTCCAGGAACAGCGCCGCCAAGCGGCGGAAACGCGCACTAAGGTGAGGAGCGGGACCGGGAACCAAACGGTCGCGACCGGGCCATTGTCTCCTCCGGGAGAACGGTGCTGCCGCTCGGCGACACAGTGTCGCGCGGAGATCTCTTCTGCGCTGTCGAATTAAACTAGAAAGAGAGCGCGCGGCGACGAAACGCCGAGATCCCCGGATCAGATCTTCGGGCCGATAGAGGAGTCTGGCTCCCATTCTCGGCGATGGGCCAAATCGGGACTCAGCGCGTCGCTCCGCCCAGATAAGACATCCCCGGCGCGCTGGTGTCTGACGCGACATAATCGGCGCACCATCGGCGGTGGCGCGCGGCTCCGCTCATGACCGACAGCGGCGGTCGCCACCTCCGGGTCTCCCATCGGTGCCGGGATCTGCGGCGGTCCCTTTGAAGGGTGGCGGGGCGGCGCGGAGGCGAGACCCCTCTCGTCACTCTCTCTCTCTCTCTCTCTCCCCCCGGGTCTCTCAGTCTTTCGTGCGCCTCTCTCTGTCCTCCTTCAATTCGTCGGGCCTCATTGTGGGCGTGGAGGGGAGGTGCGAGGGCCGTGGAGGGGAGGTGCGAGGGCCGTGATGGGGACGCTCCTCAGTCGGAGGTTTATTTTTGGAGATACCGTGGTGTATTGATGGGAGAAGGGTGGCTGATGAAAGGTCTCTCTTATTACACTTGAGGCGTTGGACGCTAATTTACGGGGTTTCCACGGGGTTAGAGCAATGCTCCGTTTAGCTTAGTGACGGACTGCCGCGACAGGGGATATGTCAGGACTGCCGGGACAGGGAATATGTCAGGACTGCCGGGACAGGGGACATGTCAGGACTGTCTGGACAGGGGCATGACAGGACTACCGGGACAGGGAACATGTCAGGACTGCCAAGACAAGGAACATGTCAGGACTGCCAAGACAGGGGACATGTCAGGACTGCCAAGACAGGGAACATGTCAGGACTGCTCTAGTAGCACATAGCACTTTCACGACGCCGTTGACAACGTTTTCACGACGTGATTACGTCGTATGAAGTATGAACGTGTCATGACGTTGTCAACTTTGTCATGACCTTGTGACAACGTTATGTGCTACTAAGGTGCCGGGACAGGGGACATGTCAGGACTGCTGGGACAGGGGACATGTCAGGACTGCTGGGACAGGGGACATGTCAGGACTGCCGGGACAGGGGACATGTCAGGACTGCTGGGACAGGGGACATGTCAGGACTGCTGGGACAGGGGACATGCCAGGACTGCTGGGACAGGGGACATGTCAGGACTGCTGGGACAGGGGACATGTCAGGACTGCTGGGACAGGGGACATGTCAGGACTGCTGGGACAGGGAACAATGGGACATGTCAGGACTGCCAAGACAGGAGACATGCCAGGACTTCTAAGACAGGATGACCCGAGGATAAGGACGTTTCACTATGTCCGGAACTTGTCCCAATATCCGAGAGTGTTGGTTCTCCGTCGTCTCTTGTCCGCGTCCAGCCGGCTTCCGTAACAAGCAGACCACCCTGATATGTATGTCGTTATCTTACTGAGAGGAGCTTGTAAATTATAATGAGGCTGTGTACGCAGGAAGTAAAGCATGTGCTACTGCCTATCTCAACGTATACGCTGGCTTTCTTTGAGCTCCCCAACAACTCGGTGCTCAGTAAATTGGAAACGGTTGTGACACAGCAATCCTGCGCATGTTCGATGGCTAAGTTATGAGAAGCCAGTTCAGCTCATAGGAAAATGAGGCCTACTTGAAAGCTTCTTGGAAGCTTTTATGATTCATAAAACGCAGTAGCCTGGGACGTTACTGGTCTCGCTTGATGGGTTTAGTATTCATTCACGGCGTATTAGCAAGTCTTTAAAGCGACGCCAACGGACTGTTGTGACGTCACGCATGTCATAACGGTGTCGCGCGGGCCACGATCTCTTTATTATCTGACTGACAAGGAATTTTACCACCCTCCTTAACCTGGAAACGTCACTTCATATTCCAAGCTATAACCGTGTATGTCTGACGTTATCTTATTTTACACTTCGATTCAGGGGTCATGGAGTCGTAACTTATGAGCAATATAAAACGGTTTTCGAATGCACACAAGTGATAACAATGTCATTGCAAAGCGGATCCAGGCGCCCCTGCTCCCATGGGTCGACGACTCGACATAGCAGAAGAGTTTGCAAAGTACCACCACTGACATCAACTCTCTCCCGTTTGCAGCGACACATCAGCCGAATACGACACGACCCACCACTACATGCAAGTACCGACGCCGTCGTACTCGTGCCACTCGATCCGCTCGTCCCACCACTACGCCTCGCTACGGCCGCTGCCCACCTGCCCGTCCTACACCAGCCAGAAGACCGTCACCACGCCTCTCGGTCCCGCCGTCGGCCAGACCCACAGCCTGGGCTCGCACGGCGGCACCGCCACCTTCGGTCCGACGCTGAGCCACAGCGTGAGCCAGGGCCTGAGCCACAGCTCGGCCAGCTCGGGTCAGCCGAGCTCAGGACACAGCTCCGGGCAGCGCGTGAGGGACGTCGGAGAGCGCGTCTCCGAGCTGATGGTGGACCGGCGCCGCGTGGAGCTGGAGACGGTGCTGGAGGAGGGCAACTTCGGTAGGATCGCCACCGGCTGGATGGCCGACTCTGAGCGCGGCGAGAAGGAGCGGCTCATCATCAAATACGTGTCCGGTGAGTGGTCAAGATATGACGTCATTGAAATAAGTAAGAAAAAAGTCGCCGGACGAATACTAAAACTCACGAAGTTCATGCTGTGAAAATATACCACAAACTATGGTATGTCTTTATACAATGCATCTGATGACTAGAAATGTAAGATTCAGCATCCTGTGCTTATGTATTTGATCTAGCGTGTTTTGCCGATTTCTTCACATCTGAAATGTGAATGTGCTGACGTCACACGGTGTATTAACATCATGCGGTTAATGGTACGAGCAGCTCAATGTCCACTAACGGTAATGCATCAATCCGAAGGGCGTCGGGTCGAGTCCTAGCCATCAAAGCTGACACCCCATTTCAATTCATAACTAGGATCTCAGCCGTCGGCAATGATTATACAGCTAGCATGTCCGCTGTCAAAATCGGCAGCGTTTCGACGGATCAGCCGGACATAGTCGTCCCTCCCGGCCCGTCGACCCGCCGGGTTAGAGCAGAGGTCCTTCGGAACGTCCAATCAACCAAGTGTCAGGCCCAGTCGACTGGCGTAGGAGGAGCACGTCACTGTCTGTCTGGGGCTCGTTATTAAACAGATTACGTATGAATCACGTTTGATTTATTTATGCTAATTTCGAGGGCTAACCAGACCCACAAGCTGATCGCATGGTTTTAATAATCAGTTGTGGTTGGCACATATTACTAATAAAGCTAATGCATTCGGCGTTGTGTGAGCGGAGTTGTTAATATGATTGGCCACAAAGCTGGCGCGATAGTTATCGTGTCCTTGTGATCAGCGATTAAATTGTCATCCATAGATTATCGACTGCCTGAAACTATTTAGTGGATGCACTACTGCATTCTGTTGATGACTTCCCTTGATATTTAATTACGATGCTGGTACTGAAAGAAGATTCAGACGACCGATCCTACGCCGCATCAGATTCGCCCCACCGCGACCGGCGTTCACCTTTGATCATCTCCTCCGCGAATGAAGTGCCGTCACACGCCTGTCCATCACCTCGTAGTGTTGTTGTCCCTCAAAGAAGCGTGCAGAGCGCGCCACGCTACCGCTCCCCGCCCTTGGCGCCCGCTTCCATTCGTAATCAGAGCCGGGCGGGCGCGAATGGAGGTCTCTCGGGCCCAGACAGCTCCAGGGGTGGGGCCCAACGGTTCTATAATCACTGGTCCCTCACTGCCACTCTCATCGCCGACACTGATGCAGCCCTGACTGGATAGCTACAGACGATCTACAGACCGACCGACCGACCGACCGACCGACAGACACCCGGACATAGTTGTCCCTCTAGTCCAGTCCAGCTAGTGTGTAACCTGACCTCGTTGTACTCCGTTCCAGATCGCGCCTCGCCGGCTCAGGTGTCCCTGCTGCTGCAGGAGGGCCTGGTGTTTTACGGACTGCGGCACAAGAACCTGCTGTCCGTGCTGGGGGTGGCCGTGGAGGAGAGGTCGCCCCCGCTCGTGCTCTACCCCTACGTCAAGCACTGGAACCTCAAACAGTAAGTGTGCCGGTTCAGACGCCTAGGAGCCTCAGAGGGGCCTAAGTAGGTGTTTACCCGTGCACAAGTAGGTGTTTTCGAGAGAGTTTGATGCGGTGATCCCATCAAGATAGCGTCCGGTTTGGGTGTTGGGGTGTGGAAAAAAGATGACTGTTCGACCACCTCTCCAGCGACGTCGTCATATCAATGATCCTTTCCGAGAGACTGTAGACCCCGTTTTTGCAAAATAGGTTTATGAATGGTACAAGAGCGAAGTGATAGCAGTCAGTGCCTGCATGTGTGGCACCAAGCGCATAGATAATTGACAGTTCTTGGTGATGTTCGGTCCCGCTTGAGACTTGCCTGAATAAAACATTACAATGGACCCGTCAGCTACACCACATCATACCTCATCGAACCACTGACATGCGAGTTGTGGACTTCGAGAAAGCCATCGAACTGAATCGCACCGCAATTAAATTGCCAACGATGTACCATTTTCGTATCAGCACTGTCAAACTAATTATTCACCGACGATGCGGTCACCCGTGGCCATCCAATAAAATGTACCACACTGAGAATCATCACCCGGGCGACCGCATTTCACTAAGCATGTCTACGCCTCTGGCGCACCACTCGACGAGAGCTAACCGTCGTACGTCTCTTTAATCTGACAATTTAATGGTCGTATCTCGTCTGGTCCGCTGCGGAGGTCCGTTTAACTCCACCGCACGAGCTCGCATAATTTCTCTGACGAGATGACACCCGAGCTCGTGTTTCCTTTGGGTGTGTCCCTCCACGCCGTTAGAGGACTACGCTAACCGATGGTGCCCATGTTTCTTATCGTGATAATAGGAGCGGTCTAGCTCGTGTCTCGTCTGCCAACATGTTCACCCTCGCTTGAACACATCCTCCCTCTTCAGCGTCAGTTGTGATGACCAGTGCGAGTTACAATACCACCCCAGCGTCGTATCGCTAACTCTCTGAGCCGCAACAGACTCCACTAATGGCTGATGAAGCGTATAACGACGACAGGAAGGCTAATGATAACGGCGGCTCTCAGCGCCTAATGTGCTGCGTGTATAACGAGACTCAGCCGCAGCGATGGCCCGCTGATGTGACGACCGTGACGACTGCAGGAACGGCGGCGGACCGCTGAGTTGATCCCGCGGTCACTGTCGATGTCCGTCTCAGGACCAGGGTTACTCACAGGGTCAGTCGGGGGGACCCGGGCTACTCACAGGGTCAGTTGGGAGGGGGGACCCGGGCTACTTCCACATTGGGTCAGTCGGGGGGAACCCGGGCCTACTCACGAGGGGTCCAGTAAGGGGACCAGGGTTACTCACAGGGTCAGGGGGGACCAGGGTTACTCACAGGGTCAGCTGGGGGGACCCGGGCTACTCACAGGGCCAGCCAGGGGACCAGGGTTACTCACAGGGTCAGCTAGGGGGGACCCGGGTTACTCATCGGGTCAGCCGGGGGCAAGGGCGATGCAGGTCTCTGCACCAGACAGAGAGCTGAGCTGGCGAGTTCGGACGGAGTTGTTAGAGGAGACACAATCTCAGATGTCCTCGAGTGGAATAACATCTGACTCAGATGGTTCGGATGGACGATGGATGGTTCTAAGGTCAGATCAGACGACCTTTCACCCGAGGTCGGGGTGGAAAATGTCCAGATAGTGGCTGCTGTTGGTGGATTATACAATAGGCCGGTGGATTGGCAGGGTCGAGAACAGATGTCGAAATTTGTTAAGAGAGTTGTCACTTCATTTCCACCTGCCAGCTCCAGCTGGCGCGAAGCAAAGCCGGTTCTCGGTTACCGATACATGATCAGGGACCCGGAGGCTTTACCGCAGACGCTCTTCGCCACGTTTCCCACGTGATCAATCCGATTTAACTGGCCACTAATACAGTAAATCACACCGAGTGGTCGAAACCTGTGTCCGATGTAATGTCGCCCGGCTTTGGCGCTTGGTAATGAGCTTCATCCGCTGTCAAACACATCGACATGATGCATCCTTGACATGAATAGCACATTCCCATCCTGAAGCTTCCACCGGGGCTAATACGGCCACCGCAACTGCTTGCCACTGCTGTCATCTACTGCAGCAGTAACAAACACCGGGTTTGCATTTTTGACGTGACCGCCGTCAACCGATAGCAGCAACAAGCCGCTCCTGGGTGCCAGTATTGGACGCGCATCACATTTCAGCCTGTTCGCTGAACTGTCACTGATAGCAACGTCACCTACCGCGAACAAGGCGGGCCGCGAAGTCTCCTGCTGTCTAGTCAGTTCCGCCTCTCCCTGGCGACGCCCCCGTCCCTGGCGACCCCCCCCCCCCCGGCTCCTCCGCAGGCCTGATCGACGTTCTCCAAACATTACCATGCATCGGCACGGCTCACTAGATCTGTCCATGGCCGCTGGCACCGAGTCGGACGCTTTCAGTCACAACATAGAGCGGTGGTTAGGGGCGCGACCCGCGCTGCTGGCTGCTGCGACGACGTTATCCTACGGACAGATCCCTGGTACACGGATGAAATATTAACAATACCGAAATTACCAGGATCTGTGAAGTCGTAAAATCCCACAGAGGTACGATTTATTTGAAGGATTTATGATAAGTTAAGAAGTGCAGGCCTTAAAAGCCAAGCGCAATTACCGAGATACTCATATTGCACGATAATCATTGTCATGAATTAGTATGCGACGTGGTATGCGACGTGGTACAAATATCAAGTCATTTATTTGCATATGACTCCAGACCATCTATTTAACGGCTGAGGTTATAATCATGCAACCAAATGGATTGCTTCTGGTAGTAGAATGGCCAGTATGAAGAATCACCAGCTTCAAAACAGACTTAGTATTCGCCAAAGCTCTCCGACCCCGAGCCGGATCATTATTCCGTGTCAAGACACCATCCCTGCAGCTGAACCATTTCTGTAGACCGAACGTTATACACCCTCCCCTCCCGTCCAATGTATCACCCGTCATGAGTCATCGAGTCATGCCACCCGCATGGCACAGACATCACTGTCTCGCCACGCAGCTGCGCGGGTCCTGTCATCTGTCTGCACCGGGCAACGTACGCTCATGAGCTCATGAGGGACCGCCGGTCCGCCCTCTGGCCGCGTCTCAGTGAATTGTGACCATTCCGCCGTCTGGCCCGGTCTGGCCGCCTTTGACGGGATGTCAATTAAGCGTCAGAGGACCGCACTGACAGCCCCCGATGGCCGTAACGTACCGTGACGTGCCGTAACGTGACGTGACCAAACGTGACGTGATGAGGCGAGCCCATTCAGCGGGAACGACGTGCAACAGTGCGCAGTGCACAGTGCACACTGCACAGTGATGCAATGTGGTGATGTTGGCGGTACCAGGAACAGGGGCAGCGTCTCGCCTGTGCGAAATGACCTGTTTGGGGAACGACGGCACGAGGCAGGAAGTCAGCCATGAAACTGTATGTTTTCAGAGAGATATGAATTGTTGCGGCGTGATGAGCGACGTCCCGCGGCTGGCCACGTGCACACGTCCAGCGATGCCGCTTGCAACTGCAACTGTGACCTTGCACATCTTCGCAGAATCGCCAAGTGGAAGCGTTCATAACTTTTCTCATGACGAGACAGCTGCATTGCCTCGGTGCATTGTTAAGCCACATGAGACGCGCCTACGCTTCTGCTGTTGATGCGAGTCTCCGAATGGACCCCAGCGGAGTGTTTGACATGGGGTTTATCATGACGAATACCCGGCCCGTGGCTGCTGTCTCTGGAGAAGTTGGACCCCCGGCGAAGCGTTCGATGTTGATTTTGTCATGACAGATGCGCGCGCTGCGGCGCTGGACAGTGACAGACGCATGCGTCAACAAACGGTACAAAACGCCGCCGTCCCGGCAAAAACGCCGCAGATATGTAAAGCCGACGTCTCCGCCCGGCTCGAGAAAACGACGCGCATACGTCAACGCCACGTCTGACGCTGAACTTCCCATAGCAACCGCGCGGGGCGGATTTCGTTCGGGCGGTGTACATACGTATATGTGCACAGTAAAGCAAAGCACACATGGCAGAGAAGTGACGCGAATGAACCACCAATGTGAGCTTATCCGCCCAGACTGATATTTTCCCATGGCTATCCCGCTTTGATCTTGCACATTACTCCGGGTAGCGGCACTCTTTCATCCTGTTTCGCTCCCGCCCTGCAAGTCCCCACCACGCCGGTCCCATGGCCGTGCACCACACGATGGGCGTTCACGGACAGACCGACACCCCGTCACAGCACAGTGGCCATAGTGTGCGGGGTGGTGTGCACTGTGCGGCGCCGTCCCTCCCACCAGTACACGCCCAGCCCAGCCCGGCGGCCGTCGACCGCGACCCGGCCCGGCTCGCCGTGTGCCGGTGGTGGTGGTGGCCCCGAGCCGGTCCGCTGGTGGAGCCAACGAACCGACTACGGCAGCGGTGACGGTGGTTACTGAAGCGGTGGCGGTGGCGGCGGTGGTGGCAGCGGCGGTAGCGGTGGCGGTGGTGGTGGCGGCGGAGGCCTGTGAATTCTGACGGTGATTAGGTACCGTCTCGCGGTGGAGGCGGCGTGTCGGCGCGAGTGAGCTGGAATGTAGATCAGTAGCACCGTCACACACACACCCGCGCACCGCCGTGCCGTGCGGGTTTATTGCTTTTCTCGCCACGAGCCAAACTGTGAAAAAGATTAGCGGCCGGGGCGTTGAAGATGGCCCGTTTCCCGCGGTCTCGTGAGGTTTTCGAGCCATGGCGGCTATGCGGCTTCCAGACGCACAAGTATGAAAAGGCATCATTGTTAGGTCCGAATAGGTCCTCGAGCCACAATCATCGCGTGCGAGAATGATATTCTGGTGAAATATTTAGTTTCTGTGTCGATGCACTTTGTGAAATCTTGGAAAGTTGGAATTATAAATGATGTTCCAATCCCTCAATAGTGTGTTCATGCGACTGAATAATCCAATGGCCTGACCACAATACCCGGTGAAGAAAGCCCAGTCGCGGAAAGAACACAGCTAATCTCTCATAGCTGCTCCTTGGAAAGCGTGTATGGGTCTGTAAAAATCCAAACGTGTTCTCTATCCAGATTGAATGACCGTGCTCTTATCCTAATGAACGACTTGGTGTAGCACCAGAGGCATATCACAGGAAGCGGCTTCCACGCAAGGGCGGCGCCATAGGGAGTACGGGGGACGCTCCCGCAACTATTTTTTTATTTTAACATTACGCCTAGAACGTTGCATGGAAAGAATTGACTTAAAAATGCCTCCGTCCCCCAACTTTCCGAACGTGGCGGCCGCTCTTGCTTCCAAGTAGCAACTGTCACCATGAACGCCGAAACAACACCAAACAAAACACGAATCAATCACCCTGTGTCACTTCCATGAAATCACAATTTACTCTGTCCCGTCTCTACACAAACACAGGCGCGGATTTTTCCGTGTCCCCTCCTGGATCGGATGTTCCAGCCGTCAGCGACCGGTAGCGGGACCGACTGTGTTTTGTCAGCACGTCTAGGCAATCTGTCACACGCGTCAGACCTTATTCCGCGTGAGTCCACATGGCTGGCCAACCCCACGCTCTGGGCCGGTGCCGGGCCCAGTCCGGAACGCGCCTTATTTATGTTGAATAATCCGTGCGACGCCCGAATTGTGTGGGAACCAAGCGCGATGTGATTTATCATTTTCTTAATTGAGTCGGACATTGTTGGTTACACGGGATACACGGGAGTTTGCGGGGCTGCACGGTTTGTTGTCAATCACAGAGACATGGCTATTAAATATTAGCATATCTCGGTGGGATCAAATCGGCCTGGTCGAGCGTTATGACGATGGAGCGGTCTATTCGGTGCTTATAAACCGATGGTGGCGGCCTTTGAGACCCGACAGGCGGCAGCTGGGTGTCGATACCATGCGCACTTCATCAGGGTCTATCACAGGGCATTGAAGCGATGTGACGGCGCACGAGCTCGTCACCACCACACAACAGACACCGACCGGTCCACTGGAAACATTTCACCGACGCCGCCATATGTTGCGATTGTGAAAAAGATGAACGGGCTCCGTTTCACGCAATACAAGACGGCCGACTTCGCTCGACAATGGCTCGCGGTCTCCGTGAAGCTGCGGCCTTAGAATCGCGACCGGTCGGCGGTCGGTGCTTTGACGCAAAAACCGCAAAACACACAAGTGTCACAGATATCACGCCGCTGTCACAAGCGTCACGTCACACCGCGCTGTGACCCGTCACGGCAGGCGGCGTCACAGCTCCGCCGAACCACCGTCACGCCGCTCCTGCGCCGCGAAAGCCGCCCCCGCGCCGCGACCACCGCGCGTGGTTCACCGCCCGACACGCGAAAGCGGTGCCGACAAAGGCGACGCACTCGACGACAAAGTGGCGCGCTGCGGCGCTGCGTCGCGCGCTGCCGTGTCCGCTGTCGCAGCGGCTCTCCCACGGGCTATTGTGCGCCACGACACGTGAGCTCAGCTCGCAGCACCGCTCCACGGACCCGCGCGGACACGAATCGGACACGAACCGGACACGACCGGTGGACACGAACCGGACACGACCGGAAACACGGGACGGAACGCGGCAACGGACCCACCGCATATGCCAGACAGGTTCGAACGGACGCGGCACGGACACGGACAGGTTCGAACGGACACGGCCCAGCTCGACCCCGAACACCGCCGCGCCGGTCGCCCAGCGCGGACGTCACGTCGGTAACTGCCCTCACGTCTGTCACGTCCGTCATGTCAGTCCGGCCAGTCACGTCCGTCATGTCAGTCCGGCCAGTCACGTCTGTCATGTCAGTCCGGCCGGTCACGTCCCCGGGCGGAGCGGCGTGGAGCGTGCACACTGCACGTGGACAGCGGCGAAACATTGCTGGACACGAACTGCAGTGAGCCCAGACGAATGGTGATAGCCTGGCCGAGTGACCCGAGTGCGTGTCTCTTGCGGCCTAGCTCGCCAGGATAGGAGGCTCGTGGGAGGGGTGGTGCTTGTCCGACGCTGAGACGCTCGCGTGGCCAACGGCCACCGCCCTGCGGCGTCCAGGAAGTGCCGGAGAAACGACGGAACACCGCTGGGCTAATGAGTGGGTCGTCACGTCCTTAAAAGTAACCACCCAGCAATTATCACCACATTAGGGGAGGCGGGCCGCGAGACCCGCGACAGACTCTCCGGGGGACCGCGTCGCGTCGCCGCGTTGTCGCCTCTTGCACGACCGCGGCGCGCCGGCTGCGAAAACAAACATGGTTGCCGCGCGTCGTCCGGCGACGCCGCGTTTGCGCGCCAGAGCGCCGCGTTTGTGTCTGGTGCGCCGCGCTCGTCTCGCGGGTGGATTTACGGTGTTTTCGCTGGACCGCTGCTGAGCGGTGGAGAAATAATGGGCCGCATTATCACCCTCTGAGAGCGACGATTTAGGCTGATTTAGATCAGTCCAACCGACGCAGAGCAATAATAAATAGACGGAGGGACATGGGTGTCTGCTGTACAGCGGCAGGACATGCGGGAGGAGGGTGGGGAGGGAAGTCAGCTGGAGCGCGTTCTGCTTCCTGGGGGGCAGGGCAATGGGCGATCCGCAGAACGCGGACGGCTAATGCAGCGTCAGTTCGTGAGAAGGGGACACATACCCGTGTGAAAGCGGACGGTGGCTAGTGCCTACCCAGGTGCAAGCATGATGCAATGTATCTCTGCAACTTTTTCCAGTTTGCTCGAGAATGCAAACGAAAACAGTCAAATACGAGGAAACATGTCGATCACACCCTCAAGCTTACAGATATGTGAAAAAGTATAATGTTCTTCAGTCTATTCAAGTTGTCGTTTGATGATCGCAGAATTAAATCATATTTAAGGACTGTCAACTTAGATAATAATACCGATAAAATTAATATCGCCTACATTGCCTTCCACCTCGCTAACCCCCGTCTCTCTCCGCCTCCGCAGGTACCTGCAGACGTGCAGCTTTGGCTCGCGCAGTGACGTGCGCACGCTGACGGTGCGTGACGTGGTCGACCTGGCCGAGCAGGTGACGCAGGCGCTGCTGTTCCTGCACGTGCAGAACATCTGTCACACGGACGTCGCGGCGAGAAACTGCTGGTGAGTGAGCTCCCCCGTCCCGTATACGGTATACGTCCCCGTCCCGTATACGGTATCCACCCTGACATCGCCAACAACGCCGGTCAGCTCTGTCCGAAATACTGGGCTGGACGGAGCTGGCGTTGTTGGGCCCATTATCTCCGCCCTGACATCGCCAACAATGCCGCCAACAACGCCGGTCAGCTCTGTCCGAAAGACTGGGCTGGACGGAAGCTGGCGTTGTTGGGTCCCATCATCCTTCCCGAGATATAGCCAGCGACGGTGTATTATAATGCTGACAGAGCCAGACCGTGCCGAACACAGGAGACTGGCTGGTCAGCTGGTGTGGCTGCCCCAGCGAGTTCCAAGTCGTCGCCGGATGGCAGGCTGAGGAGACGGCCGCCTCATTGAGTGACGTTACGATGTCGCTCGTCACGCGGCCCTCTGGCTCGTGACGCGGCCCTCTCCAGACACCATCTGGTTCGTTTCACGCCCCTATCTGGTCGCGTCGCCGCTGGTCCCCTGCTCGGAGGGAGTGGCTCGCTCGTCTCGTGCTCGGCTCTCGTGTCGGATGTCTTCATCAGCGGTCCCGCCGGCGCCGACATGGCGAGGTTTTTGCGTCAGTCAGCCTGCGTAAGCGGGCGACCAACAACAAAGTCGTCATAAATTCGACGGCGCGCATAAATTGCGATTTGCCTGTCGACCTCCACTGGCGCCGAAAAACATGCCGCACAGTGGGTGAGGTGGAGTCGGCGGTGGGAGGGGGCGGCGCAGGAGGGGGGGGGGGGCTGATCGATGGGGTGTCGGTGAACGCCGGGGCCATCATGTCATGGCGCGCCCCAGTTTCAGACAGTCGACCGGAGCGGGCACATCTGTTCGGCACCATGCCGTCCGGCGCTCTGTTGCTGCTGTAAGCGGACACCACTTGCGTTTGCTGGATTCACATCAATTATGGATTCAGCTATGATGTTTTGGTCGTTAGTCAGCTCCGCCTGTTACTAATTCCTCGTCATCAAGACTGACATAGAGTGATCCTCCCACAACTCCCTTCTGACCACGTCCATATCAAAGCCACCTCTTTTCATCACCTCCCCCACACAATCACGTGTCAAAGTCGCCGCGCAGCCGCCAGGCCGGGAAGTCGCGGCCACTAAATCTCGGTCTTGCCTCGCCGTCTGTTCCCCGGTGACGTATGTCCGCCTCGCCCTGGGATCGGCGACACCTGGAGGCGACCGGGCGGCGGTGTCACTTATCTCCGTGTAGTCCGCCGCAGCTGACGCCCCGGGCCGGCCGCCAGCCGGCGCCCGGGGCGTAGAGGTGCCGGCTGCTGGGGTGACTTAACAAGACCTTGGCATGAGGCGTCCACACGGCAGCATATCCGTAGGGTGGCTTGCTAGTATTGTTAGTCACAGTTGACGCTTATGGCTTGACGGGAAGAGCTTGCGATTACGCAGATTTCGAGCACGGATTTGAAGAGCGTACTGCCACAAGTGTAACGCTGTAATGCTTAGGGATGCAACAATACGTCGCATACGGAAGCTGTACTCTGCAAGGAGCTTTTATCCATGCATGTCCGGCGTAATGTGAGGCGATCGAGACGGAGGGTTGGCAGGTGCTATAGCTGGCCGAGGCTTGACGGACGTTTGGCGGAAATTCGAGTGATGAATGGCGACCATTTGGGGCTCGTCTTAGTTATTAACGTTGCTGGAGCGCTGTTGACGAGTGTTCACCGTGACCAGCTGGAGTGATGTGTAACTCAGCCAAAGACTGAGAGACGCATTAGTTAACGCTAATTTGACTACAAGTAGGTTGGAGGCAAAAGAACAAACTACTCACAGACTCATCTTTCTTTGGATAAAGTTTACAAATTGCTTAAAGCTAGTTCTAAGAACACTCATTAAACATCAAAGAGACGTTTAATATTTTTCGTGAAACCATTGTGATCGCTTAACGAATTAAATTTTTTTAACCAACTTCGCAGTTCGCAAACATTCCCGAAACGCTAATCAGTCCCTGAAGGCGTTTGTCACCTCATAACGGGAAGCGGCGGAGTTCAAGCCGAAGGATGGTGTGCAGCGGATGTTCCGCACGTGACGGGCCTTTCCATCAGCTGGTGGCCGCTCCCACACACCGGTCACGTGACCGTCACAGCGTGACGACCAGCACTCAGTGGGCGAACAGACCGCGTCACGGAGCTCACTGGGCTGCCTATAGCCGTCCGAGCACCGTCTCGGCTGCTATTGCAGGTCAAAGGAAATCGCGTCCGCTGCTAACGGGTCAAAAGAGACCGTCCCTGTGACCCTGAGTCGTTTACTGTCGCCGAGGGACCCGCGGAGGAGTGGTTAACGACAGGCGAGCCCGAGATAGGCGCTGACATTCGGCCGGACGGATGTTCGCTTTACTGTCGAGATGTGGAGGAATGAGACTCTCAGGAGGCTGGCTGGCAGCCGATGCGATGTAAAGCTGCAGAGGACTGGCCGTTTTAGCTGATGATATGGTTATCGTGATTTATTATGTCGTGATTTAGTGCACTGTAGTATGTAGTTATGTAAGTGTATAGTCGAGACTCTCAGCAGCGTAGGTAGTCGAGTCTCTCGTTATAGGCATGTGAGGAGGAGGTGAGCACTTAAATATTCATTTACGAGGAAGGTACTGCCATACCATACCTCAATCAGCTCACATCCCGCGAACTGACAACACGTCCTTCGTCCCATAAATCCTTCCCAACCAGGCCGTGTGTACGCGGTTGGAAAAGTTCGTATGTGTACTCAAGGTTACGCGTAACATAGCAAAGCCTCTCTCGCGTGTAGCCAAGTCCGGAAGTCTGGCACTCAGACCCGACAGCAAACCACCAGCCGCAATTTGACATAAGCCAGCTTAGCCAGAAACAGGAGCTGAGACGCGATCGGAGGACATGAGACATTCATCGCGCCGGATTAACATAACTCAATCTTGCGCTCAGCCGGTGCGACGGCTCCTGCTTGTCAAGCGACCCCGCTGCATGCCAAACATGCACTGCGCCGTGCATTCAGGGAGGGTGACACAATAATTGCAGAATGTCTGACCGTCCGATGACAATCCGATTAGGCTATCAACACGTCGACTTGTGTGATGACGAGATCTAGGAAAATCTGCCGGTTTGACCAATGCTCCCGTGTCGTATCTCGCGATCTATGAAGTTCCAGTGGCGACCCACCCCTGTCACTGCTTAGAAACTTGTCAGGGTCTGTTTAATAAAACTATCTCTCTATCAATCTTGACAGTGGCAGCCATCAGCGCGGGCGGGGTTAAATTAACGGTGACACTGGTGGGCGTTTCTTCTGCCGACGCGTGCCTGGCCAAGACCGGACCTGTCAATTACCTCGACTCCGTCCCAGGAACTCCCGAACACTGTCCACCTTTTTGTCGGGGTGTCTCCTTCGCGTTTGGGCTGCTGCCCGACACCCCCTGACGCTTTTCCCGTGCTCCGTGTTGCAGCATCGACGACAGTCTGCACGTGAAGCTGGCCGACAACGCACTGTCGCGCGACCTCTTCCCGGACGACTACTGCTGCCTGGCGGACAACATCAACCGCTCCGTGAAGTGGATGGCCATGGAGGCGATCCTCACTAACCAGTACACCCCGGCCGCAGATGTGGTGAGTCACGGGAGGGAGAGAGAGCACCTCAGGCTGCAGCACAGGCTGGAGGACAGACTGGAGCACATCTGGGGCACAGGCCAGAGCACAGCGCAGGCTGCAGACAGTCAAATCAGCCACACTATCAGATGACGGGTCCTATGTGACAGCTGTCAGCGGTGACTGTATCTGGTGACAGGTTCATTTGTGACAGACGGCAGCGTGGTCCAGTTGCCGGCGGGAGCGATGCACGTTTTCGCGCCGAATATACATGATCCATCGATTGCTCCGATCGCCCTATAGCTCAGCGTCGGATTTGACGAGGCGTGTGGATGCGCCATAGCTCAACTTGTCATATCGTGGGGCGATCCGCTAGGAGAATGTGGCATGTTGCAACCGGACTTGCAATCGTCGTCTGAAGCTCTACGGGGCGACCGTGAGCTATCAGATCTGGGTGCTCCTCGTCAGCCTTCAGCTTACTCCAAGGAGACAGACAGACCCGTCAACATGTAGCGTCAAATCACCCGCTTGCTATCCGCTGCCAGAGACTGCCCTCGGCACTGTTCCGATACCTTGAAAGCGGTCGCCGGTGGCGGTTATGGAAATCCATTCCGATTACGGGTTCGGCGGGCCTGCGCGGGCCGACTTCGGGGTCGCCGAATGCCCAGCCATAAGTGTGTAATGTGTGCTTGCGATGCCGGCTGCCGGACTTGATCGCTGGCTCGTGGTCACGAGATGGATGCAGGTGCTCGTTAGGGCGAGGCGAGGCGGCCGCGCGGCACCGGGTCGGCCGCGAGGCCACCTGGCAAGAAACGTGACTGGGAGATTCCTGGGCGTGGGATGGGGGCGTAGAGACCGGCGGCGGGCGCGCACTAACGTATTCAGCGATTGTAGTTAATTGCGCGTGTGCGACAATGGGCGGCCGCCTGCCTTTTCAGCGTCGGAAGCAAACAACACCCGCCTGGCGTTCGAACAGGCCGACTGTACATACATATACACGCTTCTAAGATGTTTATCGACCAAGGAAGCTGAGTGTGTTCCCTCCTCTGACAGTGCCTCGTCCTCTGACTGAGCGTTGTTCTCTGGTTCACAGTGGTCGTTTGGCGTGCTGTTGTGGGAGCTGACCACGCTGGCGCAGCAGCCGTACGTGGAGGTGGATCCGTTCGAGATGGCCGGCTTCCTCGACGAGGGTTACCGGTTGGCACAGCCGCTCAACTGCCCCGACAAACTGTGAGTGCCCCCTCTCCTTCCGCCCCCTCCCCCTCCCGAGGAAATGAGGCTGCAGAGTTGATGTCGACAGGTCGTAATAAGCGTTAATGACCGACGTGCTACCGTGTGCAAGATGTCTATCGCGAGGTCCTTCAAAAGTGTTTGTTTTGATGGGTGTTTATTGGTTATTTGTTCTTGTCTTTCGGCTGGCAACGCTTGCTGGAGGAGAGGTCCAAGGGGATGCGATGATGCGCCCAGAGAGTAGGGTTTCAAGCAAGTGACGGGATTTGATGAGGTCATTGTTTCCGCATCAGCCGAGATATTCACTTTGTATCAACATAAGTTCCAGGCTGACCTGTGGTTCGTTTGTAACTCACGGAGATAGCGCGCACTCGAGGATGGTATCAATACGTTGTCTACTGAAGAAGCGCGTGCCGGGAGTCTTTTTATGTGTCACTAAAAGTGCAGTAAACGTTAAGAAAAACAGTGTGCACGAGCCGGAATGGCTCGTCACTCGACGCGAGATGGCTGTCGTTTATGCGCCTCCCTGCTGCATGAAGTGAATTTGCCGCGCTGATATTTAAGATTGCCCTCTAAAGATAGCGACGGAGAGAAAGTCCTGGCAGTGCATCACGTTTTGAGATTGTTTGTTTCTTGTTAGTGATTGTGACAGCTGTTATTCGGTTAACGACCTCGATGACATGCTGTTTAACTGCCTTCCAAGCACGCTCACGTCTGTATTGTGCCAAATGACATGAAGTGTGCGAACGATCTACTCTCCTGAAGCAAAACAGGAACTTCCCATTTAGCTAGACGTAATTCCTCGTTTTATTTTGTTTATGATTGATGACGTGATTTTCTGCTCCAGGTTTTCTGTGATGGCGTTCTGCTGGAGCCGAGAGCCGCACGAGCGACCGACGGCGGAACAGATCCTAGACTACCTTCACAGCTTCACCAAGCAGCTTAGCCACTATCTGTGAACGCGCGAGAGACTGTCCGGCCTCTGTACGCCGCAGCGGGGGCTCGGATCCATACAGCAGGCTGTTCAGTTCCAGTTATCAGCGCCGACGGCGAGCGTGAATCAGCCAGTGGGCGGCGAGGTGTCCGCTGTCGCTGCAGCCGGCGACGAATGCGCCGCAGCTCATGAGGCGTGAAGCCTATCCGGCCTGCAGCGGCGCTGGGTCGCACGAGTTCAGTGCAATATTGATTGCATGTTATGTCGCCGAGATGAGAGCGGCGCCGGTCGCAAATGGACGTTAGTTTCGTCAGCGCGGAACCTGTGATATATTTAGATGTGGTCCGCGAACGGTGGCCGAGGCGCTGGTCTCTGCGGTGCGACGCTGTTGAATCGATGTGTGGATGTCACATGGATGTTTCTACCCCATTTTCTAGTCGAATGTAAGGGGTGTGGTGGAGTAGGAGTTCGGATGGTTCGTTGTAATTCGGTCAGTTCGTTGACCTCCAGTGGATGTTTTGTACTATGATGTTATGTATGCTCGTTTTCTCCTAACCATGTGATGTGACTAAATGCAAGCACCGTTTCTCTGGATCTTTTACTTTCTTCTTGTTCATGGAGTCTTGACTGTTGCTGATTCATTTTCCTCTAAAACACGCCATTTGACTGCACAGCCGTTGTGTATTATGGATCTTTAGTGTGTGTTGGTCTAAGGCGTTTTCTTGGATCCAAAGGAGCTTTGAGCTTCTTTGGCTGCACGTGGAAATGTGTAAAGTGCTTGCATCTCATCTTGAATGTGATGGGAAAATGTTTTCATCTCATTCGCGCCAGGTTCGGGAAGGTGTTCAACTTGGTGCACGCGCACATGCAAATGCTCTCAACACGAAATATAGATGGATAACCTGATAAAGTGTCTGACTCGGCAGTCGGTGCATTCCGAAAACTCCATTACCATCAAAAGACACGAAGAATTCAGAGTTCCACCACTGCGCTACATAAATTACGATTGATCGAGACATCTTGCGTCTGAAAGTTGAGCCGCCCATCACATATGTCGAGAAACTCTGACACACAGCACAAGACACTGCATAATCCATCATAGTTCAGTCCTAAGCATGTCTTGCAAATGTAAAAGCGGCACATCAAAGCGACGGAAGGTCTTTGTGCATGCCACTCTTGTTTGAGGCGGAATGGGCGTTAACAGCAAATCGCGTGACATATGAACGTGTGTGGGAATGAACTGTGAAATATTAAACGCTCGCTTACTCAACTTGCGAATCGTCACGATGATTTGACAATAGGGAATACGGACAAAGTGTCTTGGAGTAGACTATGATAAATATGCATACGATGAGCACTCAAAGCCGTAATTGTTTTGCTCTTACCATGCAAGTGATGGTGCATTCTTCTGATGCAATTTATGAATTACCAAGTGAACTAATTGCGATATAAAAACGGACCCATCTGCAAATGGTACACACAAAGCAGTACGCACTCATAAAAACTATTTAGCCATGCTATTTTAAACAATGCAAGCCAGCCTAGCCCATTTAATTCCGTTCACTATACCATTCAATGAAAGCGTAACAATGCCTCATTAACCTTAAGCATCTGATCAGCTTTGATTTGATTAAAGCATGCACATAATTTATCAACTTCCACACAAACAAAATCGTCCAAGTGTCGAGTCTTTTCATCAAATGGACCTGGCCCCTTCACTGGCGGATCTAAGGGTCGAGTTTGAGGGCAACCACTCCGTTTCATCAGCGGAAAGTTGTTGACGGGGGCGGGGTGGGGATGTTGGGATCTCAGCGAGAAAGAATCGTTGATGGGGCAGAGGCAGTTTTCCCCCTTATTACACTTTTTATTCAGCCTATAGCCAGGACGCACGGGGGGGGCATACTTGTATAGATGCCCCATGTGCTTTTCGTTTTGTGGGAGGAATCTCCTCCGAATACCCCTTCCCCGACCGCCAGTGGGCCCCTACCCCAAGGCCCATTACAGCAGCCCCCATACTTTAAAAAGGACCCCATGCATCAGCAGGTCCCCTGGGCGTCATAGAGCTGCTCATGATCGTGCTGCCGGCATGCGGTGACCGCTCCCGATGACACCCTGAAACATCTGCTGCAAATCGCCCGACACATTCCAGCAGACTGCGTCATGAGCTGGGCTCCCGGCGGCGAATTACCCTATATGTTATGAAACAGACTGTCCAATCGGAGAGACAAGCGGCGGCAGCAGTTCTGCTAATCTCCGGGAGTCGCTGAAGATGAGGTTGTTGCTAGGCAACAACAGACTCTAGTCGACGACGGCCTTCGGCAAAATCGTCGGCGATGGGGAATTAGCGCAGACGGGCTGCGAATAAGGCCGCCACGCCGCTGATTAAGAACGGAAATATGATCCTAGTGAGCTGCGTTTTTATCGTGTCCGATTTCAGAGCTCATCTGCGCCAATGGTTTGAGTCATCTTGTTATTTGAGCTGGTCGTCGAAGGAATGGAAATACTTTACGATATGGGTCGTTTTTCACGGACATAAAGCCAAACGTGCTTGTTTACAGACCAACGCGGCTTCAATCAATTTACGAGGATTTATCGCCAAAAATCGTAAATGTCGGGAAGAGAGCCAGCAAATCAGTAACAAGCCACGTCAAAGCCACTGCTAACGTTGCTTCACGTCATCAACAGCATGTTTTCTTTCAAACGAAACATGACTCATTTCCGTCCTTTAGCTCTTGTTTACAGCGTTCCTTCTTAGAAGCATGTCTATCGTGGTTCGCTTGTGCCTTCTGGCACATTTGTAGGTACTGCCAGTGCTTTGTAAGCAGGCGTTATTATAAACAGAGGCGTCCTGTTTTACCAATGAGTCAAGGAACAACTTCAAACATCGTCTGTTTTGCGCTGGCAGAGCTGGAACGCCAAAAAGCTGGTATGGAGGCTGTAGAGGCATATCCAAGGAAGTCCGACAAAATGTATATCACTCGTCAGTTCAGTGTGTACTGTGTACTGTGTAATGATAATTAATTTAAAACACATCTGTAATGAATGAAGGCTGCTTACATTTCTTTTAAATTAAAATAGATAAATGTGTGAACGGAGGCGCCTTCGATGTGTTAACCTTCAGCAAGGAGGGGTCACGGCCTCCCCATAGGCCCCCTCGGCAATTTTTTCCCCCTGAAAAAAATGTCGCGAAAAAATATTACCTTGGATTTAGGCCACTATATTTTACAGTGCCTCTAAAAAGTCGCAAAAAGGGACGTCGCCGATATTTTTGTGTGAAAGTCGGCCCAATGGGGAGGACGGACCCCTCTGCCCCTGGCTGCTTTCCTGTGTGTTAATTTCCAGCCCATTTTAATAGCATTTGAGACATGGTCCGATGAATCCAACGAATCCCCCCTGCTATTATGCATGTAATGTTGAAGTTGTTCTTGGTATATGATCACATATCATGCATATCATTCTATAGTTTCTCGATTGGGCGGTCCAAAACATTTACAATGAAGTCAAAATAGGGAGGTACAATCTACAAATGAGTACCTATAGCATATTCAGTAGACGCAGCGTGGTTCATCGGTCCCTTCCTGTCAACGCAACCACCTGTAGCCTGATCTGATACTATCTATCGTACAAACATTTCTCCCCAGTCAACTTTGGTAATACCTCCGTAGTGGTCGCCGGTAGAGCGCGTGTTATTGTTAAATATCCGCTACCAACGGTCTTTGATCCTCATATCGGACGGCCCATTCTCCACACGTCACGTGAAAGGAATGCTATATCGATATTTCCCCTCTGTCTCCCCCACCTGCAGGAAGCGTCACGTTCTATCGATTTTCAGCATTCACGGTAGGCACTCGCATATGAATATGGTGAGGCTCTTGGTGTTGGTCCAGGGCTCTTTTATGTCAGGTAATGTGTGCTCATGTCGTTATTTGGTGCCATAGCAGCGACCATTAGTCCAACAAAATACACAGAACCGTGCATAAAATATTCAGCAGCGAGCGTATTTGTGGAGGCACATTGGAGAGCTATCAATCTCGTGAGACCGAAATTACGTTTGGATTTCGGTTTTTGTCATCATAATTGTACCTACGTTTCTTTGCACACAAGTTGACATTTTAAGTGGATAATAATGTAGCTTCAAATTACCTTGTCATTATTCTGTCATTGCTTGATTAAATCGTAGGGTTACCAGTCAGCACCTATTTACAACATAATTTGCATATGATATGCATTATGTCTTACAAACAATTACCTTCTGTCGGTAATGGAATTGATTTGCATTTAAAGGGACACTGCCACCTTAACATTATATTTGAGTNACTGGGCCGAGAGACCTGCTTTAAAAGCTGATCACGGTCCCGACAGCCACCGACGCTGGGCGGCATAACAGCAACAATACCGTGACCGAGCGAGCAGTCTCCAGTTACCGTCATATCCTAGGCAGGAGGCGGCAGCCTAGGTCAGACGCCGATGGTCCAGCATGGTGACGACAGTGGTGACAGCGACGTGGTGCAACACTAACACTTTTAAAGGCTATCTGGTTTTGGGGGATGGTGCAGCGCCGTTAGGCAGGCTGTCCAGGGCAGGTTCATGCCGACCGGTCAGTGCGGTGCGCCGATAGAGAACCGCCGGCAGCGTCACCGCGTACACCATCTGGAACGAAGAACGGGTGGAGGGAGACGGGTGTGGTGTCACGAGACTGTGGGACGATAGAAACGGCTTATATGGATGCAATGGCATGGTCACAGGAACGTAAAATAAGCTGATGCGATAAATGTTTTAAGTTCAACGCATAATATCATCACATGCATTTCTATTTTGTCCGAGATCACTGTCCTCTGCGCTTTCTATTCCCTGTATTTCAGTCCACTGACCTGTGACAGGTCGAACGCCCCGTTACTGGCCAGGGTCTGCACTGTCGCCAGGGAGCAGCTCACATCACCGCCCTGCTTCAGCAGCAGCGGCAGTGTCGTGCCCGTGACCAGGCCACCCACGGCCACACCACGAACCACCACCTGCTCCCCCTCCGTCTGTGTCAGCACCAGGTACGAGTTGGCCTGGCCAGAGTTGTACTGGTCCGCGAAGCAGAACGCCGTCCTCTGGAGAAGGTGTGACGGCAGTGTCAGTCGCGGCAGAGTCGGAGAGTATGCAGGGACGGATGGGACTATGATGGAAGTTTGACTTATCTGATGGTGGGTTTGTCAGTCACCTATACACACTTGGTTCAATCGTTTTGGTGTTTAATATAGGGGATCGTTCGTTGACGCGGCACTGTTACAGACTCATAACTTCCGTATCGTTTCGGTGTACCCACGTCCCACAGACATAACGGGTACTGGGTAGATGGACTGGGGACTGCAACTTAGTGCAACTTGGTACTGCTAGGTCAAACAAAATGATACTGTGTCGGAAAACGTAAATCGTTGCGACACAATCAAAATATTATTTTCCAGACCCAGAGAGAACAAGAAGCACGACAGCTGGAGAGTGTAGTTAGACGCGTGAAAAAGTGGTATACTGTGCCGCACGACACATAATACTGCGGTACAGCCTACCTATTGAGACTGCGGCGGTCTGCGGTACAGCCTACCTATTTCCTAAGGGCCCCGGATGGGAAAACCCGTCTCGGTCTTTCGGTCCGTAAACGTTTACTGTTCAGCGTCTTCCATTATTTTGTAGTCGGTCTAAGTCATACATTCTGCTGTCCATGAGCTTCACCATTCGTTGTAAACCTCTGGGGTTGAACTGCAAGCTGATGAGTTTTTAGAATAGCGTCCGCCACTGAGTCACCCGTAGCCATGATTTACTCGTAGGTGGAGTCTCCAATTTGATCGATAAAGCGATGGACAACATTGTGTTTTCCAATCAGCTTGCCATATTTGAAAGCAGTTAAACGCTAACTCAGCTGAAAGCCGACCAATGTGGGATTTTCCCCACCAACTTCTTAAAAACAAGATTCACCAACATGGTTGCATAATGCAAGTGAAGGCTCACCGCTTGGGACATGCACCCAGCCCGCCATGAGTAATGACCACCCCTCTACACGTACCTTGTCGACGGTGCTGGCGGTGGTGGTGGTCGTGGTGGTCGTCGTCGTCCCCTTCAGACTCAGCAGGGATATATCGCCGCCGGCCAGGCGGTAGCTGTTGAGCAGCCCCAGGGTCAGCATGAAGCTGCCGGCCACCAGGCCGAGGGCCAGCAGCTTGAAGCGGCCCGGAGCCAGCAGCGGCGCCAGATGCCAGCCTGCGTAGCCAGCCATCATAGGCCACATGACCACCTCAGCAGCAGCAGCAGCAGCGACACGAGCGCGGCAGCACAGCCTGCTGAAGCGACAGTGGTCTTCGGTCGCCGTCCTCTGCAGAGGGCACCTCACGACAGAGGGCAGAGTGCAGGTGCTGGCTGCGATCGGTCGACAAACGCTGGCAGGCAGTGCAGCTTAATACCAGCGTCTCTGCTCTACTGGTTATCTAAGCGGCTCAATAAAGCGTCACTGGCAGTCAGCCACCACCAGCGCCAGCGATCTCACTGACGGGGCTTCACTGCACCACTGGCACCGTCACCACCCAGAGCTGACTATCACCCGAGACTGGCCGCCACTTCCGGCCGACCGAGTGCCTAAATAACACGTGAAGCGCATAATTAACTCCCAAACGGAGCCGCCGGCGAGCTAACTAAGCCGCCAGACAGTTTAGCGAGTGCCGTGTCGATGCCGACAGGAAAAACTCTGCCGGCGGCATGAAATTGGACGGCAGTGGACGGAGGTGTCGCTGAGGAGGCCGCCCACTCGGCACGCATCAGTTTCCCGCGCACATGCGCTGTTGAACTGCACGGCCGGCCAGCTCAATTAAATTTGGCGGTGGGTGGCCTCGTTTCGGAATAGCGGTTGCTAGTTTCTAATTGGCACAATTTCATCGGTCAGGTGTTTTGCTGCTTCTCGCATTAAGATGGGAGATAGGCAGGTAACTAGGCAATTATCGTTGAATTAAGCGAAATTGAGGTAATTGATAAGCACCCTTGAGGTAGCCGGCGAAAGTTTCAGATATGCCGAGGGACGAAATAACTTCGCAAAACGTAAGCCGACACAACAGTTAATATTTCTCAACCCGGAATTGGATGAGGTCTCCTTTGTATCAATCAAACGCTTCAGTGCTAATATACTTTGGGAAATACAACTAATGTCCAATACTCCACAGGTTAGGACCATTCGGGGAAAGATAAAAAAATACACGTGACCTCAATATAACTTTTGAAGTGACGAGGTCAAAATTATAACTTCTGTGCAGCGTGCATACAATCATGTGCGTCGAAAGCGGGGGGAGACGCCAGAGGCTCCGCCACAGGAGGGACGAGGGGACGTGTCCCGCTCAATATTTTCGGATTTTAACATTACGCCTATAGACGTTGCATGGAAAGAATCGACTTCAGAATGACCTCCATAACCCCCCTCCCCCTTCCCGAACTTTCTGGGAGGTGGCGGAGCGCTTGGGGGATGCGTCCCCCCAACCGAGAGGCGTACCCCCAGGCATTTATTTTATTCTAGCATTACACAAATGGACGTTGCATGGAAAGAATCTACTTCAAAATGCCTCCGTCCCAACTTTCGGAAGGTGGTGACACCCTTGCACACAATGTATTTTGTATAATAAGCAATATAATGTATTTTTTATATAAGTTTGCCTGCTCGTAACTAGTCCAAACATAACACAATAAATGCGCGTAGCATCCTCAAGAATGTGCAAAAGTGGGAGACTTTTTAGATAGGTACCACCCATTGGGTCTGGTATAAAGGAAGTGAAACGGAGCAATGCGCCGAGGCTATTTTCATGTCGCTTGCCATAATGTGGGTTTCTTTGGCCCAACTAACGACAAATTTGTTGGGTAGCCTTCGTTTGACGAACTTAATCACTTCCCGAGTTTTCAGCTTGAGCTGACCTCGCTTGACCTAATAATAGTGCATGGCCCACAGATACGTATTACCTATAGGCAATACGTATACTGTGTTTTATAGATGTTCAAGAGTATAACACACATGTACCCTGCACAGGTGACATTTATGGTTTCCATTGAGATCATGACCTCGGATGACCTTTTCAGAGACCAAACCGAGGTCACTGACCTTTGATGACTTGACATGACATGATTTGTTTGGCTTCTGGAAGTTTGTAAGACATTTTAATGGGTGCCGATTTCAAATTTGGCAAACAAATTATACAAGTACATATATATATAAGATATGTTCCATTTTTTTAAATATAAAGTGGCGTTTTCTTAATCCTGGCATTTTGCTCCTCAATTAGGGGCAAAACGCCAGGGAAGTCGTATCCCCTTCCCCTCTGCAGTCACGAGTTTTGTCAAACGTTTATGTTATTGTGCCACTGGCGCCAGCAATGCTGCACGCCGGCAATATGTGTGTAACTGTTCTTGGAAGGCACCCCTTGACGAACATGCATTTTAGACGCGGTATAACGACACTGAATCCTTCTTTCATATTGACAGATTGGGAAGCGGGTTATCTGTATCGAGCGATAGCGAGGTGATAATTAACTGCGCGCGGTGCGGGGGAGATTACGAACCCCGACTCATGACGCGCTGAGGGATACTGGCGTCGATATTCCAAAGATTATAAGTGAGATCATAAACAACAACGACTGAGGTCACCTGGAGCCAAAAGTTGGTGTGTACTGTGTATGTTTCTTTCACTTGACACTAGAGGTGTACCAATTTGCATCCAAATCGGAGCGGTCGGATAACTTTTTGTGCGGCCAGACAATGGAATTAGTGACCCACATAAGTCAGTCTTAAGTAAAGTTAATGCTTTGCAATTAGGTTTGGTATTGTCTATATCATTATATTAGTTTTCCAATAGGTAATTAGGTAATATATCCTTTTTTAATGTGTAAATTTCGATTGTAGAGCCGTTTTCAGCAACAACGCAAAGAACTTTGGATATATTTTTTTAATCTGAGATACCAATTTATAGCCCTTGTCATTTGCTATCTTCTGACCTTTTTGAATGCAATATGCTTACTATGTGGCCTTAACACGGCCCGATTGTTCAGCAGATTGTTTCGTCAAACTCTTGTGCAGTGACTTCGTTAAATTTGGTAGGTGTATCTAAAACAAATCAACGAAATTGTTTCATTTTTGCATAAAAGACGTGAAATTGATGGATGAGAAGGTACACGAAGTTTCACGTAGATAGGCGCTGCTATTTTTTAGCTATTGCGAAAGTCCGTCAGGGGGCGTTTTCGCCCTACCCCCAGCCAATGGCGGGTTAATCAGCTGACATTGTTTACTTAGCATAATATGGAACAGACGCAGCTTTGGGTCATGATTTCATAACGGTTGTTCTCGTAATTACCAAGGTTACTAGAACATAAGGTTAGGCAGATCATGACGTCACTGATACTGAAGCGCAATTGGGTGCACTATATCCGGCAAAGTGCACTAATGCTGTAGAATCGAGGATTTTCAATTAGGTAATTGACCAAACTGACCCATTTTCTGGAATCTGTACGTCTTCACGAATCCATAATGGTAAGGCAAGCCAACATTTTCCCAGCAGTGTCTTCAGGACATCATCCCCAAAAATAGCAATTCCCCGTTGGCTCTTATGTTGAAGGCCACGGGCCATGACTTTGGTGACGTCATCACTTAGGAATGTCAAACACTTGGTGGGGGCTGGTAATTACCGTAGAAAATGCAATGCAGCATAAGAACATATCGTGGCGAGAACTGCATTTTAGCATTGGGCAGTAGCACCAGGCGTTAGATGCAGGATGCAGCCGGCGCCAACGATGATATTCACCGACGCGTCAACATTTTCACCAGTTTGAACCTAACTTATTATGTTGATTTTAACCCATGGTCCAATTTTTTAATCTGTCAATTTTAATAAAGCACGTATGGTGTTTGTTTTACTTCTTACAGGGAATTCCTCCCGAATGCATTTTGCAGGCAAACAACACAACACGATGCAATCTGTTGCTCAGACTTGCAACGACTCAGCTTTTTATTTTATTTTTAGTCGACTAAGTCTGACTTAAAGCCGAAGAACTGACTCGATTATTGGGTTTGATTCAAGTGCTGTTTTATAAATGTAATCGACTCGACTCTTAAAGGGATATTACGGCGTTTCCGTCCTGAAAGAAAATGCACTCTTTTGGCAGTTGTATGTGCTTAAAACACGTTTGAGACATTATGAGAGTGACCTTGTTGCTCATTTAATCCATTATTCAGCAATTATCAGCGTAATTAAACTTTGACTTTATAATAAAGACTTGTATCTGATAACGAGTAACTTGAATCGGGATTACTGTCCCACCACTTTTTAAATATCTCTATCCCTTTGGTTCCGGGTGGTTCGGCGTAGCAGAGACGGCTGTCTATACCTCAGCAAGTACTGCAAAAAGGTACGCGGTGCATCACGAGCACTTTGGAAACGTCCTTACGTAAGAAGATGCATTTCCAGAAAAAATGTGGTAAACCGTGGGCCTCTACCACCATTTATAAGTACGTTTTACTAGTAACTCAATTATTCTGGGAAAAACCCGTATTAATCCCTTTAAATTTCAAGTTGCTGTTTAAATAATTGAATCTCTATTCGACTCACATTCGGGTCTGATGTGACGGGGGAGGTGTCAGCAGAATAACATATTTATCTAGTGTAACTGGCTTGCTTCAAGGGGGGGGGGGGCGTGGTCCCAGTGCCCCCCCCCATTTGGCTATGTCCCTGTTGTAACACTCAAATTTGTTTCAGTCCACTCAAGTCTCGCAGCCAAAGAACTAACGAGACGTTTGACTCAGTGGTGTTTCAAACAAATTGAATTAACTCGACTCGTGAGTGTGACTGAAGTGCCCTTTTAATTGAATTCACCCGAATTGGCTCATCCCAAAATGTTTATATCCAACTCATGAGTCGATACATGACTCAACTCTGAGTTAGTTACAAATCTGCTGTTCCTCCATTTGACACTTTCGACTAGATTCCTGATTGCTTCGGTCATTTTAAATCAATGCTCACGCGAATAAGCGACAAAAGGTTCTTGTGTGGCCAGAGGTGGATAAAGTCGTGTTTTTGTAATGAGTGTGTGTGAGTGTATGTTTTGTTAAGAGGGGGGAATCCAGTCTCATATTTCAAAAAAGCCGTTGAGCGGGGGAGGGGGTAGCAGACCATCAGCCGTTAGTGAGAAAGTTATTGGCTGGGGAAGGGGGGTTAGGGAGCGCATCGTCAGCCCGTCTTCAACTGTAAGCAGGGGCGTAGCCGCCATTATTTTAGTGGGTCTGCAGAGTCGGAGTCGGAGTCGGAGTCGGTAATTTCGGTCGGAGTCGGTAAAATTTTGCCGACTCCGACTCCGGCTATATGTTTTGGGCAGCATATAAGCAAATTATTTTGAAGGTACATTTTCGTGAACCACCGGTGGCGATGACTAAATAAGTCGTGCCGCTTCGACTTAGTTTACTTCGTTTATCTTTCCTCGCCAATCAATGATTTCTAGTCATGAGGTGTGTATCACGGTGGGTGAAAAAGAACTTAGGTCTGTCGTCGAATGCAGCTCCAAAATGCCACCGTCAGGAATTGAAGCAACGTTCACGAGAAATCAATTGAAAGAAGAATCGGGTTTAAAATGGCGTTTAGCCTGCTTAGGCGATTCAAACGGCTCATTCAACTGTACCCTGACCCTGTAAAACAATTCCTTATTGCTAGGAATGGTAGGGTTGTCACAATATTTGACAAATTATATTTTTGATGTCCATAATCATAAAACCGAAAGCTATGGTCAGCCATTGTCTATCCATTTCAATGAACTGCTGCATTTTCTAATAGCCCTCGCCATTTATTTTAGATCACATCATCACATGTCAGGTCACGGTTAGGTAAAATATCAAAATATACAAATGTGCACATATGGGCCATACTTTCCATACAAAGCCTACTATCGATAGTGATAGTAATTAGTAGGTAAGTATGGTTTTATCTGAGTGACTTCGCTTGTAAATGGCTTGTTCCGTCGGCGATCATGGCAAATAAATAAATAAATACACATCCCTCATGAGCCAAGTTTAGATTATTGTCAAATGTCATGGACAAGGTCAGGTCATTAAAGGTCACTAATCACTATGCACAAAATAACTGCGAACGTCATGCTGAAGCGACACATCGTTTTATGGATAATTTTACTTTATGCATTATCTTATTCTTACATGTATAATTCGACAGTGATTGTAATTGTATTACCTCACCTCATTTAAGTGAAATGAATGTCAAGCTCAGTTCAAGGTCAGCTGTCAGGTCACAAAAAGTCAAAGTTCGAACGTGATTAATATAAATGCAAAAGGCACATGTCTACACCAAATTTATCGCAGAAATGCAGTGGAGACGTTCATTTGTTCGTAGCCGATCGTTGAAAACAAAAACAAAACTCCATATGAAAATAGGTCATGAGTTAAGTTCTCATACTTTGTAAACCATAAGTCAGACAAAATTGGTAATATTGTTTCGAAATTTTGTCTGGAAATTGCCAATATGTGGTTCTCTAATATATATTACTTTTTTGGGATACCTTTGTAACATTGATTTTTCGGCATTTTTCCAAAACAATCGTTTACAAAAATGGTCTGAAAATTTATGAAAGCAATCAGAGATGTCAATTTTGTACCTTTAACACGCGCACTGGAGAGGGGTATGTTACTAACACGCACTGGAGGGGGGGGGGAGGGCACTTTAGTGCCCCCCCGCTGAGATCTCCGAAAAGCATGAAGCTACGAAGTTTCAAACTTACAGGGTTAGGTAGGTGCTGTGATGATCTACATTCTCTGAAATTTTGGTGACCTTGTAGTCAATATCTTAAAGGTCAAACAGTTTCATTGAAGGTCAAATGCGGGCCAAATGTCACCTTTTGAGATTGACCTCTTTGACGTCACAGCGTCAACTTTTTTTTTGGGGCCAAATTTTGGTCTTAAGTCCGTTTGGGGATGAAGTCGACACTGGCTACCAAATAGGCGTTTGAATCGTCCCGATCTGACTGTTTGTTCGAAGAAATATCGCTTCGCCACCTCGATTCTGGCACGCCATTTTGGAATTCAAATCCATATAACTCAAAAATTTGCCGACCGATTTCGATTTTTTTTACGTCAAACGATCCACTATTGTGTTGCCGTAAATGTCGCATAAACATTACCGCCCTGCGCCGCTTCGTTGTTGAGATATATTTACGAAAAACATGTGGGGGGGACACAAAAGTGCCCCCCCCTCCAGTGCGCGTGTTAACCATTTGGTCAAATACGTTTTTTAAGATCTTTTAAAGTTAAGCTGATTTTTCATCAAACTTGTGTGCAGCGACGACGTCCCTAAATTAACTATATCTCGATTTTTTCCAAGACAAAATTGCTTCATTTGTGCAAAAAAGATGTTAAATTGATGTAAGATACCAATGTTGGCTTTTGAGTTATTACGAAAGTTCGTCAGAGGGGTATTTTTGCCCCCCTAACGTCAAAGGCGGGTCAAATGAGCTACAGTCTTGAAAAGGGATAATTTTTGCCATGGGAAGTTACTTTTTGTGCCTATTGACTAAAGCTTCAGCTAACAAAAGGTCTGAGTCGATCTCGGAGTCGGAGTCGGAGTTGACTTCGGAGGGTCGGAGTCGGAGTCGGTCCGAATCGGAGTCGGAGTCATCTGGAAACTGATCGACTCCGCAACCCTGGTGGGGAGTCAGCTGAAATGACGAAAAAAGTGCACCCAATTTTCTGCGTGTATTTAAATCCTTTCATAATTTGTAATATGGATTTTCCTGTTATAATATAGGGACACACTGGCAAGTGGCAGATCAAGCCGTTTTTTTTGGGGGGGGGACATTTTTTGCAAAGAGGTATCTCCATTTTTTCCTCAGAATTTTGGCCAGTCACCTTTTTTGTATTATAGTTTTTTCGGAAAAAAACGTAAAAACGCAATACTTTGTAGCATATATGCTACGGAATATAGGTACACATATAAGTAGTAATAACTTCTATTTCAAACCGACTCGCGGGGGTGTCGCCGAAATTTCTAAGTGGGGGGTCGGCTGAAATGACGAAAAAAACGTCTTTGAAGCATTCAATATATTTATTTGCATGTTTTAGTAGGTACTTGCATTATTTAGCGCCGCGAAATTTTTACGGGTTTGCCCGATAAAATCCAGAAATATAGACGGTGGGCCTCCGGCCTTGTAGAGGATAAGTGCGAATGTCTTTTTGCCGACATGTCAAAGGTCGCAATGTGATTTTATCATGACAAAAGTATAAATGACTTTTCGACGAATGTCATTTTGCCGACATGCGAAAAGATCGAAATATAATTTTGCCGAAATGTTCTTTTGTCGACATGTTAAAAAATTCAAATTGACTTTTTAACGAATGCCATTTTGTCGACACGTGAAAAGATCGAGATATATTTTTGACGAAATGATTAACCACACCTAACACCTAACCAGTGGCGTACCCAGGATTTGTTTCGGGGGGGGGATTCGGTCGGGGGCACAAAAGGTAACCCCACTAAAATAAAAACTCATTGGATTGGCCACTATATTTCTATGAAGGGGCATGATTATTCAACATTTAAAAAAAAAAAAAATCAGGGACCCCAGTACATAAAAACTCGCCGATTTTGCCAGACCGGCGAAAATACGCAAAATTGTTGTAAGAGCACCGTAGGCGCAGGCCCTATTTCGTGCACTGAGGCACTAGCAGGGGGCACAGGGTGCATGTGCCCCCCGATGGACGACTTTTTCACTAAAAAATTATCGGCGACGTTCCTTTTGCACGACTTTTTTGGGCCCTGCACAAAATATAGTGGCATTAAATCCGGAAGATTTTATTTTGCGACATTTTTGGGGACCTGCTGAGGGGGGGGGGGGCTTGGATTGCCGTGTCCCCCTTGTCAAAGGTCTGGCTGCGTCTCTGGCCGCACTAGCCAAATGAGTGAGGTCCAGTTGATGCTCCAAAGGCCTTGGTTGCACTGCATCCATGAAACCTCAGAGCCGCCTGAGGGGGCCCTCTGACCCAAAGAACCTCGGAAAAAAAAACTGAAGTGCTCTGAATACCACACTTTGCGAGGTCTTTAGATTAGAAATATGGCCCTTCGGGCCCTAATTCCAAAGGGGGCACATGGGTCAAGGGTGCACGCACAGACCTTCAGGGGGCAATTGCCCTTTTGCCCCCTCCTCTTGGTACACCTATGACTCTGACCGCCTGAGGGGCCCTCTCGCCACCTGAGAAGACACTCTGGCCGCCTGAGGTGGCACTCTGGTCGCCTTAGGAGGTATTCTGACCTCAAAAACCTCTGAAGAACCTCTGAAGAGCCTCTGATGTGCTCTAAACACTTTAAAGACCACGCTTCGCGTGGTCGTAGAGACTAGAGAGAAAATGAGGCCCTTCGGGCCTTATTTCCAAAGGGGGCCCATTGGCCAAGGGGGCACGTATAGACCTTAAGGGGGCAATTGCCCCTTTTGCCCCCCCCCCCTTGGGTACGCCTATGCACCTAACCTAACCTACAAAATCACATGTCGGCAAAAAGACATTTCGACATTTTGACATGTCGACAACAACATTTCGACAAAAGGCATTGGTCATTCTCCATTCGGCAAATTGACATGTCATCTAAATGTCCTTCGGCAATATGCATTCGCCAAAATGACATTCGTCAACATGACATTCGTCATTGTTTCTGGACACCGTTATTGAGCGACGCGACTTTTTACTGATTTCTTCATTCATTCATTCATGATATTGTATTAACATGAAATTTTATGCACAACAAACAAATAATATTTTTGATTTATCTGACAAACAACATAAATATAGGCGGTGTAGAGGATAGAGGATACGGTGGGCCTTGTAGAGGATAAGGAGCTAAAAATGTTATTCATTCCATCAGCGTTACAATGAACCTAAAAGGATGACGACGGATTCGTTATGACGATAGTCACTGATGTGACGCCGCAAAAATTATGATTTTAGGTCGTGGAAAATTAATTTGTTATATTGGAACCAGAAATCAGACCGTGGGTGGAGCCAAGCCTCAGGTAACCCCTTTTCCTGGTCGGACATCTCGGTATGCTGCACAATATTTGTCCCTGGGGCCAACAATTACCGCCAGAGAAAGCCTTTGCCAGACAATGAAATTTATTTTCTTATTTTCCAAATTTGTATAAGCATTTGTGAATTTGTGTATTCGCGAAGCCGGCCGAGGAAATTGGCCCGTTTCGACTGTGGATAGCTGGTTTGACTGCTTGGGGCATCTAACGACATTTCGATCATTTTTTATTCCAAATTACAGCCCTCATCTCTCACTTTGGTTCAAATGGTGTACAGGTTATCTTGGGTCCTGAATTCAGCTGTGAAATATTAGCTAGATCTGACCTCAGGTTATCGAGTTATTAGCCTCGGCATTTTGCAGGGTCACTTTGCAGAGAGTGTTTTCGGAGCCGAAAAGACTGCATTTAGACTTAACCAAATGCTAAAATACTTGTATGGCTGAGTTCACAATGAAACGAAAGTTTTTTTGTCATGAATTTTTTGCGTGACCTTGAATGACCTTGGACCACGGTGACCTTGTACATTTTTTTCGATGACCTCGTGTGACTGGTACACCTCATGATTTCAATTTTTCACCTTTAAAAATACTAGTCAATGTCTTGTGTCATAACAACTGCAACAAATTAAAAAAATTGTGCGTTTTTTTCCTCTAATTTCCATATTTTCCATCTATATATACGGCGTGTTTCGAATTACCCCCAAGGGGAGGTGGTTAACGGGCAAAATATTGCCAAACTATGAGACCGATTTGGACGGGGTTCTTCACCATTTGATCTGGCCGTGGTCTAAGACGGTGCCGTATATAATTGTACTACACTTGGTCTAATATGAGTAGGAACCAAATTGGACCAAAACCACCCAAACCACCAAAAATCGTTGCAGACGACATCATGCTCCAAACATATGGAACCGATTTGGACAGTATCTTAACCATTCGATCCAGGTGGTTCAAAACGTTGTGGATTAGAGTTTTATCTACTTTGGTTTAATCTAAGTGGACAAAATTAGACCAAAAAAGTCTGATGATGATGATGATTTGGGCTTAAGGGCGCCTCAACTCAATGGTTATGTGGCGCCCATACCAAAAAAGTCAAAAAACGTTGCAGACGACGCCATTCTCAGAACATATCAAACTAATTTGGACAAGATCTTCACCAATTCGATCCGGCTTGATCCGAAACAGTGCCGTGTGAGTTGGCCGAGTTTTGGTTCATTTAAAGTGGACCAAATTGGACCGAAACCAACAAAACTGGTGGTTTTGGTCCGATTTGGTCCACTTAAATTCGATCAAAAATGTTAAAACTCAATACGGCCCTGCTTTGAAACAAGCCAGATGAAATGGTGAAGATCGTGTCCAAATCGGTCCCATAGTTCGGAGCATGACGTCATCTGCAACGATTTGAGCGTTTTTGGTCTAATTATGGTCCATTTGGATTGAATCAAATTAGATAAAACTAATCCACCACAAACGTTTGAACCACGCCGAATCGAATGGTGAAGATTACGCCCAAATCCGGACATTTAGCGATTCGGAGCATGGATTCCTCTGCAACGATTGTTGGTTTTGGTCCAATTTGGTCCACTTATATAAGACCAAAGTCGAGTAGACTCTAGCGGCCCCTTTTTGCGACCAAAAAGCCAGCATCAAATGGTGAAGATCGTGTCCAAATTGGACCCATTATGTTCGGAACTTGGACGCTCTGCAAATGATTTTTGCGTGGTTTTGGTTCTGATTTGGTCCAATTTAGATTCAATCAAATGTTGAAGAACTTCTTGGAAGACACTTGTGGACCACACCAGATTGTTGCAAGAAGACCCGTTTCAAGGTCGCGTTCCCATAGTTCTGAGCATGGACGCCGTCTGCAAACGATTGTTGTTGTTTTATCTAATTTGTCCACTAAGAATGAACCAAAGTAGATAAACTCTTTATCTTCAACGTTTTGAAACCACGCTGGATCGAATGGTAAGATACTGTCAAATCGTTCCATAGGTTTGGAGCATGATTGTCGTCTGCGCGATTTTGGTGGTTTAGTGGTTTGGTCCATTGGTCCACTCATATGAGACCAAAGTGTATACAATTATATAACGGACCGTCTTAGACCACGCTAATCAAATGCGTGAAGACCCCTCCAAATCGGTCTTCACTAGATTGGGCAGATATTTGCCCGTTACCCCTCCCCCTTGGGGGTAATCGAAACACGCACGTATATAGATAGAAAATATGGAAATTAGGGAAAAACGCACTTTTTATTTGTTGCATTGTTAGAAAAAACATTGACAAGTATTTGAGAGGTGAAAAATTTAAATTCAGAGGTGCTACGAGAGTCACACGAGGTCATCGAAAAAAATATCACAAGGTCACGTGGTCAAGGTCATTCAAGGTCACGCAAACAAAATCAGGAAAAACTTCGTTTCATTGTGAACTCAGCCATACAAGTATTTTTAGCATTTGGTTAAGTCAATGCAGTCTTTTGGCCTCCGAAAACACCTCTGCAAAGTTACCCTGCAAAATGCCCGAGGCTATAACTCGATAACCTGCGGTCAGATTGAGCCAATATTTCCACAGCTGAATTCAGGACCCAAGATAACCCTATACACCAATTCTGAACAAAAAGTGAGAGATGAGGGTGTTTTCGACTGGTCGAAATGTCGTGGAATGCCCCTGCTGTAAAGACAATTTTTACGATCAAATTGCAGAGGCCGACAGTTTGTCCGACTTTTTTTTTGGGGGGGGGGCAGATCATAGTTTCAGGACCTTTGGGGAGAAGGCATGACCCCTTTGGCCCCCTGGATCCGCCCCTGTGTACTCGAAAATAAATGTCAAATGATAAAGTCAACACAGAACCCCACCAACAAAAACGTTTTTTTTTTTAAGTTTTTTAATAACAGCAAAATATTAGTTACTGTACGTCCCTCCCCCTCCGCTTCATTCCCTTCTCGCTGCGTTTCTCTCCCTCTTCACTTGACACATAATGCGCCTTGTTGATTATAAGCCAAAAATGCTCTCTTGCTTATCAAACTTCCCTTACCAATTCCAATTGCTATCGTTCTAAATACGCTGCTGCCATATTGCGTTCCGTCACTGCTCGGACAATGTATTTGCGAAATTACATACATCATAGTTTCCCATCTTATATCACCACATGATTATCCTGTGACATAACAGATGCAAATGACCCACCAGACATGCATATATGACAAACTAAGCAATAAACAGATGTATGTACGCAGTACTCTAGTGGGGGGGGGATGGGCGCCCAGCGTTATATGGCACCCATAGCACGCAATACTCAATCGTGGCAATGGACACGCCATAGGTACTCAGGTGTACGCAATACTGAACTGTGTCAATGGGCTCAATGACCACAACTACGATAAACCAAGGGACAAAATGGAGAAAGTATCTGTAGTTCTACGATACACCAAGGGACATGGGCAGCAACTTTGGTCACCGGGCTCGACATGCTGACGATAAAACGTGGAAGAAACGAAGTCGACATTGCTAATACAAATATTACTATTAAATTAATCACCACACATTTTGATGTTTTGTCTGCTATAACAAAAGCGGTCACACGAACATGAATATTGAAATCACATATCACAACACAAATCAAGTGATAAATGGCTCGTTATCACAGTCATCAACAGCGTTCAAGAATGGAACCGGCAACGAAGCTGAAAGACTAGCATCTCTTGATCACGACAGCGGAAAGCAGCAGCCAATCAAAATTGCTTACAGCGGCAGATACAATGGGAAAATACTTGCAAGCCATATGCAAATATAACTGCATACATTAAAGGGACACTGCCACCTTAACATGTATTATTGAGTTGATATAGCCATTTTGCGTGCTTGGCATTGAAATTATGGTATTGGTTATAAAGTTAAAATAACCACTGAGTCGAATCAGAGAGTAATTCGAGTTTTCGGTTTTGACATCTGTAACATTCCAGTCCCCAATGTATTTGACACGGGGACCCTGAGTTCCGATATCGTCGTCTCTCTTTACTAAAATGTTGATTACAGTCGATTGTTTTACCTTTGGCCATACATTAAACCATACACTAGGTCATTATTTATTGGCAGGCGTGATGGTTTCTTTATTTCCCGAAAAATCCTTCATATGACGTCAGCACTTCAGCAGCCCAAATAATTAAACGTATACTTTTAATGAAAATTGAGCAATGTGTGTGAGAAACAAAATGTCATAATCGGTCGGCAAGCAATTAATTCTATTAAGCACCACAAACGTCGTACATTGATAACTTTTTTGGGAAGGGTGGGCAAGTGTTCCCTAACACAAAAACACTTACGTCATTTTATCACCGTTTTAGTCTAGCCACATCCGCAACACCTCTACAGGTTAAGCTTCGTTCATTTTGACTGCAGCATTGTCAGGAAAGATGAAGGAGTATAATAAATGGACACGTCACATGTACTCCACTACTCTCGTCAGACCGACTGTCCCGGTCAGTTATCGCAGGCATCACGTCAGCTGCCCCTGCGAACGTCACTCTGTTTGACACGGTCCACCAAACTGGTAGGACGTGCACCAACTCCTGCAGGCCAGACTCGGCGGACCGTGCTCAGGTGCGGAGAGAAAAGCCCAAGATCAGCCGACCACATCATGCCGACCCGCAGAGGCTCCGTCGGCGCCCTCCAGCCCGCCAGTACCGGACACATGACCAGGTCCTGAAACCAGCGGCACGTAACCGCTCCGGCCGTCGCCGCCAGCCCGGCCCGTCAGGTCAGCGGTCACCTCCTGCTTAGGCCACGATCGCTGCACTATCATACGCCTCACTCCGACAAGGGCGGTCCACCGGGCGCGGCCACACCGCTTACAGTGCCCCGTTCTCCATTGTCCGCGTCTGAGCCTGCATCCGTCCGCCCACTTGAGGCCCATGATGGTGCCCGGACCGAACTGCGGACACCACAACCAACCGTCCGCCACTATAGCCTCTTCACTTTACCAACTGTTCCTTCATCTCGTCCCGCCATGCGTCCTTTTGTCATACACGACTCCCAAGTACTGATCCATGAATTGTGCACACCACCGACCTTCCAAACTGCATGGCGGCAACCAACCTATCTCGCGAACCACCGGTGCCCTACTGCGTCTGGCTCCTTCCGAGTCACCACTCTGGTCAGCAGACGGTGGCCGGGAGTGTGTCGCGGACTCAGCCGACACGATCAGCTCGAGCCTCGGCAGCCCGGCGGCGGCGGTGACCGCCTGCAGCCAGCCTGCGGGCAGCGGCGCCGGACCCGGGTCCAGCAGCGGCAGCCGCGCCGCCAGCCGGCGCAGACGAGCCGCCGACTCGGCCGCCACCGGCGCCGGCGGCGGACGGCGCTCCAACCGCGCGGCGGCCGACTGGTGCGCACACGGCGCTCCCGTCCGGCCCAGCCGACAGGTGCAGCAGCCCAGCTCCAGGTCCACCTGGAACGCGGCGTCGGCCTCCGTCACCTCGTGCTCGTGCGGCCCGGAGCGGCGCGTGCGCAGCTCGACACCCGGCAGCGGCGGAACGTATCGGGGCTGAGAAGCGAGCGAGCCCCCGCCGGACAGCGCCCGTCCGATCCGCTGCAGGAAGTACGGGTCTCCGCGGCGGGTCCAGAAGTCGAACGCCTCCGCAGGGCCGTACTCGGCCGCCATGAACAGCAGTCGGTCTCGGAGCAGGCTCGCCGCCAGGTCGAACAGACTGGCGGTCTGCGCCCCGCCGCCGCCGCCAGTGTCAGCGTCCGAGGGCTCCTCATCACCGTACCACACTGCCCACAGGTGCCGGTGGCGGTAGATGGACGTGAACTGCTTCAGGAAGTCCGGGTGCCGGGCCATGGCGGGGTCCGCGGCCGCCTCCCTGAAGCGTCTCTCCAGCTGGGCGACGGAGCCGGCCCGGAGGAGGCGGCGGGCCAGCAGCAGCAGCCGGGAGCGATCTGCGGAGGAGACGCGGCCGCGGACCTGCCACAGCCAGCGCCACACGGACTGCAGCAGCCGGAACGCACACAACACCGTCAACGCCGCCGGGAACTGAGCGGCCACCGCCGCCCGCTGCCCGGCGCCGTCGTCCGTGATCACCACCTGAGGTCCGTCGGGCCCGCGGCCCGCGAACGCCTCCACCGGCAGCGTGCGCTGCCACAGCTCCAGCGCGGCGCGCAGCGAGCCGCCAGAGTCGGACGAGGCGAGCAGCAGACCGAGCGGCATCGCGCCCGCCTCGCTGGCGCACACCAGCAGCCAGAGGCAGCAGCCGTGCCGCTCCGAGCGGCCCGGCGAGTCGACGAACACCAGCTCGCCGCTCTGCGGCAGCTGACGGTGCACGCGCCACATCAGCGGCGTGGTCAGAGCCGCCGCGAACCCGCGGCCCTCCAGCCGGCGGAACGCGGCCGCTCCGCCTCCGCACGCCATCGCCGCAGCGTACTCTGTGACGAGGTGCTCCAGGCGAGCGGCGGTGACGTCAGGATCCGGCACCGAGCTGCCAGCCAGTAGACTCTCCAGCGAGGGCAGCGGGTCTACAGCGTCGGCAGCCGTCTGAGAGGCACCAGTCGCCGGTGCCGCCTCTGTGGGGTCTGCGGAATCCAGGGTCTGCTCCCGGTGATCTGAGGCACCGACCGTGAGGTCCTCCGGGTGGACCAGCTCTAGCTCCAGCGTGGCGTCAGCTGCCGACACCTGGATCAGCGCAGCCGGCTCTGACCCGATCAGCGGTCAGATTACCGGGTTCTGACTGACCAGCAGTCGACCGATCATGCTCTCCCGACTGAAAAGCCGCACGCTCCATGTCTGGTGGCTCCAACAGCATACGTTCCTGGCTCGTAGACTCCAACACTGGACCATCTGGATTCACAGGCTCCAGCACAGAATATTCGCTGCCCGCATTCACCGCGTCGAACATCAAACCGTCGCCGTCAGCAAACTCCAGTTCCAGCCTCGCAGCCGCGGTGTTCTCGCTATCCAGTCCCAGCCCAGCGACGCCTGAATCACCCCGCTCTAAACATCCGCGGTCACCCAAGTCCATCCCCGCATCATTCGGATCATCCGGATCATCCGGATCATCCGGATCGCCGTCTCTCCCCGTCACTTCGTCTCCCACGGCCTTCCGTTCCAGCGTCACCGAATTCTGCGCGGCCGCGGCAGCTGCGGCGCGCCGCTGCGCCGGCGTGCCGTATTGCTGATAGTAAATGCGACATACGTCCTTCAATGTGGGCAGCACGGCGCGGTCGGCCGCCGCCAGCGGGTACCGCTCGCCGAGCTGCAGCTGCAGCTGGTGCTGCAGCGCCCGCCGCGCCGCCGCCGGCGCATACCCGCGCGCCAGGAGCGTCTCCAGCGCGCCGCGCGCCGCCGCCGACACGCCGCGGAAGCGCAGGTCGGCCGCGCACCGCACCGGGTGGTTGTGCACGTGTCGAAGTCGGACGCAGCCGGGCGAGGCGGGCAGGTGCGGGTCGGCGCGGCGTGTCACACTGGGGCTACAGACGCTGACGGCCAGCGCCGCCGGGCAGGCCGTGTGCCGGCCGTCCGGGTCGTCCGCGCTCGCCGCCGCGCCGGGCACGTTACGCTGGCAGCGGAACCAGGCCTTGTAGAGCAGGCGCGGCCCGGGCCGGGGGAACGTGCGCCGGCTGCGGAACGTCGTCAGGCTGCTCTGCTGGAAGGCCGCGAGCCAGTCGCGCGCGCCGCGCTCCGAGCCGAAGTTGACGCGGAGAGTGGCGGCGAACCCGCCCAGCAGCGGCTCGTAGCTGCAGACGTGGTAGCTGAAGTCGGGCGGCAGCAGCTCCAGCAGCTCGGGCAGCGACTCCAGCTGCGGTCCCGCGCCGCGCAGGCACGGGTACCTGGGCCGGCGCGGAGGACGGCCCACGGGACCGAGACCACCAGACATCACGGGAGGGCGGCGGACGGTGGCTCCTGAGGCTGCTGCCTCAGCCATCTGGTCCTCAGACATTGTAGCCTTTCAGGAGGCAGCAAACAGCTGAAAACTGCCCAGCTGTTACATGTTTCCAGCTGTCAAACAGTTTGTAAGACTAGGATTCTGATCAGTGGCCAGAACATCTGGAAAGCAAAGACCAGAAATACACATGCATCACATATCATCATAACTCATAAGCCTTGTACTATGTCACTAAAAACAGTGATGTCCATGAGCATTCAAGTTCAGACTGTACCTTATGTCACGGATGGTAAATAAGATATTATTTTAGCTTGACATATACAAAAACACTTATGTGAGAAATGCACAATGCGCATTCATAACATATGTGTAAGGGTAACTGATTTTCTATGGAATGAAAGAGCCAAAAGTGAATGATAATACACACATGGGAATTGTTTTGTTTTTTGCTCTAGAGCACATCTCTGGGGTGATAATGTGTTCTTCATTAATTATCTGTAATGCAGTTAATTTGTTATATAAGCTGACACTATAACATTCCTTTACCCTAGAATGCTGGCCAAACACAATGGCTTTGCTTCAGCCCACTTCCTTATCAGCACTTTCAGCTTTCACCTTCCATTGTAGGCAAGTACAGCATTGTATTGTTCTTATTGTTCTGTGAGCATACTTACATCTCCCTGGCTAAATGACAACATGTTCAATGTTCATATAAATAACTGAGAAAATAAACATAAAACCATCTCACACTTATTTGCAACACAGCCATTGTCTCAAGTCTCATTTGTATGTTTAATGGGAGTTTAAGGGAACGCCAACTCCTTAAGTCAATTAGCGTCAATCCTCAAGTGTTATTAGTTGAATCTTGTACATAGCGTAATCTACTTTTGTATTGTATTGTATTGCATTGCAGCACTTCTTTAAACAATAATTGTTTTTATGGTTGACTTGTTATGGTTAAAAGTTACCTCTTTCATAAATGATTTGACATGAAGGTAAAGTCTCCTCAATAGGCAATATTTACCAAACCTTCCATGCAAATGCACCATACCAATTCTTAAATTCTGGTAAATGAATCAATTTGCAATATTTCCTGACAAATGAAATGTCCGCCCCGTAGCTTCAGTGGGAGACGCCTGGTCTTACTGACCCATCTCAGTAGTGGCAGCCTGGGTTCGAGTCGCTGGGTTCGGCGCTCGCTATTTGGCTCTGACTGGATGGCTTGCGGCCGGTGGCAGCGGGCTGCCAGCTCAAGGGCAGCGTGAGGTCAGCCGAACGCGGGGCGGGACGGATGATCCACAGGTGAATCGTCGGGCACGTAAAAATCTTTAGTCTCTAATTCTGCGGCCAACAAGGATTGGCGATCGAAGGAATTCGGTGGTGAGGTCAGGACCCAGGGCGCAACAGGCCTGCTTTAGCACGGGTCCTGACCCTCGGAAAAAGCCATCCTACAGAATATTCGGAACTAAATTTATAAAAAAAAAAAAAAAAAAATTGCAAAATAGTGATCTTTTAACATCATAACATCATAACATGACATGTCACACAGGCATAACACAAGCTCATGGAAATTAAAGATATTTTCAAATAAAGAAAAAAAAATCACCTAAAAATGGATCAGGATGGCTCTGATAAGTTGAGTACCCATTAGATTGTAATCAAATTGTGCAGAGAATAAGATGTAAAATACCTGTACTCATGATATGGTATGTAAAAAATGAGATAAAGCAATATCTAATACAAACACCAAAACAATTAAGGGGAAGGAAATCATATAGGGGGAAGAAATCCAAACTGATATAAAGGGATATAATTTTGAATTAAATTCATATTACTAGTAGGTGGTTCATCCAAGTGTTTGTTTACAAAATTTTTCAATATGGTCTTAGGCATTTGTCCGAAAGTCGCGGTCGTATATGAAACATAGGGATCATTCACAATATTTGTTCATATATACCTTTTTCGTATTACAGTAAAGCATATTTTCTCTGTTTCTGTAATAATTAAAGCACTTTTTTTTGTTTCATTTTTACAAAATTATTTTATTCATTGCATGTTCATCTGTTATTATTTGAAAGAAAAATTGGTATTATGGACTAATGAATCATCTTAATTTAATTTAATTTACTTTTACGTCATATGAATCGTCATATAAAGTGAATGAAGGAACAGAAAGAAAGGAATAAGGGGGTGCGAATTGGCGCGCTATTATTATCGCGTGTGCGTTTGATGCTTATGTGCAATCTGCACGACATTTTTTCTTACTTTGAGATTGGACCAAGGCCTTATACGCTGTGTGATATCCTTGGGAATTGCATTGGCTTCGGGTGGTAGTAAAAATGAACATTTTTCTACAGTTCTAGTTACACCACCCACAGTGACAGGCGACACTGCTTCAACTCTGCAAGGTGTCAAAATGATCCGGTATTCAACTCTTAGTCAAGGATTATAAGTGTTATTGTGAACAGAGGTCTCAGGTAAGATTAGGTGGTTTTCCAATATACGGTCTTGTCCAAATAACATTTTTCCCCCTCTTGATGGTTTAGATCAAGATAATACCAATTTGAATTCAATCTACAGAACAATGATACCATGTGATGTCCATAGGCTATAGCTCCATGTCTGATGTATTATATTACACATTTATGTTTGATGTGAGTAATACAGCAGTGCAGAGCAGGCATTACATTTTCATACACCATGTTATAGCAGTGTGACAGGCCCAAACAAAGGGCCTGTGCAGACAGCTTGATGACTTCACTGGGAGAGAATCTGATATTGGTAGGGCAGGCATCACACTTCTGTACACAGCATTGTAGGTAGTGTGACAAGCCTGAACAAGTGGTGGGTGGTGCAGCCGGCTTGATGGCATCATTGGGAAGGAAATATAATTGAATAAGAGCCTAGTTCCGCTGGTTGGATGGAGTTGTGGCGCAGCCTCCAGCGGCATTTCAACACATCCCTATGTGGTTAGGGATAAGTGAGTCTGGATTAGCTGGGGTGTGGTTGGCAAATTAAATGGAGATTGCAAAAATATATGGCCACCATGTGGCATGTACAATTGATTCGCTTCCCAATGACGTCATCAAACTGGCTGCACCTCCCGCCACTTGTTCATGCTTGCCTCACTACCTACAGTGCTGTGTACAGAAGTGTGCTGCCTTCCCTACCAATGCCAATATTTCTTCACTATCAATCATATCCTGTAGGTTGTGTGCGCAGCATTCACCATTCCACAGGCGCAACAAGTATGACTTGAGAAAGTGCTTACTGAAGAGATGCTTACCAAAGAGATAAGATAAGGAGACAAGGAAGCAGATGCTCATGAGGCTGCTACCTCTCATTGTTTGTTTGATATGTATTGGTCATATCTCCTTTTAACCTTTGCCCTGGTGGGGTCATTTTTACCCTCCCTGAGGTTTTTCTGGAATAGCTGGAAAACAGTGTCACAAAGTGCCACCACATTTTGTACAGCTGTCTGGGCATCAATTGCTCATAATTTGTTAAAGTTTTGACCTCAGGTCACCTTAGGTCAGGTCACCAGGACCTAAGGACAATCAAGTGACCTTACCGTGCATTCAAAAATGTTTGTGATCATGTCAAAAACCCTGTCTGCAAAACATAGCAAAACAAGATCTTGTCAGGGCAGGGTTGGTACCAATGCATCAAAATTGGGGCAGCCTTGGAAAATTTGGTCAGATTTTGACATTTTGGTGCAGCTGTAAGATTATTTGGGGCAACTCACGCCATTCAGAACCAATTTACACTAGATTAAATGTGATTCTGCTGACTACCCCCCACCCCCAGTCAACAACATTTGGCTGAGGAGCTAAATTTGATCTGACAACTCCTGCCCCAAATAGGGGAGGATTTGTGCTGCCCTAAATATTTTGTTGACGTTCCTGCCACATTTTGCAGACTGGGTCATAGCCACTGTCTTTGTCAGATATTTGAAACTGGCAGGATTTCATAAGGTCTTAAGTACCTACATTCTACAATAAATATATCTGGGATTCTTGCATCAGTGACCTAAGGTCAGGTCAACTTCCTGACCTCCCCATCATAAGTGAACTGTAAAATATTCAGATGCTTCCTATTCAGAGAATATTCATTGGAGCAGGCAAATTCTTTCAGAATAATGTTATCTTAGGTCATTTGTGATGATCCGGATACAATTATTGTTCAGTGATCTCTGCAAGGTCATATTCTGTGGTCATCTGAGGATATCCGCAATGTTTTGCTAATAAATATTGACAGAATAAAGATAAAGACGAGCGGGTCACTCGGGTGACACGAGTGTGTTTGTCTCGTCGGGCCGCGTCGCCTCATATGCAGCATGTCCTACCTGGGTCACCAAATGTCACCAAATGTTGTCCGCCCTTGTAGCTCAGTGGGAGAGCGCTGGGCTTCTGACCTATCTCGGTAGTGCAGCCCGGTTCAGTCGCTCGGCGCTCGCTGTTGCTCCGACTGGATGGCCTGCAGGCGGTGCACGCCGCACTCAAGGCCAAGTGACGTCCAGTGAGCGGGTGCGGACCGTGTCCAGTATGTCGGGCACGTACAACTTTCGTCTCTAAATTCTGACGGCCAACAGGAATTGCGCGATCGGGTGGTGAAGTCAGGACCAGCAGCACGGGTCCTGACCTCGGAAAGCCATCCATACAAAACATTCGGACTAAATTTATAAAAAATGACCTTGACCTGAGTGAAATTTTGAAAATGGTATAGGTATCATAGCTCCCAAGATATTTGGGATTGTTTGAAGCAGTCCTAAAACTGGAAAATTTCACTTTGATGGCCTCTGGTGATCTCAATATTGACCTGAGCCAAAAATACTCAAAGTGACTTTGAATGTCCATTCTGTTCAGAGTAGAGATCAAAAAGTGACAACATACAACCACTCTCACATGCGCAAAGCACGGTTCGCACATGAAATCTTCGCTTCTCCTCCGATAGCTCACTACCCCACACATGCAGTAGCCACTGCATTCTACTTCATTACACCATTAGCAACTCAATTTTAACCCTCTCACGAGCTGTCTGAGCGACCGAGCATGCGACCTGCAAGCCCGAGTTCAGAACACAGCTTCAAGGCCGGCGGCCCTGCGAATTTGGCCCGCGGCCTGGCTCCGTCCGGTCCTGCACATCTGCATCTCTAGCTCAGAGCTTTCAAACGTTTTTCTGCTTGCTTCTAGCCCCTTAAGTTTTCGAGTTTGACGGGGGTCATTTTGACCCCTCCCCCACTATGGCGAAGTTGTCTCGGAGGCCCACCGGGGCGCGGGTTAAGTGTGTTAATATTTTGCTGTTAGCTACACACTCTGATAGACCCTTCCATACGTCAACTACTCTTGCTGAGAATACATTATTTTGTTTGTACTTTCTATGCCTCGGTTCGACGATTTTCATGTTATGTCCTCTTGTTCTCTGATGGTTTTCATCCAGATCAAGGAATGCACCATTAGCCCTGACTTTATTGTAGCCTTTAGTAATTTGAAATGGCTCAATCATATCCCCTCAGTTCTTCTTTGTTCTAAAGTTGTTAAACCAATAACTTTGAGTCGGTCATCATATGGTAGGTTAGACAGTGCAGAGACGAGCTCGCTGGCTCGGTTGCTCTCCTTTGAACATTTTAAAGTTTCTTGATATCCTTCTTGATGTAGGGAGACCATGCTTGGATTGCAACTCCATCTGTGGTCGGACCAGTGCTTTGTAGAGTGGTGGGAGGTCTTTTCTTTTAGGCAGGTAAATGTGCTCATTAAACGGCCTAGCATAGAATTTGCAGATGACGCTGCTTTGGCTACTTGTCATGAGGGTTTGAGGTCTGACGTGATCAAAACTCCGAGATCCCTTTCTTGTTCCGAGCGGACCAGACCAGTGCATTGTGTAGTTGCTCTTGGGTTTCCTCGCTCCAAAATTAACCACCTTGCATTTTTCTTCATTCAATTTTAGAAGCCACCTGTTGTTCACTCTTGCTGTTTATCTAGATCTTCCTGGAGTTGCCGTCTGTCTTCGCTGCTCTTGGTTCGCCTGTAGATCTTATCATCATCTGCGAAATGAAATGAAGAGGTCTGAATACACACGTAGTTGTCATGCGATCTGCAAATGTAATTTCTTAGGCAATATTATATGATAATGTGTCAAAACTACGTAACATTTCGAATTAAGAATGCATATGAGGCAAAAATTATGTGCGCACAGACAGAAAGACAGATAGACAGACGGACAGAGAATTTGTAAATATTAAAGGAAATAGTTCACCTTGGTTTGTTTTTTCAAACACGATTTTATTATATTTTGAAATACAACTTCTTTTCATATTTTCAAAAATAGCCATACATCGCGCCGATTCAGGACAGAAGGACGTACATTATTCAGTTTATCAAAACTATGGTGCGTACTCTACAACGTCCAAACAAAGAAGTCATGGTCAAGCCAATCCAAAGATCAAGAACTCAGCGTAAGATTACTGTACTAGCCTTCCGCGAAGGCAACTACTTCTTGACACGCTTTTGTTCTGCATGGCCCCACATTCCTTCAACAAAAAGTCAAATATATTCGGCTGGAGAGCCTTTTCAGTCCAGAAAACTTGCAGTTAGGGTTTTTTCAACACGGGCTAAAAAACTGCTCAGTTCAAAACTCACTTTGAAGGTGAACTACTTCCTTTAAGTTAGATACCCATCCAAAACAAGTATTACAATTTACAAGAATGCAAAATATTGAAGGAACATTTTATTTTCAACCTTCTATCAACTTTCAGGTGGTATTTATGCTATTCATCTATAATTTAGAGTATGACTAATGAAACTAAGTGATTTTGTTTTCACCTTCCCAGTTGAACAAAAGCTTTAAGCATTTTTAGCAGCTTAAGATATGGCTGACTTGGAGCAAATATTTTATATCTCATTTGAGGTCAAGCTTGAAGGATATCTTTTGGTGATGCTTAGCTGCCTCTGCCACCACCATGGACTTCTTCTCAGCTTGTCTGATTCTCTTGTCCTCATGTGTTTTGCAGGTTGATTGGCATCATTCACGATGGATTTGATGCCATCAGAGGTTGCCCGCCTGGTGCTGGGTAAGTTATCTTTGAGAAGAAGATAATATATTTGCATTGCATTAGGTGGTTGTCCTGATATTCGTGCATGAAAAGATACCCTATTTTTAGGGGGGGGGGGTGGCACAGATTTTGTTCTCTTAGTTTATCATAGGATTTTTTGGTCTTATCATGGTTCAGCAACAAGTACCAAATTTTCTTCCTGGTTGACCATTTATGATTCAATACAAAAAACCTGCATAATGCTTACTTAGAATGGCTCCTTGATTGCATTTTGTTGTGGCAAAACTTAAAAGTCGCCGAAGCTGAGTTAAGTCTGACATGACACTCATTTTATCTTGTTAACTGCTCATTACATCCTGGCAGCAAACCACCTGTTCACTCTCCTGCTCAATGTCACGCAGGCTACCTCAAGGAGAACTCCTGCGAGACCACCTGGCAGTCGTTCCTACAGGAGTCTTCGGACCTGGCGGAGGTCCGACACCTGCAGGAGCGGGGCCGGCCCGCACCCACCCGCATCCAGGGCCTCTCCCTGCAGCAGATTCTGGACGAATACTCCTCCGCACGGGCACTCGGTAACGAATATTCCTAGCACGGTCACTTGGTAACGAATGCTCCACTGTACGCTCACTTGGTAACTGGACTTGCGCCAGTGTTTTTTGGTTGCTTCTTTATGTAGTTAGTGTAACAGCTGATTCTGATGGGAGAGTTTTGTCAAAAACCGACATGCCGAGTGCATGACATGCTTTTCAGCTTAATTTTCCACTCTATCGCTACGTTTTAGACGAATTTCCACTCCGCACCCTGCCGTTTAAAGGCAACCTATTTGACCTGTGACATCCCTCATCTGTCTGTGGGCCTGTCACAGTTTCCGCTCATCTGAAGTGTGCCCTGTCCACAGTCCGCTCATCTAAAGTGTGCCTGTCACAGTCCGCTCATCTGTGTGCCTGTCACAGTCGCTCATCTGAAGTATGCCTGTCACAGTCCGCTCATCTGTATGCGTGCCTGTCACAGTCCGCTCATCTGAAGTGTGCCTGTCACAGTCCGCTCATCTGTGTGCCTGTCACAGTCGCTCATCTGAAGTATGCCCGTCACAGTCCGCTCATCTGTATGCGTGCCTGTCACAGTCCTCTCATCTGTCTGTGTGCCTGTCACAGTTCAAGATGCAAAGCCGGCGAAGTCGGGGTCCGGCCATGCGCCGCCGGCCACCTCGTTCCTGGAGAAACTCCGGCGGCTGATCGTGTTGGCCTCACTGGAACGCCTCAAGGCGGCTCCGCCGGTACGTACCACGAATATTATTTACGTCCCTGACACAAGTCACAGGATTTTGATGCGATTTTGATTGGACGTATTGACATCCCCTTGCAGCATGGATTCACCGTTTTTATGCAAATGACTGGGAGCTCAAAACTATCAAACTCAGGTGTGAGTTTGGCCGTCGTGGTCGTCTTGGCGCGTCTGTTTTCTTCATCGGCCAGTACCCGGTGTCACGTGTGACGCCTGCTGTTATTACAGGTTCAGCCGCCGCCGAACTGTTTTCTTCATCAGCCAGTACCCGGTGTCACGTGTGACGCCTGCTGTTATTACAGGTTCAGCCGCCGCCGAACCAGCGTCGAACCATCACTCTGAAGGACATCCAAGCTGCGGGCACAATTGAAAGCGCAACAGTGACATCTCGGACCTGGTGCCTGGCCGCCGGTCACCCGTCGGTGAGTGAGACACGCGAGGGAGACAGGCGAGGACCGACGAACGAGGGGCGAGGGGGACAGCCACTGAAACTGTTAGTGTCCAAACACTAATCCTTCGTAATGTCGTTATTGCTCAGCCTCAAACATCACCCAACGTCAGTGGTCACCAGCGACAGCCGTGCGTCTGGCCCTCTCTGTGGCCGACTCACTACGCGAGCCACGGCCGCGCCGGCCGCCGCCCCTGAACCGACTCAGACTCATCTCACGTGTCCCCGCCTCACATCACATATCACACTTATCATCTACACTGCGAGCCGCAGCTGCACCGTGCACGGCGCGCCGCCGGCCGCCACTCCCTGCGCCGCATCTCACCTTGCCTCCTCACGTGTCCCCCACACTGCGCCCCAGGCCACGATCCCGCGCCAGCATTCCATCTCACCCTGACGTTAACCCGACCATCCCGTATGCTTCCCAGAATCTGACACCGGTGGTTGTTCTATAGCCTTGACCGGTGCCTGACCGCCGCGTCGCGGCGACGAGAACGCGACGTTGCCTAGCAACGCGCGCGCGCGCGCGCGCGACACACACACACACACACACACACACACACACACACACACACACACACACACACACACACACACACCACGTGATGGGTTTCTCCCGCCCCGCGCGGCCACACAGTATTTACACATCCACAGAAACAGCTTCACTGATTAGGCGTCCCAAGATCAACGGGCCCCACTTCAGGGCAATATTTTGGAGAGATTTGAGAGGGCGCCTGTTGAAAGTCTCGGTATTAAAGGGAGTGTGCACTCTCACCATTGTCATGTGGAGTTTGACACTAAGTCTGTAGAACATTTTTTTCTGGAATTTTAGCCATGTACTTATTTCCCCAGACATCACTTTAGTGTGAGATATTCCCAAAGTCGCCAATCCACATTCTGGCAGATATTAATTATCAATAAGTCGCAAGAAGCTTCGCACTCAGAAGCACTTGCTCTTAATATTACAAACGCTAGCATATATTGTTACTCTTGGCACCGTGCGCCAGTATAGGTAACATTTTCGCTCCATGCAGCGCTCTACCTGCTGATTTCGATATAGTGACGATCGTTATTTGATTTTGAAACGAAAACAAATGCAAAACAGAAAATAAGCTAAAAATTCAATGAAAGGGGCTCCAGACGTGAATTTTATCGTAACCAATAATCAAAGCAGTAGCTTCTTACCGTAATAAAAATATATTTGACATTTCAAAAGAGTAGGCACACTCCCTTTAAACACGATACACTCACACAACACTCGATGCAGCGTGAGCACCACCACCGAGGGCTCGGCCCTGACTGACCCGCAGCGACACCACGTCTGGGGGTCACCTGCAGGGCGCAGAGGCGGATTCAGTGCACAGCGCGGGGGAGTCGGACCACGACACGTCAGGCGCTGTCTCTTATATCTTTATGGAAGAGTAAGAAAGAATATCTCGGTAGATATGTATGTCTGTTTTGTGAGATTGTGATAGCTGATATACCAATTTTGGTAGTGCACGGCGCGTCGGTGATTTGATAGGGGTATAGTTTTGAATGTGTTTTTCTTTTCAGAAACAGTACAGGTCATGCTGTGCTTTATGTGACCGCTGTGTGGGTGACGCGCTTGTGTCGTGCTTCTCCTGTGGCAGGCACACTGACAGGGCCACTGGTCTCGTTCGGTCCCGAGGAGCTCTTGATGCGCGGCATACAGCGGGTCCCGGAGACCGTCCAACCGTCCTCCGAGGAAGGACAGAAGTCCGAGTCGGCCGGTCACGACGATCCTCTCGCAGACGATCCTGTCGCTGACGACCTGCCGCTGCCGTCCCCGCCCGAGAACGGGTCCTCTGACTGGCCAACCGATGGGCCGTCCGATGAACAGCCGGCCGAACCCTCCGAGGCGGAGGTGGTCACCGTCACCAGTCCCGAGCGGAGACCGAGGAAAGGGCAGCCGCGCCGGCCGCCACCGCAGGTTGCGAGCACGTCTGGCAAAATGTGAGTCGCCCATCATCGGCCGGATGGGACCGAGTTTGTTTTACGATGTCTGTGTTTAAGCAGCTAGTAGGATGTCCGGTAAGCTAGTAGGACAATACATCGTGTCACCGGCTAGTTTTGTTCGAAACATGTGAATTTTAACGTACGACTTGTTCTTTACGGTTTACTCGAAAAATAGCTTTCGTTTGATACCACCACCTATTGAAGAAGAAAAAATGTAAGAAAAACAAATAAGGAATTTTAGTGGTTTTAAAGATTCCATGATTCTACAGAGTAATTCACAGTGCTGAGTTTTGTCTACAGAATGATTGCAGAGTGGTTGTCGAAATTATCAGATATTGTTCTTAATTCTTCTAACACTTGTTTGCTGCGCCGCACTGCTTGTCAGAAACGTTTTCCTGCAAATGTCGCTCCTCCTCTGACCATGCGTTATGGTGTTTCAGTTCTGAAGAGGCGATCGTTGCTGATGATCATATACAGGTCAGTAAAGCGCAGACGGCCTCGATCAATTGCATCATTCACAGCAAGTGTCATTTGCTTTTTCCAGACCAGTGCATTGATTCTTGTAGATCAGGGATCGGCAATCTCCGGCCCGCGGGCCAGATCCGGCCCGCGACCGGCTGACGTCCGGCCAGCGGCTGGTATCGGCAACTTCATGTACTTCCGGCCCCGCCGTGCCTTCAGCGGATCGGAAAAGTACGTTTAACCAAAAAGTATCGTGTGCATTCGTGATGTTTCCATTCTCACTTTGCTGCTGCACACATTTAATCTCGCGAAGTCAAATATTTTTTGGGGGCACACTGCTTCAGGCTATGACAGTGAGACGCTGCTTTCGATTCCTTCTGTTTAAAGTTCAGTTTGCTGCGTGGCGCCATCTGTTCTAACAAGCTATCCAGTTATTCAATTTCACCATGTAACATAGGTAGCGGCAAAAACATCTCTGCTGTTATGACAATCTTTTGCAAAAGCATTAATTACGCTGTTCAGTATTTCCCAGAATGTGACAACGTCATTTGCCGTCAATTGTATCGATTTATCCCCCGGGCCCGGCCCGCCGACTGCTTCCAGATCTCTCATCCGGCTCGCGCCCTAAAAAGATTGCCGGCCCCTGTTGTAGATACTTGTAGAATGTAGATACAGGTCTTGTAAAGTTCGCAGGAGAGCGGCCTGTGTAGGCCATGTCGGTTTCAGCAGACATGGTACGCAGTTTTGCTTTACGAAAAGAACAACTTTTGGGCGCAAATTGACCCAAATGTGTCGGCGCGCCCTTAAACCCCAATACACAAACAAAAGAACAATTTTGTTGATTTGTCCATTACGTTCCGACGCAACACTGATATATTCCAGGTTGTGTTTGATATTCATTTGATAAGCCACACCAGCCACTTATTTCTCCTTATTTCAGTCGTTTCTGGATGAGATGCTGGCCAATCCAGACCTGCAGAATCGGATTGCGGACAACATTAACCGTACTGTGTCAAGCGCGGAGCTCGAGCCGAGTCTGGACGATGCCATCAGGAAGATGGTGGACCAGACCACTGCCGATCCGCTCTTCTGTCATGCGCTCAGAGGTACGTCTCACCGTCAGACCATAGTCAGATCTGCGTCAGACGACAGTCAGATCTGCGTCAGACGACAGTCAGATCCGCGTCAGACTGCGGTCAGATCGGCGTCAGAACACAGCCAGATCCGCGTCAGACTGCAGTCAGATCCACGTCAGACTGCAGTCAGATCCGCGTCAGACTGCAGTCAGATCCGCGTCAGACGGCAGTCAGATCCGCGTCAGACTGCAGTCAGATCCACGTCAGACTGCAGTCAGATCCACGTCAGACTGCAGTCAGATCCACGTCAGAACACAGCCAGATCCGCGTCAGATCCGCGTCAGACCGGCGTCATAACACAGTCAGATCCGCGTCAGACGACAGTCAGATCCGCGTCAGACTGTAGTCAGATCCGCGTCAGACGACAGTCAGATCCGCGTCAGACTGCAGTCAGATCCGCGTCAGACTGCAGTCAGATCTGCGCCAGACCACAGTCAGATCGGCGTCAGAACGCTGGTCGCTGACTGTCGAGTGTCGAGCTGTAGGAGCTCAGGCAGTCACCACTTGCCAAGCTTAGGTGCCTCTGTGACTGCGCTGCCTGCGATGTACTGACAGGTTCCGAAGCTATGCACGTGTTGCCCAATTGCTTTGATGTTCTCCGCTAGATTGCCACCACCCAGTCTACGATGTCAAATACTGAGGCTGGCGCGATATAGCCTTCGTTGTTGGCGCGCCCATAACTAACAATCATCATCATCACAAATACTGAGGCTGCAATTTATCAGTTTAACCCGGAATTCGGTCTGTATTTTTTATATTTGTATTTGCTTGATTGTTTTAAATTCTAGTACCTTTTGAAGTCCAATATTGATTGACTTTTCCAGTCGGTTGCTTTTAGCCAGTTGTTGTAACGTACTTTTTTTGTACGTACCGCCTTTCTCTCTGATAAGCCTCCCGTGGTATTGCGTGGTATATCTCATCACACCGAGTACCTGTATCGCGTGAGCGGCCTTCGCACTGTGCACTGTCGCTGCTCTCCAGTGACAATATACCGTTCCTTCTCACCAGGCTCGGCGGACGGCGCAGCGACGACGACCGAGGAACCAGCACCTGGCCCATCGCAGCGGCGCGTCCGCTTCGCAGACGAGCTGCATCATCCTCCTCCTCCGCCGCCGGCGCCATGGCCTCAGCCGGCGATGCTGTACCCGATGGCGCCGCCCCACCAGCTGCCTCCGCCGCCAACTGGCGCCGCCCCAGCCATGGTGTACGACACCGGGCTGACGGCGAACGTGTCGCAGGTCAGCGACACCGAGGTGCACCTGCTGGACGTGAACGTGGCGCCGCCGGGGGTGCCGGGCGTGGCGCGGCTCGGACCCGGCCTCGTGCTGCCTGAGAAGGTGTCGGACGCGGACGACCTGAGCTGGTGCCGCCAGACGACCCATGGCCTGCCGCGCCGCCTGGCGGAGCCGGAACAGACGGCCGCCCCGGAGCCGGCGGCGATGACAGAGGCGGCGGCCGCGGACAGGAAGCAGAAGGAGAGTAGCGGCGAGACTGCTGGTGCCGGCGACGGTGGTGGCGGTGATGCCGGTGGTGACGCTGGTGACGCTGCCCCGCCGGAGTCGGACGCCGCCGCCGGCAGTGGCGCTGAGAAGGCGCCGGAGCGGCCGCGGGTCGGACCGCAGCAGCAAGGTAGCGTGTGTGAGCCGCCGCCGGGACGACCCACCTTCAGCTTCCTGGTCGGCGAGCGGGAGGGTGTGCCCCTGCAGGCGTACACGGTGTTCGGCAGACCGATGAGCAAGCCGGCTTATGACTCGATGAGGAAAGAGTCGGTGAATCGGGCCAGCAAACAGTTCAGGCTGAACTGGGAGCTGAGCCAGGCTGCAGGTGAGCGGGAGCGGTGCGGCTGTGGGGCGACATGTTACTGCAAAGCAATGGTGATGCGCTGGTGTAGTCTTCTGACAGGCGAACCCGTTGATCATCAGGTTTTAGTTAGAGTCGCCCTTGCTTTGCATTGCCATTTAACGGAAAAGCCAATGCCCTTTGATGCATGTTAGATATTTAATTTGTTTTCTGAATCGAATAACGCTTTCCTGGTGTAAGCCCCTATGCCATCGTCTCTTATATTGATATGTTTGTTATTATGCGTCGTTATATTTGCAGAGGAATGTTGATAAGTTATTCATTTATGACTTTTTAGGCATCTTGTACAATATATTAAAAAATATATATACTAAGCAACTGCTCTTGACTTCCAGAATTGCGGCAACATGCCGAAGAGAAAGCCAAAGAAGCAGAGGAGAAAGCGAAAATGGCTGAGGAGGCGAAAAAGAAGGCAGCGGGGAAAAGGTCATCGACGCGAGAGGGGAAGATTGCGTTGAAGTTGAAAAGAGCGGCGCAGAAGGCCGCGAAGGCAGCGGCAGAAGCGAAGAAGGTCGCTTCTGCCGCCACCTGTGGTGACGATCAGGAGGTGGGCCAGGACCTCTGGCCGGCACCGTCCACCCCGCTGCCGGCAGTCGACAGTCCTATGCCCAGCATGCCGCTCGCAGGCACGCCATCGCCGACCCACAACGGACCGGTACTGCCCGACATTACACCCAGTCCGCACCCGAGCGAACCGATGCCGGTGGGAACCCCCTCCCCCTCCTCATCGCCGCCACGGACAGACACCCCCTCCCCCGCTCCTCCCCCGGAACCAGACTCGTCACCGCCGCCCTCCCCCGCCCCTGCTTCGCCGACGGAGCTGGCTGGCTCGCCTTCTCCCGCCCCTGCTGCGTCGCCGCTCAAGGAGGACAAGTCCTCCCCCGCTGCCGCTCTGTCACCGCTGCCGGCTGCCGCGTCATCTTCCAGCCCGGCGCCCTGCATGCCGGCTGTGGGCGCCTCTGCCTCTTCGGGCCCGTCGCAGCGGCCGGCCGATAAGATCACCACTGCCGCTCCGCCGCCGGCTGCTGCGCCATCTCCCAGCCCGGTGCCGGTTTTGGTCGCCTCTTCCTCTCCGGGCCCGTCGCAGCGGCCGGCCGATAAGATCATCAGTCCGCGTCTGGCAAGTCTGCTCAGGGTCGTAGCGGCGGGACAGGTCTCGGGTGTGGCACCATCCACGCAGCCCCGGGGCCGGCCCAATTCGCCGCACGCCAGCCGTCGGCAGAGCTCCAGCACGCCGCGCCGACGCAGCCACGTGCGCGCGCTGGACTTCAGCACGCCCCCGCGGGAGCAGCGGCTGGACGCCCGCCACCTGAAGGCGATCCGACGCCGGCTGAAAGGCTCACCCGATGTGCCGGCGGGAGCGGAGCTGCCTGGCGGCGCCACCCCGCCCACAGCTGCTCCGGTACCGTCTCCGTCCCAGGTCCCGGCGGCGGTCTCGGCGGTAACCTCGTCATCGTCATCGCGGATCAGTCCTCGGCGCCTCAGCGGCGGACCGCGCCGCCTCGCGCCGACGCGTGTGTCGGATCGTGTACCACCCGGCGAGTCGACGGTCTTCGCGCTGGAGCTGGTGACGCCGGGCAAGGCGGGCGGCTCGGTGCGCGTGGACGACTGGCCACCGATCCAGACTCCGACCATGCGCCGGCGGCCGTCGGAGAGTCCGCCGACTGGCGCACATCGGCCCCCGGCGACCGGCGAGTCTCCGGCCACACCGCGGACGGCGTCCCCGGGCTCCCCGCTGACGCCGCGCACTCCGCGCACCCCGGCCACGCCGCCCTCCCTCGGTCAGCCGCGGACGGCCGAGCCCACCCGCCGCCAGCTGGGCGAGCAGATCGAGCGGCAGCTGGAGGCGCGCTTCCCGGCCATATCGCCGGCCAGCGCGCGCACTCAGCCGCCGCCTCCGTCTCCTCCGCCGCCGCCGCTGCTGCCGCCCCCGCCGCCGCCGGGTCAGTCTGCAGCGCCGGAGCTGGTCCCGTCGCCAGCTGCTGATCCGCTGCCACCAGCTGTCGATCCGCTGCTACCAGCTGTCGATCCGCTGCCACCAGCTGTCGATCCGCTGCCACCAGATGTCGATCCGCTGCCACCAGATGTCGATCCGCTGCCACCAGATGTCGATCTGCCGCCGCCGGCCGCAGCCCCGACCGCTGTGGCCGGGCCGCCTCGGATCAGGAAGCGGAGAGTGGTGCGGCCACCTCGGCCGCCGCCATCCCCCGCGCCACACCGCCGTCTGACCCGCGCCGCTGCTCGACGCGCGGAGCGCCAGAAGGTCCTGAAGCGGGCGGATGCCATCCGAAATGCTGGCAAGAGCCCCGTGAACGTGGCAACCGCAGAACCAGTGACCGAGTCTGAAGTAGATCCTCCTGAAGTGAAGGATACGTCAGGGGAAGTGATGAGAGAGAAGCCGTTAGAGAAGGATCCAGCTCATTTGCAGTTGACAGCACAGCAGCCCGCGCCAGTGGAGGAGACATCAGTGGCACCAACAGAAGAAATGACATCCCCAGTTAAGTCGCCAGCAGAGGTGCCAGCACACCAGCAGAGAGGCTTACCGCCTGTGGTAAAACAACTCAAAGTCTTCAGACAGCCTCCTACCTGTGGTGAAACGACTCAACGTGTGGCGTCCGCGCCAGCCACGCGGGTCTATGCCGTACCGTGGCAGGCGCATCTTAGTGTGTCTGGGAGCAGCCCGACTGCGGAGTTCGCTCCGCCGACCGACGGGGCCACCGCCGAACCTAACAGCGCCGCCGACAAGCCGACTACGACTCCGCCCGCGCAGCCGGCCGCCAGCGGACGCAAGACGCCGCGAAAGACCCCGCCGCGAAGACGTTTCGTCCGTAGTAACAGCGGTGAGGATGTGGCCTGCAACTCGCCGATCCTGCACGCCGTGCTGGTTGGCGACGTAGTGGCACGTGCCTGCGGTCGAGCGGTCGAGTCTGTTTCGCCCCCAGCGGTCAAGCCTGCTTTGGAGCCGGAGGCAACCGAGGTTCCTGCGCCAGCGGCAGCGGGAGTCCCCAGATCGTCATATGAGGCAGCACCAGACATGGCCGATGCTGCCGAGGCCGACCCACAGACAGTGCAGGCCTGTCGGACCCTGTTGGAGCTCAGCGGGAGTGTGGGTGAGGTCAGCGACCACTCGCAGTCCTCGGCCAGCCCCGGCCTCGTCGTCGCCACACATTCGTCGTCCAGCTCCTCGTCAGAAGGCTCGTCCAACGACTCGAACGACTCGAGTTCGTCCTCCAGCTCCGGGTCGTCCTCGTCAAGCTCGTCAGGTTCGTCTGATGATTCCTTAGAAGCGCCGCCGGACGAGCTGCCGACCCCGATGCACCGCGCACACAGTCACCCGGGGGCGCTGACTGGCTGGACACCCGCCAGAGAAGCAACGGTCGCCGAGGCGGCGCTCGCCGGCGAAAGCGGCAAACTCCGGCGAAGCGGCGTTCTCCCGCGAAAGGGTAGCTCCCCAGTAAAGTCTCCGGGAAAGCAGCACTCGCCGGCGAAGCGGCAGGCTCCGGCGAAGCGGCAGACTCCGTCGCGAAGCGGCAGACTCCGGCGAAGCGGCAGACTCCAGCGAAGCGGCAGACTCCGGCGAAACGGCAGACTCCGGCGAAGCGTCGCTCTCCCGAAAAGAAGCAGCCGGCAAAGCCTAGGCTCTGCAGGGAAACGTCCAGCAGTGCGTCGGGCAATAAGTCTTCTACTCTCATCCAGCTCAGACGACTCTGAAGAAGAGGAGGAGCTCCCTAAGAAATCGTCAGTCTTTCACATGGCGGGCTCTACCTGGGAGCTGCCGATCTCTGTTTCTGACGTGTACTCGTCCGAGGAAGACGCAGCTGAGCGCCCCGCCAGCGCAGACGACCCGGCGCCCGCCGCGGCCGGAGATGCCGCGACCCATCCCGACGACGGCCACTCGAAGCTGTCCGTGGACGGCATCGCCGAGGCCATGGTGGACAGCGAAGGTGAACTGGTGGTGGACGAGCACGCCGATCTCGCTGCGTCTGCAGGTGGTGATGGTGGTGGCGGCACCGGTGGTGGTGGTCGGGCGGCAGAGAGCGGCGGGGCAGGCCTACCGGAAGACGATGGTGATCTGGTGGTGGACGAGCACGCCGATCTCGCTGCGCCTGCAGGTGGTGATGGTGTCACCGGTGGTGTTCGGGCGGGAGCGAGCGGCCGGGCAGGCCTGCCGGAAGACGTCGGCGTCCCCGAGTCGGACTTGGACGTCGGCACCGAGCCAGTGGTGGACGGAGCGCAGATCGCTATTCGACCTGACAGCAGTGACAGTGATGACGACGCCACGGCAGCGGCGGGTCGGATGACGGGAGTCGACGCCGCTGCCGCCGTCCCGTCCGACCACCGTCACAGCGGGGAGGAGCCGACAGTGCCGCCTCACAGGATGTACTTCCCGCCGGACAGCGGCGACAGCTGTGACTCGGCGGACGACGACGCGGGTATGGTGGACTCCGGACGGGCGCTGAGCGTCGACACGGGCTCACCGTCGCAGGCGGGGGACCTGGAGCTGGTGCTGGAGGATATGGACCTGGTGCTGGAGGACACGGACGGAGTGGGGACCGCCACAGATGACGATACCGCGCCTCGCCGGCCCGAACAGGACGTGTCGGCTGCCGTGTCGGCTGAGTCGCAGCGCGAGACGGATCCGACTCCCCCTTCACCCGGGAACGGTGCGCCAGACAGCGTAGGGCGATACTTGACGACGTCTGGAGATGTCAGGCGAAGCCGGTCCCCAGCGAAGAGCCCGGCCGCCGCGCCGCCCCTGGGTGGCTCTACACCGCCGGCAGCGTCCTCGGATGATCCGCTGATGGCGGCCCTAGGAGCCCTCCATGGACCGGCCCTGGGTGGCTCTACACCGCCGGCAGCATCCTCAGACGATCCGCTGATGGCGGCCCTCGGGGCCCTCCACGGATCGCCCCTGGGTCCGCGGAGGTACACTGCACCGCCGGCAACATCCTCGGACGATCCGCTGATGGCGGCCGTCGGAGCCCTCCACGGATCGCCCGCACGGAGGTTACAGAGACCTGGTGAGTGGCATTGAAGATTCGAGTTTGTGATACACCACTTAACATCACAGGCTGTTTAAGTTGAATTGTCAGATGATCAGTTGATTATCAAACTTTGCCATGCTTGGAGATCTCAACGCTGGGTGATGAATCGTTTCTCAATTGCAACGGCTTTGCGGCTAACATGTTTTGGATATTGTCTTTATTTTTTGCGAGTTATATTTGACTCCGGATCGCAGTGAGAAATACTAGTTACGTGTAACAGAATCGGATTCTGCTGGTTGAGTGGACGACAACATCTATTCAATTATGCATCGGTGTGCGTGTGTGGCTGCGTCCCGAGGAGATATTGTACGCGGTGCAGTTGTATCCGCTTACTGTGCATGGTTACAGCGACTGCTCCCATCCCGACAGGTGGCTCCCGAGACGGCGCCCGGCGAGACCGAGCCGGAGACAAGGACAGAGGAAGTGGCCGAGGCAGTGACCGTGTCAGTGACCGTGTCAGTGACCGTGTCAGTGACCGTGTCAGTGACCGTGTCAGTGACTGTGTCAGTGACCGTGTCAGTGACCGTGTCAGTGACCGTGTCAGTGACCGTGTCAGTGACCGAGGCAGTGACCGGTTGCCTTGCCCAGCTCTGTCAGTGCCGCCCGCTGCTGTTGCTGATCGTGTCTGCGCGGCTCATCCAGTAGCCGTTCAGCACCGTCCGGAGCCGGGCCGGTCTGAGGGTTCAGGCCGGACTGGGGACGACGCCGAGTCACGGCTGGAGAGCCGGAACAGCCGGGACCGACCTCAGTCGCATCGCGACCGTGACAAGAGACCGAACGCAGAGCGAGACGATGTACCGCCGGGTCAGCAGCGGAAGCGAGACAGGCGACAATCTCCCAGAGACCGGCAGAGAGATCAGGACAGAGGAAGTGATCGGGGCAGTGATCGGAATGGCGACCGAGGCAGTGATCGAAGCGGTGACCGAAGCAGTGACCGAAGCAGTGACCGGAATAGGGACCGAAGCAGTAGCCGAGGCAGCGACCGGGACCGGCGGACTCAGTCTACACAGCCGCTCGCATCTTCGCCCACTGCCCAGTCATCTTCCCAGAGTGCCACTCTGCCTGGTGTCCATCCACCTGTCCAGTCTGCGTCCGCCCCTCAGCGGCCCGTCCAGCCTGCCGCTGCGCCGGCTTCTGGTCCGGCCTCTCAACCCGCTGCGCCGGCCTCTGGTCCGGCCTCTCACGCCGCACTGCGCCGGCTTCTGGTCCGGCCCTCTCAACCCGCTTGCGTCTTCTGTCGAGGCCGGCTGAAACCCTCTCACCCTGCCGCTACCCTGCTCTCACCTGCCCCTCACCCTGACCCATCCACCTGCCGCCTCACCACTGCCCCTCACCCTGCCCCTCAACCCTGCCCTCACCCAAACCCTGCCCCTCACCCTGCTCTCACCCTGCCCCTCACCTGCCCCTCACCTGCCTCTCACCCTGCCTCATCACCCTGCCCTCACCCTGCCCCTCACGCCTGCCCTCAACTCTCACTGGCCTCTCAAACCTGCCCCTCCACCCTGTCTCCACGCCTGCCCTCAACCCTGTCTCCACCCTGCCCCTCACCTGCCCCTCACCTTACCTGCCCTCACGCCTGCCCCTCACCTGCCCCTCACCCTGCCCTCACCCTGGATGCCATCCTCACTGCCCCTCACACTGGCCCTCACGCCTGCCGCCTCAACCTCCTGCCCTCCTTCACCCTGCCCCTCACCCTTCCTGTTCCTCTTACACCTGCCTCTCAACCCTGCCTTCGAGCCTGCCTCTCATCCTGCCTCGAGGCCGGCTGAGTCCCCATCCGATGAGGACGATGAAGAAGAGGAGGAGGAGAGCAGTGTTGGCGAGAATCTGACCATCTCGCCGTACTGCGTGCTGCTGGACATTGCGCCGGCCGGCGGCTGGGGGGACGATATCGACGCTGAGGCGCTGCTGGCCCGCCTGGGTAGACGGCGCTCTGTCGGCGCTGCTGTACAGCTGGCGACCGAGGACGGAGACAGGCGGCAGCCGCTGTCGTTCAAAGGAGTGTTGACCACCGCCAGGTGAGGGGAGCCGCTCGTCTGAGTTTGGCTGGAGTGTTCTGCTGAATCGTTGATAGGATTTAATGGGTTTCTTTTGGCTCTACGTGGAAGCTTTATTGAGTTAGAGCACCTTACGCCCTTTATCCCTATTCCCTGTGGGCGGCCAGAATTACGTTAACCTGCGGGGGGGCAGATTCTCCCCCCTCCAGAGATCTCGAGAACCGCTCGGCCGATTTCGATGGGACAAACACCATAAGATTCGTCGTGACGAAATCTTTCTTTTTGGACCTCGAAATTGCTGTTCTGTTTAAAAATGGGTGGGCCAGGAGGCAAAAAATACGTAAATTTTGTGTTTTTTATAGGTCATTGTGGCCATGTGATTCGACTGATTTTTATGCAAAAAACGTTTTTGAGCTTCCAATGTCATGCTTCTTTCAATGTGTGAAAAGGGACAAGTACAAAAATGAAAAATCATAGGCGTACTCAGGGATAAAAAAGGGGGATTTTTTGATAAAAAATATATGCTTTTCCTTGGTGTTTGGGACGTGGGAACGTCACATGTGGGCTTTGTTGCTGTAATTTGTTAAATGTAACAAATGGTGCATAGGCGGATTCAGGTCAACAAGGTGGGGGGCACCATGTGCGGAACGCCTTTTATGATCTTGCTTATTTGAAGTTTGGCCTAAATTGACGGAGAATATCGCCTCCCATTTTATGTACCTGAGCTGTTTCGCCTCTGCCCCAAAATACGTATAATCCAATTATGTATGATGTACTATAGTACTGACTTCGTTAGACTTAGTTAGTACTGACGTACATCGACTTAGTTTCTGACGCTTTTATTCCACCGCAAACTACGAAGGAAGTATGCGCCGCTCACCCGCATTCGTAGCGACCTCACAAAAACATGACCTGAGCCGCCTCTGCTGGGCGATTTTTTCAAAAAATTTTCACAGAACACGCGCCTTCATATTTAGTGAAAAGTCCGAAGTTTCAAGACGATAGACGTAACGTTCGAAGCGGCGGGCGAAAAACTACCGGGAGGGGCAGAATCTGCCCCCGCAGGGAATAGGGTTATTCTCGTTCGACGCTGGACCTATTTTGGAGTTGGTTTGCTGTTCAAATAAAGGTAGCGCATATCTCGGATAACTCATATCTGTCTCAGTCTGTCGGTTTGTTCAGATTTAGCTGATCACTTACGTATGTACACGATTACGCTGATTGTCTTTGCACCCGTCTAATATCAGTTTCTGTTCCGTCCTGCCGTTCCAGCAGAAACTCCGATGACCTGATGGATAACGCGTTGGGCGTTGGTAACGCCACTCCCATCAAGTCTCACGGCGGCCCGGTCGCCTCGTCTGGTGCCGACCCTGCTCTGAACGTCAGCCACCGCGGCCTGGCCTCGACCACTCGCAACTTGACCGCACCCTTCGGCGCTCTGTCTTCATCTGTCCCGGCTACTGGGGCGCCATCTCGCCCCGCTACTGGGGCGCCATCTCGCCCCGCTACTGGGGCGCCATCTCGCCTCGCTACTGGGGCGCCATCTCGCCTCGCTACTGGGGCGCCATCTAGCCCCACTACTGGAGCGTCATCTCACCCTGTTACTGGTGCGCCATTTCGCCCCGCTACTGGGGTGCCATCTCGCCCTGCTACTGGGGCGCCATCTCGCCCCGCTACTGGGGCGCCATATCGCCCTGTTACTGGGGCGCCATCTGGCCCCACTACTGGGGCGCCATCTCACCCCGCTACTGGGGCGCCATCTCGCCCTGCTACTGGGGCGCCATCTCGCCTCACTACTGGGGCGCCATCTCACCCCGCTACTGGGGCGCCATCTGGCCGGGTGCCGTCGGCGGCTGGCGCGCTCCGGCCCCGTTCTATCGACAGCCCGCTGCACCACGGAGCCACGTTCGAGATCGCACAGAGCCCCACCAAACAGCTGCTGCTCGTCGATCATCGCGACAAGGACTCGGCGATGCGGCGGACCGACGGTGGTCCTGGCGGCGGCGGCGCCGGTGACGCGCCGGTCCACCGCTGGGTTCGCCGAGACGCGGGCGGCGGCGGCGGCGGGCTCGGCGAGAGACGGAGCAGCTTCGAGCTGGACCGCGCGCCGACAGCTGGCAGGGAGTCCTCCAGGCGAGGCGGCGGTGGCGAGAGGAGGGAGGTTTCAGGAGGCGACGACGGGAGACATCGGTCTGACGGAAGGAGGGGAGACGCTACCCGCACTGACACGGCACAGGATCGAGTCGGGAGGAACCGCCTCTCCGACCCGGCAGAAGAACGGGGCATCAGGAACCGTCCTGACCCGGCTGCAGAAGTCCGTGGCGGTGGGGAACGAAGCTCGGTTCCCGGGGAGCCGCCACTGGGTGAGCGGAGGCGGGACGGTGACCGGCCGGGACATTCAGCTCATCACAGTGACGGGGAGAGGCGATATGTGAACAGTGACGAGTCGGGATATAACACCGCCCCTCAGACCGTCTGGAGCCGGCGGCACGGCGGAGGAGGGGGAGAAGGGGGCGGGCCTCACAACACCAGAAACGGTGCCCCATCCGAGGCACCCAGCGGCCGTGAGAACCCCGGCAACAGTCACCCCAGCCACGATCACCCCGACAACGCTCACCCCAGCCGCGATCACCCCGACAACGCTCACCCCAGCCGCGATCACCCCGACAACGCTCACCCCGACAACGCTCACCCCAGCCACGATCATCCCAGCCGCGATCACCCTAGACACGATCACCCCGGCAAAGATCACCCTAGACACGATCACCCCAACGATCACCCTAGACACGATCACCCCAGCCACGATCACCCCGACAACGTTCACCCCGGCAAGAGGCACAGGAAGGCGCATCGTCCGGTGGATGAGAGGTCTCACCATGTTGACGTGGGAGCCGGTGGGGATGCTCCCCACGGCGCTAGAGACAGGATATCGGATGATGACAATGACCTAAGAAGAAGGCACAGTGGCGGTCAGCATAGCCACGAGCGCCGGGACAGCGAGGTTAAGCTGAGTGTCGACAGGGCTCTACGTGAGATGCGGGACGGAGTACGGCAGGCGGATGGTTACCGGGGGAGGCGAGACAGTAATGTGACGGAGAGACGCCGACACAAGGGTGCTGGTGACGGCCGGAGCGGCTCGAACAGTCGAGCAGACGGCTACCCACGGGCAGCTGACGGAAACATGAGGAAGTCAGACGCCGAGGAGCCGTCGCGCCACTCCAGAGGTCCACAGCGGACCAATGGCGGAGCGGAGACGGAGGTGAGGTCCTCCCGTGGATCGCGCGATCACAGAGGGGAGGAACGGAATGGGGCCGGGCGAAACAACGATGACGGACGCCGCGCAGGCCGCGACAGATCAACGGAAGCGGATGTCAAAAACACTCCGAGACACGTCTCAGATAAAGGTAGAGACAGTCAGTCACGCCATGGGAGGGATAGCGGAAACGAAGCTGGTCCGAGCAGCCACGCACGGGATAAGCGGACCAGCAGTGTTCCCGATGGTGTTAAGCCTGACAAACAGGCAAAAGGTGAACCCCAGCGGAACAAGGGCGTTACGGAGAGGGGGAACCGCGATGGGAGTGCAGTAGTGGCCTTACGTGACAGGCCAGAGAAGCGTGCCAAAGAAGACGACGGTAAGCACACAGGTGAACAGCGAGCGGGAAGAGCGCTGGGAAGTGACGGCCACGCTGAAAGTGTTCACCAGAGCGGGAGTGCACCAGGGAAAGGCGCGCCGGAACAGAAGGCTGGTAGCTCCTCCAAGCGGAAAAGAATACGCTTCGACTCGGATTCCTCAGATCAGGTGAGACTGACAGACAAACATTGTAGAATGTTTTCGTCCAGAGTTAAAGGGAATGTTTCACATTAACATAAGATTTTAGTTGAGATGGCCAAGTTGTTGGATTTCCATTGAAATTAAGTATTGTAGAAGTTAAGAACACGCACAGAGGTCCGTAATCGAGAGGTAACTTGGATTTGGTTTTTGACGATTGCAAAAAAATAAAGCCTGTGTGATTTGAATAGGGTAATAGGCCGATGTGTCATTTCTTGATTCAAAATGTTGTTAAAGAAGACTATTATTAATATTGTTCGCGTATACATTAGCATACACTAGTCATTACATATTGCAGCGTGAAGTTATCTCTATCAAAAAGTTCTTCATGATGACGATCATCAGCCCAATACTAACATACCAACTTAGTTTTTCATTAATTGAGCCTGTTTGTTTAGAAAACAAAATGTCAGAATCCTGTTCAGGACATGCAAACATTACATGATTTTGCACCACAAGTGGCGTACATTGGACAACTTTCAGCAATTTGAAACATTCCCTTTAAAGAGCCTTGAGCCAAGAGCCTCGATATTAGTTGGAAATTGTAAGCGATCATGTTCGTTTGACCAAGTGTAAGACGTGGGTCTGTCTCGTCTTCCGAGCGTTGCATACATGATTATACCGTTGGCTGCATCCCTGGTGCTTGTGTTTCGTGTTACTGAGTCTTGACTAAAAAATAGTAGCGTTGTGGTTGTTATGCTTAGCCAGCATTTGTTTTTGAATCGGGTGATATCCTGAGTTGTATTATTCCCTTGAAAAGTTCCGCCTTCGGTCGTCACTCGCCATGGTGTAGACGTTCACCCCAAGCGTTCCGGTGAACCCTACACAAAATCATCGTTGACGTTTGTTTTCTTCTTCTCACTGGGCGCTCTTTGTTTGCAGCAGTCTAAGCGGCGGCGTCCGTCCGCCAACGATGCCCGGAAGCTGCTGGGAGTTTGTAACATTGACTCTTTCCTGGACAGAATACATCAATGAAACACCGGAGCGCCCGCACAATGTCCGTTGTCATTGGACGAGGCTACGTATATCAGTGTTGTTGGATGCGAAAATGACCTGTAGTGTCACGCCGTGGACACGTTTTGATATCACTCGGCGCTGTTACCCACCTTCATTCAAGGCATTACAGTGCGTATTGTGTCAATTGAATTCCAATGTCACTACGTAGTACAAACGTTTTTAGTGCAGCCATTGATGGCCGTAAGCGTACATGGCATGCTGTTCTGTATCATACGTCTGATCATTCTCACCTCACTACTGCCGCCTTATGATCGTGTGTTAAAGACCAGTCCAGGGTTACGTCACTCGTGCCTTCGGGGAAGTGTTATGCTCCTGTATATACCGTGATTAGCCTCGCTAACTGCATTGTCATGACGAGATTGTGCTGTTCGCTTCCAGTCAAGTGTATAGTCATGAAACGGTTATCTACTGTTTAGATCTCGTATGTATTAAATACAAGTGTGTGCGTTTTCGTCATGTTTGTGTATACGCCACGGCCTCACCCAGAATAGTACGAACCAATAACCTGTCCATGAATAAGTGAAAAAGCTGTGTATGCATTTGTATGTCAAATGTTTTCCATTTTGAAGGGAATATTTCCATCTGATTTGCATAATGACTAAAAAAATTGCGTGTTGCTGTGATTGAAACGTTCGGGTTTACCTCATTGTTTGTGTGACTGAAGTTATGATGTAATTTACACTCCGCAAGAGCCGTACTGCGCGGTTGGTGTTAAAGGTTCAAATAGTTCACCTTGTATTTTTTCCCAAACACGATTTGATTATATTTTCAAATACAACTTATTTTCGTAATGTCACAAATAGCCTTACATCGCGCCGATTCAGGACAGAAGGACGTAATTTATTAATTTCATCAAAACTAAATGCGTACTCTCCGCAACGTCGTGGCTCAGCCAATCATATTCGAATGTATAGTCGCGTAAGATTACTGTGTACAGCCTCTGCCCAGGTGTGTGTTGGGGTTTTTCAACACGGGCTACAGAACTGCTATCTCAGTTCAAAACCCATGTTGAAAGTGAACTATTTCCTTTCAACGACGTACTGCGCCATTCGAGAGGAAAAACTCGGACCACAGGACAAGCATGGGGATGCCAAGTTGTATTCAGCTTTGGTTTCGTGCCTAGCAGGATCGAAGCCGCTGCTGGCATCGGACTCCTTGATTTCGAACTGACAGGCCTCTAACGTCGTATTCGAATCTGAGTCCGGATCTCAGCGTCATTGTCACCAGCTCTGAGGCAGTCATCAAGTCTACCACGTCCACGGAGGCCGATTTCAGGATGGTATGCTGGCCCAGGACAGTTTGCGCCGAAGCCGAATGCTTGGTTTGTGTTCATACGGCTCACGAAATAAGCTCATGTCATCGGGACGGCCCATATGGATAGTAGCGTTGTGGTTTGCCTAAGCCTATAGAGGACGCTTCTAGAGTCCTAAACCCACGAAGAGCGCGCCCCCCCCCCTTCCGGGGAGAGCACCCCGATGCCCGTAAAGCATCGCGATACATGTTTTAAAAAATAGTAGAGCATGGTTGTGATGCAAATTGCAAATAGGAAACGTCAAAGGAAATGACATTCTCTTAAAAATGGCCACCTCGGATTTACATATTTTAATTTCTAAATTAAAGATTAAGAGGTCTAACGACGTCGGCATCGTGCAGGGCAATCCGACGACCGACGTCGGCATAGGCGGACATAAACGTCCACCGTCCAGCTGACGTCACCATGTTTACTGGGACCCCAGGGGGAAAAATCAGAAATTTGGTGCCGAGGCAAACCTCTGGACGTGGTCAACCTATACCCCCGGTTTTTCCGACCTCAATATCGCATCGGACCTGTATCGATATCGGGGGTCCCCAATCGGAGGTTATGGGGCAAGTTGCCTCGCTTTGCCGCCCCCCCCCCATCCGTGGCGACCCCAAGGCCCTATATGGCGACCCCACTGATTGCAATGCTCTATCTATACTCAAGATGGGATTAGCAGGTGTTAGCTTCAACGTTGTTGGCTTGATAATTCCCGATTCATAATTATTTTCACATCAATCGGCTGGGAATGGGAATTGGGATCACGAGGTAATTCACAAACAAAATCTACATTACATTTGGTACTAATCCAAATTCCAATCCCTTTTATGTGGACAATCCCTGTTCGGAAGCTGGTAGACCTATTAATTAAGTAATCTAGGGTAGACTTGCAACAACCGCGAAGCAAATATTTTGGCTTCCGAAGCAATCAGCTGTTCGGTAGCATTTAGCAGAAACGGTACCGATTCTACCGTGACCGGTGTAACTTGCGACGTTCACGGCGCAGCGGCCGCTCTTTGTCGCACAACTAATTTTTCTTGCGGTCTTTGCAGTCGTCTTTCGTGAGTGACATGTTGGAGGCGTGAGGGGGTGGGAGGATTACCGTGTTCTTTTTCGATGATGTTGAAGGGTTTCCCCACAGTTGATCCCCGAGAGAAATAATTGGCAGAACATACAAAAGGATTTATGCAGTGTTGACAGCTTTGCGTTCAAATCGTCTCTCTGTTAATAATTGTTGATATTTGTCGAATATCTCGGAACACAGGAAGAAGTAAGAACTAAGCCAGGGTGAGTCCAGTGGTTACTCTCATTCATGCTGCTTGTCCACATCAAAATATAGTTGTGAGATTTCAACCATAACCCCTATCAGCAGGTCAGATTATGACATGGTTAGTTGATGCAGTTTGAGTTTATGTCAGGAAGATGAACTCATAGGCTTGAGTTCCTCCACCGCACTTCATGTCAGACAAACTACTGTAATGCTTGACATGCCACAATGCCAGACATTTTATGGTGGTGTACATACACTTAAGTACTAATTTACAATGCATGCAATGTGTGTTATTTTGACATATGTACAACTGGTTCCAAAAGAAGTGTCCTACCAGGTAAGTCGACAGTCTGTAGTGAATGCCCACTTTCTCGCCACTCCGGCCAGGGTAACTAGACACCTTCTGGCTGGCCTGGAAGGTAGGTTGAAACGTCCAGTATTCACTGCATTTAACTGATGTGCTAGCCAACCCAGTGGGACGCTCGTTTTGGAACCAATGCTACCTCCTGCTAATACTGTGGTTTACCCTTTATTCCATGTATGCATGTACCTGCCTATTTTTCAGAATGGAATAATTGAGATGGAATAAAAAATTGAGTAATAAAACATAAGTGATATATTATGAACAGTTTTCTTTATTTTAGGTTTTGGTCTGACCTTCAAAGTTACATACAATTTATTGTTGTCATTGTTCAATGTCAGCAGAGTCAAATGTTAGTTGCTGTCAGCTGTTTTAAGCAATTATTAATAACAAGCATTAAAATGTATTTAGGATTAGAATCATCAAGCAAGGGCATTGATATTGACTGCAAGTAGCATTCTTTGCTCAATCTCTACAATGGTAAAAGGAAAGCATGTAAGATGAACATAAGTTCAGTGCTGCAAAACAAGTTCACAGGTTAATGGTTATTGACATACTCTTCCTTTATGAAGATATGTACTTCTCTACCAAAAACACAGTGATAATGAACCCTGCATTTAGCGTAAGTCAATAGTATTCTTTTGTAAAATATAGTGGTGTCCACTGAAGGGCAGTATATAAAAAGCAAAGAAAAAACACCAACCCCCACACACACACACATCTACATTATCGCCAACTTATATAGGTAGCCAACAATTCCAGTTTGCTAACAGTTGGTGTAATGCCAGTATGAATTCAGTAAATAATTATCAAGTACACTTTACAAGTAGGTATATCATATCTCACTTGTATAATAGAGCACAATACACAAGAGTATCTATCCTACAAAACCAACTCAATGCTAGGATTAGGATTTGAATAGTGTATGCATGATAATACATAAAATGCTGTTATATCTTTTGTCATAACTACAACTTTCCTGAACTCTGGAGAGTAGGCTTTTTCAAGAGTGTCACTAGGATCTGAAAATTACTAGGGACGCACATGTACTTAAACATGGAAACATATGAGGGAGGCTAAAAATTACTAGGGATAATGTCCCTAGTGTCCCCAGTGGTGGCAATGCCCATGGGCTTTTTGGGAACCTCATGAGCCTGGCAGATAGATTAACCTCAACCATTGTTAAAGAGGCTCTGCCAAAGGAGGTTGCCTTTGTATAATGATAAGGATCATGATGCAAAGATATGTATCAAAATGATTGAATGCTGATTAGTCGGTATGACTCCACACTACTTTGAACAGGCTTCCCCTAGCTGGCTAGGTGTAAATAATTATGACAACTGCTCGCTGTGAAATCATTTTGATGTTTTATGGCTGCATGTCAGCTGTTATCATGAACAACTTAGATTAAACCTGGCCTGTCTCTTAATTATTAACTACCATTAAATGACACTAAGTTCCTCACATATTTTCCCCTGGTACGTGAAATAGGATGGCCACCATCTTCTTTTCCCTTTCTTATGCAGGTTAACCCCAGTAAGTTAACATAATTATTCAAAATAAAATGTATTACCTGGCCAGCACATGGCTTACCATATAGCATGCACAAATGCTGGTGGCTAGGTTATATTGTGTGATATCTCAATAGGTATTATTATTATTCGTGAATAAAACATCCATCCTAAATTTAAGGAAATGTGTGAAGGTTTCTGTAACTGACTTTCCACCTATATTCCCCATGTCACGGATATTGTACAGTTAGTATTGATGTTCAATGTGAAATAAATCAAAGCAAACTATACAATTAATAAGGCAGACCACCATGCTGTACCTAACAGACATGTGCCAAGGCCAAAAATAGGATCCAAGATCCCACAACAAACGGATTTTCCAGGATCCACAGGATCCCACGATTTGTGTATGCTCCAGGATCCAAGATCTATAAGATCCCACGAAAAACAATTTTCCATGATCAAGGATCCACAGGATCCCACGACAAAGAGATCCATCCGGATCCAGAATCCAACAAGATCCCAGATCTTGAAACCTAGGGATCCTGGATCCCAGATATTGTTTTGGGTCTTGGCACACGTCTCATATTGAATATTCAACACTATATTGGATATATACATGTAAATATTCAACAATTGATATTGAGTGTGGGATTTTTAACCCTGCTACTGTCGGGGGGAGGGGACGAATCGGCCCCCTGATGTTTTTCGCGTACAGTTAATTACATATTTAACCTAGAATCCATAAACTTGGTGACCTTTCCTAACATTTCATTGCGCATCGAATAGTGTGCTTTTTTCAAAAACGTTGCATTATGATGGGGTCCAGGATCATGTTTTTTAGGGGGGGGGTCGGCCGTTTTGACTCAAAACCTTTGCATGATTAATCACTCGTTGAGAGTTGTTTGTTGTAGGAAAGTTTTAGCGTAAAAAGATGTCAGTAGAGAATTAAATGTTCTTTTAGATGACAATCTCGAAATTTTGAAATTTTAATTTGTAAAATCCTAAGTTTTTGAAAACTTATTTTTGTTTCAAAATGATAACAGTTTTTTTATTTCATGAGGTTTTGAAAAACCGAAATAGGTAATGGTAAGAGAAGATAAATATATGTTTGAAAATTGCAAAATATCATCGTGAAAACGGCTGACCTAAAATTATTACTCTATATGTTTTAGGTAAAACGTTATTAACGAAACAACTTTCGCTGAAAAACAGGTTTGTTTACATTTGATGACCTCTACAGCCAAAACTATTGACCTGAGGTCACTTCTGATGACACGCTGGCCAAAGAGAGTTTGAATGATTTTCCTTTTGTATTCCTTCTGGCTGCCATAGTTTCCGAGATGGTGGCAAGGCTGCCATGTTTCCGAGATATGACCTTTGATGACATCATTTGACCTTGAAGAAATTTACTCAGGGTCATGACAATTAAAAAAATCGTTGACCCTACCCACCGACTTATTTTCGTGACCCTACCCCTTATGGGAGTCGAGATCTGAGGGGGCGCAAAATAAGGCACTGACCCCTCCCGCCCGAAAGGCGCTGGATATGGCGTAAGGTATACTTCTATGCAGCCGGAGCGCGCGAATTGGGTTCTACCAAACGTGAAGGTACATCACGTGATATCAGTTCTTTGCACCACATATAATGTTGATAAAATACTTCGTCTTCATACTACAGTTATCCCTACAAATATTACTCCACGCACAAACTCTATAATATATGTCCGAGGAGTGCGTGGCCAGATACGCTGACTAATTTTACTCAGTCCTCTAGCATGAAGGGTTTCAGTCCGATATCTTCTTAATTTGACTGATATTATCTGATGGGGCAAATATGGCTGATTGTCACAAATGTCAGACTTATACAATCAGCATCCAGTGTAGCAGCACTCCTGAGATTATCACTTAAGAAATGAGCTTCCAGTCAAATGTTGTCACACATCTTCATTATAACGCTTTAGAGTCTTCTGACCTTGATCACCTTGTGCATTCAGCCACGAATAGAAGCATGTGTCCACACAGAGACCGATCATGTTCTCAATCACCTAATTACCACCACTGCGTCATATAGCGGTAATGGCTTTACCAATTGATAGAAGACCTGCACATCAGCACATAATCTCTCATCAGAATTGCTATCTTTAGACACTCACCCCGTTCTAAAGCTACAGCATTGCAATTTCTTCGAGAACACACCATGTATGGTATACACGCGTCTTTAAAGAAGACTCATTTGGCGCTCGGCCTACGACACAGAGGACATCACCACTAGTCCGACTCTGTCGCCTGCGACCGCGCGCGGCCAATATTCCGTAAAACGCCACACATTGCGAGTTTTATACAGTCAACGCAGCCTAACCGTCACTAGTTCCTGAGTCAAATTGCTCATTAACGAAAGATGAAAGATGCCCGTAAATTACATAATTCTACTGAACTATTTCGCCGTTGCGGTTAATCGAGTTGCCAGCAAGCAATATCTGGAGAAACACTGTTTTATCTGGCCTGCGACGGAGAAGCCGGCTAACGGCGAAATAACTTTGGCGAACCTATTCTCAATTCTTATTAGTCATCACCTTTACACAGTCTGCTGTTTACTTGCTTAGCCTATCGGACCGTGTCTTTATCTGGTTTATAGAGTCAATCAATTTAATAGCTTATCGAGCTCCAAACCGTTCAATCCACGAGTTTCAAACCTAATCTCTCAAATCATTGACGATACAGTGGCTGGTGCGAACATACATCATTCTCCTAGGCCGTCTGAGGGCACACCTCGTGACCCTTCATAGCCGACGCTGGCTAGTATCCCGCGTGAACGAGGTTCCGTTAACTCGTGACCGTCCTTCCGCCTCACGCGGCAGCTGCGTAGGAAAGCGTGCTACTTCATGATTACCGTGTAAATGCTGCATGCATGAGCTACCATATTTATCGAAACTTGACTTACATTTAATTTCAGTGATCGACTCACACGGCTCAATTTCAGCGCTGTTCGACCGCTCGTTAGCTCAGTTAGCACTATCTCGCAGATCTTTATCACACAGTTAACGTCGCTGCTGGCCATGGATACCGCTATCACTGATAGCCAGTGTTCGCCTCGTTGCCTTGTTTCGGCCTGTAATAGCCTGGCTGTACGATCTAGCTGGGCCTGCTCATGTCGGTTCACGAGTTCGCATACCGCCGCCACCGATCACGGCTGAAGCTTTTACATGTCGCCCGTGGATCACAAGACCAGCATCGGCCGCCTGGCCTGCACCAGTTGAGTGAAGCTGCGCCCGTTCTAGGCGCTGCGCCGCCCCAGTCAGGAGTCTGGTAATGGGTTATGCTTGTATTTGTCCTGCAACCGTGATGAGGCAGTAGAGCCTGGTCTCCTGCGCCTTACTCGGGTTCGAGCCTCTGCACCATCGCTGCGTGCCTTCTTCCCTACGACGTCGCTTCAGGGGTGTCACGCAGACTTAGCACTCTACACCGGAATCGGTAATTCCTCTTAGCTCGCGGGTGTATTAACGAGACAGAGGTCGCCAGGTTACACCAGCTGGCAAGTGTTACGGCTTTCGAGATGAGCGGTACCGGCTGTGACTTGTCGCTGGCTCACCATGGTATGTTCTCTCGGTCACACATACGAGAGGCGATACACCGGTGTTGAAGTGGTAGCCAATTGGTATTGGACACACTAGCTGTGGCGGTCGAGAGCATGACTGAATCGAGTGAGGTCTGTTGGGGTCATATGGCTTCGGCTGACTGCTTGTGCATGCTTCTGTGAACTTGTGGTGTGGATTTGGGTCCCCTCCCAGACGTGACTTGGTTAACGGGCGGCATGCGGGGTGACCTTCTTTTAGTTGACTCGGCACTGCCCTTAAACGCAATCAGATGCCATCAATCATCACTATGGACACAAGTAGGTCGGCGACTCGCTTTGGCCGACCATTCGATATCGCGCTGACTTGAGAACTTGACGTAGAGTATTCAGGCATCACCGCGCCTCAGGACATGACTGCTAGAATGAAGGTATGATCTGGCTGTAGTCTCATGTGACCATCGGAGGCCTCTGGTCTTGTTCTTCTCTCTCAGGTACTGCACGCGCGCTAGCTGTGTCTGATGGTCTACACTGTCACAGCTTTCGTCGCTCACTGTATTCCTGTGCGGACAGCATCGTTTGTCCGTTGGCAGTTGTATGCATCGGCACACTACTACCAGCTGGCAGACCCACTTAGGGTTCACGCACGGCTGTGTAGTTGTTGGTATATCAGTAGTGGGTCCTGGTCATTCTTCCGATCTGATGAGGATAGCACTACTGCGACGCTGCTACGTTGACCGAAGCAGGTGACGCCGCCACCCCCCAGGGTCCCGGGCGTGTGTGGGTGGCTTCGTGTCGGCCGGCCTCGCCAGATCTGATGTGCCACCGCGTGTCGTCCGTCGCAGGTTGATAGCCACCTCAGTCGCCGAGGCCCTGTGTTGTGGTTCCTCGTGTCACGCTCCCGATCTGAAACGAGCTGACCGCTGTCGTTTCCGTTGCAGGGTGATGGCCACCAGTCTAGACAGGACTCACAGGGGTACCCTGAGGCTTTTAGTACTGGTGGTTTCGTGTCCGGCTCCCGATCTGACTGTGCGCCGCTGTCGTCCCGGCAGGTGATGTTGCCAACCTTTCCACCAGGGTCCGGGCTTGTGTTGTTGGTCTGTGTCCGGCTCCCGCAATCGCTACTGGTGTGAGACCGCTGTCGTTTCGGCATGGTATTGCCACACCCGCCAGGGCCAGCTTGGCTTGCTTCGTCCTCTGGGCTTTGTGGTTGTGGTTTCGTTTAGTCCGGCTCCCGATCTGACTGTGCGCCGCTGTTTCGTCCTCGGCAGTGATGGTCCACTTCCCCAGGGTCCCGGGGCTGGTGTGGTTTCGTTGTTCCGGCTCTCCCGATTGATGTGCGCCGCCTGTCGTTCCGGCAGGTGATGGCCACCCCCCAGGGTCCCGGGCTGTGTTGTGGTTCGTGTCCGGCTCCCGATCTGACTGTGCGCCGCTGTCGTTCCGGCAGGTGATGGCCACCCCCCAGGGCCAGACGATCGCCGACCGGCTGAACGCCGCCCGCCACAGCCTGGCCGGACAGGGCCTCGCCAAGGCCGTCTGTAAAGCCACCACAGAGGAGCTGCTCGGACCCAAGAAGAAGCACCTTGACTGTGAGTGTCCGCCGGCTGACCCAGCCCCGATCGACCGGGTTGACCGGGCTGCCACACTATCCGCTGGTCTGCTACCAAGCCAACTGTCTGGATATGTACTGCGATCCGCGAAGGAAGTTCAGGGGAACGAAATCGGTTAAACTGCCTTCACAGTCTGCTGCTGCACAAGGGAGCTAAAATCGCATTGCACAGTTACAGTTGCATTGTATATCGTACAATCCGCGGTCAGTTTGTTTTACACGTTGCCCTTTGATCTGTTTTGCGGCGTGCCGATCAAACCAGTCGCCGTGGGCTGCAGTGTGATTTGGGGCTGGATTTAAGCGACAGAGTGGGCTCCGAGACACGAGTCCTAGGATTGGTTTGGAGCTTGGGTGCGAAGTGGAAAATTATGGCTAAAAATAAGCATAGAGAGTGGAAAATTCAACAACAAAAATATACGTTCTATGCTTTATCAATAACCAATCACCCGCTCACCATACTATAACTAGTTATTACCTATGCCAATTTGTACGTGTTTTTTCTTCCACTGGCTGTCCATATCATTACATTCATAAATCAGTAACAGGGCTCCATTTATCCAAGGCAAGGAATGGAAAGTTCACAGTAAAACTCGGGAAAAGAGTGGACAAATAGTATCGAAAAGGTGTAATTGTCAACCCAAAATTGTCCAATCCTAGGACACTGCTCTGACTCAGAGCAGTGTCCTAGGAGTGTCAGAGCCTCTGAGTGTCCTAGGAGTGTCAGAGCCTCTGAGAGCTGCGCCGAGCGTCCAGTGACGTCATGTCTCTCATCATCACGTCTCCGGCTTCAATGGGCGTCACATAGCCTGGAAGCTGCGGCGCCCTTAAACCCTAATCATCATCATCATCATCAACAGCATTATCATTATCTTCTCCCTTTTCAGACTTGCTGCACTGCACAAACGAACCGAATGTCTCCATACCACAGATGGCCAATCTGCTGATTGAGCGCACGCAAAACTCGTCGTGGGTGGTGGTGTTCAAGTCGTTGATCACAGTACACCACCTCATGTGCTACGGGAACGAGGTGGGTGTATCGAGCTGCGCGGGACAGCCGCTGGACTGGTGCCAGCGCTGGACTGGTGCTGGGTGGGTGGTGTTGGTGTCGGGGCGGTTGGAAATGTGAAACCCTGGTTAGCTCCACGCCAGCTTTATTCTGATATGCGGGATATGCTCGGCGTCTGATACAAGTATATTTACGGTGGTGGATCACGTTTGTATATAATTTAAAATAGTGTGCGTGTGCGTGCATGTATGCCCTAGTGAACAAAGGGACGGTGTAGTGGACCAGACATGTGCCAAGGCCAAACAATAGGATCCAAGATTCACAAGATCCCACGACAATCTGATTTTCCAGGATCCAGGTTCCCACGGTCGTTTTCTTCTCTAGGATCCAAGATCCATAGGATCCCACGAGAAATAATTTTCCATGATCCAAGATCCACAGGGTCCAACAACAAAATGATCCCGCAGGATCCAGGATCCAGAAAGATACCTGAGGCCGTTCTTATAAAAAAAATCGAGCCACCGGCTCGATTTTTTTTTAAAGAATGGCTTCAGGACCGTATATTTGCTATGTTTGGGCATAATGTTGGATACCAACATTGTATTTGGCTTTGCTGCTACAAATCTGAGGCAGTATTTTGACGCTAAACATCTCCTGCGCCGAGTTCTGAGCACATGAAATAAAAAAATCAAGCCAGCGGCTCGATTTTTTTTTATAAGAACGGCCTCAGGTCTTGGATTATAGGGATCCTGGATCTTTTTTGGATCTTGGCACATGTCTGTCGTGCATACAATGTTATCTATCATTTGAGTGTTGAAGGGGGATATCGTTATCAAGATTAAGTGCATTGTTTGCATTGCTGTCATCGACCACACACTAGACTGTACTGGGCTGTTGTCTGAACTCCCACCACTGAGTGTCGTACTGGGTGAACTGTGGGGCGGTATTTATTCGATATGCGTCCCACATACTGTAGGAATGTCATACCGGGGCATATTGCCTATGATGTGTTTGCGCGGAAGGTCCTTGCGTCATGCATGGAAATATCCTGAAATTATTTGCGTCTGCATAATGCTTTCCTGGGATCCTCTTTACTTTCATACGTGTATAGTAATTTTCCCTACGTGGCTTCCCTTTCCAGAGGTTTACGCAGTATCTGGCGTCAAGCAACTGCAACTTTCAGCTGGGCTCTTTCCTGGACAAGACGGGCGGTAAGTGATCCAAGGATGCCTGACATCTGTCTACTCGTAACTATATCACCACAAGGGTCGCTGCTGGGTCTGTGTTAGTTCTGAGTGGTGCTTGGGAGGTCCTGAAGGGGACGGGGTACACAGTAAAACCGCTGACTGTGGCGCTGTTTCGCGACACATCTGACTTGCTCTGTCGGTAACTAACTAACTGAGATGCACCGTATAGATCACTGTCACGGGTTTGTCATGCGAGAAGGGGACTAAACTGGCTGCTTTTGACGAGCGGGAGTTGCAGTCGCTTGTTCGGGGGTGCGCGGCTGGTTTCGCTTGAGCTGCCTGCCTGCGCCCCTGGTTGAGCGCCGTGTGCCGCTGTTTGGTGTGCTGACGAGGCAACTAATGAGACCACTCCTGTCCGCACACTCCAGACGCCAGCCAAAGTAAGCGCTGGTCGGTGCCGCCGCGCGTGCCGCCGGCTCCCTGTCGAGCCGTGTCGAGCCGCGGCAGCCGTGCCGGACCGGGCATCCAGCATGTGTGCCTGTCAGATCTGTGTTTCTCTGTCTCCTGTCCGTCTCCCTCGGTAGAGAACTCTCGCGATAGCTCCGTGGAAAGATAAGCATGACCACGTTTGGAAGGGAGGCACCGGTGTCATGCAAGCTGGCGTGACGCCGACACCCTTTTTGCTTGTGATTTGTTTGTGGTTGCACGACGCCTGTCAAATACAATGATTTGATATAGTTGTCGTGACGGTATTGTGCCAAGTTGTTCATCGTATGTGTCCTTGGCGTTTCAGTTGTTCGAATACTGCGATTCATTCCCACTGTGGGCTCACTTTCCGCCTTGTCCGTGTTCTCAGCACAGCCGCCACTGTTTCCGTATGCGGGCGTTTGGGAACTACATAACTGTCTTTAGAACTTTGCATGCCTTTGGACTGGTTCATTTCTTCTGCGTCGCGTTTCCGCCGAGTTTGTTACGTCTTTACCCCTGAATGCTGGGTGAAGTGTTGTTAGTTATATGACACATGTCCACGTCAGTCTATCACCCGTAACTGAACCGGCAGTCACATGCGTCCCATCTATGGCCTCACTCGGCACCTTTGACACGCTGCACGCGGCCGCTTCACGAAGCCTGACAGACCAGCCGCCAGCCACTTTGACCCACCCCCGTCAGTACGCCCCTCATCACAATCGGCCGGCAGATCTGCCGACCGGACGGTCCGAGGAAAGTTCGTGGTCTCTTCGTCCGGCCACTCTGCCCCCAATTTACCCGGTGTGGACGGGCTCAGCCGCCGCATCCGTGCGCCTCATTCCAAACACTCTGCGTGGGTGTGTCATCGGACTCCGACTGGCTGCGGTGCGACGCGCCGGCGTCAGCTCTGGGTCGAGTTGTTAGACACTCAGCGTGGGATGTCTCATCCGGGACACACTGGCTGCGTTGGTGCGACGCGCCGCCGAGCTTCTGGGGGTATTACGAGGCACCAGTGTTAGAACCTACTCGCTGGGGTGTTTTCATCGGACTCCGACGGCTCGTGCGACGCGCCCCGCGGACTCAGCTCTGGTCGAGTGTTTACATCTCAGCTGGGGCAACGCGAGTCTCTGTTGTCCATCGACACAACCGACTGGTCTGCGTGCCTTGCGAAAGCGACGCGGCTCGCTCAGCTTTCGCTGATCATTGAGTACCTCAGTTGTCAGTTCGAGTTAAAACACTCTGTAGTCGGGTCTTGTCAATCGGACTCCGACTGGCCTGCGGCGAACGCGGCCCGGCTCTCAGCTCCGTCGGTCGAGTGTTTAGAACACTTCGCGGATGTTGTGTCATCGGACTCCACTCTGCTGCGGTAAATATGCACGCGCCCACCTCCGGCTCGGCTCAGCTTTGGCGAGTTGTTATTAGAACACTCGCCTGGGTGTGTCATCGACCCGATCTGCTGCGGACTGCGACGCGCGTCGGCTCAGCTCGGGTCGAGTGTTCGTTAGAAACACTCAGCTTGGTGTGTGTATCGGACACGATGGACTGCGGATTGCGACGCGCCCGGCCACAGCTTTGGGTTCGGTGTTAAACACTCATACTGCGGGTGGTCATCGACTCCGACTGGCTGCGGAGCGAGCGCCGCCCCGGTCTCAGCTTGGGTTCGAGTGTTTGAACACTCACTGGGTGTGTATCGGATCCGACTGCGCGGTGCGGGCGCCTGCTCACTTGGGCGAGTGTTATAGAACACTTCAGTGTGGGTTCTATCGGACTCCGACTGGGCTGCGGTGGACCGCGCCGGCTCAGCATTTGGGTCGAGTTTTTAGAACACTGCAGCGTGGGTGTGTCATCGACTCCAACTGGCTGCGGTGCGGACCGCGGCTCAGCTTCGGTTCGAAGTGTGAAACACTCAGCTGTGGTAGTTGTGTCATCGGTACTCCGACTGCTGTGGTGCGAACGCGACCGGCTCAGCTCTGGTCGAGTCTACAAGTGTCTAGACACTCAGCGTGGGTTGTCATTCGGACTCCGACGCTGCGGTGACATGCGACGCGCACGGCTCAGCCTTCGGGTTCGAGTGTTAGAACACTCAGCGTGGGTTAGTCATCGGACAACCGACTGCTGCCGGTTCGACGCGCCGGCTCACTCTGGGTCGAGTGTCTAGATCACTTCAGGCGTGGGTGTGTCATCGGACTCCGACTGGCTGCGGTGCGACGCGCCCGGCTCAGGCTTTGGGGTTTTTTTTCGAGTTGTTAGAAACACTCTGGTGGGCTTGTTGTTCATCGGACCTCCCGACTGCGCGGGTGGGCGACGTCGCCGGCTCAGCTTTGGTCCGAGTTAGAAACATCACGTGGAATGTGTCAGTCGGACTCCGACTGGCTGCGGTGCGACGCGCCGGCTCAGCTTTGGGTCGAGTGTTTGCGCCGCTGTGGGCTGGGCGGCCGGCTGACCGATACAGGGAAGGATAACGGCGTCTGTGTCCTGCTCCGGGTATATCAACAGCTGAGTTCGGCTATCGCGGCTTTGCTGTGTACTGGACGGGAGATAGATGGTGCTTGTGGCTCTCAATTACTGGGAGGATTGGTGCGAGTGCTTCTGAGTCCGAGACTCCCTCATATGGTGCGGGCAGTCGCCACCAGAGGAACGGCTTTGAACTTTCGACGCGATCGATTTGCACGTTTAAACGACATCAGTAATCGTGTCTGAATCTTCAATGCCACTCCATAGTGGCCCGGATCACGGTAAAGTTTGCCTTTTTGGAGAAAGGATGGATAAAACAACATTTACATGTTTAAGGGCTGATTACAATTCGTGTCGATCGTTTTGACTGATGAAAACGAAATTCGCTCAAATGTGCCCAGTTCTACGGTCCGCAGCAGCATTTTTTGTTGCAGATTTTACCCACAGAGTCACAACAGTGTAATGTAACCGCATAATGATGGTTTTACCCCACACAGCACCAGCATGATCACATTACGCCACTGCAGCATGTCAGAGAGCGCCGATGTGCACTGTTTTGCCTCATTATTCCCGTGACGTATTAATGCTGATCGATAGCAGCCACCCTGTAGTTCGTTTGTCTCAGTGCCTTGCACGCCCTCGTCCTGTAGCACGCCTCCTTGTCGACGCGTACCCATCTCACCACGCCACTGTATGTGTGTGTGTGTGTGTGTATGTGTGAGGGTGGACTGCCTCAGGACCAGTCCCCAGACCAGGCGGCTGGTGCTGTAAATAAGTGTGTTTGTATGTTTGTGTGGGTGTGGTGCCGTCGAGATATGTGGGGCGTGACTGGGGGTCACCCCTCGCCACCCCACCCCCTCCGGCGGCCAGCGTCTCATCAGAGGCATCAATACTGGACTCTGGCCGACGCCACTGAGAGCAAACATGTTGCACCGGCACATCACCCTCCCAATCTAATCCCCAGATAACCGACCTGAGCGACCTGAGCCGACCTGAGCAATTACCTGCACCTGACCTGATCTGGCCGACCTGACAGATGACCTGACCGGACCTGACCTTGATCGTGAGCCGATCTGAGCCGACCTGACATGACCTGGACCGAACCTGACCTGACCCGATCCGAGCTGACCCGACTCGACAACTGAGCTGACATGAACCGACCTGAGCTGACATGAACCGACTGAGCTGACCTGCCTGAGCTGACCGGACCGGACGCGACCGGACCGGACCGACCGGACCGGACCGGGACCGGACCGGACCGATTCTGACCTGACCTGACCTGACCTGACCTGACCTGACCTGACTGACCTGACCTGACCTGACCAGATCCGACCCGACCCGACCCGACCCGACCGCCGACCCGACCCGACCGACCCGACCTACCGACCCGACCGACCCGACCAGACCCCGACCCGACCGATCGATCTGATTCTGATCTGATCTGATCTGATCTGAATCTGATCTGACCTGACCTGATCTGACCTGACCTGACCTGATCTGACCTGACCTGATCTGATCTATCTGATCTTGATCTGACTGACTGACCTGACCTGATCTGATCTGACCTAGATCTGACTGATCTGACCTGACCTGACCTGACCTGAACTGACCTGATCATGACCTTTGACTAATACTAAGGACAGCTGACCGCCGGGAGCGACATGTTCGCCGCCCCTCTCCTCCCCATCTACCCCCAGCGGACTCGACCAGATCCGACTTGACCTGATCTGACCGGACGTGACCCGTCTGACCCCTCGCCCACTGCTGTCTCCGCTCCCCAGGCTATGACATGTCCACCTATATTCGGCGATACGCCAAGTACCTGAACGAGAAGGCCATGAGCTACCGTGCAGTCGCCTTCGATTTCTGCAAAGTCAAACGCGGGTAAGAGACTCAGTCGTGTCATACACATACTGTTGCCATAGCTGTCTGCGGTGTGATTTCCGGTCCCGGCGATATGCAGTTCTTATGTGGTCTTTTCCGTCTGGCCGTCTGGGTGTCATAGGCTTTGTCGTTATCGCTGAGCCAGCCGGCCTGGTAGATGTAGTGTGGATTCACGATGCTGCACTGAGAATGAACGTTTGGATGGTTTGTACTGCGGGCCACGCAGTGCTTTTTGTTTCTCAAAGCGCCCACCGGTTTTTGTTTGTTGTTGTATTTTCTTGCTGCAGAGCTGCACATTGCGGGGCGCGCCATTGTCGTATAGTTTACACAGCTCAACTGCTTACTCTACTGTCGACTGTGTATTGTGTTTGTTCTCTCCATGGTATGCGTTGATTTTGTAATGCAGTGATGACTGATGTGCATAGTTTTGCCGTTCTTCTAAAACATATCACTTGCGTAATGTTCTTTGTGTTGATTGGTTTAAAGGGAATGTTTCACCTTTGTGTTGGTTTTAAACTGAGATAGCCATTTTCTTGTGCCGTTCTTGAAATGTCTAATTTACTAAGATCATGTTTCAAAAATTGTAAACTGTTTTTGAGCAATTTAATTTATAATTTACAAACAGCATTCAGGCTGGTGCAGCCGCTGATTGGCTGGCAACTTCAAGACAAATTTCAAGATTGTTGATCCTGGGAGAAAAGCGACTAGTATTGCTCGAACCTTGAATGGATCACCTGCTGATATAACGCTAATAAAATACTTGTTTGTATTCAAGTCGCCAGCATTGTCTACGAAGGTTATGCCTATTCTCTAAAGCTCTCTATAGCTCAATAATGACGTCATTTTCCCAAATTAAAAAGCTGAATTTGTATAAAGTTAAGTGACTTTTCGAGAAACAAATGCCACCATCATTTTCAGCAGCACTTGCTTCATATTTGTACTACAACGGGCTTATATTTGACAACTTTCAGATAGTTGAAACATTCCCTTTAAGGGATCGGGCTCTGCTGGCTTTCTGATAATGCTTGACGGTTTTGAGTGTGATTTAATACAAATTATACTATTTTTCCAAAGGAACCCCGGACTCCGGGCTTGTATCGTCCAGCGTTCTCCGTAGCGTTGCTCTCCTCTTCTGCCGAACATCTCAGTATTCCACGTGTCTGGTACCGCGGCTCGTTAATATTCGGCTGGCTGGCTGGCTGTGGGTGATGTGGGCCGCCCGACTGCCTGGCCAGGTCCGCTCTCTCCCCGCCCCCTTCCCTGCCGTGTCCGGTCGTGTTACCGCCGACCCGTGCTGGGGGCGGTACACTGCCCAGCCGCCGCCCGCCGTCAGCCAGCAACAGAGACCGGAACGCAGCTGTCAACCGGTCTGTGCCGGCCGGCTGCCGGTCCCGGGGACGGCGGGGCATCTAACTATTCACCCCGGTATTCCCCGACTGCGGGACTTCCGGGCGGTGGTGCCGGACTCCGGGGCGGTGTGCTGGACTCCCGGGGCGGGTGCCGGACTCCGGGGCGGTGGTGCCGGACTCCGGGGGCGGTGTGCGGACTCCGGGGGGTGTGCCGGACTCCGGGCGGTGTGCTGGACTCGGGACGGTGTGCTGGACTCGGGGGCGGTGTGCCGGACTCCGGGGCGGTGTGCTGGACTCCGGGGCGGTGTGCTGGACTCCGGGGTGGTGTGCCGGACTCCGGGGTGGTGTGCCGGACTCCGGGGTGGTGTGCTGGACTCCGGGGCGGTGTGCCGGACTCGGGACGGGGCTGCGCACCGCTAGTCTATAAAGTCCTGTGGATTGAGGAGGTTTGAGATTGATGTTGTCGGGGATGTTGTTGGGATATAGGGCACTTTATAGTTTTCAATGTGCTATATGCGCCCCCCCAAAAAAAAAAAAAAAAAAAAACAAACTGTGGTGCCTATCCGGGACTGCCTGTACTCGGGGCAGGACATTGTACGGGGCTGTGTTGCCTTTGTGCAGAGCGTGACGGTGTGTGAATGCTGCGCAGCTGGGAGATTGCCCAACACGGACTGGCGGACACAGGACGGGGCTCCTGAAGTGGCCGCCGGGTCCGACTCTCAGACGTACCGCCATGTGGCTGGTGTGTCGCGTTGGTGCCGTGGATTATCAGGAAATGGCGACGATAGTCGGGCAAGGTCGAACTGGCTAACGGTTAACGGTAGCTGTCATTGGCACGGTGCGATCTACTCGTATCGTAGCCACAACAATGTGCCTGCATATTTTGCACACCGCGAGGTGCCGTGAGGAGTCATAAAAGTCGTAACGTTGTTTTTGTGGCCACGAGTTTCCTCATTTTCGGCATTGTGACGCTGTACTAGATCGCGGCCTTGGAACACTGCAATGCTGCAATGTATGGACTATTGATAGTGAGGTGACTATGAATAGAGGGCGAGACAGATGCAGCAGGAATAAGTCAGAGCTGGGTGGGGTGGGGGGGGGGGGGGTACAGCGAAAGACGGAAAGCCTGCGTTTTGTAGCTTAAACATTTCTTTCATTCAATGTTTTGTACCCAATAACTGTAATATTAATAACATTATGTCATAACATTATGTAATAACATTATGTCTGAAAGTATAGCCGTTGGATCGGTGGTCTTCAAGAAGCGAGGCTTTAATTTCCTTCGTCGCTATACACATGGCCGCTCTTGTCTAGACCCACTCACGGGTGACTGGCTGGCGGTATGATACCGCTCCGGTGGTCGATAGCTGGGCGACACTTTTCAACGCCTTGGCTCTGGTGAGCGGTTGGCATGTGAAGCACGTCAAGCCGACGCGCCGCGCTGCCGCGCTAGCCTGAAAGGTCACTGTGGATGAGAGGTTTGAGATTGATGTCGTCGGGGATGCTCCTGATATTGCTATCAATGTGAAGGAGTTTGTCGGCGCGCCCCAAAACCCCAATCAACAAACAATGCCAAGGAGTTTGCGTGTTGGTCGGAATATTTCGCCGCGTGCTGCACATATCGTGTCAATGATAAGTAGATGCGGTCTATGTGTTTTAAGCCTCTCCTTGTTGCCCTGCTGAACGGTCTCGTCCTGACCCTGCCCCCGCCTGCCCGGCTCTCAGGAAGGAGGAGGGCACGCTGAGGAGTATGCCGGCGGAGAAGCTGCTGAAGACGCTGCCGGTGCTACAGAACCAGGTGGACGCGCTGCTCGAGTTCGACTGCTCGCCCAACGAGCTCACCAACGGCGTCATGAACACGTCGTTCATGTTCCTGTTCAGGGACCTGATCCGCCTGTTCGCCTGCTACAACGATGGCATCATCAACCTGCTCGGTAGGGGGTGCTGAGAGGGGGATGGTGGAGGGGTATCTTCTTCTCCACGTGGAGGGACAGGCCACAGCTGGCTGCAGGACGGCATTATCAACCTGGTCGTAGGGGTGCTGAGAGGGGGATGGTGGAGGGTCCTCTCCGCGTGGGAGGGACAGGCCACAGCTGGAGCAGCCAGACACGGCACAGGCCATTATCAACACGTGATGGGGTGGCTTGAGAGGGGGATGGTGGAGGGGTCTCTCCACGTGGAGGGACAGGCACAGCTGGGAGCGGGGACGGATTTATCAAAATGACTAGGATTAGGAGAGATAGCTGAGAGGGGATGGTGGAGGGTTATCGGTGGAGGACAGGCGCTGGAGAGGGGACGGCATTATCACCTGCTCGTAAGGGAAGGGGTGTTGAGAGGGGAGGATGAGGGGATTTACTCAGGATAGGAGGGCAGGCCACAGGCAGCTGGGAGCGGGTACGGCATTATCAAACCTGCTCGGCTAGGAGGTTGACTGAGAGGGGTGGTGGAGGGGTCTCATCCGCGTGGAGGGACAGCACAGCTGGGAGCAGGACGGTTCACTGCTCGGTAGGGGTGCTGAGAGGGGTAGGTGGAGGGTCTCTCCACGTGGGGGGCCACAGCTGGAAGCGGGGACGGCAATTACAAACCTGCTCGTAGGGGTGCTGGGGGGATGGTGGAGGGAGTATCTCGCGTGGAGGACAGGCCAAAGCTGGGAGCGCGGGTTATACCTGGTCGGTAGAGGGTGACATGAGAGGGGGGTAGGTGGGGGGTTCACGGTGGAGGGGGCGCTGAGAGACATAAGGGACGGCATTATCAAACTGCTCGTAGGGGGTGCTGAGAGGGGGATGGTGGAGGAGGTATCTCCCGCGTGGAGGGGGCCAGCTGGAAGAGAAGACGGATCATCACCTGCTCGGTAGAAAGGTAGTAGAGGGGGTGGTAGGGGGGTACATATAACGATGGAGGGACAGGCCGACTAGGGGGGAGCGAGGGCAATATCCCCTGCTCGGTAGGAGGGTGCTGAGAGGGAGATGGTGGAGGGTCTCTCCCAAGTGGAGGTGAAGCCACAGCTGGGAGTGGGGACCGGCAATTAATCAACCTGCTCGGTGGGGGTGCTGAGAGGGGATGGTGGAGGGGTTTCTCCGCGTGGAGGGACAAGGCCCAGCTGGGCGGGACGGCAATTATCAACCTGGTCGGTAGGGGTGCTAGAGGGGGTGGTGGAGGGGTCTTCCGCGTGGAGGACAGGCACGCTGGGGCGGGCGGCAGGGCGGAGATCCCTGGTCGGCTGGCGGGATGACTGAGAGGGGGATGGTGGAGGGGTCTCTCCGCGTGGAGGGCGGAAACACAGCATGGGAGCGGGGACGGCTTATCAAACTGCTCGTGGAGGTGCTGAGGGGGGATGGTGAGAGAGGTCATCAATACCGCTGTAGGGAAGGCACAGCTGGGAAGCGGGGACGGCTTTCAAACACTGCCTCGGCTAGGGGTGCTGAGAGGGGAATGGTGGAGGGGTCTCTCCGCGTGGAGGGACAGGCCAACAGCTGGAAGCGGGACCGGCATTATCAACCTGCTCGGTAAGGGGTGCTTGAGAGGGGATGGTGGAGGGGTCTCTCAGCGTGGAGGGACAGGGCCACAGTGCTGGAGTAGGCGGACGGCTTAGTCAACCTCTGCTCGGTAGGGGGTGCTTGAGCAGGGAATGGTGGAGCGGTCTCTCACGCGTGAGGACAGGCCACAGCTGGGAGCGGGGACGGCATTATCAACCTGCTCGGTAGGGGGTGCTGAGAGGGAGATGGTGGAGGGGTCTCTCCACGTGGAGGGTCAGGCCAGCACTGGGAGAAGGGGACGGCATTATCAAACCTGCCTCGGTAGGGGTGTGAGAGGGGGAGGCTGGGAAGGGTCTCTCCAACTGGAGTGGACCAGGCGCCACGCTGGGAGCGGGGACCGGCATTATCAACCTGCTCGTAGGGGGTGCTGAGAGGGATGGTTGGAGGGGTCTCTCCGCGTGGAGGGGACGGTGCCACAGCTGGGAGCAGGGACCGGTATTATAACCTGCTGGTAGGGGGTGAGTGAGAGGGGGATGGTGGAGGGGTCTCTCGCGTGGAGGGACAGGCCCACAGCTGGGAGGCGGGAGAGAGTTAATCAACCTGCTCGATAAGGAGGGGTGCCTGAGAGGGGGATGGTGGAGGGTCTCTTCATCCGCGTAGGAGAGGACAGGCCACATGTGGGGAGCTAGGGACGGCATTTCAAATCAACTATGCTCGGTAGGGGGTGCTTGAGGAGGGGGATGGTGGAGGGGTATCTTCCGCGTGGAGGGACAGGCCACAGCTGGGAGCGGGGACGGCAGACGGGCATTAAAATTCAAACCTGCCTTCGGTAGGGGGTGCTGAGAGGGGGAATGGTGGAGAGCGGTCGGTTCCGCGTGGAGGGACAGCAACAGACCTGGGGAGCAGGGACGGCATTATCAACCTGCTCGGTAGGGGGTGCTGAGAGGGGGATGGTGGAGGGGTCTCTCCGCGTGGAGAGACAGGCCACAGCTGGGAGCGGGGACGGCAGGGACGGCATCATCAACCTGGTCGGTAGGGGGTGCTGAGAGGGGGATGGTGGAGCGGTTTCTCCGCGTGGAGGGACAGGCCACAGCTGGGAGCGGGGACGGCAGGCTTGGTGTGGGCTGACCAGGGATCACTGAAGGCTGGCCGGTCAGAGCTGCCCTCTCCATCCCTACCCCTCTGTCCTCTCGGATCTCGAACGGGAGAATGGCCGCGTATTCACGAAACTCCGCCGGGTATAATGGATTTTGGGTGCTTAATTTGATTCGACGGGATATGTGAACTGTGGGTTTAGGCCGACCAGACAATATATTTTATCTTGGAAATCTGTCATACAAATGCATTGGTCTGACTGATGATTGCTGTGCTGCAGAGAAATATTTCGAGATGAACAAGAAGCAGTGTCGAGAGGGCCTGGACCTGTATAAGAAATTCCTCATCCGGATGGACAAGGTGGCCGAGTTTCTCAAGGTGGCAGAGGTGAGTCGTGATATTGTCGTGTTTCGTCTCGCCCTGGGCTAGTAAATCCCCCGGGAGTTTTCTGAACTCAATTTCACACCTTTTCAGCCGTTGTTTTGTTATCATGCTTTGCTTTCTTACTGTGAACAAATGTGGGTTAAACATATTATGTTTCTGATGAATCGTCAGAAACCAAGCTTACCTGTCATGAGCATGGTACATTCGTTGACTGTTTCCCGTTGACTGAGCCGTATGTGTGCTCGTGTGTGTGTTTTCGTGGCGCCTGTTTCGATACCTCTGTCGGCGGTGGCCGCGTCCCTCGTCCTCTGAACCTGCCCGTGTCCGCCATCCTCTGAACCTGCCCGTGTCCGCCGTGGTGTCGTCTGTCCGCCGGCCACGCTGCCGTGTTGGTGACATCGGAATCACCCTCGTCTTGATTGGTGAGCCGACACCGTTGGTCCCCTGAGGGTGTCCCCGGCTGTACGCTGTCTTTGCAGACCTGCCATTTTCTAGTGCTTCATATTTTGCCTATACCGTAGATCGATGCTGACTGGCCTATGTCCCCGTATATCCCCACAAAGAGCGGCGACGCATCGTACAACAATCGTGACAGTCGCAGAATCGGGCCGAACGCGTTTCTTCGCCACCTCTTCTTTGTCTTCAATGTGGGCGCAGGGTCGCCGCTGCCATAAATATAGTACAAACCCCAACCTTTTAGCCGCTGACTTCCCACACTTACTCCTTGGATGGATTACGATCTGTTGTTTTCAACCCTTTCTTGTCTATCGCAGCGCATTGGCGTCGACAAGGGCGAGATTCCCGACCTGGCGAAGGCGCCGAGCAGCCTTCTGGACGCTCTCGAGCAGCACCTAAATCACCTGGAGGGCAAGAAGGCGGGCACCACCAACGTCAGCAGGTCAGCATCTCATCGACCTGGACCCCCGACCTGGACCTGACTGACCTGGATCACCGACCTAGACTCAACTCCGACCTCAACCTAGACTAAACTCCGACTTCTATCCCGATCTCGATCCAGATCCGAATTCAACTGAGGAGATCATGAGCCCTGTCCTTACCATCCGGCGACATAGCTCTGAACCCACGCCTGACTTCCCACCCTGTCACCATCATGAACCCGCTCTCTTGATCAAACCAGTTTATCCGCCTGTGTTTAAAACAAAATCGACAGAACTGGCTTATATTTGTCTCTAAACATGAAGTATAATGCTTGGCGAAGGAAGTCTTAACCTGCTCAAACTATTTTAGCACCTAACATGTGCCAATAAATTTGGTATTGTAAATCGTGAACTCTTATATTCAAGTACATTGTTAATTTGTACGGCGTAAAAGACGTCAGTCACGTGATACCTAGAGATGGGCCGGTTTGTGATGTAACGTATTGGTTCTGTGACCGCACACCTCGGAGGCGCCATGCATGGCCTTTGACAACCGCGTATAGTTTTCATTTGTTATTTGTGCGTGGGCTGTATTTTTATTTTTTGTAGAGCTTCTTTTATTAGTTGTGTATAGCCTAATATGCCTTAAACATGGCTTTATAGTGGAGATTGCAGTGTCCTGTGAAAGAGCAAGATCGTCGCTGTATCGGGTATGTTAGCTTGCTAGAGTGCGTTAGTTGGAATACCACGTTCTTTTGTGATTTTGATACTGGCAATCACATCACTAAAAGACCCATCACGAAAGCAATATCTATGTATATTGTTTGCGTGATAGGCCATTTCTTGACGGGAGTATGTTGGTTTGCTTACCACGTTGTTTTGTACTTTGTTCTAGTCGCTAGTAAATGTTTTGTCATGTGCCATTTCAGTCGACTGGATCAGTGAGCCTTTGCATCGTTACTTTCTCACTATGTTTCTAGTGGTCATTGAATATGCTGTATAAAGACTCGTGTCAAGTTCTAACCTTCGGTGCCACGTCCTAGCTACTACATCTTCTCTGATCTCCCCACTGCCGGATAAGGTGCAACATATTCCGTTCAAAGGCTCGCTGGTCCTACCGCATTGGTTCACGTCGCCGTCTGGGATTTTGTGCGTCCTGACCGGTCAGTACCCTTAGGCGGTACGCTTGGTACCCTTAGCACGCCCTTTAGGCGGTAACCCTGCACGTCGCGCCCCGGCTGTCCGTCCGTCAGCTCGTGGCGTCCCCGCGTGTTCCCTGCATGTCTGACCGGTGTGTATGTGTGTGTGTGTGTTTGCTGCATGTGGCGCCGCTTCTGCTCGTGCTGTGCGGTCACAGGATCAACATCTCGTCGGCTGTGACGGCACTGACGTCCACCAGCTCTGCGTTCGACAGTTCAGCCACCGGCGTCGACGAGGCGCTGCGCTGGCAGGCGCTGGCCGACGAGGAGGCCGCTCTCGAGCATCTCAAGGTGGGTGTGTAGCGTATCGGGGAAGTATCGGGCAAACCGCCGGCAAACCAGGGAGGCAGGACGAGACTGCGGACAGGTGTAAAAGTAACACATGCTGTTAGGAGCCTTCAACGAGTTCCGCGGCTGCTGCCAAGATGTCATTTTTATGCAGTTATATGGCGAAATTGGCTGATGGACATCCGTATACTTCAATATAACGGTTATGCCGCTCTCCTGTGGCGGCATGGCACGCCCTGCTGAGGGGTTACGTCACCGGCTACTGAGGGGTCACATCACTGGCTACTTCACCGGCTATTGAGGGGTCACGTCACCGGCTACTGAGGGGTCACATCACTGGCTACTGAGGGGTCACGTCACCGGCTACTGAGGGGTCACATCACTGGCTACTGAGGGTTCACATCACTGGCTACTGAGGGTTCACGTCACCGGCTACTGAGGGGTCACGTCACCGGCTACTGAGGGGTCACATCACCGGCTATTGAGGGGTCACATCACTGGCTACTGAGGGTTCACGTCACCGGCTACTGAGGGGTCACGTCACCGGCTACTGAGGGGTCACATCACTGGCTACTGAGGGGTCACGTCACTGGCTACTGAGGGGTCACGTCACCGGCTACTGNATAATCTATTCCGAAAATAGTTAGAGTGGGTGACTCCAGGCCCGGATGCCCACGGTACAATTAGCTTCTTGGGTTATTATCACTGCGGTCCCACCGCCCATCCACATCCGCCCGCGCCCGGTTCATCGGTAATGAATTCAAGGTTCGAAGGTTTAACGGGCCGCAGATACATGGCGACACGGTCCTCCTAGGGTCTAGATCGGCCCTCTCTCGCCAGTCGCCAGCCGGCTGGCTTAACATACCTCAGTGGGCCAAACAATGTCCATCGGCCATCCTCCTAGCCTCGAACGCACCGCCACTGAGTTATGAGCTGAGCTTCATAACCCTAGATTGAGACATTAATACACAGTGTAGTTGTATTTCATGCTTTTAACAGCATCGTGTTTACAAATATTCTCGTATCAATTATTACGAGCGAGCGCGAAGCGCTCGCTCGTAGTGGTACCTATATGATAAAAATATGAATATGAGCGTCCCGGCCCGGCCCGGATTTCAGCCGCCACTTTCCCACAAGTCAGGGCCCAGGGGTGAGGTAACTCTGCACGTGCGCACGTGCATACCCCTACTATATATCTCAGGAACGGCTGAGCCGATTGTGTTCACATTTGGTGTCTAATTAGGGACGTCTCAGCAGCCACTTTCCCACAAGTTAGTGGCAGGGACGCAGGAAGTATGTTCAAGTTGGGGGGGGCAGGATTTTAGCCTGCCAACGAGTACTCAGCCGGAAATCCTGCCTGACTTCAGAATTCTGCCCGATTTGAACCACAATAACTTTTGTTTGTAGGTAATACCTATTTACGCCACTAACTCGTCCACTACAGGTATTTTGATACCTTAATTTGACTGACAATACACTCGGCTATTATACTGCTATACCGGATTTTTTAAATTAGAAATTTCAGATTTTTAAAATATTTTCCCAAATTGTCAGATGCTAAAACATGAATATATACCATAGAAACATGTCAGACAACGAAATATGACGAAACTTTATGAGATTTGACTGTGACAAATTCGAATTTGATACCATTAAAACTGACTGACAATTGATGACCTTCCAAAGACCAAAATCGACCACTGTCGACAGCATTAGCTACCGTGGATATAAAATGCATTTGCGTTTTTGCTTTATACTTTTAGTTATTTTAAACTAATATCGCTTTAGTTTTTTTCACGCTCTAGACGCAAAAAATAGACAATAAACATGTAGTACAGCGCCTGATAACCGTAATCAGCAGTTTGACCTCACGTGACCTCGGATGACTTTGACCTGATTTAAAATCATTCATCATCTGAGTCTCAGCCTGATACTTATACAAGTCTAAGAATGATACTTACAAGTGTCGGATACATGAATCATATGTACCGATTTTTTGGACGGCTTATGCGTTTAACCCGCCCCGGGCCGCGTGCTCGGCGCCACCTTCGCCGTGCCGGGGGAAGGGAACACCATTCAAAAGCTCGTCAAAATGTATTTGGAAGCTATTGCGGTCATTTATTTAACATGTCAATATTGAGGTCACCAGAGGTCATCAAAGATCAGATTTTCCACTTTCAGGGCCTTGCTCCAGAATCCCCCAAATATCTCGCGAGCTATGACAGCTCTAGGAATAAACGGAAAATGATTGAAAGCTCTTGAAAAATTAAATCGCCTACGTGTCCTCTAATTTTATTTCAGGTCAATAGTTTTGGCTCCTGAGACCATCAAAGGTCAAAAGGCTATTTTTCTCAAATCAGTTTTTTTCACTAGTATCTTTTTACCTAATAAAGATAAGACAATCATTTTGACGCCATCGTTTTGGTCGGCACAACAAGGCGCTTGAAATCGTATTCACGATGACCAGGTTAGGTCAACTTAGAAATTTGACCTCAGGTCAAGGTTTCTATGGGTACCCAAATAGATCATGTTGCAAAATTAGGAGACGTGTCTCGTCGAGACACGTCTGCCCAATATACCAATTTGTTGGACTTTACACATTTTGGTGGCGCGTTTCACTTCTTTAACTGGATTTTATCGAGAGTTAATGACAAACATTGTTGGTGACCTCGGATGAACTCGGCTGACCCTGTAGAGGTCACTTAACACAAATTGCACCTGTTTTTTCAGGAATGGCCGATGATAACATGATCCAGAAGAAATTGGGCTGCTATCTTGCGTATCCTCAGAATCATAACGATGGAAGGGGCGGGCACCGGTGCACCGTGCCCCATTGAATTTGTAAGGGGGCACCCATATGCAAAGAGCTCCCATTGAATTTGTTATGGCTCAGTTTACAGATTTAGGTCATATTATCAAATTTATGGAAACACATTTGTATAATGCCGTGAATATTTATGGGCGTGATAATCCTCGTGGAAAAAAGTTACAAATCGTGGAAAATCGAGTGTTCAAGTCAGTGGCCAGCAGAAACCTGAAAAAAACGCAAATATAATTTTCGTTAAAATGGCATTATCATATTTGTAAAACTTTGAGGTTTAACCCCCAAAATTCAAATTGTGCTTTTTTCGTTCAAATTGACACAATTTTGGTGTGAAGATATATATATAGAAGAATAAAAAAAAATCGAGAAACAAATATGCATAGGTGGCAAAAATCAGCATCGTCATTGCAATCGTAACTGTAATCACGAAGTGTAAAAACTCTAAAATTGCTGACGTCATTTAAGTTTCCATATGGGTTTGGATCGTTTGGAACGAATGTGTTGACGTCTACGGTGCTGGATCCTAACCCAATTTTCTGAGTTTTCATCAATTCAGTTTGACTATCCTTAAAATGGCTGAATAACCTCAAATTCGACTAGAAAGCAATCATAACTAGATCCCTACCTATAAATTGCAAGCATTTTGTAATAAACAAGTACTTTTTATCTTCCACATTGAAGTGATTACTTTTCAACGATTTTACTAATCAGAAAACTGTTAACAGAATAAATAGATCCTTAGAAAGGTTGGGGGGGCGACGCCCCTCTTCGAAAAAAGTTGGGGGCCGCTGCCCCCCCTGCCCCCCGGTTCCTGCGTCCTTGGTTAGTGGTGCGTGTGCCTATGAACGTGCGCACGCTTATTTGTATCTCAGAAACTACTGGACCGATCGAGTTGGAATTCACGCTTTTCCTTCGCGATCGCTCGTTCATCGCCAGCTACGGCGCCTTATAGGTATTATCGATAACACATTGTAGTTATGTAACGACTTTTTTAATGACTCCTAAGTCATCACACAAACTTTCTGCAACCTCCAGTGTGGAACTTCAAAGATATAAAATAAGATTACCGTGATAAAAACCTTCTCTGGGAGTCTGGATACCGGTCTAGTATCTGATCAGTCTTCAATGATGAGTCCATGTACTATGTAGCGGTATTTGCTATCACCGCTCGGCGCTGTCTGCTGCTCGCCGTGCCGCAGCAGATCCCCGCCCATGGCAGCACGTGCTCCCGGCTCCGCGGCGCAGGTGAATTCCATGACATCATACCACATATGATGTCACTCGACCGCCTTCTGGGACCGGATTGCTCAGCGCCGGAAGCAGGGAGGGGCTTAGTGGAAGTGGTGACGTCACATTACCGGAACGCTGGCCACCATTGGCCAGCGGCGGTGACGAGTCGGCTGGGTTTGCCGCGCGACGGCGCTCATTCATGAATCCTGCGGCGGGCGTAGTACGGCGCTCGGCGGCGGCGGCGGCGGGTGCGGCCGGCGGCAGAGGGTCGCTGCAGCTGTTTCTGCCCACCACTGCCGCCGCTGCCTCACTGCTCTCCGTCAGCCCCGTGTATCAGGTCTGGTATTGTGCTTCAGGTGCGCCAGCCAGCCCGGCCAAGATGACGATGGACACGGTGGAGGAGGCGGCGGCGCCTAGCCTAGCTGACGTGCACCTGGACTGGGAGCTGTGCCGAGGCCGACTGTCGCCGCCCAACAGCCCGTGGTCGCTGGACGAGCCGACAGCTGCCAGCCCCGGCACCGGCTACCTGGACACGCCGTCCACCGCCAGCGTGGACGTGCCGCCCTTCTTCAGCATCCTACCCACAGTGACGACAGGTAGGTCAGTCAGCCTGCCTACAGTGACGGCAGGTAGGTCAGTCAGGCCTACCCACAGTGACGGCAGGTAGGTTCAGTCAGCCTGTCTTTAGCTGGACGGCAGGAGGTCAGTCAGCCTGCCCACAGTGACGGCAGAGTAGGTCAGTCAGCCTGCCCACAGTGACGGCTAGGTAGTTCAGTCAGCCTGCCCACCAGTGACGACAGGGTAGGTCAGTCAGCCTCCACAGGACGCGTAAGGTTAGGTCAGTCAGCCTGCTTTAGTGACGGCAGGAGGTCAGTCAAGCCTGCCACTACTGTGACGGCAGGTTTAGGTCAGTCAGCCTGCCCACATGACGGTAGGTAGGGTCAGTCAGCCTTGGCCCACAGTGACGACAGGTTAGGTCAGTCAGCTGCCCACAGTGACGGCAGGTAGCTGTCACGTCAGCCTTCCTTCCTACGGGTGACGGCAGGGCCTAGGTCAGTCCAGCCGCCACAGCAGGTAGGTCAAGTCAGCCTGCCCATCAGTGACGGCAGGGTAGGTCAGTCAAGCCTGGCCTCACAGTGACGGTAGGTAGGTCAGTTCAGCCCTGCCCACAGTGACGGTAGGTAGGTCAGTCAGCCGCCTACAGTGACGGTAGGTAGGTCAGCCTTCCTTTCCTACCGGCATGACGGGCAGTAGTCAAGGTCAGCCTGCCCGACAGTGACGGCAGGTAGGTTCAGTCAGCCTGTCCTACAGTGACGGACAGGAGGTCAGTCAGCCTGCCGTACAGGACGACAGGTTAGGTTCAGTTCAGCCTATCCTGCCCACAGTTGACGCCAGTAGGTTCAGTCAGCCTGCCCCACAGTGGGACGGCAGCGGAGGTTCGAGTCCATTCCTGCCTACAGTGACGGTAGGGTTTAGGTCAGTTTCAGCCTGCCACAGTAGACGTAGGTTAGGTCAGTCAGCCTGCCCACAGTGACGGTAGTAGGTCAGTCAGCCTGGCCCAACAGTGACGGCAGGTAGGTCAGTCAGCCTGCCCACTAGGTGACGGCAGGTAGGTCAGTCAGCCTTCTTCCCTACGGTTGACGGCAGTAGCGTTCAGTTCCAGCTCGCCCACAAGTGACGGTAGGTAGTCAAGTCAGCCTGCCCACAGTGACGGCAGGAGGGTCAGTCAGGCCTTCCCACATGACGGCAGGTTAGGTCAGTCAGCCTGCCCACAGTGCGGCAGGTAGGTCAGTCAGCCTGCCTACAGTGACGGTAGGTAGGTCTAGGTCAGCCTGCCTACAGTGATGTAGGTAGTCCAGTTCAGCCTTTGCCCACAGTTGACGGCAGGGTAGGTTCAGTCCAGCCTGCCCACAGTGACCGGCAGGAGGTCAGTCAGCCTGGCACCACAGTTGACGGCAGGCTAGGTCAGTCAGCCTGCCCACAGTGACGGGCAGGTAGGTCAGTAGCCTTCCTTCCTACGGTGCACGCAGGTAGGTCAGTCAGCCTCCCACAGTGGGACGGCAGTAGGTCAGTTCAAGCCTGCCCACAGTGACTGCAGGTAGCGGTCAGTCAGCCTGCCCACACGTGACGGCAGGTAGGTTCAGTCAGGCCTGCCCACAGTGACGGGCAGTAGGTCAGTCAGCCTGCCCACAGTGACGACAGTTAGGTCAGTCAGCCTGCCCACAGTGACGGACAGGTAGGTCAGTCAGCCTGCCCACAGTACGGTAGGTTAGGTCAGTCAGCCTGCTACGAGTGACGGTTGGTAGGTAGTCAGCCTGGCCCACAATGACGGCAGGAGGTCAAGTCAGCCTGCCTACAGTGACGGCAGGTAGGTCAGTCAGCCTGCCACAGCAGGTAGGTCAGGTTCAAAGGCCTGCCCACAGTGACGGCAGGTAGAGTTCAGTCAGCGCTGCCCACAGTGCACGGCAGGCTTAGCGTCAGTCAGCCTGCCCTACCAGTGACGGGCAGGGCTAGTCAGTCAGCTCTGCCACCAGTGACGGTAGGTAGGTCAGTCCAGCCTGCCCACCAGTGACGGACAGGTAGTCAGTCAGCCTGCCTACAGTGACGGTCAGGATAGGTCAGTCAGCCTGCCCTACATGACGGAGGGTTAGGTCAGTCAGTCCTTGCCCACAGCTGACGGCAGGAGGTCAGTCAGGCCTGCCTACAGTGACGGCAGGTAGCGTTCAGTCAGCCTGCCTACCAAGTTGACGGTAGGTAGGTCAGTTCAGACCGCCTACAGTGACGGTAGGTAGGTCAGTCAGCCTGCCCACAGTGATAGCAGGTAGGGTAGGTCAGTCCGTGAGGCGTCAATGTACAGTACCTACCTATGTCATGTTTATGTGCCTAGTGGTAGTGGCGACTGGCGATGTTATATAACATCTGGTGACTGGCGATATTAAGAAATGTCATTGACCAAAAAATGTCATTGACTCTCACTCGTGAAACAAAAATAAGACTTAACAGTGCCGAGGTGCACATTTATGCCATTGCTCTCTTTCACAACTTGCTAAATTCGGGTCCCAAAGCTACCATGTCTGCGACTTTCCTTCTATGGTCCAAGTCTCCTTGAGACAAGCTAAATCAATTCAGTTTATTCCATGATTACGTAGGTACCAGAAACCACTATCTCCATCCCGGATCTCCACCGCTCTCCCGAACCATACAGATTCTTACCAACATTCCAATTTCCCGCAGCTATTCCTCACCAAACAGTTCGTTTTTGGATTTCCCGTAATCCCGTTTTAGCGTATTGCTGCCCAAACATGCATGCCTTTTCTCGAATTCGCGCGCGCTCCAGCGTGCAGCGTCACTCCGTGTACGTCACGGCTGACGTCACGTATGATGTCATGGCGGCGGCGCCTGATTGGTGGTGGATGAGGTCACTGGCGCGGCGGCCGCGCCAGTGAGAGGCCGCCGCCGCGCGGGCTGCCGCCGGCTACTGGCAGCCGGCCAGCACTGCACACCAAATACAGCTCCGAGCGCTGCTGCCAAGCCGCACGTCACTATAGCCAGCAGCTAGCGACCGAATTAGCATGCAGTGCAGTAAACAAATGGCATCGGGAACGGAACGCCAGGCATGCATACTTTGGATCCCTACCAAAACATGAAAACTAGCGGTTTTCTATGGTTATTGTAGGTGTTGGCGAGACAATAAACAGGTCATGCAAATTATTTAATTTGTGGTGAAAGCATCTTAATCTAATTGTTTGGAAGAATAAGCACCCACCTACTTATTCATGTTATTCGCCATGTGTACAACTGTAGGAAGGTATAAGGTAGGCTGTCCGCTGTAGGCACCTAAAGACCCCCGATATTGTTTCCTAAACATAAGCCACAGCCAGATTTCGTAAACTGACCATTAAACGTGACTGATAAATAAATGTAAATTAAACAAATAACAATAATAAAATATTAATGTGCCTATGTCGTTTCTTCTGTTGGTTCCTTATTCTCGGTGCAAATACTTTATTTTTTATAGGTAGAACATCCCTGTGAAATTAATTACTTCACCACATTCGTAGCATGCGTAATGTCCGGTGTCCGTCTTAATTCTGATCATCGTACTTTGTCTTAAACGTTGAAATATGTGTTTTAGCGTGCATGAACATAAATTAAAATGAGCCTCGCCAAGCGCTGTGTTTGACTCATGGTCTCGGGCTGTGAGCTGAACCTAGTCATGGATTCCTGACCAAGAACACCTCCAGAGTCTCCTGGCCTCTTGCTGATGATAATAATGGCTTACGAGTCTCCTGGCTTAGAACATCTCTGGATCGCATGGCCTACAATGTCCACCTTTTCTGACGTGTGCCCTGCTCTGCCGACAGTGGGAGACAGCTCCCGGTGTTACGAGAGTCCGACGACTGTCAGCGGTGAGGGGGAGACTGCACAGCCGCTGCCGCCGCTGCCGAGCGACCCAACCACCTCCCTGCTGGCCAGCCACTCCGACCTGCAGGCCAGCCACTCCGACCCGCAGGCCAGCCACTCCGACCCGCCGCCACCGACTAACCAGAGCACCGTAACATCAGGAGGGACGGGCGTCCCGCCACCGTCAGCGCCAAGCGTCTCACCAGCGACCGCTGCGACCGAAGTGCCGCTCATCCAGCCGGGTGTCCTGCCGCTGACCGAGCCGGGTGTCCTGCCACTGACCGAGGCGAGCGGTCTGCCACTGACCGAGGCGAGCGGTCTGCCACTGACCGAGGCGAGCGGTCTGCCGCTCATCCAGCCGGGTGACCTGCCACTGACCGAGGCGAGCGGTCTGCCGCCGGCCGTGACACACGGTCTCAGCATGTTCCCGTCACGGCAGCAGCCGGAGCAGGGGCAGGAGACTGGCGAGCAGCCGGCCCAGCCGCAGCAGCAGACCGCCACCGCCGCCGCCACCGCCACCAGCGGCGTGCCCACCACACTGGCCTCGTGGTTCTTCTCGCCGCTCTTCACTGTGTTCGGCCAGCACTCATCCGAACAGCACTCAGCCGCTCAACAGGAGCTGTTTCAACAGCACCAACAGCCTCAGCAGCAGCAACACCAGCAGCACCAGCAGCATCAACAGCAGCAACAGCATCAACAACAGCAACAACAGCCACAACTACAACAGCCACAGCATCAGCAGCAGCAGCAGCAGCAGCTGGAGGCGTTCAGCCGGCAGGCGGCCTTCTGTCAGCCCCCGGGGCTGCTGTTTGACCCGAGCGGCTCGTACTCGATGAAGCCGCCTCCCGCCTACCCGGGCGGTGCCGCGGACCCGGCCCGGCTAGCGCCGCCGAGCCTGCCGCGCTGGTCGCCGCCCGCCCTGCCCCCGCTGCAGTTTGACCCGGCGCTGGCCGTGGCCGGACCCTCTGCGCTGCCCTCCGCAGTGGTTGGTCCGTCCGGCCTGACCTCGCCAGTCGCAGGTCCCTCCGGGATGGTCCCATCCCCGAGTAAACCCGGTGCCGCGGCTCCTGGGGCCGGCTATGAGCCCTCGGCCGCCGGTGAAGGCCCGGAGGCGGCGGCAGGCCCGGCGTTCCCCCTGTCGCCGGCGCAGGCGTCACTGTCACTGCGGCCGGTGAAGCCGCGGAAGGGCTCGCCGCGTCCCAGCCGGACGCCAGTGGAGGAGCGGCCGTACCCGTGCCCGGCCGAGACGTGCAGCAGCCGCTTCTCGCGCTCTGACGAGCTGACGAGACACATCCGCATCCACACCGGCCAGAAGCCGTTCCAGTGCCGCGTCTGCATGCGGTCCTTCTCCCGGTCAGACCACCTGACCACGCACATCCGCACGCACACCGGCGAAAAGCCGTTCCAGTGCGAGGTGTGCAGCAGAAAGTTCGCCCGATCTGATGAGAAGAAGCGGCACGCCCGGGTACACGTCCGGCGGCCGCGGCGGGCGGGCCGCGCGGCGCCGGGCGGGGGCGGCCCGGGCGAGCCCGGTCCCAGCTCCGGCTCCGGCTCCCGGCCAGGCCGGGGAGCGGGCCGGGGAGCGGGCCGGGCCTCCGCCACACACACGTCACAGACCGGAGAGTCGCCCTCCTGAAGGCCAAGCAGGAGGCAGCGGCGGCCCTCGCCGCCCACCACCACCCGCTAGTCCATCGAATCTCCGGGTCGCTTCCCCGCTGCCTGCAGGGAAGTGACCGTCGTCCAGCCATCTCTGTGTGATATCGGCCGGCCGGCGCCATGTTTCTTCTTGTCGCGCTCTCCCCTGGTGATCCAGCGGGGTGAGCGTCGCGCGTCAGTCGGCCAGTACAAAGATCCAGGCGTGTAACCAGTGCCAAGCCATCCAGCATTGACTGTAAAATCAGCTTCACGCTCATGCCATTGCACTCGCAACGAATGTCGGCCATCTTTTATAGGTCATCCCACCGACACAGGATCGGCTGGTTGTTCGATGTATCGGATACATATAGAATATGACCAGAAATGGAGCTGCGACTGCCATTACATGTACCTGCAGAGGGGCGGGAGACGCCTAGCGTCGTCACACCGCTTCAGCCACTCAATCGGGCACGATTGAATAATCATGTCATGCATGCATCGCTGTTACCTATAACACATCGTCGTGCATCTTGTTACTATTCTTATATGAAAGTTTTTACTTTAATAAACGTGACTGGAATGGGAGAGCGGCGTTTCACTGGCTATCTGAGCATCTATCACCATGATCCAGGCACGTACCCAAGGGGGGGAGGGGGCGCCTCCCCCACTCTGGAGGCCCGGCGGGCGTTTTAAAAGTCGATAATAACCATTTGACACTTCAGATATGAAGCAGACTTTCAGCATCCGAACCGGTATCGTAACAAGGGCACATATTTGATCGTTTATTGCTGAGATCACCCAGATCGGCCAGGTAAAATACAAAATATGTCGACTTGCGACAGAAAAGCTAAAGAAATTATAATAATCTGCTGGAAATGTCGTTGGTTGGTCATTCAACACGCATATTTATAAAAGTAGAATACAAAATATAAATCTATCTATGTTAGGTACTTAAATAACTTTGATTTTGCAGAAATTATACAAATGAAAAATCAAAATCAAAATGAAAAATATTAAAAACTGGAATATTTTCTTGGAAGAACAAAGTATGAATGATGGCCTTTACCAAATTTCGTTAGCAAAATATGATTTTTTTTAATGACTTGTGGCTCCCTCAGTATGATAGGTCTGTATTTTGTATTCGACAATGTCAAAATATCCATTTGACACTTAAAGCACAAAACCCCGCTAGCTGAATCCTTTTCGGAAATTTCTTTTTTTAATGTTTCCCAACTTATTCACACCTAAAGGCACCCTTTTATCACTACTCCATCTCATGTTTCAACTTTGTATGGTTTTTGCTCCGAAATCGATACACCCTACTGGACATGCCCAAGAGGCCCTCTGGGTTAGCTTCGAAAGCCCTTTATTGTCTCTGATGGCCCCTGGCATGCACCAGAGTGACCCTTCGCCTGGTTTGAGGGCTCCTCTAAAGATTTTTGAAAGTCATTTACCTAATGTAAATCGTATCTGGCCAATCTCGGTGGGCCCATAGGGGAGGGGGATGAATCGCCCCCTTTACCCCTCCCCTGGTTGCGCTACTGCTCTTGTCTCTTATCCGGCTTTCCCGTAACAGTGGAGTGATGCCATCTAATGATGTTAGACTGTACCGCATGGCACTGCTGCGATGCGGCTCAGTTTGCCTCTGCAGGTAGGCTGTACCGCAGAACGGAGCAGTGCTGCGGCACAGTCTACATGTCAGGCTGCATTCACAGTTCACATCGTCGCACATAAGGATAAATCGGTATTATGGGTGGCCATAATTGTCATATTTCACTTTCACCAATATACAGTTTTGAACATCAAATATGCTAGTAAAATGTCCAATTAGCATAGAAACATTAAAAAATAGCACATTCGGAATAGGGAAAGACTTATTACAGGCGCCTGAACAGTGTGCCTCGATCCGTGTTTCGGTAGGGACATTTTTCTCTTGAAAATAGGTCGATATTAATGTCCTATTACTCACCACAGAGAAGATTTATCCGAGACATCTGCACTTCTAGTGAAAGGTTATGGTTCTGACAACTGTGTCTGATACTTAAAATAAGTTGTATGTTTTTCTTAACATTTACAACATGTTTATATCATGCAGTTTTATTAAGTATCGGCAGGTATCATCTTAGTTATAAAAGGCAGCAGAAAAATATCACCACAGTTGCACCAATTAGTGAACCCCTCTTAAGTTATTCCTTAATATCTATGCTCCAAGGTTGATATCATTTTTTTTTGCTTTCACTTGCGGGACGGGGGACTCAGTGAGGTTTATCTCAGTTTGCTACCTTCATTTTTTGGCCTTCGAATGGCAACATGGGCCAAATTTAAGACTTTCAACAAGTTGGAGAATGCTCTCATCGTAATAGCTACTAATATTACTATGGTTTATAGAGAGAATATCGTGGGCCCCATTGGTGGATCTAGGATTTAGCTTTGTCGCCCATGGGGGGGGGGATCACCCTAAAACTTTCATCGAAATGAAAAAAAACTCATCGGGATTTCGCCTTCCATGCATTACATAAACGTTTTAAAATACACTTTCCTTAGTAAAAGTTGCGTAGATGTTTGCGTTGATGTTCCTAAAATCGATTTTCCGCATGGATGGTGAAAAAATTGAGTTCATTATCAACAGAGGCGCTCTTAGCACCATATTTTGGTTTGCTTTTTCTGCGACATTTAGCAATAACACGGAGATGCGTTCTTCATGGCTTCTCTCTAACATGCATTATGATGAAAGGTTGCAAATGTTCATTTGATTGGAATCAAGTTCAAATTTTCTATTGAAATACCAATAACTATTGCACGGCAGAGGCGGTTTCAGGGATTTTGGAAAGGGAAAGTTTCCAGGAAGTATGAAACGTTTGGTTCTGGCAGTCATTAGAAGCGATTTATGGGAGATTTTTAACTATGGAAGATGCAGAAATAGAATCTCTTCCATATTTGCATAATTTATTGTCATAGACTTTCCAGGGGCGTGTTCAGGCACAGGAAAAGGGGGTGACTTAACATATTGATTACGATATGCCAGTGATTACGACCGTATAGAAGATATATGGTATTTTATATGCAATTGTTGCAAGGGGAAGATAGTAAATTTCAATTTGTTGCGCAGTGGGCGCGCTCCAGGAAATCGAAGAAGTGGGTCATATTATTGCAAGGAACTAAGATGCGGCGCTCACAATGGACATAATTATACTGCAGTTTTGGGATGAAACACGCACCAGAGGATACTCTCGAACGGTTACTAGGATATTTGGTGGACTCAAGGCAGGGTAAGAGTTGGATATCAAATTGAATTGAAGTTGGCAAGTGAAAAAATCACTGTTGACTAGTTAGGCACTATAGAACGGGAAAATTACTCCTAGCAAAGGGTCTACTCCCCTAATATGGATCCTGGGGAACACGCCTATGATAAGGGTAAAACAAATTAAACGGGGACTATATGTGCTCAGTAATTATTTATATTGTTTGCATCAACTTGGCCTTTGGTTTAATAATTGTTTAATTTGTCCTCCCTTTTTCTAAACCTGGCACCGCTTTATGAATAAAATATGATTAATAAATTATTTTTGGTGAGTTTCACAGTAAAACAATAATTTTATATTCCTAAATAAAACACAAAATTGTTTCACATGATTTTTTCACCCCCCCCATATGTTAGTGACTTGGCAAACGCCTATGATTTTGAATTGACAACAAACTACCGTCATATTGTGAATCTTCATTCAATCATCTATTTAATCCCATTTACTGCGTTAAAATCAGTCAAAAAAGACCGACAGCTGTGTTGAATAAAAATACCTCTAAAATTTTGCGTTTGTGCCCTATTCAATATTCTGGCAATTACCTTACATCTGCAACTGCACAACAAACGTACTGACTTTGGATTAAATACCCTAATTCATAATATTTTTTCAACGCAAAAATGCGTTATCCATCATTATCTTCAAACGCATTTGTAGGATATCACGAGCACCATAGGCAGAATAATACCTCCCCATTGTATTACTCCCAGTGACGCCTCTGATTTTCTGATACTCTGTGTATACTCAGAATAGGATGCATGAGGAAGATGCCTATTTAATGTTTTTTCTTTTTTAGAAATCCGTTTACAACTGAACTTCACATCAAATTTTTTCCAGAAAAAGTAATTATGGCCACCCATAAGACCGATTATCCTTATGTGCGTCGTTTACTTCGTCGGCAACAGCAGGCAGCTTCGCTGGCGGGCGGGGCCCTAAACAATGTTTTGAACTTTGTCGATCTGGGTGAGAAACGTTACACAAATGTGAACAATTTTTTACTCCTACTCTCCATTTTAATAGTGAATTGCCCACCCCCAAATGTTAAATTTTGGCATTGTTTCTAATATAAATATAGACTTAAAGTACACGAATTCTACGAAAAATACTGTTTTCATACTCAAAACATGAATCAATATTGTACCATTTTCTACATATTTTCGACTATCGTGCTTTTTTACTTCGAATTTTCCACCCTGACACCCAAGCCAAAATTTAGTTTTGGGACACTGCCAGGGACTCGTCTAACATGTTAACTGGGAGACAAGCACCCCCAGTCACCCATCCAGCCCCCAGTCATCCATCCAGCCCCCCAGTCGAACTTAACTTCGGCCACTGGGGGGGGGGGAAGCGCGACCGTCGCCAGCAGACCACAATGCATGACTGACCTTATGTTATTTAGAGCTGATTGAGCGGCAACAGCGTGAGCAAATAAAAAACCTTCGTTTCATACGTCTATTAACCCGCGCCCCACTGGGCCTCGAGATTGTCCGCGCCCTTATGGGGGAGGGGTGTTTGAACACCCCCTTCTAACTCGGCTCCTATGGAACGGAGAGCAAAACCAAAAACTTTGAAACGCCATCAAAATTCATTTGAAACTATGTATTTTTTCTCGCTCAGGTCAAAATTCAGATCACCAGAAGTTATCGAAGGCCAAATTTTCAAGTTTTAGGAATTCGCTCCAGAAACCCCATATATCTCGGGAACTATGCTAGGTAGAAACAAACGAAGAAAAACAATAGACAGCCACTGAAATTTGCAACAAACGAAATGTCCACAAATTTGACGTTAGGTAAATAGTTTATGCTCTAGAGGCCATAAAGGTCAAAATTGCTGTTTTCTGCTAATTTATTTTACCTAATAAAGATAACCCAATACTGTTTACGCCGTCGTGTTTGTCTTGTCAAGGCACTTTTTAATGTATATCTTTTACCATGTTAGATCAACTTAAAAATTGCGTCAGGTCAAGGTCAAGTGGTGACCCAACTAGGTCATGCTGCATATTAGGAGACGTGTCTCGACGAGACAGACACATTGGTGATAGTTTCACTTCTCTATCTCCATTATGTCGAGAGTTATTGACGAAAAAGTGTTGATGACCTCGGATGGGCTCAGATGACCCCGTATCGGTTACTAAACAAAACTTGCTCTTTGATTATAAATAATATCCTATGATAACATTATTCAGAAGGAATTGGATTGATATCCTCGAAAAAGGAAGCATTTGAAAATTGCTCTCCATTGCCTTAAAATGGGGAGGTCACAAAACTGACCCGACCTCAGGTCACCGATATACAAAAATCCAAGATCAGCATTTTGTAGGTACTGATGGTTTCATGCAATCCTAAAAGTTTGATATCGATCCCTTGCAAACTGTGATCATGGCACGACCGCAAACTTTTTGGGAGGTGAGGTCACTTGACCTGACCTGATCCGACAAGAAACTTAAGTTTTAACAACATGTGTGGAAAGGATCAATGATAAGTTATACCAGATTTGGCAGCGCTATGCGCCGCCGTTTTTTCATGATCTTCATAAAACCGCAGTGTTCAACCCCCCGTGGTGCGAGGATGAAATACGCACCTATCTATAACAAATGCTTGTTTTGTGTTGCACCACAAAAGGTAAGGGAGAGCTTGCGAAGTGCGAACCCACCATTGGCCGAGTGGCGAAAAATATTGCCCCCTGACAAACTTTCGCGATAGCTCAAAACCCAATGATGCTATTCAACGTGAAACTTTGGGTACGTTCTCCCACATTCATTGTACATCTTCTCCACTTAACAACGTTCCAAAGGGTGCAAGCTTGTGTGTATGACAGACATTAACGGCAGGGCGGAAGAGTTCACGACGTTCTGGATCGTCACATAAAAGATCATAGGTGTGCTATCGATATGAGAGTGTGAGAGAGTATGAGACTTGGTACCTCTTCGTTAGACACTACGTCTTATCTTTAGCCTAGTACTTCTATGTTAAGAAGTTGACGTTGACATGGGTGTGCTTGTGTAATTCCGTGACGTTGACGGCCGGAGACGTAGCGTAGCGCACACCGGGAATGCGCCGCTGGAAATCGCCGCCTGTCGCCTTCCGCCTGCTTACTTTTGCGCCTGTCGCCCGCTGTAGATAGCAATTGGTAGAGATGAGAAATGTGATATATGCTATCTCTGAGTTCGCTGCTGCTGTGGCAGCTGCATGGTTATGAGTGACAGACAACTGACAAGCGTGTTTGTTTCGTTCGTTGCCTCGCAAGTGTAACTCTGTAGGTTTTGTCAATAAACTTTAAAAGCGATACAAATTACATATTATCTGCGTAAATAAAACAATTTCGTTGATATATTTTTCGAATATACAAAAATAAGTGACGTCACTACGCACGAGTGTGACCATAAAATCAGCTTAACTTAAAGGAAATAGTTCACCTTCAACATGGATTCGAACAGAGATAGCAGTTTAGTAGCCCGTGTTGAAAAACTCCTAACTGCAAGTTTTCTGGGCTGAAAGGGCTCTTCAGCCGAATATATTTGACTTTTTGTCGAAGGATTTTGGGCCTCACACACCTGGGCAGAGGCTATTGTGGGCCTCACACACCTGGGCAAAGGCTATACAGTAATCTTTAACGGCGGGACTATACATTCGAATTCTGATTGGGGCCTGAAAAGCCACGTTTTGACGTTGCGGAGAGTTACGCATATTAGTTTTGATGATGAAATTAATAATTTACGTCCTTCTGTTCTGAATCGGCGCGATGTATGGCTATTTTTGACATTATGGGAATAAGTTGTATTTGAAAATATAATCAAATTGTGTTTGAAAAAAACAATCCAAGGTGAACTATTTCCTTTAAACAGACTGTAAGCAGACATCGTACAAAGACCATATTTAAAATAAAATACACACGCATCAAAAACGTCGAAAAATAAAACATTACAAGCCCTACAAATCTGACATCTCCGATTTGGAAAATAAAGTCTTTTACCCCTCAAAGTTCAAGGAAACAATTTTCGCCGCAAAACCCAACAAAATCAAAATCTTCGAAGACGTTTAACAAACCGGTATATATATGTTGGGAACCACACATGAGCAATATCCAAACACAATTTCAAATCAAGATATTAACTTTTGACTGATTTATGGCTTCTAAAAATTATTATTCATGATGCAATATTTCTAAATTGCGTTTTTTGGCTTTCAATGACCAGATGCAGATAAATAAATGCCAACACTGGGTTTCTGAGACAAAAGTGGTCTAGACACAAGTATTTATATTTATCAATTGCAAATTTTGACCTTTGTGATCTGACCTTGACCTGAGCTTGACACTAGCTTCAATAAGTCAAGTCAGATGATAAAATGACTGTCACTATACGTGTACAGCATAACATAAAACAAATGTCACATGACTTTTATAGAACTTTTACGCTTAATGATCTTTTGTGATCTGACCTTGACCATTTCCAACAATCTCACTTTAGCTCATGCATAATGTGCATTATACCACTGTGAGCACCAGGGCTGCGGAGTCAATCGGTTGTCAGTTGACTCCGACTCCGACTCCGACCCTCCGGAGTCGACTCCGACTCCGACTCCGAGATCGACTCCGACCTTTAACCCAGGCCCCGCTGGATTGCATAATTTAACGCCATCCCATTTTTTTTTTATATCTTGAACATGGTTGTAGATATCGTCCCGAAATCGTATAGTTATACCCAATGGTCCATAAATTCACCAACTTCTCTGAAAAAAACTATTTGGGAGTAAGAGCGTTCTATTGACGTTATGCAACACAATTTTTATGCGAAAAAATAACGATGCATGTTTGCAAGTGAGTATAAAATATAGGTTTAACGCATTTGTTTGTAAATGACATTCTTCTGTAGAGGATCGACGGGCATATAATCGAAACAAGCAGAACGCAAAATATATTTTTCGCTCCATTGCGTAACAGCAACACGGGAATGCCCGCAGTTCGATGAGGACCGAAAGTCATTGCCAAGTACCGGTCGGTAAAAGAGTGAAACGCTGAACAACTTTAGTTGAAATATTACAATATATTGTGGTCTCGTCTGTCGATTTCAAGTATTAAACCGCACTTGACCGTGGTCTTATCCGAACGCCATTGACCGGGGGAGGGGCAAATAGTACCCCCTCGTTATCTCCGGAACCAATGATCGTAGCGGGACGCGCAAGGCGGCGTTCGAAAGCTATCAACGAGACGCATCTAAATCAAACGTTTTGAAATTAAGGTCGCATATCAGGTCAAGGTTGGGTCGAAGGTCAAAATCGAGACATTTGAGTTTATGGATCATACTTTCCATCCAGAGCCTTTGATTGCAACCAGGATCACCCAAAGTGTCCCCAAAGGTATGACACATATCCCGCGTGACTAAAAAGAATATTTTTGCAAAGGTCAAGGTCAAGATCAGGTCACAAAAGGTCACCATTCGAAACAGATTTTTGAAAGTCATGCGACACATGTTTAATGGTCTGTTTTATACGTATAAATTGATAGTGATAATCAAGGCACTATTTGAGCTCATTTAAATGAAGTAAGTGTCAAGCTGAGGTCAAATTCAGATCAAATGAGGTCAATTTTTAAAGCATAGATAACAGTAGACCTGGATTTGACACGAAAATCAGGCCACTGCAGTATGGGGCCGAAAATGCATTGCTGTAATGCCTAATTGCAAGTTTTTGCCGACGTTAAATTTATGCCGGACGGGAAAATGGCGTAGTGTTTTAACAAAGCTTGTTACTTTTAACCTTGATGTTATTAAACATTGAATAATTTGTTGATAGGTATTGGTCATAATTGATTGCGCTTCAGCTATATAACTTTCTAGCGTCTCACACTCTTCGATGTTGACGGTATATCGGTGCAATCATAAAGGTCTTCTAAGATAGTTAGTGTTTATATCTTAGGTGTATTTTAGCACTGAAATATTAACATGAAACCATTGATTTCACATGGATTATAAAGAAAGTACACTTCTCTTCAAAATTACGGTTGTTTTATCTTTTTGCGTCCCATAGGTTCGAAACAGTAACATTAATCGTGAAAGGCGAAATAAAAACACAAATTTGCGTTTATATAGCTTTGCACTCATCACGCGCTTTTCTCAGAGTTACACTGCATCCGCTAGCCCGTTAACTTCTCTACACGTCTGTGTTTGTCGCATGCTGATCAGACACCTGGTTGCCGAAATATTGATCTGGATGGGCATCTATGCTTTCGCGATTTCTCGATGCTATAATTACATTTTCGGCCCCTTACTGCAGTGACCTGATTTCGTGTCAAATCCAGGTCTACTGTTATCTATGTTTAAATGAATAAATATTAACAAAAAAATGCATGATTTTATATAAGTTTTATATCAGTAATACATTGCTGACATTTATTCGTCTTATCTTGTCAACAAAGCGAACAAATCAAAATAATACGTCATCAGATGATCAGTTACCATTCTTAGACCTTCTTAGTAAAAATGGTGCTCTTTATTTTAAACTTTACTTTTTTACTGTAGAAACACTTTGCTTTCACATAAATCTTTAGATTTTGATATTTTTGCAAAAAAAAAATCGAAAAAATAGGTGTATTTTTTTTAGAACATTTACATGTCTGATTCTGCTCCATTCCATTTTATCTTTTAATTTCTTCATTTTCACAGTTTTTCAAAGTTTTTGGTGATTTTATTGCTAATACGAGCATAGTTCGTTGTGCTTGAAAGGCTATTACTAAGTCAACAATGGTGATATTCTTTTGAAATTTGGTTTAGATGTTGCTTGAAGTTTGAACATCACTCTTTCACATATATTGCGGTTTTTGATAAGGAAAAAATGTAAAAAATAAAATACAATAGATAAAAATCAAAACTTTGAAAGTTTTGAGATTGTAGGTTTATAAAACGTTTATTTCCTATCTTTCAGTTTTTAAGTTTTAGTTTATCATACAATTTAACCATTTTACAGCTGCTTAAAACTTGAGTGATTTTGTCGCTAAATTCATGAAAGGTGACGACACAAAACTTATATTTTTTTATATCCCCAAAAATTGCAACATTTTCAAATTTTCAAACCGATGTACAATTGATGTGCAGGAAGGTACTGCAAGTTTCAGGTTGATATCTTGAATGTTTTTTAAGTTATAGCGAATAAACGACAGGGGGCAATATTTGCCCCCCGGTCAAGCGCGGGTTAACTCCATTTTTTTTGTGGGAAAAGGTAAATATGTACCTTAACAAAAGTGAGGGGAAACACTTAACTCGCTTGGCAGACTTGAAATGCTTGTATACTGGATTTATTTACTAATCTACCGATTTCTTATCATCATCATCAAAATTCCTTGGAGTGGTAACTTTATCTGCGACCGAAGACATCCCCTGAGAAGGAGGTGCTTCTATTACGCCCATGATAATACGGAGTACGCACAAATTAGTAAAATTCATGATATGGGAAAATGAACTTAGTCAAAAATTCGATTACTCAAAAATTATTTTAAGTCATCGCCATTGGTGGTTCATTGAAAATACTTCCGAAAGTACGATGCCCATACGTGCCAACACCTGCCAGCCGGAGTCGGAGTCGGCAAAATTCTACCGACTCCGACTCCGGCCAAAATTACCGACTCCGACCGACTCCGACTCCGCAGCCCTGGTGAGCAATTAACTGTGATCATGATCGCAACTAAAGGCTTTGGATGAAAATGTAAAGTAGGTATAGCCCATATATTGAAATGCCTCTATTTTGACCTTTGACCTGACCTTAACCTGACATGTGACCTCAATTTCCGAATTTAGAGTAGGCTTTTTATGCGTCTCATTGAGAGCTTTCGAATACCGCCTTGTGCGTCACGCTGCGATCGTAGATTCCGGAGATGACGAGGGGGACAATACCCCCTGACAATGACGTTCGGCTGAGACCACGGTCAATGCCGGTTACATTGTATGTAGGCATTGAGGTTCACGTCAGCCACCCAACCAAATTCCCTTGGACGAGTCCCCTGGATACTGCCGAAACGTCGTGTCCATGCCGCCTCCGCCTCCCCGCAGCCAGCGCCCCTCTGCAGATTGTTCCGCACGCCAGTCCCCCTCTGCAGATTGTTCCGCACGCCAGCTCCCCTCTGCAGATTGTTCCGCACGTCAGCCTCCCTCTGCAGATTGTTTCGCACGCCAGCCTCCATCTGCAGAATGTTCCGCACGCCAGCCGTCCCTCTGCAGATTGTTCCGCACGCCAGCGTCCTTCTGCAGATTGTTCCGCACGCCAGCCTCCCTCTGGTAGATTGTTCCGCACGCCCGCCTCCCTCAGCAGCATTGTTCCGCCGCCAGCCTCCACTCTGCAGATTGTTCCGAACTCCACGTCCTCTGCAATTGTTCCGGCACGCCAGCGTCCCTCTGCATATTGTTCCGCCACGATAGCTCCCTCTTGCAGATTGTTCCGCCACGCCAGCCCCCCTCTGCAGATTGATTCGCAGCCAAGCCCCCCTTGCAGATTTGTTCGCCCGCAGCGTCCCTCTGCAGATTGTTCCGCAACCGCCAGCCCTCTCTGGCAGATTGTTCCGCACGCCAGGTCCTCTTGCAGATTGTTCGCACGCCAGCGTCCCTCTGCAGATTGTTCACGCACGCAGCTCCTTCTGAGATTTTCGCACGCCAAGCGTCTCTGCAGATTGTTCGCACGCCAGCCTCCCTCAGCAGGATTGCTTCCGCACGCCAGCCTCCCTCTGCAGATTGTTCCGCACGCCAGCCTCCCTCTGCAGATTGTTCCGCACGCCAGCCTCCCAGTAGCACTGAAGCGTGGCGGCGCGACCACCGAACCCACCCTATAGTCCCAGTCTGAGTCGTCTAGCAGCAGTGGCGGGCATCGCCACTAACCAAATGTAATTCCGTTACTCGTTACTCCGTTACTTTGCGACAAAGGTAACGGAAGTTACTTTAGTCCATTACTCAGCTACTTTAGTGTAACCCTCACCAGTACAGGAGGGGTGGATCCCACCCACCTTTTCTCTCTCTCGGGAGTAACTCGCGTATTTATCAACCCATTGCGATGAAACGTTCAGTATCCTACTTTCTTACACAGGTCAAACGAGGTTACTGACCTCAGATGACCTAAGATGAGATTCGTTCGGTAAGAGATCGGTTTGATATGCTACTTCTATTTTTACCAGATCTATTGCAACGGAAGTTACTTGGTCCATTACCTGTTTTGAAAAGTAACCAGATCGTCAATCCGTCACTAACAAAGTATTTCCGTTAGTAACGGAGTAACGGAGATTGCCCACCACTATCTAGCAGCCACGCCCTCTGCTTCAGTGCTTTCGTCACTCCCTACGAGTTCTTGAGCTTGTTCGCTTATTAGGGTTTTAGGGCGTGCCGACACCTCCGGTCAATTTGCGCCCATGAATTCTAGCGCTCCGTGACAATGACAATAGACCCAGACTGTTTCAACTCAGTCAGGTCCCAACACTCGGGAGGCGACCAGTAGGCACACAGTCTTCGTAGCAGCGACCGAGAACGATGACTAGGAGGTCGGGGCATCGAGTGCGAGCTCGCGAGCCTCGTTCAAGTTGAGGGTCACTGGTTCCAGCTCAGCTCGCATCCTCGAGAGGACCAGTCGGCATCCTCGAGGGGACCAGTCGGCATCCTCGAGAGGACCAGTCGGCATCCTCGAAAGGACCAGTCGGCATCCTCGAAAGGACCAGTCGGATCCTCGAGAGGCAGCAGTCGGCTCTCGAAGGGACCAGTCGGCATCCTCGAAAGGACCAGTCGGCATCCTCGAAAGGACCAGTCGGCATCCTCAAAAGGACCAGTCGGCATCCTCGAAAGGACCAGTTGGCATCCTCGAAAGGACCAGTCGGCATCCTCGAAGGGACCAGTCGGCATCCTCGAAAGGACCAGTTGGGCATTCCTCGAAGGACCAGTCGGCATCTCGAGAGGACCAGGTTCGGCATCTCGAGGAGCGACCAGTCGGCATCCTCAGAGAGAGGAACCAGATCGGCATCCTCGAAAGGACCCATGTTCGGCTCCTCGAAAGACCAGTCGCATCCTCAAAGGACCAGTCTTCATTCACTTCGGAAAGGACCAGTGGCATCCTCGAAAGGCCAGTCGGCTCCTCGGAAAGACCAGTCGCACCTCAAAAGACCCAGTCGGCATTCTCGAAAGGAACCAGTATGGCATCCTCGAGAGGACCAGTCGGCATCTCGGAGACCAGGTCGGCATCCTCGAAAGGACCAGTCGGCATCCTCGAAAGGACCAGTCGGCATCCTCGAAAGGACCAGTCGGCAAGCACCAGGCGTCGGACGAGCATTGAGCGTCTTGATCAGGGCAAGATCATCACACTGAATGTGGTTGACTACCGCAGTAACGGACGCACGCACGCACGCACGCACGCACGCACGCACGCACGCACGCACGAAAGCACACACGTACACGCGCACACGCACACACGTACACGCACACACACACACGCGCGCGCGCATGCGATTCGCGCACTTGTCGGCTCATTGCCCTGCTTGTTCAGCACGCGTCTCTCCGCCTGTGTAGGCGTCGTCGGGCGGCGGGCGGGGGCGGTGGCGGGGGCGGCCGCCGTACACGCTCTGAGCCGGCGGCGTCTCGTTGAGTCGTCGGGCCGGAAGTGGCCATCGATCGCCGCTGCAGGGCCGGCAGCCGACGATCCGGCGCCCATTCACAACTGGGCCGGCCGACTCCCACCGGCCGGCACCCACCACTGCAGACGGCGCCGGCGGCGGCCACACGGGCAGGCCGCGAATCCGCACAACAGCGCACAGGCAATCACCATTCAACTGTGCCTCAACAATCCCACGCCCGACCACACCACACAGGCATGCAGTTATTGCACAGTGTACGCTGCAAACCCAGCCACACACAGACATACACAACCAGACATATACACCCAGCCATACACAGGCATGAAAATTGCACACAGCGCATCTAAACATACACACACGTAATGCACCCATATGAGAGAAGGCATCATGCGCGTTTTCAGCAGCACTTACCTAATATGTTTACTACAACGGGCGTATATTTGACAACTTTCATAAAGGCGAAGCATTCCTTTAACATAAGTGTGTAGGAATCGCGGTGAACGGAAGCAGAGCAGTGGGAGTGATTGGATACATTGGATAGGCGAGTGATGGAGGCGGTACATTCATTGCACAATGCACATCTGCCGCACGAATTACCACCGTTCACCACTAACCACCTCATCATGGGAACCACTGGTAGAGGCCACGATAAAAATGGATTTAAATTTTGAGGTGTTATATTATATTATACAGTAATTCGAGTCGCCTGTGCAGGGTCCGATACCTACGTGGTCGTTACGGGGGGGGGGTACGACGTTTTTTTCTTTCTATTTTGCTATCTTAGTGCTATTTGAGCTAGAGCTCTGATTCAAGAGCAAGCCGTTGATACCCGATTTGAAGATCCTGGGTCATTAGGTGACCTCTGCTCTGGGCTCTGAGGTCATATGAATGACCCGGATTCCATCCAAATCGTGCATGCGTGAAGATTGAATTTTAATCGAGCTAAAGTCGTGAATGAAAATGCAGCAAATGTATTATCGTTGGAGGGGTCCATTTCCGTTAACTTCTAGATCCCTGTTGACCTCTGACCTGATGACCTTCACCTGAGTTGACCTTGTACCTTAGATCTTGCATCACTATTAGATATCCGCATTCATGCCTGTCCATCATAGACGGCTGTTTTGTGTTTATCTACAGTTGGTAGAGACCTGCAAAGAATACTTGACCATGAAATGTTCTTAAAATTCACGGGAGGTCAAAAGGTTGTCTTTGCAGTCATTGGAGGTCAGTGACCGCGATAGAAGTGTGAAAGTGCATGACCATAGCGGAACATGTAATTATGTAAAATGGGTACCAAATTTAAAATCAGCGTCACAGAATGTCCCAGTAACTGCCAGATGCCAAAAAAGTCATCTCATGTCATCCGAAGTCAGTGTACCTTGGTTGACCTGTGAAAGTGCATGGCCCCAAAAGCAGGGTAAAAGTACATTGCTGCAAAAGTGCACTGTGCAAGTGCATTGTTAAAAAGTAGGGTACTGCAAGTTTCATCGCAATCAGGTGATAAATACGCGAAATATTCCCGAAAAAACGAAGGGGGGAGGGATTTACTGGCAATGGCGAGGGTTAACCGTGCCATTTTTGTGTTCCAGATTCACACAAGTTGCTGATATATTCTAAAGACATCAGAGACTGGCTGTTAGTCCAAATTTATCGGCTAGACCCCAGAGGGTCTAGCCGATACATTACTAGAAGCACTACACCAGATGTTAATTATATCGAATGAAACAATTAAACCAATAGCTTTTTACCATAATAAAACCATTTTTGACATTCCTAAACATTAAATACGCTCCTTTCAACGCACGCTTGACCGGGGGGGGAGGAAATAGTGCCCCCAGTCGAATATTCGCGATAACTTACAAACCGTTAAATATATCAACCTGGAATTTGCAGTCCCTTCCTCCACATCAATTGCACATCGGTTGGAATATTTATTTATTTTCATTTTTTGTATAGATATATCCCGTTTTGTGTTGTCACGTTTCTCGAATTTAGCCATAAAATCACCCAAGTTTTAAGCAGCTGTAAAATGATTACATTTTATGATAAACTAAAACCCCAAAAGCTGAAAAATAGGAAATTACATGCTGTATAAAATTGCTATCTCAAAATGTCAATTTGTAATTGTTTCCCCAAATTTTGTGTTTTTTTTTGGCGTCGAAAAAAAAACGAAATATTTGTGAAAGAGTGGTGTTCAAGCAACACATAAACCACATTTCAAAAGAGTATCGTCATTTTTTACTTAGTAATAGCCTTTCTAGCACAACGATCTATGCGCGAATTTAGCGATAAAATCACAAAAACTTTTAACAGCTGTAAAAAGGGAGAGATTAAAAAATAAACTGAAAACAAAACAAAATGAGATAGACAAATAAATGTTTTACAACAAAAACAATCTAAAAAAAAATACATTTCAATTTTATGACACAGAAGAGTTATTTTTTAAGAAAAATATAAAAAACTATAGATGTATGTGAAAGTTAAGTGTTACAACAATATTCCAACTAAGTTTCAAATAAAGAGCACCATTTTTACCAAGAAGGACTAAAAATGGTATCTGATGACGTAATATTTTGAAATTGCGTTTTTTATAAAGACTTTGGGTCAGCAATGTATTTCTGAGATAAAACTGGTCTAGAAACATGCCCTTTTTGTTAAAATTTATCAATTACAAAAAAATTACCTCATTTGACCTGAATTTGACCTCAGCTTGACACTAACTTCATTTAAATGAGCTCAGATGGTACAATGATTATCACTATCGACTTCTACGTATAAAACAGCCCATAAAACATGTGTCGCATGACTTTCGAAAATATTTTTCGGAGTGATCGTTTGTGACCTTTGCAAAAATATTATTTTTGCTCATGCTGGATGTGTATCATACCTTTGGGGGCATTTTGGGTGATCATGACCGCAAGCAAAGGCTCTGGATGGAAAGAATGGTCCATAAACTCAAATGTCTCGATTTTGACCTTTGACCCGACCTTGACCTGATATGCGACCGCAATTCGAAAATTTCGAGTATGCTTGAGATGCTTCTCAATGAGAGCTTTCGAACACCGCATTGCGTGTTTCGCTACGATCATCGGTTCCGGAGATAACGAGGGGGCAATATTTGCCCCCGGTCAATGGCGTTCGGATAAGACCCCGGTCAAGCTCGGGTTAAGGCGGAGTTGATACTCGACGATATTGATCACATGGTCAATCTAAGCGACAGCTGCTTTCGAAAGATGACTTTACATTGCATATTAGCGCTCAAAAGTAAATATAGCTGGCATCATTCGGCTAGTCTTTACCCGTCCAGCAACGTGTGGAAGACCCAACCACAGACCATGCGTGATGCTAGAGACTGCAGTGCACTGTCTCCGGGCGTGAGCACTGTCTGCAGTGCACTGAGCAGACTGCGCCAACGCAGTTCGCGTAATACGTGATCATTCATCAAGCCCACGAATGCTCCTTACATTGCTCGCATTCCTAACACCGTATGCTTATTTCTCGAGCGCAACTACTGAATTCCTCAGCAAGGGCCTCGTATAAACAATTTACACAACCACTAACCTTTCCCAATGCTCGCAATCACATTCTGCTTTCGACATCACAAAGTAGAATAGCCTGCCTGTTCGCTATGACCTATCCTACCGTCCGTCTGTGTATGCCATTCCCATATTACTCGCACCTACTCTGTTTTGCTCATGTCACTCGGCGTCGGCAACACTGCCCCGGGTATCAGCTGACGGACGCCGCCCCCGACATCAGACCGACTGGGCCGGACCTGGCTTAATATGCAGCCATGGAGGAGCTGGTCGCCTTCTTCATACACAGGGCCACGGCCGCGCTCTAAATGCCACCGGCGCGGGCTTCCCACTAACGAGGCGTTCAATTTGCGTCCGCCGGGCAGGAGCGCCGGTCAATACTGGCATCCGGCCAGTCGGGGCACGACCCCCCGCTTGCATCATGTGCCAAGCTCACCGATAAATAGACGTCACGGCGCACTCAATATTTAAATTAAATGAATCCGAAGCACCACATTATCATTCCTTTGTCCCCGTACGCTGGAATTTAATGCTTTGTTCGAAAGATTGTTTCTGTTTGTCTTTCGCGGGTGTATTCCTATACGGACACGGTCCACCTGTTCTCCAACCAATGTTGTCTGACCTGGACAATACGGGAGTCCCTCAGAGGTCGCAGCACGCTATGCACGCGGACACAAAGCCAGCAACACAATACTTAACATGTCAGTATGTCATACTGAGCGAGCGACACCTAAAGCTGAGGAAAGTTATAAAGGAGAGTTGATATTCAACTACGAGCCAATTATTCAGTGCCAGAAAAAAGCAAGCGACAAAGGTCACGAATACAACTGATGTAGATATATCATGCAAAGTTGAGCTGTATAATTCAGTTTTCAACACCATATCCTATTTCTCAACACAAGATAATGAATTACGAAAGCATGCATTGTATTCATGAGACTCCGAATGTCGCCCAGTAACAAACACCCTGCCGAACATTTCAGAGCTAGCTAGCGCATAGAACACTACCCCGTATCACCTACACTGCCGACGCTCGTCACAGCGCTGCTGCTGCTGCTGCCGGCTTTTACCGCCGCGTCTCCGCTTCTGTCAACAGTTTGTCCCGCGTCACGTCCACTACTGTCGGCATTTTGTCGCTGACCACCGACGCCGTCTGTGTTTAGGACGGCACTGCTGCTGCTACCCTGCCCGGCTACACCACTGTCCCCCACAGCACCTGACACGGTGTTCCTCCCTGCTTCAGCGGCGGCTACACCACTGTCCATCACGGCATCTCGCACGGTGTCCCTCCCTGCTCCAGCAGCGGTATCACCACTGTCCATCACGGCATCTCGCACAGCGTACGTCCCTGCTGCAAAAGCAGCGGCGGCGGCGGCGGCAGCGTCCTCCAGGATGGCAGGGTCCAACTTCCTGCGTTTGACGTAGTGGTCCACCCTCTCCTCCAGGCTGGCTGTGAACGGAACGCAGAGCGTGGCTTCAGGTGCCGACGGGTGGCAGGACGGCGTCTCAGGGGCCGGAAGTGCGGCAGGACGGCGTCTCAGGGGCCGAAGGATGGCAAGACGGGTCTCGGCGGGTCCGGCGGGTGGCAGGAGGGGCCAGGGGCCGAAAGTGCGGCAGGACGGCGTCTCAGGGGCCGGAAGTGCGGCAGGACGGCGTCTCAGGGGCCGGAAGTGCGGCAGGACGGGGTCTCAGGGTCTGACGGGTGGCAAGACGGGGTCTGAGGGGCTGGCAGTGAGGCAGAACGGGGTCTCGGCGGTGCCGGCGGGTGGCATAACGGCGTCTCAGAGGTACGGAAGTGCGGCAGGCTGACCTTTCTCCCACACACACACACACACCGACCTATCGTACGCTGCCCACAGGCCCGCAACACTAATGTCAACACTGTGAGCAGGCGTAGCCAGTGGGTGTACCGCTGGCGACCCGAAGCGGTGGTTCAGAGGGATCGCATCATAGTTAACGCTGTGATGCTCACAGTAAACCATCGGCAAATGTCAGGGCGGAGGAGGAGGGGCTCGACAGGTGAGAAGATTGCTGAGAACGCCAGCGCCGGCGGCCAGCTGGAGCTGTCAGCCGCCGTGGTCACACAGTTGGCGTTACACTCCCCCCCCACACAATGACGTACCCAAGGCTCTATTACAAGGTAGGCCATTCCGACCAAAAACAGGGTCTTAAGGCCTGATTGGTCGTGACGTCAGCGGCACACAACGTATGCTAGTCGGCATGATCAGCGTGTTAAATCACATTGTGGTCCCCCCTTTTAACTCGAAAACGAAAAAGGCAAGCAAGACGTAGAAAACAGTGCTCGAAAGCTCTTCACAAGTTCATTCGAAGTTACTTGGGCGTTATTTGGCTCAGGTCAATATTGAGAATACCAGAAGTCATCAACGTTACGTTTCAAGAAAAAAACATATCATTGCTTCCTTTTCAGAGAACGTGCATTGGATCCGGCCAAATATCTCAGAATCATGTTATTTTAGCTTATTGTTGATAAGCCAGGTATAATTATTGCTCAGTGACTTCTGTAAGGTCGGCTGAGGTAATCTCAGGTCACCAAAACCTTTTAGCAAATAACTCTTGATAGAAGACAGATATAGACGTGTAAGTGAAACCATTGTGTTTGTCTTGTCGAGTCACGTCGCCCCATATACAGCATGACCTACCTGGGTCACCAAATGACCTTGAACTGAGGTCAAATTTGGAAGTTGACCTAACCATTAATCACCATTAATATGTTGCTTTGAAGCGCCTTTACGAGAAAAACACGATGGTGGTAAGATGGCAAAAGATATGGAGAAGTCTATAGGGCTTTTAAGTGTGACGTCAAGGTTCCAACAGCTGGCTGCGCTAGTGCTTAACCCGCGCCCCACTGGGCCTCTGCATTTCCTTCGCCCGACTGGGGTGGGGTGGGGGGGGGGATGGTGTGTGTGTGTGTGTGTGTGTGTGTGTGTGTGTGTGTGTGTTTGAACACCGCCCTCTAACTCGGCTCCTATAGAACGTAGAAAAAAATCACTGTTCGAGCCGTTATCAAAAATCATTTCGAAACTATTTCATACTTTTTTTTCGCTCAAGTCAAAACTCAGGTCACCAGAGGTCATCAAAGGTCAAATTTTCCAGTTTTAGGACATCGCTCCAGAAACCCCCAAATATCTCGCGAAACTATCCTATCTAGAAACAAATGTTAATTTAGACAATCGCTAGCCATTTCCAATTTGCAACGCAACCAATTCCAAAATCGACCTCAGGTCAATAGTTTGGCTTCTAGAGCGTCAATTAAAGTCAAAATGCAGATTTTTGGCAAACATTACCTTCGGAAAATAACTTCATTACATAATAAAGATAACGCAATACTGTTTACGCCATCGTTTGTCTCGTCAAGGCGCTTTGAAATATGTCAAATATTGATCATGTTTAGGTCAACTTAAAAAATGACCTCAGGCTCAATCAAGTGGTAACCCAAGTAGTCTGTTGCATTTATTACTGCTCGATTGGACTGTTCTTACGAGAGCAACCACATTGGATGAAAGTTACCAATTTCTCTCTCTTAGTCTCTCTCTGTCTCCTCTGATTCTTCTCCTTTTGAGATGTCTTCATATCTGTCTCTCTCTCTCTCTCTGTCTCATCCGTGATCCACTGCTGTCTTGCGTGTTTGTCTCTCTGTCTCTTGACTGCTGCGTGCTCTGTCTCTCTGTCGATCCTCCTCTAGATGCAAGGTCTTCCTTGCGATGTCTGCCACATGAATACTCTGTACCTGATCCATTATCAGTGAATTATCTCTGCCTCTTCTCTGTCTACTAACCATCGTCTCTCTTGTCTCGTGACTCAATGTCTCTCTGTGTCTCATCCTGATATCTGTCTCCTCTGCTGCGTGCATATGATCTCTCTGAAAATGCTCTCTAGTGCATCTCATGTCTACTCTGTTTGAATATCTCCATTTCTCTCTTGGATCTCTTTCTGTATTCTCTGTATGCCTCTGTGCTCTCTGTCTCTCTGTCTCTCTGGTCATCTCTGTCGTGCTCTTGTCACTTCTGAAAATTGACCCGACCTAGGTCACCGATATCAAAAATCGAGATACCAAATTTTACATACTGATGACTTGTTGCTAATATTAAAAGTTGATACGATCCGTTAGAAACGTGTCATGGCCACGAACCCCAAACTTTTTGGTAGGTGGCGGTCACTTACCGACCTGGTGACCTGATCTAACCGATACGAAACTTGAATTCGCAAAAATGTGCGGAAAGATCAATTGATAGTTATGCCAAATTTGCGGCGATACGCGCCGCCGATTTTTCGTTATCTTGATAAAACAGGAGGGGGGGGGGGCGCGGGTTAAGATATAGGGGATTCACTTTGAACCTCAATTCTGATACACTTATTGTTTTCAGACGCAAGAAATATGTTATGAAGTAAAACAAGATGCATATTTTCATTTTGATCCATTTTGTCTGCAATAATGCTAGGGAGTTATAAGGAAAAGCGGATAACTTCGGTGAGCTGCTAAACAAAAAGGGTGTTCCGTATGCATAAGTTTTCTAGTCACAGAATGAAACAAAATAATCAACACAAGAATGAACGTTTTATATGCACGAATTATCTAGTCACAAAATTTAAGAAAGTAAATTAAAACGTAGTCGCTCGTGTTGCAAGAAAACAAAACACAAGAAAAAAAAATATGGGGCCTTAACACGCGCACTGGAGGGGGGGGGGACTTTTGTGCCCCCCCCACATGTTTTTCGTGAATATATCAAAAAGAAGCGGCGCAGGGCGGTAATGTTTGAGCGACATTTACGGCAACACAATAGCGGATCGTTTGACGTAAAAAAATCGAAATCGGTCGGCAAAATTTTTGCAGTATATGGATTTGAATTCCAAAATGGCGGCCAGAATCGAGTTCGGCGAAGGATATCGTTCAGAAACAACAGTCAGATCGGACGATTCCAAACTCGCATTTGGTAAGCCAGTGTCATCTTCATCCCCAAACGGAACTAACACAATGCAGTTGAACCTCTGACGTCACACGAGGTCAAATCCTCAAAAAAGGTGACATTTGGCCCGTATATCTCTTTTCATGACCTCGTTTGACCTTTAAGAATTGATCTATAGGTCACAAAATTTCAGAGAATGAGATTGCATCTACAGCATGCCTACCTACCCCTGAAGTTTAACGTTCTATCTCTATTCTTTCGGAAGATCTCCACGGGGGCCACTAAAGTGCTCCCCCCCCCCTCCAGTGCGTGTTAGTAACATACCCCTCTCCAGTGCGCGTGTTAACTATGGACCTGAGCTTAAATATCAGAATATTAAGGCGATTTGAACTTTCATGAGCTTTCGTTTTTTTTCCGTTTGCTACTGGCTCTCATATTTCCCGAGATATTTGGGAGTTTCCAGAGCAAAGTTATTCACTTCGAAAACGCGATTTCTGATGACCTCTGGTGACCTCAATATTGACCTGAGCCAAATAATGCCCAGTAACTTTGAATGGCCTTCTAGAGATCTTTCGAACACTGTTTTTCGCGTCTTGCTATCCCTTTTAGTTTTTTAGTTAGAGAGGGAGCCCTACAGGGATTTAACACGCAGATCATGCCGACTAGCATACGTTGTGTGCACCTGACGTCACGACTAATCAGAGGCTGGTATTTGCTGGACTCTCTTTTGTAATGCTGAAGGTGCCGGAGTGAGCCACACACACTGACGTACCGCTGGTTGGTCTCTGCAGCAGCGGGGTATAGACGCGCGGTCGGACGCCGGCTGTCAGGCAGCGAGTCTGACTGGACACCTGGATACCGTGACGCGTCGACAGCTCCCCCAGCATCGCCCGCAGCATGGCTGACCTGGGGAGACGCCAACACCGGGTCACTACACAGTACATACGGCCGACCTGGGGAGACGACCAACACAGGGTCATCACACACGGCCACTGCCCAGTCACGATACACGGCACACGTCACGTCCAGCACACGACATCTGCAGACGGCCGTGCAGGGAAAGGAGCAGGGCACAGCAGCCGCCAGTCTGTGGACAGACCGAGCTGAGAAGAACACCGGTTCGCCGGTACACCGGAATGCAGACCGCGGGCACAGCAGACACAGAGGGGACTCTTATTCAGAGGGGGAGAGGAATGACGTCACGGGTCACAGGTGTGCGCAGACTCGATGGCTGCTGACTGTCTGCCCGAGACCGTGACCCACGAGACCACCACCCACGATACGGAGACCGTTCCCGACGCCACCGGAACCGTGACCCACGCCAGAGAGATTGCCACCCACTCGCCACCCACGACACCGAGATCGCCACCCACTCGCAGAATAATCTGCCAGCAGCCCGTTGCCAGCGCAGTTCCCCGGACCCGTAACTGATAAGAAAAGCCCACGTTCCGCCCTCGAGTCCGTGCTGGTGGGCGGAATCTCAAGTCGGGAATGCACAGTGGCAGCGGAAATCTCTTCACGCCTCCCACGGATCAAAGACATTGTGCATCACCACACGTATTCCGTGTTTCTCACCGTACACCGCACAATCTATCCCCTTTGAACTCTTTGTGACATTAACATTTACTGACTAGCGACGCGAGTGAATCGTGATTTGAATTGCATCAGACCCATTATGCCGCAGCGTGCCGGCTCCGAGGTGGTAGGGCTTACTTGACAGCTGTCTGGGTCCAGAGGCGCTGCAGGGTCTCCATCACCACGCGCAGCTCTTCCGGGTCACAGTGCCACTGGACGGCGTCGTACTCGACGTCAAACAGGTTCAGCGGCACCTCCCACGCCATGCTGTACTGCGGCTTCCTGAAGTCAGCGGACAGGCCAGGCGGTCAGTCTCACACGTCTACAGCCGCGGCAGTGAGACTGCAGTGAGACCTGCATACAGAGCCGCATAGAACCGGTGGCGTCCGGCTCCGCACACCTCACATCAGACCGCCATTAGAGTGAACTGTGAAGGCAGCACTAAATCATCGAGGATTGAGGCTAACTATACCAGCCGGAGAACGCTCCTGAACAGTACGGGATGGACAGAGTGGGCTTACCTTGGGGTGGCCTCCACGTCCAGCAGCTGATCGATGATCGAGGGCTTCTCCAGCCCCTCGCCGACCATGAACAGCACGGATATCATACACCTGGGCGGAGCAGACATACGGTCATCATCACTGGACTGCAGCGGTAAAAACCGCGTGCTGAGTGCGAGAGCGCTAGATGGCGGCGGCAGCGCTCTATAAACCCCGCTGTGCGTCAGCTCGTGATGAGGAAACTGACATGGCAGAAACAGGCGATCTTGAAAAAAGGGTCACCCAGGGGCTTTCCGGCAACACCAACATGTCGACAGTGAGGCGATACCCGAAGTGGGCTTAAAAACACGACGCGCTGTGCGTTAGCTTCTTGGTAAGGAAAGGCAACACAGAGCCACTGTGAAAAATGCCCACCACAACTAAAATGCCCACGCACGACACGGGTTGTAGTGCCACATCCATACCCGACCTGGTGCCAGAGGAAGACGTTCAGACATCCGTACCTGATCTGATGCCAGAGGAAGGCGTTCAGACGTCCTTACCTGATCTGATGCCAGAGGAAGGCGTTGCCGCGCACCTCCAGCTGGCACATCTGGTAGCCGCTGCTGCTGGTGGAACTGCCGTCCCCGTCAGGTGGCGGAGCGTCCAGCGTGGTGATGGCGACCCGCTCCAGCCGCCGATGGTAGCCCACCACACCGTTACCCACGTCCATCTTACACAGGTTACGGAAGTCATGGTGGCCACACAGCCGACCGGCCGCATCCCCCATCGCCTGCGGGCAGACAGTCTCTGATCGGTATATATCGCACATTAAACGTGTGCTATTCTCCCAATACTACATCGAATCCTAATCTTATATCTAACGAATCATTTAGACTTACGAAGTATTTAGAACCGAGACAACTTCATTTAACTGATAGCAGTTTAACTGATAGCTGAAAGAAGCCTTCAGCGGCACACCCACCTGCAGATTGAGGTCGCCACGTGGAAAGAAGTAGCGGTAGGTTCTGGCGCGGCAGTCGAACCGGGCGCTGGTCTCCGGCGCGGCTGGACTCCAACAGAGTACGCGGATCTCTGGCGGCAGCACTGAACGACCAACACACCTCTGCTATTACAGGGTATAGATGCGCCTTCACCAATGCTGATTATAGTAGAGCTTCCGATGGCAGTTTGACGATCGGACTAATTGACTGAGGACTGATTAAGGTAGAGCTTCCGACGGCAGTTTGACGATCGGACTAATTGACTGAGGACTGATTAAGGTCTGGTGATATCGTCTGAGCGCGACTATGAACGGCAAGCTCTCTTACTGGCGCCTATAAATTCTGGCTATAAATTACGCATAACATTTGTGCCAATATATTTACTATGTCCAGTTTAAGCTACCTTTACGCATCGCATGGTACCCACCTTTGTTGAGGATGACGGGGAAGTTGATCTCCTCCCCAGGCGGCAGGGTGGCGGCGGCGGCCGGATCGCTGGGGTCAATCAGCTGCTGACTGCGCACATCCAGAGAGATAGCCTGACTGAATGCTGACACACCCTGAAATACAGCCGAGCGGCGAACGCACGTCAGCTGTGGCCACAAACACACCAATAGGTCGTGGAAAACAGGAGTATAACGCCAATACGCCGTGGAAAACAGGAGTATAACGCCAATACGCCGTGGAAAACAGGAGTATAAAACGCAATGGCGCCGGTGAAACAGGAGTATAAATAACGCCAATACGCCCGTGGAAACAGGAGTATACACGCCATACCCGTGGAAAACAGGAGTATAAGCCAATAACGGACTGGCGTGGAAAACAGGAGTATAACGCCAAATTAACGATACCCGTGGAAAACAGGAGTATAACGCCAATACGCTGTGGAAAAACAGGAGATAAACGCCAATACGCCGTGGGAAAACAGGAGTATGACGCCAATACGCCGTGGAAAACAGGAGTATAAAAACAGGAGTATAACGCCAATACGCCGTGGAAAACAGGAGTATAACGCCAATACGCCGTGGAAAACAGGAGTATGACGACAATACGCCGTGGAAAACAGCGGAGCAGGGAAGGCAAGTCAGTGTTGACCGGATCCAGCATAGCACATGTACCGAATTCCGAGAGTAGAGCCAATGCTCGAAGTTGGTCATAAATAACTTCTGACCTCATTAAGTAATTAAGATGCATAATTAATAAAAATAATTAAATTCGTGAATTATTCAAAACAACAGCTCTGTAATTCCAGTGAATCCCTTGACACAATGCTGCTTAAAATCCCTGATCCCCGTAGATCTTAGAAAACAACTACTCAGGCTGATGTATGACGTCCGGGTTGGTGCAGTTATCAACACTGGACTTCGGCGAGAGAGAGCGAGAGAGCGAGAGAGCGAGAGAGCGAGAGAGCGAGAGAGCGAGAGAGCGAGAGCGAGAGCGAGGCGAGAGCGAGAGCGCAGAGCCGAGAGCGAGAGCGAGAAGGCGAGAGCGAGAGCGAGAGCGAGAGCGAGAGCGAGAGCGAGAGCGAGAGCGAGAGCGAGAGCGAGAGCGAGAGCGAGAGCGAGAGAGAGAGAGAGAGAGAGAGAGAGAGAGAGAGAGAGAGAGAGAGAGAGAGAAGGAGAGAGGAGAGAGAGAGAGAGAGAGAGAGAGAGAGAGAGAGAGAGAGAGAGAGAGAGAGAGAGAGAGAGAGAGAGAGAGAGAGAGAGAGAGAGAGAGAGGAGCACCTGTAATTGGGCGAAAGGCCCGTTTGGGGTTCAGACATAATAATAAAAGTAAAAATAAATCCTTGAAACCAGGATCTAGATTCTAGGAATCGGAGTGCAGGGTTCGGTTTTATCCACGCACATGTCAGGACTCGGTGATATGTCTAACCTTGTCTGTGCGGCCGCAGCGGTGGTAGTTGGCCGTCTGCCGGCTGCGTATCAGCCGGGTTAGTTGCAGACAGCGGAACAGCTCTGCCTCTATTGTCTGCGCCGTATCCTCCTGGCTGGCCAAACCCTGATAGTCCCAGCCCAGGTAGCAGAACCGCAGCAGAATGTGACGACGTCGGAACCTGCCGACAACACACACGTCAACATATGTGCCAGACGTTCATGTGTTAAACATTCAGCTGCGATATATGATCTGTTTTACATTTTTTATTATATTTCGTCGACATTAAGTGACGAAACTTGACAGGTGAACATCAAACAAAAGGTACATAAGGCTGCGTTAACACATCATGATAACCAAAACTCACTTGTCATGGTTGAACTCGCGGTGCTTTCTTTTGCTAGTCCTCTTGCTTGCGGTATTGCCAGATTTAGCAATGACATTCCGAAGCTGCTTGACATGTAACTCCATGGCACGCATTTTGGCGATCAATTCCTGCAAACAATTATACAATAACTATTGAAGATTTTCATCGAAAATATATCGGGGGTACACCGTAACAAGTTAGGAACAAGACGCAAGTTTAACTTGCATGCCTGAAATTGTCCACATTTCGTCACCCACCTCTAGCCCTACCGTGAGTCGGTGACGCAAATAAACAACCGACGCCTTACCCTCGGCCCACCGTCTCCCATCTCTAGTTCGGAGGTCACCACTCGTAACCTGCCCCCGGTGGTTACCAGCACTCTCCGACGGCTAGGGGTCTAGTCGGTCCCGAAATCAAATGCTAACCTATGAAAGATGCTGAGCATGGAAGCATTGTGTGTATACTAAGATGCCGATGGATAGCCGCTCATAGATACCGCCGAAGTCTGTCACGGCACACTGGTAATAGATGCAGCTGCATATTTATATCAGCATAAATGTCATTCCAGACAACTATCATTGTCTAGACTGAAATGAATGAAAATACTACATGTTAGCAGCCAGAGTTCAATTTACCAGGGAAGTTGTGAAGACAGGGGTGCATATGAAGTCAGAAAGCAGAAGTACAAGACCATATACAATTTACAACTTACATCTTTGGTCATGTGCTCCAAATTATCTCGCTTGTCTTCGCCCTGGATAGCATTATAGTGGATGTCCTCTTGATCAGATGAATCCATACTTTTGCTGGAAAGTCTACACTTCTTTTTGGGTGGCGCCTTCTCTGACTCAGGAGATGCTGGTCTCATCACAGTTTGTCAGTATTTGGCTAATCCAGAGTCAACCTGTCAGTGTCAAACAAACATTTCTGATCCATATAACATTAGTTTCATAAGATGGACATTGGACATTGTTATATGTGGTATTTGAACCAGCAAAAGGGACAAATATTTGTATCCTCCATTTACAGAATTTAAAAGAAAGGGATACATGCCCAACATATCAGCCTTCAATAAGCAATCAATTAATGCTGAACACCAGGGAGAGTAAACTATCCATAATTCATATTCTGAAAAAGTCTGGCAATTTCAACTTTGAGGTAAATTTACTTGTGATCTGATGGAAAAAATGAGTTGACTTTGGTCTAAAAAGATTCTCTTATCCTAAAGGGGATATTATTGGGGTGAATTATATCATCAAGTTATACATTTCCAATAAGTTAGTACCTAGCAACAATCAGGACCGAAAACATTGGCAAAACCAAACATGTTTTGTTTCTGATCAGGATAATTTTTATATTGATCCTACAGGTTTACATAGCCTTGAACATACTGCAACATCACAAACTGTGCAAATTCGATTCAGAATTGAGTGGAAAATATTTTAAGACCAGAAACAACCCATTTCTTGCATACCAAGTTTTAAAGGACTGAATGAAGCATGTCCAACAGACAGCTGAAGGTCACATCACTGACCACAATAACTCAGTAGCTAATGTTGTTATTGGTATGACAAAAAATAGTAAACAAAAAACAGGAAATGTTTTATGTTCTGTAAATACAAATGGCACCACTAAAATTAACTCCACAATAAAATTAAACTGTGCAACAATGAATTAATGAAGCTCCATGATTATAAATCAAAATTGAGATGGCAGCATATTGATATACAATGTGGCATGGACTGGACTTCAGAAGAGAGAAAGAGTCAAAGACATTGAATTTAGTGTTTTCTGTCTTTCTTAACACGCACACTGGAGGGGGGTGACTTAAGTGCCCCTACATGTTTTTTGTGATATCTTGAAAACGAAGCAGCACAGGGCGGTAGTGTTTGCACGACATTTACAGCAACACAATAGCAGATCGTTTGACATAAAAAAGTTTGTAAATTTTTGAGTTATATGGATTTGAATTCCAAAATGGCTGCCAGAATCGAGGTCGGCGAAGTGATATCTTCAGAACAAACAGTCAGATCGGGACGATTCAAACGCCATTTGGTAGTCAGTGTCGATGTTCATCCCCAAACAGAACTTCAGAAACATTGCAGTTGACCTGTGACATCACAGAGGTAAAATCCCAAAAAGGTGACATTTGGCCCAATTTGACCTTCATGACCTCATTTGACCTTTAAGATATTGATCTAAGGTCACCAAAATTTCAGAAAATGTAGATCATCAGAGAACCTACCAACTCTGTAAGTTTGAACGTTCTCGCTCTCATAACATAACATAACATAACTTTCTTCTCATACTTTCTGAGATCTCACGGGAGGGCACTTAAGTGCCCCTTCCAGTGCGTGTTAGCAGCATACCCATACCCAGTGCGCGTGTTAAGACACAACAGTCAGTAATGACTAAAAGCGTCAAGTCTTATGCCTAAGTCTTGAATGATCAGTTTGTCAGTCCATCTGCTGTCAGCAACAAATACCACACCATAAGAAACAAATATAAATGAGCCAAGCTGACATGATACTGACTGCTGCCATTTGCATAAAATAACACATTATTTTATGCTTATACCCAAGGCTGTATAATCCTCATACCTAATACTGATACCCAGGGGTGTAGGTTCCTATTCAAATGGGGCGGGGGCTTCTGCCCCAAACTTTAATGAGAAAGTAGGTCAAATCTGGGAAGAAGTATGTATTCTGTTCATTTTGATGGTTCTATGGTCGATTTTTTCTAGCTCAGCCCCCCCCAGACCAACATTTCTGGAGAAGCTACGCCCCTGCAGCTGCTGAAACCAGCCATTGGCAATCCGAATGTTTTATATTTTACCAGTAGCCATATACAGCCAAAAGCCCAATAACAACGACAACACTAAAAAAATTGTTTCAACATGTTTAATTTGTGTTAAGCATGTTAAAACATTACACATACAGCCTATAGGCACACAGCGCACATGCAGATAGCCACAAAACAAATCCGAAACACTCACTGTCTTTGATGCGTCATTATTGTCAAAAAACGAAATTTCCACGACAATTTTGAAAAGTGTTAGTTACTTTTGTGATTTATTGTTGTTGCAATAATATAATGAACAGTCGCTTTAAGTTTATTTTAGTGTTTTATTATTATATTATGGGCGTCGATTTTCTAGAACAAAGGTATAGCTAGATATTAGGATATCCAAATAACTGCAGTACTTTAGCTTTAGTTTTACTGCCCGATCTATTTGGATAACCCTGAATTCGTGAACCACACACGTGCACGAGAGCGGCCACCCAAAACACCACACGTGTTCGAATTTGGGGGTGTGGGTGCCGATTCTGAATAGTATGAAACCTAGAACAATGTGATTAAATGCATATTTGACAGCACCATTTCAAATAATGTACTTTGATTGTGTACTTTGATTTTATCACAGCGTCCACCAGTGTCCTAGTATTACTTTAAAGCCAGGGTGCAGAGTGGAAAATTCAGACTGAAAATCAGGAAAAAGAGTGGAAAATTCTACCTCAAAAAGAGCCTTTTCAAGAGTTTACCCATTTTGCTATTAAGCAAAACTTGATCAATTTTCTGGCTATTTACATATTCAAATAAATGAATGAAAAAATTATCTAAAAAGTGAAAAAAGTGGAAAATAGCCCTTCAATTTGGGCAAAAGAAGTGGAATATTATATCTTGTAGGGTGTCGTCTTACACCCAAAATTTCCAATCCTAGGACACTGGCGTCCACTCTAATTCATTCTCATTCTCCAGCTTATTGCTGTTTCAGTTTCCTGGGCTAACGAGGTCGTTGCGAGACTGAGGACAAGTTAATTGAGTTCAAGTGATCGGAAGAATCCTGATTTATTGCGGAAGTAGTTTTTCTGCTTAGTTCATTAAAAACTTGTGGGTGCCAAGGTTTGAAAATGGTTAAAGTTGGACAAAAGAAACTGAAGAAGTCCAAGCGATTCCCAAAGTCAAAGTCAGATTTGAAAATGCAGAAATCAGCAAAACTACAACCATCAAAAGACATTGCTGAGTCATCTATTTCAAAGGATCAACCAACAAAGGTAAATATGAACAGCTAATATTACATAGATAGTTGACTTATAAGCATCTGTAGCTCAGTGGGAGAGTGCTGGACTACTGACCTATCCCGGTAGTGGCAGCCCAGGTTCAAGTTGCTTTGGCGCTCGCTATTTGCTCCTGACTGGGATGGCTTGCGGTCGGTGGCAGCGGTCGCACTCAAGGCCAGGTGACGTCCGTGAGCGGGGCGGACCGTGTCCAGGTATGTCGGGGCTCGGGCACGTTAAACTTTCGTCTCTAAATTCTTGGCCGGCCAAAGGAATTGCGCGCGATCGGGTGGTGAGGGTCAGGACCAGCGCAACAAGCTCTGCTTAGAGCGGGTCCTGACCTCGGAAAGCCATCCATACAAAATATTCTGACCAAATTTATTTGTAAAAATAGTGACATATAATAGGCCCTGGATATACATCTGCAGCAATTCAGTGGTTCTTTTTAAGCAATATCATATGTTTCTTCTATAGATCCCCTATAAATAGCTTGTGCTATGCCAATAACATCTTAATCTGAGAATAATATTTGTATTCATCTTGTTTACATTATAAACATTGCCTACAAAACTGCCTTAAACATAAAAGACAGTGGCTTAGTTAAGCTCGGGCATTGAGAGTGTTAACAAAATGTGCTTAAAAAGAACCACTGAATGGGGCATGTAAAAACTTCTGCAGATAGATGGCAGGAGCGTCATTCCGGTACAAGTGACGGTGGCGCTTCGGTCTCAAAAGCGGCGTGCCATGTGCTTCAGCTTTGGTTCAGCTTAATAGCATTGCTGTCATGACTCCTGAACTAACTGAAAAATAACTTTCCTCAATAAGATTTAAATACTTGAATTAGTTATATAACAACTGCCTTTGGTGCTCAGTTTGCTGAGCAACAATTTTTTTATTATTTATATATGTTAAGTTAAAAACAATATATTGTTCCCATCCTGTCCCATTCCTGTTCCGTTCCCATCCATTTCCCGTTCCATTCCTGCTCCGTTCCCGTTCTGTTCCTGCCCGTTCCTGTCCCTTTCCCGTCATTCCGTCCCTGTCCCATTCTAGACGGTTGATGTTACAGATGCAACGCATGATCCTGCTATTCCTCACCTACGAAAGACCTTTATCACGTTTTTTCACCATGTACTGGAACGGTCGCAGCGCCCCTGGTGGCAGAATTTGGCAGTGACATGCCTCATTGCCACAAAATCAAGTGCTTCAGCAGAGACAAGTCCTTCTATTATATATGATATTTATGGTTATAAGTACTATCACCATCAGTTACTCTATCCTTAAATATGTATTTCTTGAAGGTTGCAAAATTACCAAATATAAATGTTAGTAGGGTAAACAACTGTAACACACATCCTTACACCAGAATTGTCACGCTATGGTTGATGTCTACGATACTGACACACTATATCACCAATAGCATGACAAGTATAGTGTTGGGACATACATCTAGTGTTACAGGTTTTGGACACTCAGTCTTGCCCATGGCCCTCTTAGGCTTGCTGAGGGAGATCAGTCATTCCTTTCTAGTTTCTTTAGTTCATTCCTTTTGTCCTCTGAAAGGTTTATATTCACCTACTGTAGGAGTGTTGTGTAGGACCAGTGATTAGAAGCTTAGGAGTGCCCTCTGTAATATTTACACTGACCAAGTGAACTGAGATACCTGGAGGGCTGAACACTGGCATTCACCGATATGTACCAGTTTTGTTTATGGTTCTGGTTGCATTGAAACTAATACAGCTGCTTCCAATTCTGTCAGTCCAGCATATTCATTGCAGTAGTGTCTGAGCTGCTTCAGCATGCTGCAACACCTGAGAACCTGATTGCAGTCGACAATATGCCTGTAGTGGCTGAAACGTTTGCCATCTGTTGTTACACTAAGATAGTGAAGCCAACGTGGCTACCCACTTCAAGACTGCTGCATTTGTGTAGCTGATTCAGCTAATACTAGGCTGTGAGATGGTTGGCTGTAAACTACCTGACATTTTTCACAGTGCTGCTTTGCCAAGGCAAACCCCATGGTGTGTCTTACTTGGAAGTACACAACCATTTGCGTGACACCCTATACAATACAACATTATCTGTTGATTAGCAAATCAATATCTCGACCCTGGGAAAGTTAGTACATGAATTACTTACACTATGTGTCACTCATTCATCAATTTCCCCATAACCATTTCAAGAAGATAAGAATGAAGTCCTGTTCAGGTGCATACCTACGATGGTCCAATAGTCGCGTCGTCGTGAAACACCAATACCGCGTCTGATTGTTGTGTGTATGACTGATATGTACTGTGTGAATGCATGATACCCTGTGGAAATCCTGTGGAAATGAACACAATGTCCGAAATACAAAAATGCATACATATATATCTGCTGCCACGATGTATCAGGCAGGCAGGGCAACTTGTCAGGATGTGGTCTGCGCCGTCTATTTACAGTCCTTAAATAGAGGGTCGGTGTCCAGGCCTAGCTAGTCAGTCCTTTGCTAGTGAGCTGGAAAGGTTGATGAATGCCGCACCTTCAAATTTCCAGCTGACGGTGCCGACATTATCTGCGTTGGTGGTGTGGTGCTCACCTCGTGTTGTGTTTTTTCAGAGCAAATGGATCAACAAGCAGCGCGTGCTGGTGTTCTCCTCGCGCGGCATCTCCCACCGGTACCGCCACCTGATGACCGACATCAAGGCCATGCTGCCGCACGCCAAGTCCGAGTCCAAAATGGACAAAAAAGACGAGAAGCGCGTCATCAACGAGGTAGGTGCTCGGCTGGCCGTCGTGTCTTCTTACTTGCAACGTCTTGAGCGCAAATGTTTTCTTTGCTTGATAATAGATGATCTTAGCAGATATCGACTTCTTTCATCGACATTTTTATCAATAGTGGCAGTGTCAAACAGACCCACACACCCAGATTTTCTGAACATGTCAAAGCAGATACTTTTTCACAGGCAATATTCGCACATTTTCGTCCCACTATTGATGCCCAATGTTCTATATTTTGTAATGCAATATCACCTTGCTTTAAAAATACATACATTAAACCTTATTGATGCATTGCCAGGTATGTTAAGTAAATTATATGGAATATGTCTGCAAAGAGCTACTGACGCTCTTCTTGTGTTTGGAAAAACCTAATGTATTCTACTCAATTATAACATTTTACTTACCACATATGTTTCATATAAACGTGTCCCTCCGTAATGAACGAAAGCACATATCAATTTTGATAAATGCAATTGAACGATCCGTTGGCTATACTCCATGTTAGTAGCCAACCAGGGAAAGAGAATGTTACGTTATACCACAATTCCAGATATGTGAAATGAAAAACTGCAATAAGTGCCTGTTTTTCGAGCCTCGTCGAGATTCGTTGTATCTGTGGATGACCAACGTACCTGACGGGCCCACCGGCTACTTCCTGGTCGAAAGTGGTAAGTAGTCTCTCAAAGTACTTATGTTATTACGGTGGCAGATGCGGCTGATATTCACTTAGAATGTTCAGGTGCGTCATTTGCCATATTCTATGTAATTAACCCGTGCACTGCAGGGGGTTCGCGCCGAACACGAACTGCAGCGGGAGGGGGGGTGATTTCCGTCCCCCTGAGATCTCGAAAGAATCGCTACGTAGCGACAAGCGGAAAATGGCGTTACATATCTCGAGACAAGTTCTATAGAAAGTTAATCAGTCTCTTCTTAGGTCAGGTCAAAATTTAGGTTACCAGAGGTCTTTAATGGTCAGATTTTCCGGTTTTAGAACCTAGTCGCTCCAGAAACCCCCAAATATCTCGGAAACTATGATAGATAGGAACAAACGAAAAAAAAAACACTCTTAAGTCCTTGAAAAATGCAATCGCTAGCACTCCCGCATATTTTAGATAAGGTCAACAGTTTCGGCTCCAGAGGTCATCAAAGGTCAAAAAGGCTATGTTCGGCAAAGCTATTTTTCGTGCATAACATTTCCCCTAACAAAGAAAAGGAAATCATTTTGACGCCATCGTTTTTGTCTTGTCAAGGCGCTTTGAAACATCTTAGTGGTTACCTCTTAAAGGGAGAGTGCCACCTCGCGGGCCGATATATATTTTTTGGTGTGTATCGGTAGATTAAGCGTGTTCGATTTCACCTGCAAAGTCATGTTTCCGAAACTGACCCCGTTAGATCAAAAAAGACACCTCCAATGATTGGCAGTCATTCGTAAAATTGGAATCGCCTCCGCACTATTTTGAATCACTTCTTTGCGGGCTATAATTTTACTTTGGAATACTTGCAAACTGAACATCACATTCCGCAGTCAACTTAACAAATAAAAGCGTATGAGTTAATTTATGTCAACAATCTAAGCTTCTTTAATAATTTACATTTAATAAACAGCCAGAATAGCAGAATATTTTAGGCTCACTTTTGGCTGTCAAAGTAAGTACATTACCCTTAACACAGCTTGCGTTTCAAGTCAAGTCGCGGCGAATTCAGACTAGCTTTGGCCGCGGACCATAGGGAATAAACCGTATGACTTTCAGCAACTGTACCACATTCTGACACATATAATTCCAGAAAACAATTAATCACGTATTTTGCTCCCTCATTTGCCAAAACAAGTGAACAAAACATACAGTTCAATATTGAAAGAATAATTAATGTCAAAACATAGCGCATCAGTTAATACGTAGCCGACATATGCAAGTATCTATACTGTGCCACTAGATGTCCTAGTAAATGCTATTAAGATGCCATTCCCATCACGGCGCTGCCTCAGGAATTCTAGTTGCTGTCCACATCAGATCAAACAAATGGAGTAGAAAAAAAAGGAAAATGCTTTCCGAATCATTGTTTTAGAGCAAGTTTGAGCAAGACATACATTAATGATTAATTCAGCATTCATTTAAGCTCTTTTTAGAATCTCCGAGGTGCACTATCCTTTAAGCAAACGAATATTTTACCTCAGATCAAGTCATTATGGTGCTCGTTAGTCATGATTCATCATGAAGGCACGCGTCTCGGCCGATAATAAACTATTGTGTCATCCATAGGCTACCAGGGGCCAAAAGGGGCAATTCCCCCTGAAGGTCCGTGCGTGCCCCCTTGCTAATGGGCCCCCTTGGTCAATGGGCCCCTTTGGAAATAGGGCCTGAAGGGCCCTGTTTTCTCTAAAGACAACGCGAAGCGTGGTCTTTAGAGTGTTTAGAGCACACCAGAGGCTCTTCAGAGCGACCTTCGACAAAGGGGGTGGGCACGGCATCCCAAGGCCCCCTCAGCAAAGTCCCCCCGAAAAAATGACGCAAAAATATAAATCTCCCCGGATTTAGGCCACTATATTTTGTAGGGCCACAAAAAGTCACAAAAAGGGACGTCGCCGATTATTTTTTAGTTAAAAAGTCGGTCCATTGGGGGGCACGTGCACCCTGTGCCCCCTGCTAGTCCCTCAGTGCACGAAATAGGGCCTGCTCTCGCATTATTTCGCCGGCCTGGCCAAATACGGCGATTTTTTGGGGGGATGTACCTGGGGTAACCTGAAAAATAATGTTTTTGTGAGTTTTTTCCCGAAAAAAAGAAAATATGCCCTCTAAAAATATAGTGAACCAAATCCGATGATTTTTTTTTAGTGGGGTAACCTTGTGCCCCCGACCGAAAATACCCCCCCCCCCGCCTAAAGCGAATGCTGGGTACGCTACTGGTGTCATCTGATCTGATCTGATCTTCAGAGATAACTGAGCAACAATTGCACCTGGGTCATCAATAATGAGCTAAAATAACATGATCCTGAAAGCATTTGCCTGATCCAATGTAAATTCTCTGAATATACAATGCAATGTAAATGTAAATTCTCAATGTAAATTATCTATTCTCTTTTGTATATTGTCCCGTTCATATATCATGGGTAAGACAGGAAATTGACCTGACCTTAGGTCACCGATACGAAAAGTCCTAGATTATATGTTGGAACGAACGAATTATATATTAACGAATTGTAGGTACTGATGACCTCATGCAATCCTGTAGGTTTCAAATATTTCGGAAAAAGACTGTGGCTTTGGCACGACCACACACATTTTTGGAGGTAAGGTCACCCTGACGTGACCTTGTGACCTGAAATGACCTGAAGTCAAAACTTTCACAAAGCGTAGGTAATTCATGCCCGAATAGCAATGCCAAATTTGGCGGCACTGCGCTCGCCGCCCGCCGTTTTTCGGCTACTCTGGAAAAAAACAGGGGGGGGCGGAAATCAACCACCTGCAGTGCGCGGGTTAAGGTGATTGTAAGCTTATGTGCGAACCGTAGTTCACAAGGGAAAAGTATTTATAATACTTTACATAGAATCAAAAACTTGGTTTACCTCAATTCCGACCTTTATTTTTGTTAAACTATTCTCTCTGGTTTCATAGTTCATACCATTAAACCTGTTAACAACTATTCAACCCATGTAAGGTAGCCTTTCAATTCTCAACGGGCCTGTGTGACCCATTGATGACGCAGATCAAGTAAACAGAAGGAAATTTAAAGTGAATAGTTCACCTTTAACATGGAGTTTTGAACTGAGAAAGCGTATTTGTAGAGGAGATAGAAAAATGGGTTGTGGCTGAATAAATACCTCGCTACTCCAAGTAATTTCGACACAGGATTAGTGGGCTCATTTTAGAAGAAGTTTCGGGTGGTTTCGGGGCACGGGACAGTCTTTCGTTCCCCGAAATCGCCCCGAAACTAGTTTTAAAAGGGGCCCACTAGTCCTGTGTCGAAGTTACTTAGCGTAGCGAGGTAATTATTTCACCACAACCCATTTTTCGATCTGCTCTACAATCTGCTATCTCACTTCAAAACCCATTAAAAGTGACCTATTCCCTTTAAGCGCATAGACGTTAAGACTCCGGTGTCTTTTCTTTCAGTTGATTGGATCTCTATTTGACCGATATTTTCTGATTTCAGTACACACCATGCAGGAACTGAAGATGACTGGAAACTCTCTGAAAGGCTCTCGTCCTCTAATATCCTTCGACACAAACTTCAACATGCCTCACTTGGAACTGTTCAAGGAGCTTTTGACACAGGTGAGCTGAAGTTCAGTATCAGGATTTGGAACTTTTCCGTTCCATATATGGCTGAAATTTGTAATTCCCCGTTCGTTCCGATTCAGTCCTATCGAGTATCGCCATGCTGCTAAGGCTTCTCACTGGCTGTTTCTCGGTAATCAGTTGGAGGGAATCGCTTCAGATGCAATGACTTACGTGGACATACTGCTTCAGTTGGCTTGGTACCAGTCACCAACGCCGTCTGTACTTGATGACTCGATGTCGACAGGTGTTCGGCGCGCCGAAGATGCACCCCAAGTCGCAGCCGTTCATCGACCACGTGATGACGTTCTCGTGGCTGGATCAGCGCATCTGGTTCCGAAACTACCAGATCGTGCAGGAGACAGGCGCGCTGGCCGAGATCGGGCCGCGCTTCGTGCTCAACCCGATCAAAGTGTTCGCCGGCAGCTTTCAGGGCGAGAAGCTCTGGGAGAACCCGCACTTCATCTCTCCCACCTCGGTATGTCCACCTCGATATCAAGGCCAGGCGCTCGCTTGGTGACCCTCGTGACGGTGAAGACAAATCTGATTCGGTCGTGATTCAGGGTTCTGGTATTGTGAAAAGTTAAAAAAGTTAATCTAATAAAGTCATGAAATATCTTAGATATTTTATTTTTTATTGCTAAGTTACGTACACAAATTCTCTAAGCGTTGGCTTAGAGAATCTGTAATCACTGTGTTTTTCCTGACATTTCTCCATCTGTAAGAAGAACGCTTTTACGTGTACGTGTTTTTCTCTGCATGATTTCCCTGTGACCGGCTTCTGAACCGACATACCTGCTGACATCCATTCCCGCGGTGTAATTGTTTGGCTCGGTATTGACTGGCTCGGTATTGGCTCGGTATTGTTTGGCTCGGTATTGGCTCGGTATTGGCTCGGTATTGTTTGGCTCGGTATTGACTGGCTCGGTATTGGCTCGGTATTGTTTGGCTCGCTATTGACTGGCTCAGTATTGGCTCGGTATTGTTTGGCTCGCTATTGACTGGCTCGGTATTGGCTCGGTATTGACTGCCGGCGTTCCTTTTCGGCAGCGGCGGCGGATGCTGAAGATGTCCCTGGCGCACAAGTACGTGCATCGGAAGGACCAGCAGCAGGCGTACCTCGCCCGCAGGCCGGGCAAAGACGAGACGGTCAAGGTGGACGTCACCGATGACGTGCTGGTGACGTCACGCGGTGATGAAAGCGGCGACGAGGAGGAGGAGGAGTCTGCGCCGAGGCCCGCGCTTGTCAACCGACGCCGCCACGGAAAGAACAGGAAACGCTGAACTGTATGCCGGGGGCATGTGCTGGGTGGTGTTCTCACGATGTGATGTGACCAATACAGCTGTAATGAAGCTGAATATGTGTTTATGGTGTGGTGGTCACCGCTGAAGTTGCTGGCTGACACTCATGCTAGATTGCTGTACACTCCAGTGGAATCGGTGGTCGGGTCAGTGAAATACAGTCGTTTAACCGTCGCCCTATGGGGATCGGGTCCTAAAACGACACTCCCCCTGAGGTTTTCTTGCATAACTTTTTACACATGCGGAAAATCTTGCTGACATTTTTAGTATATGGGTTTACAACAATCTTACGTATGCTCTCCAAATTAAATTGAAATTAGTGCTGTAGTTTTTTAGATATTCACGTTTTAGAGACATGTTGGTTGAAAAACTATAAATGATTGAAAAATTGTACAAAATAGAGTTTTGTAGCAAATTGCAAATGGAAAATGAGATAGAAAATGACATTGTATTACCATCTTGGATTTCCTATTTTTTACCCCCAAAAATCCAAAAAACTGAGGGGAAAATCATAACGAAAGCACAATTTTCAAAGATGTGAAACGATATTATATGTGAGAGAACTGAGTATGTACAATACTCAATCCAAATGAAAAAGCAATATCTCTATTTTTCACTGAGCGATTGCTCCGTAAGTGTCAGAAACCCATGACGTCATTTCTTAGTCACTTTTTTGCATTTTTTACCATATACGAACAAATAAATACATTTTGTTTATTTTTGAGAAAAAAATTGTCTAGTAACGTGCCTTTTTATTTACAGTGATCAGTTTATAAGTTTGAGGTTTTCTGACAGCAAAATTGCTATTCTGGACGTCAGTGTCCTAGGATTGCTCTAGAGCCAGGGTGCAGAGTGGAAAATTCAGAGTAAAAATCAGGAAAAAGAGTGGAAAATTCTACCTAAAAAGAACCTTTTAAAAATACCCATTTTGCTATCAAACAAAACTTGATCAATTTTCTGACTTTTTACACATTAACATAAATGAGTGAAAACATAATCTCAGAAGTGAAAAAGGGTGGAAAATAGCCATTCAAATTGGGCAAAAGGAGTGAAATACTAATTATTGTAGGGTGTCGCTTTACACCCAAAATTTGTAATCCTAGGACACTGTCTCGTGTATTTTGTCTGTAGTAATGAGCATATTGTCTTACTTCACTGTTGCCTGAATCTTTGCTGATGATATGGAACCAGTTTGGAGGCAAGATTACAAAATAAATATGTCTGCTATAAACAGTCATATTTATAGTCACCTAAAAATTGTCGATTTGGAGGGAAATTGTTACCAAAATGTGAATTATTTTCCAATCTTTCTCCCATTTTAAGAGTGAATTTTTACACTCCCCAATAATGAGTAGTGATATTAATGTTGACAAAATATTAACTAAAAATATACGATTTTAATTAAAGCTATCCTGCTATTCATACTGAAACATAAATAAATATTGTACCATTTTCTACATTATTTTCCACTCTTATCGTCTTTTTAACTCCAATTTTCCACTCTTATCTTTTTGCTCCAATTTTCCACTCTGACACCCAAGCAAAAATTGAATTTCGGGACTCCGCACAGAGACATCGTACTGTCACCGACATCCACTGCACCTCGCTGTCGGCGGCGAGGCAGAACCGCCTCCGACACCAGCCTGAGCCAGCTGCTCCCTCGTCTTCGCGTTAAAACCGGGCACTCTGCGCATCCGTGTCGCATCTGCATGTCAGCGACTGTATACCGCTGGCGGGGAATGGCGGGAAGGGGAAACGATGCTGAGAAGTAGTGTCAAAAAGCAGCAAAACCCTGATACGAAAGCAGGCCTATCAGCTCAAACTTTACCAAGCAAAATAAAATTGGTCAGACTGGTTACAGTGGACGTGGTCGAGTCGAGGTAAAACATATAATAACAATAATAAAATAGCTCCAGCGCGACAGGAGCGCCAACATCCACGTGAGAAATGGTACTGACAAATTGACGTTGGGGGCATCACACGTTATTTGCTAACACGAGCGCTTATATAGTGGCCGGGGTAGTCCAGTGGTGAACACTATGGTAAACACTAGTTCGGCTCCCACCGAGTCATCCCAGTTGTTTACGTAGAGTGTATCATTAATTTCGGTCTACACAAAACATGTCGAACTCCAATCTTCATTCTGCACAGTTCGTTTGAAGGGTTCGGAGGGGTCAAACTACGGGAGATGCACCATTGGAAAGCTGAGCTCACGCAGAATCCAGCGATGTAAATTTGTCTAAAATTCATCGATCGCCTTTTTCGACATTTTGTCCAAAATCGCGCCTTTTTCGTATAACCAGGACTATTACGTATGGTATGGCAAAAATGCACACCAATGACATGTCTACCGATTCGTCATACTCTGCACGTCAATGTCTCATAGAATACAAAGCCATTAGATGGTTCAGTTGGTTGCACGGCTGCATCAAAGCCAAGCGCTCTCGGTGTCGGCACTGAGGCTCACTTCCGCTTGCACCTCACGCACAGAATCGCCCCTCGCGACTTATTTCTCGATATGCTCTACAAATCTGCTATCTCAGTTCAGAACCCCATGTTAACCCGCCATTGGCTGGGGAGGAGGGCGAAAAACGCCCCCCCCCCCTCAGGTATTTTCACAATAGCTCACAAACCAACAGCGCTATCAACGCCAAACTCAGGTACCTTATTCTACATCATTTGGCGTCTTCAATGCAACAAAAATATATATCGATTTTTATTTACGTGACGTCACTACACACCACTTTTGGCGCAAATATCAGCTAAGCTCTAACAGGTGTAAATAGACGATTCCCTTAACCCGCGCCCCCCCTGGGGGGGGTATGAAACACCCCCCCTCAATGTTTATTCAAGATAACGAACAAACGGCGGCGCGTGCGCCGCCAAATTTGGCATAACTATTCTTGTTCTTTTCCGGACATTTTGGCGAAAATTCCAAGTTTCGTGCAGGTCAGGTCCAGGTCACCAGGTTCAGGTCCAAGTGACCCTACTACAAAAACGTTTGCGGTCGTGCCATAACTACAGTTTTTAAGGGATCGATATTAAACTTTTAGGATTACATTAAGGCAATAGTATCTACAAAATGTTTATTTTGGATTTTTTGTATCGGTGACCTTAGGTCGGGTCATTTGCGATCTCCCCATATAAAGTCAATGGGAAATAATCAAATGTTTTCTTTGTCGACGATATCAGTCCCATTTCCTTCTAATGATGTTATCATACTGATATTATGCTATGTCAAGTGCAGGTTTTGGCTCAGGGAACATAACGGGGTCATCTGAGGTCATCAAGAGGTCCTCTTTTACACCTTTTCGTCAATAACTCTTTTCAATAATGGAGAATAGAGAAACTGCAACTTTCCCATGGTGTTTAGTCTCGTCAGACACATCTAACTGAGAATGATAAAAATTTAAAATTCATCATTATACATAAAATTAAGAAGAGAAATCCCTAATCATAGATGAAAACAATTAAAAATAAAATATTATTAAATTTCTATTATCTAATGCTAAAAACACATGACCTTTACTTGGGTCACCATTTGACCTTGACCTGAGGTCATTTTTTTAAGTTGACCTAACATGATAAAATTGTACATATTTCAAAGCGCATTGACAAGACAAACACGATAGCGTAAACAGTTTGGCGTTGTCTTTGTTAGGTAAGAAGTATTTCACGAAAGTATTTTTTGCCAAAATCATTTTTTTAACTTTAATGACCTCTAGAGCCTAAACTATTGACCTAAGATCAATTTTGAGGACCTGGATGCGATTGCACATTTAATTTGCTAGCGATTGTCTTTTGAACGTTTGTTTGTAGATAGCATAGTTTCCGAGATATTTGGGGGTTTNGAAACAAAGTTTTAACATAATTTTTTGCGTTCTAGACGAACAACAAACAAACATGTGTTACAACGCCTAATAACCGTAATCTGCAGTTTATAAACTCGTGACTTCGGATGAACTTGATGCTGACTTAAGATCTCAACAGCTTAGAAATGGTAACTATGAAGTGTCAGGCAACACGAAAACATACCGATTTAACACTGCTTGATCGTTTGTTTAACCCGCGCCCACTGGGGGGGGGGGGTGTTTGAACACCCCCCTCATGTTTTTTTTTTTCAAGATAACGAAAAAAACGGCGGCGCGGTAGCGCCGCCAATTTGACATAACTATTCACATGATTCGTGTTTCCGGACATTTTGCGAAAATTCAAGTTTTCGTGTCAGGTCAGGTTCAGGTCACCAGGTCAGGGCGTCAATTGACCCTACCTACAAAACGTTTGCGGTCGTGCCATAACTATCATTTTTTAAGGGATCGATATTAAACTTTTCAGGATTTACATTAAGTCCATTAATATCTCAAAATGTATACTTTTTGATTTCTTGTATCGGTGACCTTAGGTCGGGTCAATTTTGCGATGCTCCCCAATTTTATCAGTCAATGGAGAAATAATCAAATGCTTTCTTAAGTTCGACGATATCGTCCCATTTCCTTCTGGATGATGTTTATCATATGATATTATGTATGATCCAAGTGCAGGTTTTGCTCAGGGAACATAACGGGGTCATCTGAGGTCAATCCGAGGTCAACCGAAACACCTTTTCGTCAATAACTCTGGCCATAAATGAAGATAGAGAACTGCAACTTTCACCAGTGTGTTTTTGTCTCGTCAGGACCACATCTATCTACCTGATATGCAGCAATGACCTACTTGGGTCACCACTTTGACCTTGAACACTGAGGTCATTTTTTACGTTGACCTAACAATGATCAAATTTGACAATATTTAAAAGCGCTTGAACGAAGACCAACACGGAATGGCTTAAACAGTATGGCGTTATCATTGTTAGGTAAGAAGTTATATTACGAAAAATATCTTTTTTTTGCCAAAATCAGCTTTTTTGACTTTAATGACCTCTAGAGCCTAAACTATTGATCTGAGGTCAATTTTTGCGGAATAACTGCGAATGCAATTTCAAATTGGCTAGCGATTGTCTTTTGAACGTTTGTTTCTAGATAGCATTAGTTTCCGAATATTTGGGGGTTTTCTGGGGCGATGTTCTAAACACTTGAAATTTTGACCTTCGATGACCTCTAGTGACCTGGAGTTTTGACGTGAGCGAAAAAAAAAGTCTGAAATAGTTTCGAAATGCATTTTTGAAATAACGGGTTCGAACAATTGTCTTTTGTTTGGTCTACGTGGCATGGAGCCGAGTTATAGGGGGGGGTGTTCAAACCCCCCCCGCCCCCCAGTCGGCGAAGGAAAATGCAGAGGCCCCAGTCCGGGCGCGGGTTTACACCCTCGCCAGGTGAAGGGAAGGTGGATGCCAACCGACCCTTTTTTTCCCAGAATAACTCACCGTAACAATCAACCGATCACGATGAAACTTTCAGAATCCTTACTTTGCATCAATTTTTTAAAAATGTACTGTCTAAAATTTCAACTTCTAAACGCTGTTAATGACCCATCGACCCTTTGACCTGTTTCTCCAAGGTCCGTGTTTTGTGAAACTGGCGTACCCGTAGTAACGATCTTGAAAAATGTGCAGTTCCCGAGTGTTTGTTGTTCAGGAGGATATGCAAAGGTGTTTCTAGTGTGAACAGTTGTGGCTTCTGCAGAGATTGCGATCTCGATTGACCTTTTCAGAGGTCAACGGATGTCACTGACCTCTGATGACCTCAGATGTCTTTTTTCGTCTTCTGTCCGTTTATAGTGCAGTTTCTGACGCTGATTTCGATTCTGGGATTCATATAACATGATTATATGTTCCACTGGGGTCATGCGCTGCCACAGGTCAACCGAGGTCACTGACCTCAGATGACCTGGATTTTTTATTTTTGTTGGCAGTTTTTAGGTCATTTTTTGATGCTGATTTCAATTTTGGCGTCTATTTAGCATTTGTTGATGCTCTTTTACGATTTGAGCTCTATAAGTTCTCATTTTACATATATACGATTTGACGACATTTTGGCTGTAACATGACCTCAGAGGTCACCTTAAATGACCCAGGACCTTAAAATCAGATGTCAATGGCTTCCTCTCGTCACAGCAAACACGCTTGTTTTTTAAATCGAAAGCCTCTAGCTAATTAGGAGTCAAAACGCCAACCGGGGTCCCGTACCCCACCCCCCCCTAACAAGGTCACGCAGTGATCTTGCCATGACACGGGCGAAGGTTAATATCGCACAACAATGCATCCATCGAGACAGTATGACACGTCAAAACATTTTTTTTGTTTACGTTGACCTGTGGACTCATCCGGTGACCCCGAGGTTCACATATTATGTTTCATTTAAAACATTTTTCGCAGGGCTATCAATTAGGTTTGTTTATTTCTTAGATCAGTTTCAGTAGTTCCGGAGATCCGAGGGGGGGGGCGCTCGGGAAGGGACCCTTTTGAGGCGCCACCCCCTCCCCGGACGAAATCCTGGCTATGTGCCTGGTTCATGCGCCTCTCTGAGGGTCTTGAGGGTCCTGGTCTAATCCAGCTAAATGCAAGGTTCAAAAGGGGGTCTCGCAAGACAAAGTGGCCCAAATCCGCATAGTTTTTCATATTAAGGGGCAAAAATTTGGGGACTGGTTTACCTACCCCCTTTCTGAAGAGTTGGCTGCGCCCCTGCTCAGCCCTATATCTCGTTGATCTCATGAGTCCACGTCCCCCCCAACTTCAAACCCGTGGCGGAGCCCTTGTCTGTCAACAACATCAAACAAAGAAAAAACGTTAAACTGCGACCGCCGCCACGGTACAGCCCGCCCAGCTTCGTCCCAGGGTAAGCTTCGTCTAGTTAGCCAGCTCCAGTGCGCCCCGCCGAGGAGGTCACGTCCACTTGCAGTTGAGGCTATAAATAAGGCAGTTAGTTATGGGAGTTTAGTAGAGTAGTTTAGTTTAGTAGATAGCTCGAGACAAGTTCTATCGAAAGTATACCGAACGTTTGTTTAAGCTGTCTTGACATTCATTAACTTGCATTTGTATACCAATTATGAGATAATAACGAAATCATAATAATGTATTCGGTACTTTACCTCTACCCACCGCAACATTCAAACCGGCGCACCACCCGCAATCACATCAGGACAAACCCGACGCTGGTTCCGCGCGTGGCTATTGGTTCCCCAAGAGCACCTATGGACCCACTCAAATATTGTACAACCATTGCATACGCAAGAAGCGAGTATGCTCGTTTCCTCAATACTCGTTTCTTCTTTTTCCTATCCGACGTACTTACTAGGTTCCAAGATTATATTTAGGTACCTACATAAGCTATGATTTGCTCATTATAATTTGTCTAGCACTGAAATGTAGCAAGGACTTTTTCTCAGGAGTGGGGGGGGGGGGCACGTCGGTGGTAGAATCAAATTTTGCTCCTTAGCCATATGTTCTTGAACGGGGTAGGATCGAGAATAAAATAATCTCATTTTATTTAGAGTAAAAATATTTCGCTCAGTGAGGAGGGGATGCAACATATATCGCCTTGGGTGCTACGTCCCAGGTCTATCATCTTTAAACGAAACACATACCTAGTTATTTCATCGTGAGGTGCTATACATAATTTATTGTCCGGCATAAAATATAAAGTGCCTAAATATTTGAAGGCATAAAAAAGGAATACCCATCAGCTAAATAACAATAATAATATTAATAAAATAAACAGGACGAAATGTGCTCGGTTTAAGTCTTGTTTGTCGCAAGCCAGGGGCGGGTNGAACCTAGGTTTTCTGCTTTCTACTACATCTAATGATTCGAAACGAACAGTAAATAAGTTGATTAAAACTCATAAAAAGATTGCAAAATGTGACAACGCTATAACATTTAATGGTCTATGCCTGAAGGAAGATTTACTGCCTACCTTTGCTAATATATATATATATATATATATATATATATAGTATCAAGTCTCAAAGCTCTTCCATGTGACAAGCCAAACGACGCATACAAACGGCCTTATTGTGTTCCTGCACAGCATACTGGTTCCTGGGATCCATCCTGACTGCTCGGCGCTCGCTCCCCTGGCATTCGGCGGTTCCTTGGGTCAGACAGTCCGGTGACTCTCAAACTTAACTGCCCTACCATGGTCGCCCTCTTCTTCCCCTCCCCTCCCCCAGACCATCAAAACAATCGTTACTCCCCCTATTCGGGCTATGCCCATCCACGCATACCTGCGTCGTGTCTCCATGCTATTGGGTGATAGGAACATACATATGAGACCGATGTACATGATTTCTTCTGTGAATGTCTGAATATATCAATAAAGTTATGTGTGGTGAAAAGAGCCAGTCATCTTAGTCGTCCTGTGAAGTGATGCTGTTTATGTTATGAGGGGCACGGTCCATTGCCCCCCCCCCCCTGAGGGCGAAATAATTCACAACTAGATAGAATGAGATTAAATCTGAAAACCCGACCCTACCCCCCCCGGTCCAGAAACATATGGCTGAGGAGCAAAATGGGATTTCACAACTAGATAGATGAGATTTTAGGAGCAAAATGGGTTTTTTTTCCGACGTGGCCCCCTCCTGAGCAAAATCCTGGCTACGTGCCTGTGTGATATTGTGATAGATTTGTGTTCAAGTGGTCCAGGGTTGGTTTCCACCCCACTAATAATCAAACATGCTCCGATATCAGGGAGAATATTGTGGAGCAGTTTGGAGAATACAATGTGTACAGAATGTGTGTAAGTGTGAGTGTAATGTATGTGTTCAAAGTGTGGGTGAATATCAGGAGGGAAATAATGGGATCTGGAAATTGGATGGGAAAGGAAGAATACACCAGCTACTGCGGCACAGCTTACCTCCAATGATTTATGAGGACATGTTTTGGAATAATTTTGCCAGAAGAAGGAGGTCCGGCAGCAGGAGTGTCCTATGACAGCAGGCGGCACGCAAATCTGGCAGCTGTTGACGTGTGACATGTGGCAGCAGTTATCAGGCGTCGCACAAGTGCAGGGTGCCAAAACAGAGAGATAATAGGATTGCTAGTCAAAATAAAACATGATTAATTATAAGGCATCATAACAAGTGATAATGATAATTAAGACAAGTCATGTGAATAGTTGTATGTCTCACACAAGACAAGTAACAGTGAAACAGAAGACGTGTGTTACACGTGCTTGGCATTAAAGCATGACATTGATGTCAATTAACATATTATGAGGAATGTGAATGTGAGCGGCTGTGAATAATGGGTGTGATGTAACCCATTTTGACCGTGAAGAGAACGTAGTTATCATACGGATAATAAACATAGATGAACAAGAGTGTCTACATGATCCTAATTGATATCACTTTGGAGTTCAGACACTACACATCACACATGTATAGATGAGGCTGAACTAACTGACTCCTAAACCGATATTTAGCATTGTGTGTGGTGAAAACACAATTCAGACCCCGAAGACCCAACAGGCAACACAGAGGTGATTCACATCGGGAGATCCCACAACCAAGGCCAGTACTGGCGTAACAAAATTATAAATCGCCGCAAGACCCACGCGTAAAAACGCAGCGCTCGCTAATCTATGTGAAAACAAATCTCTGCTGTCATATCGAGGTTTACCTTCGTTGTGCCAAAACGTTTTTGTCTCTATTTTTTGCGCCACGCGGGCTGCCGTGAACAGCCCGCGACGACGTCGCGCACCAGCGACACTCGCAGAGGCCGCGTCCGCGATCAGGAACCGAGCTGGCCGTACGGTCGCAGGGTGGCGAGCCGCCTTGGCCGCCCTCGACAAATCCCGGTTGAGATCCGCTTTGTTTTTGATCTTCTGTGTTGCGCCTCCCTCACTTGTTTTGATTTTCATCACGCAGTCGTCGCTCCAGGCTGCCCAGATCTTGTTCTCCCTTCGGAGCTGACGAGCGACGAACATAACCTTCTGGTTGCGTCTGGTCAGGTTTTCGGTGACGTATGCTCTCGTGATTGAGTCCGTGGTCAGGCAAGATTGCCTGGGCGGGAGAGCAGTCCTGAGCTGTTTCCGAGCGCGCCAGATCTCCCTCGTTTCGTGTACGACACGAAACATTGACGATCAGCGGTCGGGTACGCGTCGGCAGCCACCCAGGGATGCCAGGCTGAGGTTTACCGACTCGATGAGTTCTGTCGATGTCACTGGACTGTAGCTGGACACCCAGGGTCATGGCCAGGTCGATAGCCAAGCGTAACGGTTTCTCGTTCGCCGTCTCTGCCACGCCGTTGAAGTTAAGGCAGTTCCGTCTCGAATACTGCTCGATGATCGTCCAATCCGCATCAGTTTGAGCTTTCGATTATTTTTTTCTGCTCACAGACTTGCCACCTTTAGTAGCTCCTCTATTTTGCTTGTCACAGAGATTCGAGCTCTTCCCTTAAATATATCTCTGTAGAGATTTACGAACCTCTGTTATCGCTGAAGCAAGGGCCAGCAGAGCTCGCTTCAGAGATTTCTTCGGTTAAGGCACTCATCTCCGATGTCCACTTCTCTCTCCTCTTGGTTTGGGACTTGTAGAGCTTCCCCGTCACTCGGCACGACCCAACTATTACCAGCGAGGCCGGTCAGCTCTTGTCTCCCCGAAACGGGCTGGCACTCGGCCAAACACAGTTGTTTACAGGGTCGGCCGGCGGCGCGGAGCGAGGGTTGCGAGCTGTGACCCGGGCGGTGGTCAAGGTCGGAATGACAGTAACCCAATAATAGACGGAGTCAAGGAAATACAAACGATAAATAGCAGAGAATATAATGTTACATGGTCAAGTGGTCATATGAAGTAAAATACATCAAACTGATTGGCGGATAAACACAAACAAACATTTCCAATAAATGCGTCGGTCGCCAAAGAGGTCAGCACTGGGAACATTTTCGTACAGCAGGTTGCACAACGCGGTAGGCGACAGAACATCCCGTTCTTAATTTCTCCAATCTGGCAATAGGAACATGTAACAATGGTCTCGTGCCAGTGGGTCTTGCAGGAGCTGCAAGACCAAACATGCCCTGGATATGAACCGAATCAATGCGTTCCCCAAACACACCATGCAAGAAAATAAAGTCATGCTGTGATAGACGAGAGGTAATCCGTTAGACTTTGAAGACTGAAGTGGTCAAGCAGGTGTGAATGTTCAAGTGAGTCAGATGGTCACCAAGTGTTCACGGCCAGCCAAATCAAAAACTTATGTTGAACTGAATCTGGTCACATGGTGTGAGTCTTGGCAGCACCAGACCAAATGATGCTACCAAACTCCAAAATAGAGCGAATATGCGAGTAAAAAGACATGATGAGAGGAGCTGCCTTGAACCTGCGACCTGCCGACACCGTGACGTTTGAAGACGTGTGACGTGACGTGACGCCCATATAAATCACCAGGGCACGATTCGCTCTCCGGATAAGGCAGTCGATGTCAGAAGCAAAGGCCAATTTGGAGACTAAAATCACACCTTAATGGAGCATCTACAGGATCCGGAATAAGTTTTTGCTTCTGCCTGCTCCAGTATTTATATCGTACCTACGTGATTATTCCATCAAATATCTGCGTTCTTGGGCTCGCATCTGCTTCCTAGATCCTTTGCCCGTGAGGAATGGGGTCCCAATCTGACGCTTAGGTCAGGGGCTGGTGACGTGTTGGCCAGAATAAACGCGGAAAACTGCTCTGCCTGGAATCCCGCCCAAGAAAGTGAAAGGTCGAACACTTCGATCTTAGCGAGCTGAATCGGCAATAGGCGAGGTCTGAGCCAGAATGTTACAGTCAAACGTAGCCGTCTAAGTGGACATATTTCCCACCATCCAGTGCTGGTGGCGAGAATTACAGACCTCATGAAGCATTGCTGATAGACTCAGGTCGGGCCGTCCGCCCACCATCTCCACTGTCGCAAAATTGTTCCCAAGAAAACAATAATAATACAGAAAAGAAGACGATCTGAATACAAAATCAGTGAGCATCCGGAATGGTCCCGCGACTCACCCGCAAGGGCTACCCAGTCTCTAGAGGACTGTGGGGCTCCACAGGAAGCTCTTTGGCTTTGGCACTTTGGAACTTCCTAATACTAAGGCCTACAAGATGCACGTTAAGCCAAAAGTAACAGATATCAAGTGCTTACCGCGTCCGACTCTGCAAAGATTGTCATAGTCGAACAGTGGAGGCCTTGAAAATCCTGCTATTCAGCGAATAACTATTACGCCATCCTCCAAATCCCCCAAACGACCCTGTTTGAGCCCGAAATGCAGCAAGTGTTCATTGCGATTCGTCCGTCTCTAGCACGATTTCGCACGCTGAGATCGAAGTGTTCGACCTTCACTTTGCTGTGTGTGCTTCCAGAGCAGACAGTTCGATTTATTCTGAAAACAGCTTACCAGACCCTGACTTTAGATCGGATTGGGACCCCATTCCTCACGGGCAAAGGATCTAGGAAGCAGATGCGAGTCCAAGAACGCAGATATTTGATGCAATAACCACGTTGATACGATATAAATACGATACGATATAAAGCAGACAGAGGCAAAAACTTATGCCGGACCCTGTATCGTTGTAAACTCAGCTACTGATCGTTTCAGCAAGATGCACGTCATTAGACAAAATTATTTACAAAAAAGATCAAGGGTGCTGTCAGGCCCCATAGAGTGACGGTAAATTGCGATAAGTGAAGCAGCAAAGCTCTCAACTTAGTGTTACGCCCACACCTCGGCTTCTTCGATGGCACTGGAGCTACCTTAAAGCAATTATAAAAGACAGCGGTTAATACTGACTTCACCGGCCCCTGTACCGACATTACGGCTGCCACAGGCCAGACATGGTGGACAGCCGTCAATGTACCGCCTTAAAAGCTATCTGACAAGCGAAGTAAGACTTTCGGCCATATTGCAGTTTGATCAATACGACACTTACTCAGAATCCATACCATGTCTTTAGAAGCGTGCCGACTTGAAGTGCTTTTATTGGAGCACAAATGTTGTCCATGATGTGTCGAGCAGTGGCGGCAATTGCTGGCCTCCAGGGCCCACTCGTTTTTTAAATGATATTTACTTGAAAGCGGGATTCATTTTAGTACTAGTCCTCGACCAGGTGGGAGTTCATTTTACTATTTACCCTGGTGTTTCTGCACACTCGTGCTTCTTTTCTGCTCTGATGTTTCAGCTCCAGTTTCTGCACACCCATTTTATAGATATTGGCGGATCCAGAACGGTGTTTATTTTGGAGGACCTTCTGGAGGCTAAGTTAAAACAAAATGACACAAATATAACATTTATCAGATTTTGCTTACCCTTGAGTTGATACCTGATTTAAAACAAACTTTCTGTAGTAAAAGTTGCTCAAACTGAATTTTTTGTCAGGAAATTGGCATGTTTTTTCCGATTTGAAATTGTTTGGAATTGGGTCCTATAATTGTTTTAAAATTAGAGCGTGGAGTGGAAAAATCAGCATAACATAGACCTATCAACCTATCAACATACATAGAGGGAAAAGTCTGCCTAAAAAGAGAATTTACTCTGCTTTTCAATAAACCAACCGTCAGAATCAGGTGTTGCAAATAGCAATACCTACTAACCTAGCCTGCTTCTTTTATCAACAGGTTAATATTTCATCTGCAGGTAATTTGTAGCTAAGTGATATCAGTAATAGGGTTTAAGTTATGCAATACATTTTTATTCAGGAAGTTCAACAATTCACAGAAGACTGGGAAACGAATGGAAAAATAGCACCCAATGAGTGACGTTTTTATGTCCATGTCGGTATCGACTTTTCAGTGACTTATTTAGCACCAAGCTCCGAATTCTATGAAAATTACATAAATGATTAATTAGACCACCAGAAACACGAATTTGATGTTTATGTTGCTACAGCAGGTTTTCTTCAATTTCATAAAAAGGTCAAGGAATGGGAAACTGAAAATGTGCCAAACATTGACAATCGAATGTTTTTGTCTTTTTCACAGAATTTGGCTGAGGGCATGTTCACTTTCTGCGCATATAAAATTATAACAATCATAGTAAATCTTCAAGGTTAAAATTTGAAAGGACGTGAAACTGGAAAAATGTTCACAGTTCCCCTTTGATTTTCTTAATTTTCTCACAGAATGTAGCTAACGAAAAGCTTTAGCGGCACATTCAAATTTCAAAGAATTGAGGTAGAACATTTAAGTCAAAACCAAAGTCAAGAGATGGGGAACTGAGAAAGTACCAGAAATAACTGATCGTTTTTTTCACTCTTTAAGAATGTACAATATTTATTTGACCTTGATATTGACTTTAAAATAATACTTGAAATGTGGAGCTATAACTTTTTCTTAGCTACATTCTGTTTCATTCATTCATTCATTCATGTATTAAGAAGCACTTCGGCCTGCACAGGCCATTTCGTGCTGGTAGTTTCACATGAAAACTTACACTGATGCTTTTCATCATACGTTCATCACATATACATACATCATACGTTCGTCGTTCATATCATACGTTCATCATACGTTCATAAACTTCGAACACTTCGAACACATTTAACATATACAATGCAAACGCATACAAACACACCCAGAGTCTCTAGTATGCAATCATGCTAAATTGCGTTGTAAAGGCTTGTATCCCGCAAGAAAAAGAATTATGTGAGCTACGTTCTGTGAAAAAATCAAACAAATCATGCGGTAACTTCTGGCAATTGCTCAGTTCCCCGTCCGTTGAGATTGAATTTTATCTCAAATTTCAACCTCGATTTTTTGGATTTTGAAAGGGCCGCTAAAGCTTCTCGTTTGCTATATTCTGTACGAAAATTAAGAAAACCAAGGGGGAATTTTGAAGAAAAAAAATCAGTTTCCCGTCCTTTGACCTTGAATTTAATCTTTAAGTTCTACTTCGATTTTGATTATTTGCTATGCGTAGATTTGAACATGCCCTCAGCCACTTTCAGTGAAAAATGAAAAATACGAAAAAAGTGATTGTCAGTTTCTGGGACATTTTCAGTTCCCCGTTCCTTATTCTCGTGTCTGAACTTGAAGAAGGCCTGCTCTAGCAAAATCAACATTAAATTAGTTTTCTCGTGATCTAATGAACCATTTTGAGCATTTTCATAGAAATCGGATGCCGATGCTGGATAAGTCGCTGAATAATTCGATGACTTCACGGACAAGACAATAATATTATGAGGCGTCTACCAATAATCAGGTGGCGCCAAAGTGGTCTGCGAGGGTCCTGTAGTCAGACGAAGGACAATTAGTGCTCACTTGCTGTCCGTCGCCCGGACAGCCCGTGGGGCGCCCTTCTGGCGTTCTGGCGGAGGGAGGGCCACGGCCTCCAATCCATCCCCTTAAAAAACCATCCCGAATCAAGGCCGTATATACCAGGTAGAATCATCCCAGTGCGCAGCTTTTCTGGCAGGTTTGCAAATGACCGTCACCTTCAGCTGGGAGACCGCCACAAGCATAGTGAAGTACGGCCCCGGTACACAAATATAAAATGTCTCGTTGAGATATTGAACGATTATGCAATGAAACATACCAGTTATTTGTATTCTTAATGACTGTAAGTTAACAAAAAATCATTTCAGTTAAAATTTTCACCTATGAAGGCCGTATAATTTACTGACAATGAAACCGCTGTCAAATACGACCCAGCACTCACAGCGGGGTACTGCCACTTCATTCAGTGCATAAATTTATTGTTGATTCTGATCCTCATGAACATGTACAATAATGTCAAAGCGTACAACTTTGTATCAGATATCTAATAATTATACCCCTGCGATAAGTTTTTACCTTGTATATCAACAATTCATGGTCGACATTTTTGGGCCTCATTTTATGCTGCGCCTTTGAATTACTTGCACTTATTGACTTGGGCGTCGGAAGCGGGGGACGGGGAAAGACGTTCCCCAAACATTTCGGATTAACATTACGCTATGGGCGCTGCATGGAAAGAATCGAACTTCAAAATGCCTCCGACCCCCCAGCTTTCAGAAGGTGGCGACGCCCTTGACTTGTGCGTTGTTAGACTACCGACACGGACTTATTCTAGATATTGACTGTTCGTTGCTTTCCGCCCCGTAACACATTACTAAGTCTCCACTGAGCTTAAAACTAGCTCGAAACTAGATAAAGCATCACAACATCAATACACCAAAATATTTAGCAAATCAGTGGGATCCAGAAAACAAACAAACCGCCTTACAGGCTTATTTCGTTACAATCAAGCAAACAAAACGGAAGCAGCGACGGTGCCCGCTCGAGACGGTGCCCCCTCAGCGTATCGGACAGCTGGAGAGCCGGCCACCTGTCCGAGACCGCCGGCGGAGGTCCTGGCGCCTCCCTTCTTTGAGACGGTGCCCACCAGCGTATCGGCGACCAGCTGGAGAGCCGGCCACCTTGTTCGAGACCGCCGGCGGAGGTCCTGGCGCCTCCTCTTCGAGGACGGTGCCCGCTCAGCGTATCGGACAGCTGGAGAGCCGGCCACCTGTCCGAGACGCCAGCGGAGGTCCTGGCGCCTGCCTCTTCGAGACGGTGCCCCGCTCAGCGTATCGAGACAGCTGGAGAAAAGAGCGGCCACTTCTGTTCTGGACGCCGCGGAGAGGGGTCCTGCGCCTCCTCTTCGAGACCAGGTGCCCCGCTGCAGCTAACATGGGACAGCTGAGAGAGCCGGCCACCTGTTCGAGGACCGCCGGCGGAGTCTGGCGCCTCCTCTTGGAGACGGATGCCCCCGCTCAGCGTATCGGACAGCTGGAGAGCCGAGCCACCTGTCCGGAGACGCCGCGGAGGTCTGGCGTGCCTCTCTTGAGACGGTGCCCCCTCAGCGTATCGGACAGCTGGAGAGCCGGCCACCTGTCCGAGACCGCCGGCGGAGGTCCTGGCGCCTCCTCTTCGAGACCGGATTTTTATTCAACCTGCGGAGGATACCGCGCCTTTGGGACAGAGACAGAAGTTGGATTCTGGCACTGGAGACGCGTCTGTCCCGGCCTTTCCGGGCTTGGCGATCAGGCGTCCATTGTCGGACAGCCTGTCGGTCTTGGGCTGTCTTTGCCGGCAATCCGACACCCGGAACGCGTGCCGCTCCAGCTTGGTGGTTCGTGATGCACCGGCCTATCATGACGTCGAACCACCGGTCGACCGACGCGCGCATGGCTCTAGTGAGGCGTCCTTATGGAGCACATCTCCTCCATGAGCTGTGGCCACCGTGCTAGAGAACAGCCGGAGTCGCCACGGCGGACCGCGCTGGGCTGTCTGGCCACGGGCCTGTAACAAAGGGTGCGCTAATTAGTTTCAGAGACTAAATATATGTTTATACTTAGCGCTTAGATTTAAACGTCGGCTTTCAAAGTTGTTATTCAATAAAATATTTACACCAATAAAACGCCGTAATTGGGTTGGGAACCGAGCTGACTGTTCTTAAGCGTTATTTTATAATGCGAAAAAGCACTTCAACCTTGCTTTCAGTTAAACGGGGCATGCCAGGGACAGCGGCACTGGTAGCTGGTTATATAATAGCTATATCAAATTCTGTGGTTTTACTATGTTTACGGGAACGAAAATGGGACAAGAACGGAAATGGGACGAGAGCGTAATGGTACGAGAACGGAATGGGACGGGGACGTCAATGCAATGCCTACTAACATTTTTGAAATAATTATGGGGAGAGCCAAATTTACAGATTCAGCGAAAAAAAAACAGTACGAAAGGCCCGGGCCCCTCTGCAAGTGATACGCCCCTGAGCACCGAATTGACAGGTTCACACACATGCTGACTGCATTTGCACTTCAGAAATTCACATCCGATTCCGGGTGCGTACGAACCTCGATGCACAGATCTGTCAGTTTTGGGCTGATCTTCAGCTCGGCGCTGTCCAAAGCCCGCAGTTCCCGGAAGCGACCACGACATCGTGATCGCGGAAACGACACTCAGGACGGGAGCGCCGCGTTCCGGCCGAAGATTCACCGTGAGATTCAAAACCAAGATCTCTGGAGCCTGGCCGCGCTGTGTCGGATCTGCTCCTGGTCTGACTGCTGGCCGCCAGTAGTCTACCAGCGCCATCCGACAGCCGGCAGCAAGTGGAGCGCCTGGCTTGGGGTGTGGAACGCCGTGATAGACCCACCACATGCAACGGATCAGCATAAAACCTCCGACACCCGCCGTAGCCCGTGTTTTTAAATGATAATGGACCAGTGTGCGTGCTCTTTCATGCGGTGAGAGAGACACTGTTTCCGCGACTTGCAAACAACGTTAGAAGGAACCCTACACCAGGAGGAGACAACTGCCGGACTACAAAAAACAGATGACACAGAAAACAACGTCAAAAAGTGCTTGTAGGTCGCGCGAAATTCAAATTTTTCATTGACGTCCATATCTGGTACTCGCGCGAATACTACGTGGAAAAGACATCCGGCGTGCCGTTCTTTGATCGCACCGACAGGGAGGGTAACATCAGTTACCGCCGCGCGACACAGCACGAAGCGGGTGGGCAGATTTAGGCTTCAACGGCTATTTTGCCTCAGTTGGGACGGGGGTTCGGCGGGCGTTAGACGCCGCCCAGCGCGAGTGCGAGCCCCTCCCCCCGCGCCCACCGTGCTGGTTGGTGGCCGTGCCGTAATCGCGTCCACCCGGCTACGTTGCCTGAAGCTCTCCGCAGCGCGAAGCGAATGTCATCATCTAAGATCGCTGCGGAGAGGACGGCGTGACCAATCAGCATGTTTGCGTATGACCTAGGCCTGTTGACGTTCGGACCGCATTCCTTGATGTCGTGTAACGCCGTCGCTTGTGTCAGGAGTTGCTGCCGGAGGCGTGGGAAGGGAGGCTACTGTAGGTCCCATTCATAAATCCGGAAGGAGCACGACAGAACCGAGCAATTACCTCCCAGTCTCCATACTTCCTGTAGAGCCGAAATTAGCTGGAGAGCGTTTGTCATGCACCCAACTTTTTTAGAAATACCTTGCTATCCCACTCAATTCTCACAGACAGTGCAAACATGGTTTTCGGCCGGGGACGCTCCACTGAGTCGGCGATTGGCTGGGACGCTTCGGCATACCTGATGGACAGCATGGATAGAGGTCAGAATTGGTGCCTAACCACAGCTGACACCTCGAAGGCCTATTGACAGCGTCCAGCATCCGCCGACTGCTGGAGAAGCTGCGTGGTATTCCGGCTTACAAGACCACTGGTTTCCGTTGATGGCTCGAAGATCGATATCAAAAGGATTAGGGGTGGCGGAAAACATCATTACAATCACTCACTGGCGTGGTTTCAGGGTCACTGCTGGGACCAACTCCTATTTTTTGCATTTTTTACAAACGATTTGCCGTGTCTGATACCTCAATGATTAGTAAATTTGTAATGTACGCCGACGACGTTACAGTTCCTCCATTCGGGGGAGGAGACCCAACATATCCTAGACCTTCAGAGACAGAAGGAATAGAAGAGAAGCACACGGATAAACGAGATAGCAACAAGACGAATAGAGATTCAGGCAAGCTTACAGTTCTTCAAAATCAATCCCACAAAGACCCGATTTTAGTGCTTATTTAAGTCCAAAAGACCCGCCAGATTGAAAACCACCAATTTTTTCCTATCCGATTTGGCGAAGCTTTCGAAAATCCATCATCGGCTGCGTGTTAAAGTTCTCGGGGTTATCGTCGGACAGTTCCAACTCACATTCTGAGTGCAAAGTCTCATCAAGTTATACGCTCGATTGCTACGCAACGATGGGAGCACTAGCAAAATTGTCTCTTTCGCTCGCTTCCCGAAGAGGTAAAGAAATGACCATTGAGGCTTTAGTTTTTCCCCCATCTATCATAATTGCACTACAGTATGGGTCCGGCTGTGGAATAACCCAAAAATATCGGATCCATAAGGGTGATTAAATCCACTTGTGCGCAAATTGCAAGGGCGCGAACACGTTCCGCCCAACGCGTTATCCACCGGATATTTTGCGCGAACTGGAGTGGCCGAGAGTAAGAATGACTTGGTGGGCAGAAGCGTGACTTAGCCATCATGGCCACTGGCTGCTGTTCGATGACCGGGCGCCGGCTGGTCTAAGGCGAGAAGCGTCTGTACCTGTACCGGTAGGGACGTGTCGGCTAGAGACGCGAGGACGACCGATGCCGCGTCAGCGGAGTACCACGAGTACGTACTGAGCATGCTACGGAAATTTTTCCATCCGTGCCGCCAGCTCAGTGGAACAAACGCGCCCACAGTCAGTCCAGGGAAGTTTAGGACCGCCCGCACAAGTGTCGTAGAACAGGTCCAGACAGTGGCTACGTCAAGTCAAGGACCGGTGAAACGAAGTACGTAAAGGCAGGAAATGTCGCGGTTTTTAATGAAGGAAAGCACTGTTTAGGGATTTAGGAATTGTATCGCCCGATCATATGTTTAATTTTACCCATGTCTGAAATGTCTGTTGCCTGACTTGACGCTAAGCCGTAAAAGCCACGTTGAGTGGAGTGCTTTAAGAAATAAATGATGATGATGATGATGGAAAGGCGCAGCGTCCAGCATCTGTGCCGAAAATTGTCCAGCTCTGTGATCCGCTGGAGGCCGTCCGCTAGCTGCTGCTGTAGCTCGTGTAGTTCCCCTGCCTGAGTCCCGTCGTCAGACATCGTGAAGCTGCGACGCGTCTGCTCAGCTGTTGCCGTGGGTTTCCTGCCGCGAATCACTCGCACGGAGTTTGAGTTATTGACTTCGAGTTCTGAGTTTCTTGAGTTTATTTCGTTTCTTGAGCTCCTGCGTTTCTTGAGTATTTGAAATCTTGCTCGGACCGGGGCCGGCTCCTGTTCCCACATATTGTGGGTGGCGACGTCGACTCTTGGATAGAAGCCCGCGCAGGGGCCGTGTGTGTCCGGGAGTGGTGACGTAGGGGAGCTGGTAGCTCCGTGGTATGTCCTCGGACTATCACGCAGCGGCCCCGGGTTCGATTCCCGAAACCCCAGGCCCCTCCTCGCCCCCTCCCCCCGGCATCTCGCGGTTAAATGGCTGCAGGCTAAATCGGAGGAAAACAAAAGTGGTGACGTAGGGATCTTGAAATGGTACTTGACGCCTGCAACGTCTTGCAAGTCGCCGGTGGATCGGTTGAATGCCTCGAGTGGCTCGGGCACCGGTCCACACTCTTTCATCAGCTCGACGAAAGTGAGGTCTTCGTAGGTCGAACCGTCCGTACGTTTACGGAGTTCTGCGATTCGGGCGTGTACCATGAGAGTCATTGTGTAGTCGAATGCTGACTTGGGCTCTGTCTTTCGGAAGTTTTCGTCGACGGCGGATATTGCATTGTACACCGCTGAGGATATGTCGAACATACCCTCGAGGGTCACAGCGAATTCACGCCGACCGGCTGCCTGGACGTAGCTCTTGTCTCCGTCGATTACAAACGCTTCCAGCCATAGGAGGTCATTGGCCAGAGGGGTGAAGCTGAAGAAGAGACGATACATTCACCGCATAAAACTCTACCACAAATGAACTGGAACCGAACGTCACGACACCCAGCTACATCACCGTCATCATACCACATTTAAGCATACACGAGAGTAATACACTTAGAAAAACAAGCCACTACATCCTAGTTCCAACTCGCGCTACCTCACACCAGCGCTTCTTCTTCACTCTCACTGAAAACCAATGGAACCAATTACCAGAAGCCACGAAACAGCTCTCTTATCCCGATTTCGAGAAAGGAATCACACAGCAGTTAGCAGTTTAGCATCACATCACACAGCAGTTTAGGTGCACCGACACCCTCTTATATTATTTACATGGAACCAAAGTACGCAACGTTTTACACACCAGATTGAGAACTAATGTCAAAGTAAACTTCCACATATTCAAAAGTCAGACTCCCTGGCATGTCCCAGCGAGCACCTACAAGAAAACCAGAATCAGATACTCTTGGTCGGCCGCCGGAGACGTCTCTGATCAGGAAACCACCCGCCGCCGGTTTCACTTCGCGAGCGCGTCGCAGCTCACATACTGTAGTAAATGATAGAAAGACCTTTTTGTAACGCAAGGCTTTATTAAGCTCAATGAAGCCGTCCTTGACACGTGTCGTCTCGTGCACCATCAAACGTAATCTAAACAAACAACATACGAACGTGACGCAGTACGCAGTACACAAGTGGCGCGTTCAGAACTGAGGGAAACCAACCACCAAATCAACACACCAAATCACAACATTCTCCCACACCATATTGTTATGCACTAACGCTGGTGCGGCAAACACATCGTCACACACATCGTTACATACACTAGAGTGGCGAACCTTTTCACATAACATAGTCACTGTAACGCTCAGGCGCTCTTCTGGTACGACCAGAGCGTCGCAACTGATCTGTTTCAGTCGTTTGACTCTGATTCGCGACCGACTCGTTCAACACCGATTCACGCGAGTCGTCCACTGGCGTCCACTGGCGTCCACTGGCGTACTCATATCAGTGGGTAGCTCTGACGATTTCGCACCATTTCTACCATCAGACACCGGTACACTGATCATGGTTGGAATCTCTGAGGGCGAAGGGTCCCCGCCGTATTGCAGGCGGCAGATCTCAAAACAGACGCTAGAGTCCTGTCCAGCCAGTAGTCGGCCCGTAGCAAGTAGTACCGCGCTACAGCTGAACAGCCCATCGGGCAAACTGCCTCCGCTTCCGCAAGGCACGGTCGCTCGGCAGAGGCCGTGGACACATCAATATAGGGTCAGAACAGTTCTTTGTTAAGAACCAAGAGAGATTAAAAGAGGCCACCACCTGAAACTCAAGATAAAAGATTACAAACTTGAGCAATAACAAAGTTTTTATCGAACAGGATAGTACCAGCATGGAACAAGCTCCCTCAAGACGTAGTTATTTGGCTGCAGTATAAATTAATTCAAGAACCGGCACAATGATCTCAGGGCCATAACGACGCTTTCCCCTCTGTTCAATCCGATCCAGTAATTCCTGTGAACTTGAACCTGTGACGTGGGCACTGGATAGACTCGTCTACCACAGCCAGCTAACCTGAACCTAAACCTGATGAAGGACTGACACAAGCGATTGGCAACATGTGGTACCTACTGTTCTGACTTTCGGAGAGAAACGGTGATGACAAGCGGAATTGTCAACGCCCACAGCTAATATGTGGAGGTCAAAGATGTGTATTTGGAAAAAAGAAAAAGATAAATGGGTGAAAACATGGGTCATGGGCAGCACTTTGCAGGGTCAGTAATATGGTCACCAGAGGCTGAGGGTTCAGTAGGTTCAACCAAACAAGTGGGGTTTCTGCAAAGAACAACAACACAGAAACGTTACCTTTCAGCGCTTTGCAACAACACAGAAACATTACCTGTGCCAATTTGCGCTACCACAGAAACATTGCCTATATCAGCATATCTTATATCATTTAAGTGTATCAATCGTTTCCTTTGTATCAACAATAGACAATAGATATCAGCAACAAACGGAAATCCGATATCAGCAATGGCTATTTAGTATCTAATATCGGGTAATATCTTTCACGGGTATCTCTATTCTACAGGGTCCGCCGAAATTAGGGAAACGCTCTGAGTTACCTTACACTGAGAGGCGACTACATACGTGCATTTCGTACCATAGTTCGCTCGCAGTCTCAGAAACGTACAATTTACATGATTTGGGCCAGGGTCTATTCGTAAGCCGTGGGTGGCAGTGAAGAACACCTTATAGCGAACCGTCTCTGCGCATGGTGAACGGCACCGGGTAACCGTCTATCTAAGGCGCTTAACGAGTCAAGAAAGCGTATAAAAATGACCCGAGGCATGCTGAATCAAAGATGAAATTTTAAAAGAGCCAAAGGCCAGGAAAAGAAGAGAGAAAACAAAAAGACCGAGATCATCCAGAAGGTGAAAAGAGTCATCAGATCGAATCCGAGAAGAACGTTGGCGAGGTCCAGCAATCTTCACAGGTGCCAACGAGAAGATCAAACAAGGAGTGCTGGAGCAGCACGTCTAGCCCTGATACGCGAGGTCTGTGCGCACCCTGATCGGCACAGTACGTGTTCCAGCAGGATAGCGCCTCTGCACTTAGGACTGCCGAGCAAACTAAAAAAATCCTGAAGTCGAAGATGACAAACGTCAGGACACAGGAGTTATGGGCCCGCGTCATCTCCCGACCTCATCCCTGAACTTCTCTACCTGGGTGCGCTCCGCTTTGGAGGGCTGACGAGTGTGCAATGTCTCTCACCCAACCTTCGGAAGTCGCTGAAGACTGACATACGGAGGTGCTGGCACAACATGGACAAGCACTACATCCAGCGTGTCTGCAGTGCCTCCAGGTCTCGTGTGGAGAGAGTGATTGAGGCTGAGGGCGAATACATTGGGTAGCTGCAGACGTGATGACCTGGTGTATATGTCTGGAAAAATAAATGTCATTGGAATAATTATTTCTTTTGATCTGGTGCAGGTCCTCTCAGATGTAATAAGCGTTACCCTAATTTCGGCGCACCCTGTATTTAGACATAAAATATCATCAAGTACTTGTTCTTGTTCACAAGTACATCAAGTACTTGTACATCAAGTATAACAAGTACATCAAGTACTTGTTCTTGAATTCATTTATACTGCGTCAGTCACCCTGACGTCCGCCAGAGACCGGACAAAGTTCGTCAGCCGGTCCGTCGCCACTGTGATCCTGGACTGTAGTGTTCCGGCTCGCAGATCCAGGGAGAGACACGCTGCGCTAAGTCCACAACCGAAAAACTGTATTGCCTATCTCCAACATAAGGGAAGATGGCGCCCAGTGCTGGGTAGCCACAGATTATAAGCACTTGCTAAGTACTTGGTGCTCATAAGTACCAGACACTACATATCCCCGGACTTAAAGTTGAACACACAGGGAGGTGCTGAATGAAAACCGCGCGGCGTGTACATTAGGTCCGGAACGCGTTTACAAGGTTACCACTCACTCTGGTTAAGCGATAACAGCAGTAGGCATTTACGTTACGTTACATGAAAAGTTTGGAAGGACCATAAACACTTATAAAGTCCAGGACGGATCTGGCTGGAATCGGCGGCGTCCGAACGATGACGCCAGGCAGCTCACGGGCGCTCCGTGGGTCCTCTGGTGGGGCAGCGGGGCCGGTGGATGTAGGTGGCGCTGGTGGTAGCTCGCGGCAGCGTGGACGCTGGCGCCACGGTCTTCCGTTGTCCTGACTGCCGGTGGCGTAGCCGCCGAGACCGTAGCCGCCGAGACCGTACCCGCCGGCAGCGGCGGCACTTAAAGGGAACAGAAATGTCACCTGCAGACCGAAACGGGCGGGCGGCGGCGGCACGGGAACGGTGTCCCTGCAGATCGACGGCGGCGGCGGCGATTCGACGGCGATCGACAGGCGCAACAATTACAAACGATTGGATCATTTGGTTCGCAGGCGCCTCACTAACTACGGCGAGCACGCTGTAATGTCGATCGTCCGTTTCGCCACGGTCACCTTGTCTGCGCACATGGAGACACACGGCTGATTTTCGATAAACTTTTGCAGCATGCTGGTCATAACAGTGGAGAACTGCAGCCGCATTGTTGGGTCAAACGTGCCGGAGTGGTTGATGTTTCCTACCCTAGTTCTGTTTTAAGACTGAAAAACGACCAGGTCCTCAAACGAAGCTGGTGGCAGGTAGCGCTTCAAAACGTAATATCCCGTGCGGAGAACGTGACCCGCCGCGCTGACGTTCCATGCAAAGCTCTCCTTCGCCAGCTCCTCTCGCTTCTCCTTGGCGAGTGCGGCCTTCTGGTAGTGCGGGCCACAGACGTGGCTTTTTAATGGCTGCCCTCAGGTGCCTGAACTGCAATGAAAGTGAATGCCCATCCGCGAAGCTGGTCCCCAATTTGAAGTCGTACTTGAATACTTCCTTTGTGTTCGTACTATCCGTGGCGAGAGACGGTGACACGCACACCGAGCAGAAGAGAAAACCTTCGTCCATCCGGAGATGAAGTGAGGTGAATGCTGTCGGCAGCCTGAATGGCGGCGATGCTCCTACCGGATCGTCTTAGTAGTTTAGCTGTTTCAGTTGTTTTGTTTTCTCCTTCTGACCCTTGTTGGCATCCTGCGGGCCACCATGACAACCCAGCCAACAATTAACTTGGGCACTGATCGGGCAAAATGGCTTGATTCCATTGTGCCCGATCAGTGCCCAAGTTAATTGTTGACAGGTTAAGAATCCGAATGATTTCGTCCAGTTTCGACTCGTTGCGTTTAACTTGCAACGTCACACTTTGAATAGCAGAAAACATCGCCGCGGCGCCGCTGGCGATTCCAGGATCAGCATGATTACCTTCTTCAGGAGGTGCATCACGTGCAGGCTGGTCGTCATGGCTTTCGGCCTCCATCGGGACAGCGCCGTGAGACATGGACGCAGACGTGTCACAATCCACGTTTTCGTCCCCTGTGAGGCCAGCCTCCTCTCCATTTCTCAGAAGCTCAAGAGCTGTCTGAAATGACAGAAGCACAATCGATAAAATGACAGAAGACAACCAATTTCAGCATTACAGCCAGCAACTCTGCCGACACGACTACTGTGAACCAATGTTGGACGCGGCTTTATCTCTTTGCTGCAATGTCCCTGGCCATAATATTTCCGTTCCTCGTATGGTAGTTCAACACCTGTTTCTTCTGCCTCACTTCCTCCAGTAGATTGATAATTTTTGTTTTTTTCTCAGTTAAGTTCTCGTGCACTGTGATTTTGTCTCCCAGCAGACCACCTTGCTCAAAATTTTGCCTCATACAAATTTTCCGCATCACTATCATCATGGTCCTGGAACTTGATTATTACCCTCTTTTTATTCCGAAGTCTATGGCACGCCTCTATTCCTCTCTTCAAATCTACGTTGAGTTTCTCTTTTATTACTTCAAGTACAGTTTCCCTTGTTTCACTGGGGTCTCCCCTCCCTACCCTCAGGGAAGGCCCCCACCTAGGATGAGTGAGGTTTTGCGGGTGTACTGTTCTAGTTGGTCCAGGTTTCTATCCACTTAACCCGCCATTGGCTGGGGGGGGGGGGCGAAAAACGCCCCCCTCAGGGATTTTCACAATAGCTCACAAACAACAGCGCTAATTGAAACCGCTAAACTTCAGATACCTTATTCTATATCAAATTTGGCGTCCTTCAAAATGCAAATTTTTTGAGAAAAAAAATTTCGTCGAATTTTTTTTCGAGTTATATCGAATTTAGTGACGTCACTAAACACACCACTCTTGGCGGCAAAATATAAGCTTACCTCGACAGGCTGTAAATAGAACGATTTCCCTTAAGCAAAATGAATTCAAAAACCTCAAAAGATAGCTAATTGTCAAGGGGTAAGAAAATGGCTGTCTCGGATTTTTTTTACCACCAAAAACATTTTTTTTTTATGCCCACAAAATCACCTTTTTTGTGAAAAATTTACAAAAAAAAACATAAGATATATAGAAAATTTTTAACACATAAGATAATAAAAGAACCACATATGTACATTACCCAAACCGAATTTCAAAGCCATATATCTATTTTTGAATCACTGATTGCTTCCCAAGTATGATTACCTCATGACTTCACTTTTTGAAAGTACGTTTTACGTTTTTACCATCTTCTTTGATTGTTAAATATTTACCAGCGTTAAACGTTCCATTTCTATGTTTGATTACTTTGATATTTTGATTTTCTTCCTGCTGCTTAAAAATATAAAGGTAATAAATAACTTGTTATATCTTGATGTTCGGTTCGTTCTTTCTCTCTCGGGCACCAACACCAGCCAACGTGTTCCTTGACGTATATATATATCAATATACCAAGACCAGTGCCAGCCGCAATATCACTCGTGAACACAGGGCACCAGACTGAAGATAAACAGACATAACAAAAAGACAACAGCTCGGATACGTTACGGAAGGAATTCATAGTCTTCAACGCAAAAAATAACTAAAAGCTCCGCATGAGTTCTAACGGCGCCTAATACGCAACATAGTCTTGAACCCAAAATGGAATACAGCTCATAACGTTAACTAAATTAAAGGCATAGGCAAAAGCAACGTTAAATCAACATGTATATAAACATAGGCTTAAACAAGTTAAATCAGCCGCATAGAACAATCCCTCCCTTTGTTAGCAAAAACAGATTCAACGAACAAATACAGTCGTCACATCTACTTATGAAAACCGTAACGCTTTCTGGAGCGCTGTATTTCTCTCTTGTTCTATTCTTGTCTTCGGAGGCGTGTTGTCTGTCGCGGGGGTTCGAGGGCACAGCGGAGCGACGCGAGGTCTGTCCCGGAGCGGCCGACTCGAGAGGCAGCGGCAGTTCAGCGGGTACCCCTGGGGCGGCCGGCGTAGAGGGCGCCACCTCGCTCACCCACAAGTGATGCAGTGTCCGAAGAGTCCGCAATCCGCATCCAGCACGAAGAGTCGAGAAGTCCACATCCCAGCGTTCACTCCACTCCATTCTCCGGATCTCAGCACGAGAGTCCAGGGAGAGTCCGTATCACACTATGAAGTCGAGACTGAGTAGATTCCGTTGTGAAGAATCCAGTCGAGTCCAGAAGAGTCCGACATCTGACTGCGAAGAGCTGAACGATGATGTCTGAGTCCAGAGTAGTCTGGAAATCCCACCGCTGTCATCATTGTAAGCTCTTCTCATTAGCACTGTGTGGGTTGGGAGTCAGCTCACTGCACTGAACGGGCTGCCACCGGCTCGACGGCCCACCCTGGCTCCCGCGCGCCACCTGTCTGAGAGCTCCCCAGCTCCTGCGCGCCACCTGCCGGCTCGCTGCGCCCCAGCTCTGTCGCACGTCCCCCTCGGCTCCGCCAGCCCCCTCCTATCGGCTCTCCTCAGTTCTCACAGCAGCAGAGTAGCTCCAGATCAGGCTGTATTCCTCAGTATACAGTCGCCCGGCTCTCAGTCTCCTCAGCCCCGCTCTGTCGCACGTCCCCCTCGGCTCCGCCTGCCCCCTCCTCTCGGCTCTCAGTCTCCTCAGTCCCAGCTCTGTCGCACGTCCCCCTCGGCTCCGCCTGCCCCCTCCTATCGGCTCTCAGTCTCCTCAGCCCCAGCTCTGTCGCACGTCCCCCTCGGCTCCGCCTGCCCCCTCCTCTCGGCTCTCAGTCTCCTCAGCCCCCACTTCTTGTCGCACGTCCCGCTCAGGCTCGCCTGCCCCTCCTCTCGAGCTCTCAGTCTCCCTCACAGCCAGCTCTGTCGCAGTCCCCCTCGGCTCCGCCTGCCTCCTCCTCTCGCTCTCAGTCCTCCCAGCCCCACTCTGTCGCAACTCCCCCTCGGCTCCGCCTGCCCCTCCTAATCGGCCAACTCTCAGTCTCCTCAGTCCCAGTCTCTGAGGCACTCCCCCATCGCGTCGCCTGCCCCTCCCTCTCGGCTCTCAGTCTCCTCAGCCCCAAGCTCTTCGCACGTCCCCCTCGGCTCCGCCTGCAACCTCTCTCGGTCTCAGTCTCCTCAGCCCCAGCTCTGTCGCACGTCCCCCTCGCTTCCGCCTGCCCCCCCTCCATTAATCGGTCTCTCAGGTCTCCGAGGTCCCAGCTCTGTGGCAGCCCCCTCGGCTACGCCTGCCCTCCTATCGCTCTCCTAGTTTTCTCAAGCAGCACAGAAGTAGCTCCTAATCAGGCTGTATTCCTCAGTATACAGGTCGCCAAAGCTGGCGCGAAGACGGGCGCCTCCTCACAGCGGACTGGGCTCATCCAGCTGGAGACACCCATTTCATCCATGCTCCAAACCCATACAGGCTTTCATCTTCCACGATACACCAACGGATTGTCTGATCCGCATAGCCTGATAGTACACAGTGAGCAATATGAACAGGACACCGACATGTCCGCGACCAACGACCATCAGGAGCTGGTCGGAACAAGTCACAAACAAAACCTCAACATCTCGGTTAGGTTCGTGAAGGATTCTAGTCCTGAACAAAAAACGATACACAAGTAACTGTTGCGCCAAATATGTAAACGAAGTTATCAAACCGGGACGGTGGTGCCGCCTACAGTGCTCCCCCCACAGACGCGTCGACGAAGGTGTAATAATGTTGTCGAAAAGAAGAGTTCGTTCTCAGTCCAATTTAGATTCTTTGTTCACTTTCACGCTATATTGTCTTTGCACACACTCTCAATTTCTCAGTACGACCGCACACTCGGCAGTGGGTCACAGACCCCTCTCTCTCAGCGTGATCCAGACTGTCCTGCGGCGGGACGACGCCCAGCGGCCGGCCGCGCCCAGTGACGTCAACTCACACAACATTCGACCAATGACCATGATGAGTACACGTGATCAATCATCGCATAGCAGTTAATACCAAATAAGGCAAAGGAGGATCACGGCCGCGTCATAACTAACTTTGTTACAACACAACGTTTGTAATGGATCTCACCACCCGGTCTTTCACTTTGCCTTCCCATGCTACAGTGTAACACCGAGCTGGTTGCTATTCACAAAGCCCTCAGTTTTAATTTAGGTTGCGAGGGTCTTCGGCTACGTGATTTAATAGCGTATTCGCTTAGTAGCCTTTTGGGCGCTATTGGCTTTCAACCCATCTCATCCTTTTACAAGGATGTTTTAGGTCTTCTCACATCTCTTGACCGCGCAGGAAAGTCCATCGGTGCTGTGCTGATTCCTGGACACGTGGGCCTATAGCGGGAAACGAGCATGCAGCATCAGGCTGCTAAAGGCACCGAAGCAGCAAATCAATCGTTCTCTCCCCTTAAAACCCTGCCGCGATCCTATTCCCTGTATCAAAGAATACGTGTGAAGAAGTGGCAATGCGCTTGGGACGAGGTGGCTTCCAAGTTGAAGGAGCTTAAGCCGCAACTTACCCCTTGGCATTCCGTTTGTCGTAAGTTGAGAGTGGAGGAGGTGACCCTGTGCCGACTCCGTATCGGCCATACCTATGCCACACACAAGTACCTGCTGTGCGGGAGAGGGAGCGGCCGCGCTGCTCTCGATGTGGGGATGCGCTTGTCGGTAGTCCACGTGCTTTGTGTCCGCCGACATCTTCGTATAACGTGTTTGAGGTTTTTGGGGTCACAAACTTTCAGTTTTCAGGAGGTTGTTGGGGGCGATGATTCGTGCCACATTTCCCGGTTTTTCGTTTTTCTTGCCGCATGTTGGTTTTCTGTGATCTTCTCCCTCGTTTCCTGAGTTGGTTTTTATGTGTATTGGCCTTGCCGCTTTGTTGGTAGTTGTAGTTGCCGTTCAACTGGTTTCCGTCACCCCCTGACCCTGGGTGGTACCTGTGTAGCACTACTAACCAACCCTGTTGGGTGGGTAATCGTTTTTGCATATGTGTTCTCTTTTTAATCTGATGTTATGGGCGCCACATAACTCTACAGTTGAGGCGCCCTTAAACCGAAATCATCATCATCATCATGTTACAACACAACGCGAGGTCCTTACGCAGGAATTTCATGCGATTTAAGAAGTTTTCTGCGAATCGATAGTGGTCACGTGAACGCCAACAAGTCGTCCATGACTTTGACGGTGTTCGGGATGTCGCTGAGGGCCTGATCACCACGGCGATTGTACTCGTCACCGGCAGACACACATCCCTGTGGCGCCCTCAGGAACTTCATGTGACCCCAGGGCGTGATGAAGCATGTTAGGTCCTGACATTGCTCGGCGAGCGGTACCTGGAAGTACCCCATGGCGGCGTCCAACGTTGTCATCCAGCGACTGCCGGCATGGATGTCCACCACGGCATCGTGTGTTGGTCGCACTGGATAGGTAGGCCGCTTCACGAAGCGATTCAGGCGAGTCAGGTCGACACACAGTCGAACTCCGGACGGCCGTTTAGCGACGGCGACCATCGGATGACACCACTCTGTGTAGTAGTCGACTGGTGCGACGACGCTCCGACCTGCAGTTCCCAATCGACTGGGCCTTGATGTCCGCCCTCCAGGCGTACGGGATCGGACGCGCAGCGGTGACAGCTGTCGGAGTCACGTCCTCGCGCAGCTCGATCACCATTGGTCCACCGTCCATCTCGCGTAGCGGGCCGTCAGTACTGAAGACGCGCGGGTACTGGGCCACGATCGCGGCTGCATGAGCTGCAGTGGTCTCTTCGGACGGGTCTGCGTCCTTGGACCATGTAGGCAGTGTGGTAGGGTGGCCGTATGGCTACCTGGGTAAAAAGTAGAACTGCTGCTGCTCTCCGGCTTCTCCTCCCAAGACGACGTTAAGCGAACTAAAGTTATATTAGCATAGTGACAGTGGTATATATATGCCGGTCACAGGAGACCAAGTGGGCGGCAACGGGGTGGGCCAAGCCCCACCCATTCCATAACGCGCAGGCGTTCAATAAGAAAGCGCAGGCCCACTGGCGCCACACACTGGCGCGACACAATGGCGTCCTCACCGGACGGGATAAACCACGCGCCCAAGTTGAGAATAAAGCTCGGGAGCCCACCCGCACTCCGAGCGCTCCTTAAAATAAAACAGAAATTTCCCCACCTCTACTAACAACCGGGATAATGACCGCTGTTGGCGAGTTGGCAGCGCCACGGCACAAGGGAACTGAATATTTACTTGAATTTTGTATCTGTAAACACTTATTCTGCTGTACACATTATTGTGTCTCCCAGACTGCGGGTTCGCAGTCCGTTCTTCGCGTGGGCACACAACGGGCTCTCGTCACGATGATGTATTGGTCGCACAGCCTCGCACTGGTCCGCCGTCGGTATCGGTCACAGGTACACTGCTAACCCGGGCCCGCACTGGTCGGCCCGGCGGTCACTCGGTCCTCCCGCGCCACCTCTCCGCTCGCTCAGCAACCTCCACTAACTCCAGGTCCCGCTAGGGGGAGACAGGCTACACAAGGCAAGGTTCGAAAGGCTTACGATACAACACCCTGCCCTCCTTAAAAAACGCTCCCTATAGCGCTGAGCTACACAGTGAACACAATGAGCTTAACAGTATACGCACGCGCTGAGCTACACAGTATACGCACAATGTACAATTACCTGCACCGCGAGGTCACGCAGTACTAACAACGCGAGGTTCAGACTTCAGTAACGCTCGATGAAGCGCTCCGGCCTCGCCGCGACCCGTCGCGAACGTCGCAGCGGCGCGTCGCTGGCACCTTCTCCAGTGAGCGCCGCACCACCACTGCCGCCGCTAGTCTCTGGGGTTCCCACAGCTGGCTCAGGATTTGCTGCAACGCCGTCACCAGCGTCCTGCTCCGCGTCGCCCCCGTCCGCCAGTGCTGGGTCTTCCGAACTGCTGTGTTCAGCCTCGGCGCTGTCACCGACCACTGGAACAGCGTTGTCATGGAACAACGGCACGTCGCCGCCGCCCACTACCACGGCGCTGCCACTACCACCCCCGCACACAGGCGCAGCGTGGGCCCCGCCTACTGGCGCGTCACGAGCCCCGCCCACTGTCGCGTCGCGAGTTCCGCTCACTGGCACGGCGCGTGCCCCGCCCACTTTCGCGTCACGAGCCCCGCCCATTGTCGCGTCGCGAGTTCCGCTCACCGGCGCAGCGTGGGCCCCGCCCAGTGGCGCTCACGAGCCCCGCCCAGTGGCGCGTCGGGAGTTCCGCTCACTGGCACGGCGCGGGCCCCGCCCACTTGCACAGTATCGCTGTCTCTGGTTGTTGGCGTGGCACAGGCTCGCGCCGATGCTCCTCTTCCCGCGCCGCCTCCTTCCGCACTTGGATGGTCGTCTGCCGCCAACAGCTGGTCCACGTGCCGCGACCACACAGCGTCCCCCACGTCCACTTCGTAGGAGACTGGTCCGGGTCGTGCGACCACCTTGCCCCGAATCCATTAGTGTCGGCCACTGTACGAGCGAGCCCACGCTGCTGCCTCCAGCTGGAATTCTCGCACGTGGCCTCCGGCCGACATGTGCTGGTGCTCCCGCGCTGCCTGCAGAGTAGCGTCGGCGCAGGAAACCAGCAGGTTCAGGCGGGTCCGCAGGTTTCTGCCATACAGCATCTCTGCTGGCGTCCGCTCCGTCACGGCGTGTGGCGATGAACGGTACGCCAGCAGGAACCTCGCTAGCGCCCGCTCCACGGAGACTCCTGTCTCCACTGCTGTCTTCAAGCCGTTTTTTCAGCTTCGCCCACGGCCCACGCTGAGACGGACTGCTGGAACCGAGCTGGGGGACACAAATACCGGTATTGTGTCCTCAGAACCCGATCTGGGGACACCATACCGTATTGTGTCCCGAACCCGAGGTTCTGGGGACACAATTACCGGTATTGTGTCCCCAGAACCCCGAGTCTGGGGACACAATACCGGTATTGTGTCCCCAGACTCGGGTTCTGGGGACACAATACCGGTATTGTGTCCCCAGACTCGGGTTCGCACTCCGTCTCGCGTGGGCACACAACGGGTTCTCGTCACGATGATGTATTGGTCGCACAGCCGCAGTACATCTATAGCATAACAAAACATGTTAACAGACACTTACGTCAGAAAGCATCTGAACTGCCCGCCATCTCTGCCACCGCGGCACGTCATACCAGCAGCGGTCCTTCGACAGTCATAGCTGGTCGACCGACCTAGCCGGCGACCCTCCTCCGCCAGCTAGATTACTGCTTCCAGTGGAGTCTTCTGCACTCCGGTGCCACTCGAAGTGTGGTGACTGGTGAGCGCAACCTGGGGCTCGGTGCAGATGACCAGCGGGCTCTCGCACTGCGCACAAGTCATACCCCTGCTCTTCTCCATCGTTTCCAGTGCCGCCCGTAGCGCAACCAGCTAGGCGCGTTTCCTCCTGTCGACCTTGCGGGCTGGAACTCAGGAGCTCTCGCTTTTTTCCAGACGAAGGATGATAAAGACGCCGCCTCGTCGCGGCGAGTTCACGACTCATCGGCTGCCGACGCACGTGTCAGGGTGGCGTGTGACTGAAGTTTCAAACGCTGATCGGCCCGTTTCCTGATGGCAAGCGCTTTGCTTTTCGCAAGCTTTACCAAGCGAGCGTTGTCGAAGTACGTCAGACCACAAGTTGTTCCGCGCACGCACCCGAGAGCAAGGCCACAAAAGTGAGTCCCGTTGGACCCTTTCACATGACGGTCCAAGGTCACTCACTGCCGAGTCGCAGAGTCAAGCACCTTGTGACTTGTGTACTCACTGATGGCCCAGGCCAGCTTGCCACAGTGCAGAACATTGTCGTGGACAGCGTCCGGTCCACCGTCCTGCCCACGATGCGCTGCCACCGGCCGTGATGGAACGGTGTGCGAGCGCCGTCGAATGCCGCGCCACGATACTGCGGGAAGTCGCACACGACAAACTCGGGTAACTGAGGCGGACAGCGTCCGTCGACACAGACGATGGCGCGAACGATGCCCATCGCCCCGTTGACGAGGCTGCCGGCCACCCAGAGGTTTGCCGTCAGCATCACTTTGGCACCTACGGCCAGCAGGACTTGGTTCTGCAGGCCGCCGGCCTGATCTGACGGCGCCTTTCNCAAATTATACAATAAGGAAAACATAATCAAAATAGAAAGGGCAAAAAAACACTTAAAGAGCCATTCTCGAACTCGAAATTATCGTCTTTTTACTACACGTTAAAAGGTCCAAACGCTTTGGAATTCAATTGTGCGACCTCATTTTTTTAACATCGATGAGATATCAAGGTCTAAACTTCAGATTAAAAACATATGTAAAGCACAAATATTTGGTGATTAAATCTTAGCTTGCACTTAAAGGGAATGTTTCACATTAACATAAGATTTGAGTTGAGATGGCCAAGTTGTTGGGTTTCCATTGAAATTAAGTATTGTTAGAAGTTAAAACACCCACATGAGGTCTAAGTCGATAAGTAAATGTTGAGTTGGTTTTGACATCTGAAAAAATAAGGCCCTAGCTGGTATTAGGGGTAGCCTCTAAAGCTCTCCCTTTAAGAGGGGTAGCTTCCCTTTTTAAAAAAAGGGGGAGGTGTGCCTACTCACATGGTTCATGTGGACTTGTTGAAGACTAAGTCCTGTACGAAACATATTTTCTGAATTTAGCCATGTGCCTTCATTATCCCCAGAAATCATCTAGTTGCTGAGATATTCAAAGGTTCCGCCCAATCACATACTTGGCAGTAATATTAATTATCAATAGGTCGCCAGAGAGCTTTCCGCACTAGAAGCATTGCTCTTAAATTACAACGCTAGCAATATATTGTTAGCCTCTGGCCAAGTGGCCGCCATTATAGGGTAACAATCTTCCGCTACTCTGTTATAGTGGAGATGCGTTTTTGAGTTTTGAAACAAAACAAATGAAAAACAGAATATAAGTAAAAAATTCAACTAATGGCTCCAGACGTGAATTTTATCGTTAACCAAGTAATCAAAACAATAGCGTTTTATCCGTAAATAAAAAGATATTTGACATTTCAAAAGAGTAGGCACACTCCCTTTAGAACGCCGATGTCGTCCAGTATCACTTTTTATCAAATGTTGATGAAAGTAAGACTTGTTTTCATTGTGGCTATACATTAGCGCAATACCACTGTCAACATATTGCAGCGTGATTTTTTTTTCTATTTTTCAAAAATTCCTTCATATGCAATGTCAATCAGCCCAACTACTAAAGACTAGTTTTTCATCGAAATTGAGCACGTGTTTTGTAGAAACAATGTTAGAATCGTGTCGCAGCAATTACTCATTTTGCACCACAAGCGGCGTACATTGGACAACTTTCAGAGAAGTGAAACATTCCCTTTAAATAACTTACAATTGAAAAAAATAGTAGTTTACGTAGTGTAGCTCTGTCCTTACGTAACTAATCCTTACTATTACCGGGGTAATACGGGGTAATCTAACTAATCCTTACTAATATCTACCTCCCAGCACTCTTGTGGTGCTGGGCTGTCCTCCAACGACCGGTCTCCTGACGTGGTTGGGGTGAACTACCCAGGCGCCGATACACATGGCAAACATACAATACAGTCTTTGATATATTATGCACCACACCTTCGGCCCACCTACCTTTCAGCTCTTAGGCTTTCATGTATATCAGTTACGTCAAGTCAAGGGAAACTATCTTAAATTCTTTTTATATTTTGGTTGTCTCTTCTTCCTGAGTGAGTGGCGCGATTTTCTCTCTTTTTATCTCTTGTGGTGTTAACGTAAGGTGCGGTTGTCGCGTTGGATAGAGGGAGGGTCACTCATGTGAGGGCTTTGCAGTTGCGCACTGCAAAACCTTTACCAGTAAAGGCTTTACAAAATTCAGGTCATCTTCGGTCAGGTCACCAGGTCACGTCAAGTAACCTTGCCTTCAAAAATGTTTGTGATCGTGTCAAAGCCACGGTTGTTGTCCGAGAGATTTAAAACTTGCAGGATTCCATGAGGTCATAAGTACTTATTATTTGCGTTTTTCGTTTTTTTTTGCATTGGTGACCTAAGGTCAGGTAATTTTCCTGATTTCCTCATTATAAGTGAACGGGAAAATATGCAAATGCTTCCTATTCAGACAATATGCATGGGGTTGGGCCAATTGGTTTCAGAGTCATGTTATGTTAGCTCATTATTGATGACTCATTATTGATGTTAGCTCATTATTGATGATCATCATTATTGATGATCTTAGTAAAGAAACCATAGGAGTGAGAGTCATGCCCTGAAGCCTGGTGTACTGTATCTGCGTGTTATGCTGCTGTAATTATTGATGTATGTCATTGCTGTAATTAGGTATAGCATGTTGGGTCCTTTGCAGGCGCGCAACCAGGATTTTCGTAAGGGGGGGGCACAACCTCAAGGGGGCCCCGTCGGGCCTCGAGGGGGCCCCACAATTGCGGACCAAATTATGACCCCTGCACATATCAGGGACGGATCCAGGGGGAATACCCCCCCCCCCCCCCCCCCAGTTTCCGAAACCATAATTTGCTCCCCCCAAGAAAAATACAAAAACACAAAAAGTTCGGACGTATGTACATACAGCCTGCGCAGCTGCTATGGTACACACTAAGATCTGACTTCTTTCTCCGCTAGCGTATGTTTGACGGCGAATTAAGAAACGACCGTATATGCATTCAAACTGCATTACTAAGAGCTTCAAATTGATATATTAACGCATTGCCTCACCCTGTGTATTTGCTGCTTTTAAGCAAAAATCCGTTTTTTAGCGTCAGCGGTAAAACAACCTGGTTTTTTGCTTACAAGACAGACACTGGACAAGGTAAACCATTGCGTCAATATAAAATTTTGAGCTCTCAGTAATGCACGGTTTAAATGCCGACGAATGGCCGTTTCTTAATTCGCCGTAAACATACGGCTCAGAGAGAAATCACAGCCGGAACTTTCGCTGTGTACATCAGCAACTGCTGTACCTACAGTTACAAACGGGCTGACGACACGCCTCCCTACCCCCCTCCCTGATCAACAACTCTTACGGCTTGTGGCTGACGGCCTGTAAGTTTGACCCCTACGCTCCACAACTTTTGTAATATACGCATAAGAAGGTCATAAGAATAATCTAGGGTCACCAGTTTTGAAACGGCTGATAAAATTGCGTTCCCAAACCAAATAAAATTGTGTCTTTTAAAAGAAAATAGGTCCAGCCGTTCCCACTGGCGGATCCAGCCGTCGGTTTTGGGGACCAACTTTTTTGGCCAAAAGGTACCCAATTTTTTTCTTTTCGGATTTGGCCGGTCGCCTTAATTTTTGTATTTTGAGCTTAAAATATACTTTTTGGAAGAATCGACAAACGCATTACTCCGTAACATATTTGCTACGGAAAATACACATTTAAGTAGAAAATAACGTTTATCTCAAACTAACTCGCAGGGGCGTCGCCGATAAATTTTAAGTGAGGGTCGGCTGAAACGAAGAAAAAAACGTCTTTGCCGCATTTAAGTAAGGATTGATATGTTATACTAGGTGCTTAAGTTATTTAGCGCCGTGAAGCGGCGTGAAAATTGTACGGGTTTGCCTGATAAAACTCAGAAATATAGGCGGTGGGGCCAGTATGACATGTATGGCATGGCCCATACCAACTTAGCGAGCGTAGTTTAGCAAACCTGCCATATCAACTTTGGACGCAGTGTCAACCATTTGAATTTCAGCTTAATATTTTCCAACTTGGAATATTTTTTAGGCACAGACCTGGAACTTAATCAATTGCGCCGCGGAGTGGCGCAAGAAATTTTAGTTCCTTATGCAACTGTATTATGCATTCTCGTCAATGTGTCAAATTGTGTATGGTGCTGACCTAAAAAATGTTATTTTGCGTTTAATAGTGCTGTAAATGTTAAAGCGAACTGTTTTCCCCATTGATATAAGAGAGAAGCAATATTGAACATAAATGCGCTGAGAAACGGTACGAAACGGTCCTGGCCTGGTCCCCACTTTCAATTTGCTCTTCGGTCCAGCAAGTTGGGCACCACTGGAGCAGCTTTCGGGTGCCGATGTTTGTGTTCTTTGCGTTTGCGTCGCCTTTTTTTGGAGCTCGGCGCGTAGCTAACATGTCCACCTAAACGTTTATATGAAGGAGTAGGCCCTGGGCGAAGCAATAACTGCCAAGGAAAGGCTCTGCAAGACACTAAATGGAATTTATTTTCCATTTTCCAAATTGTGAAGCAATAACAAAACTCAATGTCATGCGCCGCGAAGGCCGGCGCGAAGTTTTCAGTTTTTCACTTAAATAGCGTGGATTTTGACTAGCTGCAGAGGCAATTTTTACGAATAAATTTGGTTGACGTTTTTGGGTGTCCAATATATATGTTTGGCCCCGCTTCGAGGCTATTGGGAGGGGCATGGCCTGGTTGGCCTCCCCCTGGATCCGCCAGTGGCCTCCCTGAAGCAACCGGACAGAGGCCCACCGAGCTGCCTCATAGGGGCCTTAAGGGGGCCGCATTTCGTAAGGAAGTACGGCTGTGCGCCCCCTTGTGTGTGTCTGCGGACCCTGCAGATGAATAAAAATAGCTGTTTTCACTAATGAATTATTTTGGCGCGAAATGTTTTAAAGCCATTTTTAAAAGATGTTTTGAAATGTTTTAGTATTAGCCGTTTTCACGATGGACTATTTTGGAAAACACGAAATTAACTCTCGGCCCTACTGGACCGTAGGGCGAGCGGTTGAAACATTTTTCGCCAATGTAAGAACACGTTTAAATTGTTTTAAAACATTTCACGCAAAATAATCCATCGTGAAAACGGCTGATGTAACCTTTGACTTTCATAACATTGCTTTCATTTTTAAATACAACAAAACAGTGGCCAAACGGGGCCATCTCAGAGGGGCCCACCAGGCCGCCTTTGAGCAGGAACGTAGCCAAGGAGTGGCCGTCCCCTCCCCGCCTCCCCTGGAGGCCAGGGAGCGCTTTTCGGTGAGCGCAGCAACCAAAAAGGGCCGACTAGACTGCGAAGCGCGGTATCATGGACACTCTATCAAAAGTCTGGAGACCACGCTAAGCATGGTCTTTAGAGAGTTTAGAACACTTTAGAGGCCCTTTAGGACCACCGCCCAACAGGACCATCTCTGAAAGACCAGAAGGCCCCATGGACGTTCAAAAGTTCCCTGTTGAGGTCAGAGGGGCCTCTGGCTATACCAAAAGGGTCCCTGGGCGATTCAGAGGGTCAGAACATGCCGAATGGGCTGTAACCAGCAAGAGGTGACCCTGGACAGGTCGGCGGGCTCCTGGAAAAGATCGGATGGCCCCTGAGCAGGTTAGATGGCCCCTGGGGAATGTGGGTAGGGTGACAAAGAGCCAGGAACAGTTTCTACCAGGGTCTTAAGGCCCTCCTGGACAGACCTGAGGGCTGAGGGCCCCTGGGAAGTTCAGAAAGGGCCCTATGTATGTCAGAGAGGCCCGTCTTGACCAGACTAGAAGGGTCTCTGGCTGGGTCCAAAAGGGCCCCTGAACTTGCCTAATTGGCCTAGTCTGCAGGAGTGGCCCAGTGCCCATTCGGCTCTTTCAACGCTCGCAGCGAAAGGGGCCTTTAAACCTCGGAAGGGGGTCTTTTTAGGCACCGTCCGCCTCCGGCGAAATCCTGTCTATACGCGCCTGCCTCCGAAGGGGGGCCCCAGTCGAGGCCGCTTCAGTTAGGGGCCCTCGGGGCCACCTCCAGAGAGGCCCCCTCACGGGGCCCGCCTCAGAGGGGCCCCACGGGGCCGCCTCAGAGGGGCCCTACGGGTACTCCTCAGAGGGGGCCCCACGGGGCCGCCTCAGAGGGGCCCCACATTTCGTAAGGGAGGGGCGCCCCGTGTGCCCCCCCCCCCTTGGTTGCGCCTTTGAGTCCTTTGCATGCGCTGTACTGGTTTTTATCACCTTTGTGTGACTGTATCTGACGTGGTTGCTTTAAAATCCACCTGTGGGGGCACCGAAATACACATCAGAGACATCAAAGACCCAGGTACAGTAATTGTTGCTCAGTGATCTTTGCAATGTCAGCTGAGGTCATCTCAGGTCATCAGCAATGATTTGCTAATCACTCTTGATACAATAAAGATAGAGACGAGCAGATGACACCACTGTGTTTGTCTCGTCCGGCCGCGTCGCCCCATATGCAACATGACATACCTGGATCAACAAGTGACATTGACCTGAGGTCAAATTTTGAAGCTGACCTAACCAGGTCAGAGGTCACCATTCATCATTTTCAAAGCGTCTCGACGAGACAAACACGATGGAGGCAACCGAATTGTTTTAACGTTTTTTAGGTACAAATTTATCAAGGAAAAACGATTTTACCAAAAAATCTATTTTTGACCTTTGATTACTTCTGGAGCAGGGGCGCAGTCAAAAAAGTTGAATGGCTATGCTGGGAGTTATCGCTTAAAAAACCATCAAAATTCAGAAAAATACAGATTTCTCCCGGATTTGACCCACTTCCTCGTCAAACCTCGGGGGCTGAAGCCAAGTTAAGTCTTAGGACCCCTCAAATTAATAAAAAACTACAGTCCTGTTCTGGAGCCTAAACTACCCAGCCAACAATTAACTTGGGCACTGATTGGGCACAAAATAGTTTAATCCCATTGTGCCCGATCAGAGCCCAAGTTAATTATTGCCTGGGTACCTGAGCTAAAATTGAGGACATCCAAGTTGATTGAATTTTTCAAGAGATTTACTTTTTTCGTTTGTTCCTAGCTATAATAGTTTTAGAAATATTGGGGTTCATCGAAGCCAAGTCCTAGAACTGGTAAATTTAGCCTTTAATAACCTTTGGTGACCTAAATATTGACCTGAGAAAAACCTACCCTTGTAACTTTGAATGTGCATGTCAAGAAACGTTCGAAAGCTCTAGTAGACATTGTCGGAAGCTTTCGAACGTTTTTTTTACGTTTTTCTAGCTTCTTTAGTTTTTGTGTTAGACGGGGGGCACTTTGACCCCTTCCCCCACCACGGTGAAGCTATCACGTAGGCCCAACGGGGCGCGGGTTAATCCGAATGTATATTGCATTGCATTGCAGTCTTACCTATCAGCATCACAAATTACGTATTATCAAAATTAAAGCAGTGTGGGGCGACAGTAGCGTTTACATGTACCGTACTTCCACCATTTTGCTAATAGCTTTATCTATATGTTTATTAACTATCTGAAAGAACATCATGATACTATCACATTCACATGCCTTGCCAGCCAACGGAAGCGCCGTTCGAGCCTGACGCATCACACATATCATTGTTCTCACATGACAGCCGAGCACACCCTTCCACCATCCACCTGTCATCGCTGCCATGCCACGCTCTGCATCGCCACCGCCTCAGCCTCAGCCGCTGGCCGCCCCGCCCCTCCGGCAGCACCGCCCAGGCATGTTATTCATGCAGAGGCGCCCGCTCAGAATAGCCGGCCGCGCTGGCCGCCGCGCGCGCCGCCTCCGAGAGAGCTGTTGTCATTTCGAACTCATTAGAGAGCTGCGCGGCGGCCGATATTTTGTTTTGCCTCCGCGGCGGTGATTAATCGGGTGACAGGAGGTAACCAGAGTCTTTGTCATCGCTCCGGCTGTGACGGGCGGCGGCCGGCCGGCGCGTGCACGCCGCCATCTTGTGTCGGACCGGTCGCTAATGACGCGGAGCGGTGTCAGTCTGTCACATCTGATAGATATGACACCGTTGACACACAGCTGACACATACACAACACACACCTGACACAGTCTGACACACACCGACACCACACCCGACACCACAACCCGACACACACCCGACACACACCCGACACACACCCGACACACACCCGACATACACCCGACACACACCGACACACACCCGACACACACCCGACACACAACCGACACACAACCGACACACAACCAGACACACAACCGACCACACACCCGACACACTCACCTGACAAACATCCGAAAAACACCCACCACACACCCGACACACACCCGATACACACCCGACACACACCCGACACAAACCCAACACAAACCCAACACACACCCGACACAACCCGACACACCACACACACCGACCACACACTTAACACACACTCAACACACACTATGCAACAACCCCACACCTACCCGACCACACACCCGTACACACACCCGACACACACCCGCACCCACACACCCGGACACAACAACCCGAACACAACTTGACACTACCCGACACACATGCGACACCACACCCGACACACAACGACACACACGCCGACTCACATTCGAGCACACACTCGGCACACACACACACACACACACACCTACACACACTCGACACACACCCGACACACACCCGACACACACCCGACACATACCCGACACACATTCGGCACACACTCGGCACACACACACTCGACACGCACCCGACACACACCGATACACAACCGACACACATTCGGCACACACTCGGCACACACACACTCGACACACATCCGACACACACAACCGACACACACCCGACACGCACCCGACACACAACCCGACACACTCACCTGACACACATCCGAAAAACACCCACCACACACCCGACACCACACCCCGACACACACCCATACACAACCGAACACACACCCTACCACAAACCCGAAACACACCCGTACACACATCCGAAAAACACCCACCACACACCCGACACACAACCCCGACACACACCCGATACACAACCGACACACACCCTACACAAACCCGAAACACACCCGACACACACCCGACAAACCCGAAACACACCGACACACACCCGACACACAGATCGACACACACCCGACACCACCCGATACACAACCCGACACACACCCGCACACACCCGACACACACCCGACACACACCCGACACACACCCGACACACACCCGACACACACCCGACACAAACCCGACACACACCCGACACACACCCGGCACACACCCGACACACACCCGACACACACCCGACACACACCTGACACCCACCCGACACATACCCAGCATTTCTCCTCCCGAGCATCCGCTCCGAGCATTTCTCAGTTCCCAGTGCCTGCCTCTTTCTAGGTAGTTGTCATCTCTGACGACGTTGACGTACGGAGGTGACGACTGTTTGTCTTTCGTCGAGCTGCTAGGAGTCAGGAGTCAGCACGGGGAGGCTGCTGAGAGTCGCTGTCTCCGTCCCCGCTGCTGCCGGAGCGGCACAGGTCACGACCCTGCGTGGCCCGACATCCGGCGACGCGCCCCGTCTCGCCACGACCGCCATCCGTCAGTCCCCCCTCCTGCCGGTTAGAGGGGGGGGGGCTCATTAGCTGGGGACACGTGTGACATCAGTGGACATCGGAGACCCGGGCACGGCCGGCGTGTGGACAGCTCAGTCTGCTGAGGTGAGAACGGCAGACAGGCAGACAGGCAGGCAGGTCAGGGGTGGCGGCATCGGCCGCGCCGGCACGTGCCTAAATGAGACCACAACAACCTGCGCCTTGCGGGACTTGGTGCTTCCGATCAAATGTCAAAATAATCCAATCCCCTGGCTACGAGCAGGAATGCATATTCGTACGTCTGAAAAATTGTTCGATTTGCCATGGGCATCGAAAGTGGGGGGGACGGGGGATGCGTCCCCCGTGTTAAAAAATGGAGGGGGACGGCCCCCCAAGAAAGCTGACTTATTTGATTTTTTGTCTGAATTCGTTCCAAAGGATATTGAACTTAAATTGTATTCAGGTCAAAATATAGGTCACTTTCAACGCAACATATTTGAGTAATTTTCTTGTACTTAAATATGTCGGTACCTAATGAACCTGAACCCCATCGGGGAGGGGGGCGGACATTGATCTCCCCTCCCGGAGATTCTCAATATTTTGAAAACTATGAATATGATAGATATCAACATGACACTTACAGCAGGTACCTTATGCTACATCAATTTTACGTCTTCCTACAAAATTGTAACGACATTTATGTCGTACGTTGGAAGATAATGACGTTTTAATGACGTCATGTCGTGCCATTATTGATGGAAAGATGATCAATGATGACAAAATTCGTAGAAAATGGAGATTAAATGCAAACTGATCATATAAAACGTCGGAATCAAGGAAATAACATTCTCTTTTAATTTTTCATCACAGTTTTGGGGGTTTTCACCAAAAATACTTGTGTTTTGGGGCAAATTTTGACACAAATTAAAAATATAAAAAACGGATGTTATCTAAAAAACGAGTATGAAACCGAGCATGAAAAATATCCCATAGCACATTTCGAAGCAATGTCTGTATTGTTGACTAACTTATGACTCCTTAAGCATAAGTTAAGTACCTAAAAGTACCTAACTCATGACGTAATTTTTAAGTTTCGTTTTTGGGCTTAACTCTATTCCCTGCGGGCGGCTAGAATTACGTTAACCTGCGGGGGGCAGATTCCGCCCCCCCCCCCCAGAGATCTCGAGAACCGCTCGCCGATTTCGATGGGACAACACCATTCGATTCTTTCGGACGAAATCGTTCTTTTCGGAACCCGATTTTTTTTTCTTCTCAAAAATGGGGCACGCGGGGCAAAAAAAATACGATTTTTTTTTAAAGGCCATGTGGCCATGTGATTTCGACTTTAGTGAATGTGTTAGTGACTGTGTTAAAAAAAATACGGTTGTCCGTTAACAGTCACTAGAATTAGAAGGGAAGCAGTGCTGGCGGTGAATGAACGTCGGGGGAGGAGAGATGGGGGACGAAGGGGACCGAGAAGGTTGGGTCACACGGTGACAGATGATCGTGCCAGTTGCAACTTTCTCACTCTTCCCTATGTAGATGAAGCTGTTCTATGCAAGGTTAAAAAGGTTGAGAAAAGGAAAAAAATTAAAGTTCACTTGGGATGGTACGCTCCGACTACTCTAAAGAAACGCATTGTTTCTTCGGATTTGACAAAGGCTCCCTGTCCAGCAGGACCAAGGTTGTGTCCCCCCCCCCCCCCCCCCCCCCCCCCCCCCCCCCCCCCCCCCCCCCCCCCCCCCCCCCCCCCCCTCTTGTTTTAGCTGTAACAGGGGGCAGGTTGTACCGATACAAAACGTCGTTTATGACAGTAGCTTGTGAAATTTGCGGGGAAGAATACATAGGGGAGAGATAAAGACCGGTCCAGACTTCAGGTTTAACCGCGCCCGACTGGGCCTCTGCATTTCCTCGCCCGACTGGGGGGGGGTGTTTGAACACCCCCTCTAACTCGGTTCCATGGACCTGACAAAACAAAAAGACATTTTTCGTCCGTTATCAAAAATCATTTCGAAACTATTTTCAGACTTTTTTTCGCTCACGTCAAACTCAGGTCACTAGAGGTCATCGAAAAGTCAAATTTTAAGTTTTAGGACAATCGCTCCAGAAACCCTCAAATTATCTCGGAAACTATGCTAGTCATATAAAACAAACGTCAAAAAAAACTATCGTTAGCCATTGAAATTTGCAATCGCATGTATGTCCTCAAAATTGACCTCAGGTCACATAGTTTGGGCTCTAGAGGTCATTAAAGTCAAAAAAAGCTGTTTTGGACAAAAATACTTTCGTGAATAACTCTTACCTAAAAAGATAACGCCATACTGTTTACGCCATCGTGTTTGTCCGTCAAGGCGCTTTGAAATATGTCAAATATGTTCATGTTAGGTCAATTAAAAATTACCTCAGGTCAAGGTCAAGTGGTGACCCAAGTAGGTCATGTTGCATATCAGTAGATGTGTCTTGACGGAGGACAAACACACTGGTGAAAGTTGTAGTTTCTCTATCTTCATTATGACCAGAGTTATTGACGAAAAGTGTTTGGTGACCTCGGATGACCTAGATGACCCGTTATGTTCCCTGAGCAAAACCTGCACTTGGATCATACATAATGATCATATGATAACATCATCCAGAATGAAATGGACTGGATATCGTCGACAAAGAAAGGCATTGGATTATTCTACACTTGACTTATAATGGGAGATTTCGCAAATTGACCCTACTTAAGGGTCACCGATACAAAAAAAAATCAAAATAAAACATTTTGTAGATACTAATGACTTATGTAATCCTGAAAGGTTAATATCGATCCCTTAAAAACGTAGTTATGGCACGACCGCAACGTTTTTGTTAGGTAGGGTCACTTGACCTGACCTGGCTAGACCTAACCTGACCTGAACACGAAACTTGAATTTTCGCAAAAATGTCCGGAAAGGAATCAGTGAATAGTTCATGCCAAATTTGGCGGCGGCTACGCGCCGCCGTTTTTTCGTTATCTTGATAAAACATGAGGGGGGTGTTCAAACACCCCCCCAGTGGGGCGCAGGTTAACGAGCATATTAGGAGTATGCTGATTGCTGAATACAACGGAGTACACCCCGCTCGGTGATCATTTCCGAAAAAAAAAACACCCTGATATCAGTCGGAATAAGTCCTTGTTAAATCTGAAGATACTGAAAAAGACGCTAGACCATCCGGACCGCAAGATCACAGAGTCTTTTTTATATTAGAGAAGAAAAAAACGTCCATGAATGATCATATGATGTCCTGGCCACTTCTATAGGTCTTTCGCCTGCGGAACAGTTTGCTATTTACTGGTTTCCATATCGAGAAAGACTGGTCCTCTTCGAGCATACTGTGTATTGTAGTTATTGTATGAGTGTTATGTGAAGTGCTACGCTTTGCTGTAACATATGTGAGCTATAAGATGATTGGAAGTGTGTGTGATTTTCTCTTTAGATAGGTGATGTGGCGAAGTTGAGATGTCTTGTATTGCCTAAAATAATGCGATTCAGATGATTGTATGTGTGCTGTATGGTTTATTTCGGTAGGAGATTTCACGAAATGAAACGCATGTGCTGTTAGCATTTTATTTTCAGGTGTCGTTAGGTCTGAGATGTATCGCTCTGAGGCCTATTTCACAAAGCAAAAAAGTTTGCAATTACAATGATTTTCTTTGTGATTGCAAAGAATTCTACAAATCGTTTGTTAATGTGTGGATTTCACAAAACCTCAGGGCAGTAAATCTCAATTTACTTTTTACAAAACTATTTATCTACATACATTGTTTGTAAAAGTGTGTAAAAACGCAGTTCTATTTCACAAAAGGTACTTCATTGAGGGAAATGTTTGCATATACAAACTTGTAATTCCAGTTTGGCAAAGGTTCTGAATTTTCAGAACACTGCATCGATTGTTGACGTTTTTACTTGTTAAGGCCGATTTTATTTGGTGCGGTCCCGAAAGCAGTGGCTTTAGTTCATAATAGTATAACTGCCGGAAAAAGCCACCAAATACGAGCAGTGACCCCTGAGGCAGTGCACCTTACCGGATTGTGTTTATGATGTGAGTGAAGGGCGCCTCCGCGCAGAGAAACTGCATGGCGGTATATTGCAGCGGTCTGGCTAATGTCTTGTGCAGTGAGCTTCGGCCCTTCCGTGTGGAAATCAACTAGGTTAGGAGTAAAATGTGGAGAAAAATAAACGATCTTTCTTTCAAGGGCAGCTGTGTTGTTGTTTTGCTCGCCAAGGCCATAGAATGTCATAGGTTTAGAACCGTCCCACTGTGCAAGGTATTCTGCAGCATACTGGACAAATTGTCAAATGACGTCACCGGGGGCCATTTTCTCGGGCAGACAGTTCGTTAATAACTTGAAACAATACTTTTTGCAATAGACATATATGAAAGAAATCATAAATAACGTATATTAGGCAGTATAACAAATCATATTTATGAAACAGAAACTTCAGGGGATCCCAAAAGCTATTCCTCCGGTGACGTCATTGCACTAATCATGCCAACAGCTTATAGGCATTGATGTCCCTCTTCTGCCGGACAAGTTCATATGGCGTTCTCTTTACAAACTTTCTTACTAACTGTACACACTACATCGCGTAATTCACAGTGCTGATTGTTCTGAAATTCGCTTTTTGTGAGGTAGGTAAAAATTATTGCGTTTGTAATCACAACATATTGTAATTACAAAAACTTCTTTGAGAATAAGCCCATATAAAACAAGATCGAGAAAGATCCTACGAAAATTCATCTTTTGTTTTGTAAAAATATATCATTATAAAGTATAATATATCAAGGAGAGGTCATTAATAACAATCCCATAAAATAAAGCTCCTTGCACAAGCACTCCGGAGATTAAATTAGCTGATATGAATTACTTGTACTTTTAAATCATCAACTTATGAGTTATTACATAATAATGTAGAAATGTTTAGTTTTTTGGGGGGAAATCTTTAAATATTTAGTGATTTATAAATTATTTGGGTACCATATAAATATTTTCAGGTGTTAGAGACACGTGGTATTTGTACCACTCCAAAAGTATTATAAAGACAGCGGCTGAGCGCTGCAGAATCTTACGCACAAAGTGGGTGACCCTATTCTTACACCATTGCAAAACAAATCAGAGTGTCGACAGAGCCGGTGTTGTCCACTGTGATTACAGCCCTCACAATTGGTCGCGTGCGAGCGCCTGGCAGACAGACCCCAGACGTGCACCATCACCGCTAGGTGCTGGTCTAAGTTTGACTCGGATGAGGCTAATCGCCGGATATCGGCGGTGGACTGGAGCCCGTTGTTTACCAGCGATAGCCCGGAGGAGCAATGGGACTATTTGCTACAGATGACACGGCCCATCTTAGACACTCTGATCCCTGAAAAACGGCTCAGAGTGCGCAATCCAGTTGCGCCACCGATCACGGACGCTACCAAAGAAATCATGACGCAGCGACGAGCAGCACTCCGAGAAGGGGACCGCGAGAGCTACAAGCTCCTGAACCGTCAGGCCCAGCCCAGCCAGCATTTTGATTAGGGTAAGGTCGGGGAAGAAGTCTGGGAATGAGTTGCAAATCGCGAGCCTTCCCCAACCGGATCGGGGAGTTCAACGTATTCCCCAAGCTTTTCCTAAGTTGTTTGCCACGTACTCTAGTCGATGAGGGAACGTTTGGGGAAAGGTTACGATTCACCGTCCGGAGTTACGTGCGAAATCCCCAAGAGAAGTTTGTATTCTGGAAGATGGGGAACGCTTGGTGAAAGGCTTTTACTCCCCGTCCGTGATTAGGTGCGAAATCACCTAGCAAATCGCGTTCGCGGTTTGCCATGCCATGAGGCACCCCTGCCGTACGGTGATTGGTTCTTTTTGAAACGGGAGGGGATGACAACGGCTGGCGGTTAGTCTGTCGGCGGCGGTGAAGGAGCGAGTGTCTCATGCTGGTTGTCAGTCTCTGTTGCGTTTTTTGGACATTTTCGCGATTTTGTCTGTGTACAATGTAAAAGTGCAGTAAATACCTAAGCGCAGCAGTATACATAGGTATACATAATTAGTTGGACCTACCGCGTGAAGGAGAAGACCTGCGATTTCAGTACTGTTTGCCTGAGAGTTCCTGAGCCGGGCTTGGTTACTAGTAAATATCAACATCAACAGGACGAGGGTGAAGATAAAGGCACACTGTATTCAGACACTGGGTGAGTTTATCAACATACGTACCAACATGTTGCATGTTAAGCAGCATTTGATCATTTTGAAAACAGGTGATTCTTAGACTGTACTGTTATTTAACAATATAAGTTCTGAACGGAGCACCATTCCTCAATCCTACAATCACTGATGTCAATCGTGATATGCGTGTAGTGTTTAACATCATTTCATTGTGTTTACAGAAGTCCTAACAGAAGAGCACAGGGTAGCTCGGCGGCGATATACCCACCGGATAACCAGATGGCTCTCCGGCTCGAGGGACCACCGTGCTGGCGCAGAAGAAGACTCGATCGATCTCGACCCCCACCTCCCAGCACCAGCCGCCCAACACGAGCCAAGCCCATTGAAGAGTTGACGGCGGCTAACGCCCCCAACTGTAGACATCTCGACAGTGGGGCCTACGGAAGAAGAGCTCACCTTCAGAGAGCTCTAGCCTGTATGTGAGTAGTGTGAAGTATATAGTGAGCAGCGTGAAATATGCAGTGGGTAATCTGAAAAATATAGTATGTAGTGTGTAGTATGAAGTATGTATGCCGTATGCCTGTCAAATACATTGCTTCGTGGAAAGTCTAATTTTTACCATTGTTGATTGGCATTGGCTTGGGTTCGCCACTTCGCGGCCAATGCCTGCGCAGTTAATTAAATAAGAAGAGCTGAAGGGGCATTTACAGAATAATGTGAACCGATTCAATATCGCATCGGTTCACATTATTATGTCAATGCCACTTTTTATCAAAGATATCTGGCCAGATATCTGGCTTTAATAAAAAAAGGAAACGAAGAGGTCCGGATAAGTACGAGGAATGAACGGGGATGGGTATGGGGAAAAGTCAGGGAAGGATCCTTTTCCCCCGGACGGGGAAGTACGCGTACCATATTATTTAACCACTGTCAGGTCGGGGAACGCTACGTCAGCGTGCGGGGTAAAAGTCGGAAAAAATCATATTTCCCCGGACGGGGGGAGCTGCTCGCCATGTATTTTCATCATAGGCGGAACGGGGAAGGTCTGGGGTCCTTGTGGCATCAGTGCGGGGAATGATGCGGTCTCTCCGCACCTTCCCCATCCGCTATTTCCCCGTTCAAAGTGTCTCATATCCCGTTCAAAAAAGGTCCGTTTTCCCGTTCATAAGGTTCGTTTCGCTGCGTTCTCCCCAACCCGGCTTTAACAGATCCCCGTCCGGGGAAAGCTCTGATTGCTGCTGGGAGGCTGCGATCCGGCGCGACACGCGGGAGGAGCTTGGAACCGGAGTCCGGGTGCGCCAAGCTGGAGCCTTGGCGCCATGTGGCGCAGCGTGCAGCCATAGTCGCGTCCAAACGACCTGCCAGTCCACTCCCAGTGCTGACGCGGATGCTATGAACAAAATACTTTCGTGAAGTGGGGCAAAGACAGCACGTTATGTGGACGCGCCGGACCGGAGGCTGCCGGTTCCGTCTGCCGCGAGTCGCCACCGGAGGCTTCCGAGTCTCTCCCATCTGCCCGGGCGACCTTCGCGGCGCGTGGTGGGGGAGAATGCGCAGGTAGCACGGCGTGTGGGGGCTGACGGCCTGTGCGTTCGATTTTGCTGAAGTTGTGTATGCCATGTTGTGCCACATCCTTACTCAATATCGCTAACACCAGCCCGTCTCCCGTCACTTCCCCAGGTCTTGGAAATTTGGCAATCGTTCATCCTATTCAGAAATCCTCTAATCAACAGGAAACCTCCAACTTACCGAACCCATCTCGATTTACCGACTATTCGCTAGATAACTGAACGAGTCGTGTATTAAACAGCTTTTTATTACTTTTCATCGCCATCATCTGTTTTTCTCCTAGTCAGCATGGTTTTTAGACCGAACCATTCCACGACACTTGCATTGCTTACCGTAACTGACAAAGTGTTTTACAGCAATGGAATCCGCAGTAAACGTCACTCTCTCTGTCTTTTGGGATTTGTCGAAATGTTTTGATGTTATACCGCACGATCGTCTTATTAGCAAGACTGCGGTCTTTACGGTGTGGACGAACAGGGTTTAATAACTATCTAGCAGATCTTACCAACCAAGTGCGTGTTCCAACTCCATCTGGCGAGCATGTTACCTCTTCGGCCGCTGCTGAAACGCCATCGGCAACCTACCAGGGCGCAGGCGTTGGGACCCCTGTTGTACTCGATTTACGCCAATGACCTACCTCTGTATGCGAAAGATGCGGACATTGTGCAATATGCGGCAGTGGCGGTGCCAGGGGTCAAACGTAGGTGAGGCAGTCAGGAAGGGGGGGTCGTGATTTTTGGGGTAGGTTTATAAATGCATTGAGATCATCACGGTTACTACTTCACCCCGCTACATGCAGCCTGTGTATATGCTCTCATCACATTGGAGTTTAATTGAAAATAGGAAAAACATTAGTACGCAGAGTTGCGGAACGTAGGGATCCTCGATTCTGCATTCTGTCAGTTGACAAGAATTGTGCGGTCGGCATTTAAGAATTGGACTCAGAGCCTCACATGAAATAGCTAGGATATTACTAATATGCGAAGAACAAGGCTAAGAAAAATGCATAGAAATATAATGTCCTATTAGTTGTAATCTAAGTGATATGAACGGCCGCCCATCTATTCGCAGCATTATGTAACTATTACATTAAAAGGAGATGCAAAAAGTTAATAAACTATTGAAAAAAGGTTCCACGTTCAAAATAGCCCGTACAATTGTAATTTTAAATCTCGGCGCCTGTCACAAAGGTCCTTTGCTGCTGCCGTGTTGACGCGCATCGGATTTCTCCGGAACAGAAGCGCCCGGCGAGGACTCAGCTAGATCCTGGTGCGTGCTGTTCAAGGCCGTATATACCAGGTAGAATCATCCCATTGCGCAGCTTTCTGCGCAGGTTGCCAAATGACGTCACCGGGGGGTCACCTCAGCTGGGAGACCGCCACAAGCATAGTGAAGTACGGGCCCCGGTACCACCAATATAAAAGTTACGTGAGATGTTTGAAACGATTATGCAATAACATACCAGTTCTTGTATTCTTAATGAATACAAAGAACGGTAAACAAAAAATACCATTTCAGTGAATATTTTTCACTATTTAAAGCCGTTTATGAATTTACTGACAAATGAAACCGTGTCAAATACGACTCCAGCACGCACAGCGGGTACTTGCCACTTCATTCAGTGTATAATTTATTGATTCTGATCCATCATGAACATTGTACAATAATGTCAAAGCGAACACTTTGTATCAATATCTAATAATATACCCCTGCATCGACTTTTTACTCATGTATTATCACAATTCAATGGTCGACATTGGGCCCATGTTTTATGCTGCTGCCCTTTGGNGCCCCGGTACACAAATATAAAATGTCTCGTTGAGATGTTTGAACGATTATGCAATGAAACATACCAGTTCATTGTATTCTTAATTAATGTAAGTTAACAAAAAATACCATTTCAGTAATATTTTCACTATTAAAGCCGTTATAAGTTACTGACAAATGAAACCGTGTCAAATACGACTCCAGCACGCACAGCGGGTACTTGCCACTTCATTCAGAGCATAATTTATTGATTCTGATCCACCATTAACATTGTACAATAATGTCAAAGCGTACACTTTGTATCAATATCTAATAATATACCCCTGCATTGACTTTTTAACTCCTTGTATTAACTATTATCACAAATTCAATGGTACGACATTGGCCATGTTGTAATGCTGCATGCCCTTGGAATGACTTGCACTATTCCATGGGCGGTCGGAAAGCGGGGGACGGGGGAAAACGTTCCCCATCATTTTTCGGATTTTAAAATTACGCCTAATGGCGGCTGCATGGAAAAAAATCGACTTCAAATGCCTCGCCCCCCCCCCCAGCTTTCGGAAGGTGGCGACGCCCTTGACTTGTGCGTTGTAGGCTACCGACACGGACTTAATTTCTTAGATATTGACTGTTCGCTTGCTTTCCGTTTGTTTGTTTATTGGGGTTTTCGGGTGCGCCGACAACTAAGGTCAATTTGCGCCCCAATTTGCTTGCTTTCCGTGACACATTACTAAGTCTCACTGAGCTTAAAACTAGCTCGAAACAAAGATAAAGCCATCACGCAACATCATAACACCATACAAATTAGGAAATCAGTGGGTTTGCATGTAAAACAACAAACCGCCTTACAGGCCGTTAATTAATCCCGTTACAATCAAAGCAATACAAAACTTGAAAGCAGCGACAGTCCCGCCTCGAGACGGTGCCCGCTCAGCGTATCGAGACAGGCTGGAGAGCCGGCCACCTTGTCCGAGACCGCCTGCGGAGGTCCCTGGTGCCTCCTCTTTTGAGACGGTGCCCTCAGCGTCATCGGAAGCTGGAGAGCCGGCCACTGTTCGAGACCGCCGGCGAGGTCCTGGCGCCTCCTCTTCGAGACGGTGCCGCGCCTCAGCGTAACATCGGGACAGCTGGAGAGCCGGCCACCTGTCCGAGACCGCCGGCGGAGGTCCTGGCGCCTCCTCTTCGAGACTGTTTATTCAACCTGCGGAGGATACCGCGCTGGAACGGCAGAAGTTTGGATTCCTGGCCTGGAGGGACGGCGTCTGGTCCCGGCTTTCCGGGTGTTGGCGATCAGGTCGTCCATGTCGGGCAGCGCCGAGTCTTGGGCTGTCTTTGCGGCATCCGACACCCCGAACGCATGCTGCTCCAGCTTGGTGTCGGTGATGCACCGGCTATTCATGACGTCGAACCACCGGTCGACGACGCGGATGGCTCGAGTGACGGCGTCCTTATGGAGCACAGTCTCCATGGCTGTGGCCACAGTGCTAGAGAACAGCTGAGTCGCCAGGCGGACGCGCTGGGCTGTCTGGCCACGGGCCTGTAACAAAGGTGCGCTCAATTAGTTTCAGAGACTTAAATATATGTTTAGACTTAGCGCTTATATTTAAACGTCAGCTTTCAAAGTTGTTATTCAATAAAATATCTACACCAATAAAACGCCGTAATTGGGTTGGGAACCGAGCTGACTGTTCTTATGTGTTATTTTATAATGCGAAAGAGCACTTCAACCTTGCTTTCAGTTAAACAGGGCATGCCAGGGACAGCGGCACTGGTAGCTGGTTGTATAATAGCTAGGTATATCAAATTGTGTGGTTTTACTATGTTTACGGGAACGGAAATGGGACAAGAACAGAAATGGGACGAAAGCGGAATGGGATGAGAGCGGAATGGGACGGGGACGTCAATGCAATGCCTACTAGCATTTTTGAAATAATTATGGGGAGAGCAAAATTTACAGATTCAGCGGAAAAAAAGTATGAGAGGCCCTCTGCAAGTGATATGCCCCTGAGCACCAAATTGACAGGTTCACACACATAGGTACTGATTGCATTTGAACTTCAGAAATTCACATCCAATTCTGGGTGAATAAGAACCTCGATGCACAGATCCATCAATTTTGGGCAGATCTTCAGCTCAGCGCTGTCCAAAGCCTGCAGTTCCCGGAAAGGCGCAGCGTCCAGCAAAATCTCGCTGCCGTAGCACAGCCAAATTTGATATAACTTATCATTGATCCTTTTGGCACATTTTGCTAAAATTTAAGTTTTGTGTTGGATCAGGTCAGGGTCAAGTGACCCCACCTCCCAAAAAGTATGCGATCGTTCCATGACCACAGCTTTTAAGTGATCGTTATAAAACTTTCATGATTGCGTTAAGCCATCAGCACCTACCAAAAAGGTTCAATTCATATTTTTTTTATATCGGTGACCTGAGGTCGGGTTAATTTTGTAACCTCCCTATTATAAGTCAATGGAGACATATAAAATGCTTCCGTTTTAGAGGATATCAGTCCAATTCCTTCTGGACAATGTTATTATTGAATATGTATCGTATGGCCAATTGCAGGTTTTGTTCAGCGTTCCCCAGTAATTAAGCGTTTAACGTACCTACACGGCACGGATATACCTAAGCCACTTCATATCAACATACAAAATTATTTGTCATACAAGTAGCACGTATATCCCCAATTAATAGATACTCGTTTCTAATTTCCTTACTTATTTCATATTCCTAAGATGCACACTTTTCCCAATATAGTGGCGAGTAGCGGTCTGGAATAAAAATTACGCCTCAACAAAACGGTTGTAGGTTTTGTAGCTTAAGAATCTCGTGCGTCACAAATGAAAATAATTTCAAAATAGGCCTTAAAACACTGCAATACGGCAAACAGCTTTCCTTAAATCACTGGCTATACCCTAAATGTGATGGTACATGAAATTGTCATTTTTATGATTTAGATTGAATAATTGAAGCCCAAAGCATATATCTAGCGTAGCAGAATTCAATTTATTTACATACAGCGTTTGTAAACGCTCTAAGAAGTGACCCCCGGTGACGTCATTTGGCTCTGCACCTCAAACACGTTAGAGGCATTGGGATGACAAGGGCCTGGGCGCATCCATTCACTTATGAATTGATACAGCGCATTTAAAATTATTTTGTGATTTGTATGACGTTTGTACGCGGTTATTTTGAAGCTGAAATTAATTGCTAAACATACATTGCAAATTAATGTTGACATAAGCTTCAATGTTAGCTCCGGTTGGTAGAGCTAGATGTTTTTAATCAAATTTCACCGGTAGTGAGAGCGCGGTTCGAGCGCTCGCTCTCGAGATCGAGCGAGCGCTCCGAAGATCCTTGACCAGGATGTGTGGCAGGCAGGTTCTATGCGGTAGCTGGCGGGGACGTCGATGAGGTGTGCAGGAGATTTAGGCGGATCCCCAGGGGAACAGGGTCTTGCCCCGGCCCAGTAAAAACGACAGCTAACTTTGCAACATTACGGCAATTGACAGTGGCATTTTAACATTTGCAGGTTGGCTATGCCACCGGGGGAGGGTAATTGTCTCACTAACAACTTTGATTTTAAAAAAATACACTATGGGCGTTGCAAGGGAAGAACTAACTTCAGAGGGCGTCAGGTGTTTTCAACACCCTCCTCAATAATCGAAGCGTGGCGGATCGCCTCACAATAATTTCCACAATAGGAATTTCCCGTATCCAGACGGTGGTGGTAGAAATGTGCTGCAGGCTCCCGTTTTGGCGCGGGTTCTGACCTCTTCAAATCGCGTCCTATCAAAATGATCGGCACGTCCATAACATGGCTATGCGATGCCAATGCATCCCACCTGAATATCTCCACCGCCAAGTCATTGAGGTTCTGATGTAGCCCTCATCGAAACATGAAAAGCAAACTTACGGAACAAGCAGCCTCATGTGAACGGTGACTGTACACGCGCCAAAAATGAAAAGTATTTGTCGCGAATCACCATAGTGCTATATATTTACACACAGTCATGAACCACATCACAAAGTGTCCACAAGTGACTTATAACAAAGTTTGTTAAACACAATGTACGATTGTGAAAATGACCGATATCATGCTCAGAAACATTAAAAAACTGCCTTCTTGGTAATACTCAGACCCATGCACTTATTCTCGCAACGTGCACCATGGGTGGATCAAAGAAATGAGTGGGTGCAGCCAGGGTCATGGCCCACAACAAAGTTTACGGAACAGATCAGGTTATAGTGTTTGGGGATTGTAAAGCGGCCGAAATGAAACGATTTGTCGCAAATCACCATGTACACTGATGTCCAAGCAGTCATGAACCACATCAAATCAGTATCCCATACCTTATACAAGCGTCAAGGTTAATACATAATGTACAAGTGCGAAAATTGACGCGATAGAAAATGTTGATTACAAATAAACAAACTTTTAACTGGTTTAAACACAATTCATATAAAAAGATACATAGATGTGTGGGCCCAGTGGCACCGGATAAGCAGTTGGTTTGTCCTGTGGGCGTGGTCAGGATCTTGGATATGAGAAAAGATGATTAAAAAGGCAGAACAACAGGCAAAACAATGTAAGTGTTGGACCTTAAGGAAGGCTCAATTCAGAGGTACTCGACATGAATAAAGCACTTACAACACTGAATTACAATCTGGCTTTATTTGTAGGCTCAGATCCAAGGTGGTCAAAACGAGAGTCAGAAGGGTGAAGTGTAAAAAAATACATAAAAACAGCCACACCCCTATATAAAAAAACGTCAGACAGAACAAAAGAGAATGATACAAAGGTGGAACAAATGAGCAATGAATTAATTATGGAAAAATGCCGAACAATAAACAACAATAACAAAATAAGCAGGTCCAATTTACGCTATAATGCAAGGCGCACAAAAAAAATGATTGGTTATCGCGTAACAGAAACCGAAACAAAAAGTCTTGAGTTGTGGCGCGACGTCGTAATTACCGGCGCGCCGAGCTAACGAAAAGGTAAACTCATTTGAGGATAAAACGATACGAGCAATGGCAACGCACGTCACCACACGACTTTCCCCCCTAGAGGCGGAGCCGTAAAATACAAGGCATACAAATCAAGGAAGTACGGCGTCAGGTGACAGGAACACTAGGAACACTGAATGACTATGACTGACTGAATGCGAATGACTAGGAACACTACCAAACTATAGAAACAGGAACCTATAAGTAAAACAAAGTCGGCTGTGCCCCTAAAACGCACACCACCCCGACCGACTCGAGTACGAGACGGTGGGACAGGGGCAGAGTCCGGGGCGCCGGTGAGCAGATAGCGGCACTGAGCCCTGCACGGCTGGCTGCGCGGCCGGCGCGACACAGAGTCAGGCGCTGTCGCGGCGCGAGTCCGGCCAACGGCACTGGGGAGGCACTGGGAAGCGGCGCTCTGCGGGCGACCACTGCAGGCCGCTTGCGGGAGCGCCGCGCGGGACGGGGCTTCCGTCGAGTCAGTGTCGTCCACTGTCAGGCGAGGCGCAGAGTCCGCCGGCCTCACCGGAGCCCGTCGTGACTCGGGCGAACCCGTTGGGGCCGCAGCCGGGCGCGGCGGTCGGCGCAACCGACACCAGGCCGGCGCTGGTGGCGTCGGCGCATCCGGGCAGGTAAGGCCGGCTTCCAAGGCGCTCGACGAAGACGGTGTCTGTGGCAACCTCGAGCAGTGGAAGCTGAAGCCGGAACCAGCGATCCGTCCTGTGGACCACGCGGAGAGGGCCAACATATGGCGACTCGAGGGGGCGGCGCACGCGATCCACCCGCATCCACACATGCGTGCAGCGCGACAGGTCGGCGGGCAGATGAGGGCGCGATACGGCGTGGTGCCGCCCCCGCTGACAGTGACTGAAAGTCAATTTGCGTCATCTGTCGCGCCAGATTCTGGATGAACTCCGAACCGCCGTCGCCCGGCTGCCACTGGTCGACGCAGACGCGTGGATACAGCAGGAGGCTGGCCGTGGTTTGACCGGCGGTGAACGGAGAGAAGCCGCTCTCGTTGGGCAGAGTTCGGAGGCCCAGCAGCACCACTGGGAGCGACTGGAGCCACTGACCTCGACGAGCGGTGATGGCGGTCTTGAGGGTCCGGTGGAGCCTCTCCACCATCCCGTTGGTCTTGGGGTGGGATAGGCCGTGGTCCGGAGACGGTGGAAGCCGATCATCCGGGACAGCTCACGGAACAGTGCCGCCTCGAACTGGGCGCCCCGGTCGGTTACCACATACAGCGGCACGCCAAACCGGGACACCCATGTATCCAGGAAGGCTGAGGCGACACTGGCGGCGGTGATGTCGGCGAGAGGTGCTGCTTCGACCCAGGAGTGACGCGCGTCGAGCAGGTCAACAGTATCAGGTAGGGGGATGCGGAATGGGCTACATGCATTGGTGGATGGGTGGTAAAGGACCGACAAGGCTCGATATGGGACAGTCCTCGAACCTCCGCTGGGCGAGTCGGATGGTGGTGGTCTCCGTGTTGGGTGTGTCCGAATGCAACACTTCGAGTGCTTGGCAGCTCGCACACTACCCGGACCCAATCGTCGGAAGTAGTCGCCGATCCATATCCGGCCAGAAATACCGGGACTTCAGGAGCCGGAGAGAAGCTGTGACACCTGGATGCGATAGGCTGTGGAAGCGGATGAAAATCGGGCGGCGACATGAGTCTGGGAGGAACGGCCTGGGGTGCGGCGTGGCTATGTCGCACAGGATAGTTAGGACGGAGTCAGATTTTAGAGGGAATCGCTGCAGCCGATCTCGGTAGACTGCAGTCTCAGCGTCCTCCTTCTGGGCTTCGGCGATGGCGATGAGGTCGACCGCGTCCACGGAGACTGCATTCACCGATGACTCGACAGCAGCGTCCACGGGCAGTTCGGAGACGGTGTCCGCGGGCAGCGCGCGCGCGGAGTCGCCGTCCACGGGCAGCGCGCGCACAGAGGCGGTGCCCGCGGGCAGCGCGCGCGCGGAGACGCTGTCCACGGGCGGCGCGCGCGCGGAGGCGGTGTCCGCGGGCAGCGCGCGCGCGGAGACGGTGTCCGCGGGCAGCGCGCGCGCGGAGACGCTATCCACGGGCGGCGCGCGCGCGAAGGCGGTGTCTGCGGGCAGCGCGCGCGCGGAGTCGGTGTCCACGGGCGGCGCGCGCGCGGAGGCGCTGTGCACGGGCAGCGCGCGCGCGGATGCGGTGTCCGCGGGCAGCACGCGCGCGGAGGCGTTGTCCACGGGGCGGCTCCAGAAGTCGGCGACGACGTTGTCCACCCCGCGGACATACTGACCGCGGCGACGTACTCTGTTCACCACGGTCCAATGGCGTTGCTGGCGGGCCGACTTAGCCGTGGTGCGGGCCCTGAGACGCCGTGGTGAGGCGGGCGGTGGGTCACGTGAACAGAGTCAACGTGCGTCCCTCGAGCAGGTGTTTCGGATAGTGAAGAACCGCCAGGTAAGCTGCCAGCAGCTCAACGGTCGTTAGGTCGAGTAAGCCCGACGCTGCTGCTCGCTCAGCTTTCTTCGGAAGAACCGACCGGGACTGGCTGCCGTCGACGAGTTTGGATGGAGGAGCGGGGCCGAGGCCGCCACCTGTGAAGCAGTCGGTCCAACGAGGTGGTACGTATCACAGTTACCAGATGAATGGTGGATGGTGCAGGCGTCCTGCAGCGCTGCCTTGATGGCTGTGAAGGCGGCCAGCTCCGTCTCCGTCCACGGCAGGGTGAGGCTCTTCGGGTGCAGCCTGATGAGTTCTGTCAATGGATAGACGACGTTAGCGAAGTGTGGCACCATGCGGCGATAGAACCCCACCATGCCGAGGAAGCGACGGAGTCCTGTGGATTCCAGCGGAGTCGGCAGGTCCGTGATCTCCTTCGTCTTGGTGGTCGGTGGGCGAAGTCCCTCGGCAGAGACGGTGTGACCGAGGAACTCCAGCTGCCTTTGGAAGAATCTGCACTTATCCAGGGAGATCCGGAGGCGATGACGGTGCAGTATGGAGAAGACAGTCTCTAGGTCTCGGCGGTGCTGGTCTTCGTCGGTTGAGGAGATGAGAATGTCGTCAAGATAGACGAAGACGCAGCTGACGTGCCGGAAGATCTGGTCCATGACTCTCTGGAAGGTGGCGCCACTGTTCCGCAGGCCTAGGGGCATAAAGAGATACTCAAAAGAGCCGAAGGGGGTAGTGATGGCTGTCTTCTCTACATCTAGTGGGTTCATCGGAATCTGGTGGTAGGCGCGGAGGAGGTCAACCTTGGAGAACACCGTCATCCCATGTAGTCTGGTGCCGATGCTCTGCAGGTGTGGCAGCGGGTACCGGTCCGGTTTCGTTTTTGCGTTCAGCGCTCGGTAGTCGCCAGTGGCCCGCCATTCACCTGGCGTCTTTTTGGGCACCAGGTGAAGGGGTGACGACCAGGGTGACTTGGATGGTCGGATGATGCCAGCTTCCAGTAGGGTGCTGCAGGTGTTTTTGGCTGCCTCCAACTTGTCTGGTGGCAGGCGTCGGGGACTGGCGAATGTCGGTGGAGAGCTTCCGGTGTCAATGCAGTGGGATCCTGGGATTGGTTCAGCAGCGGCAGCATCTCCTGGCTGGAACGGCTCTAGAACAGAGGGGTACTGGCGCAGGAGTGCTTGGATCATGGCTGGCTGGTCATTACACGGGTTGACAAGGAATGCCCCTGGCTCTGGACGGCTGACAGGGACACCTGGTGATCGAAGGGAGGTCATGGATCTACCAGGGACCTTTGCACCACAACGACCAGGGCTTGTGGTGAGAAGAGCAAAGTCATACCAAGGAGAGGAAGAGGTGACATCAGCCATACAAAAGTCCATGGGTATGAGCGTCTCAGTGAAGGAATTGGCAGGGACAGTAAAACTTCTCGTGGGTTTGGAGGCGAGCACCACTGGCAGTAGAGATGCCTGACGGCTGTCGGGTGGAGGTTCACACCAGAGGCAAGGATCTGAATGAGGGAAACGGCGGGCACCTGATGATCACCACAAAAGATGTCCGCTGTGCACCCGAGCTGGCTTGCGATTGTAGAAGTGGGCAGGCCGTGCGTTCGCGGACACAAGGGCTGCCCTTTCTAGTTTCCCTGGCCGGGCTGGAGAGGCTGGTCGGGATAGGGCTGCATCTTAACACTGTCCGGGTCTCTTGGGCCACTTGCACCAGGTTCTTGCAGGTCCTGGCACCCGACCATAGTACAGGTGAGCCCTGCATACCTGGGGTCGCTGATCCGGATGGAAGGGCTGGACTCCCTGTAGAGCGGAGGAAGATGGTTCTCGGTATGGTTGGATGTCCCTGGCGTCCGCTGCGGTATGCTCCTTGGATAGTTTTCCCTCTGTTGTTGGTGCTGTTGTACACTATAGCAGGCGCCTTGGGAGTAGTCCATCTGCTGGTTCTGCTGGTGCTGGTGTCTGCTGGTGCTGCGTTTCTGCTTGATGCTGGTTCTGCTGTCTGCTTGGTTACTGCTGGTTGCTGGTGCTGCTGATTGTTGCTGGTGCTGCTGATGACTAGAGTCACTCTGCTCTGGTGCTGGGATAGCTTGCACAGGGGCTGAGCTGGAGCGGCCATGCAGGAAGTCTGCAGGAGCGGCATCAGCTCATCAGCCAGCTTTCCCAGCTGATGCAGGGTGAGGTCCCGTTGTGCAGCCAGGACAGTGCCCACAGTTGCAGGCAGAGACTGACCAGCTTATGGCGAACGAGGTCTTCCCCCACTCCCACCTTGCTGGCCAGCTCCTGCCAACTCTTTCACATACAGGGATGGCCGGCCTGTCAGCTGCACCTTTGAAATCAGTTGCGTCAAAATCGGCTTGCTCCGTTCATAGAGATCCACCACTGCTCCTTGTGGATGGAGAAACTCTTGGAGCTGAGGACGGAGCTATCCAGCTTGGTGATGGTGGTGGCAGGCAGGTTGGACAGCACATAGTAGAATTTAGTGATATCAGAGGTCACTCGGGCCAGGTGGAATTGGGCCTCCATGATGGAGAACCACCCCTGAACTGCTCCTTCCATGAAAGGCGGGGGTTTGACANGATGTCAAAATAAATGCCAGTTCGGAATCAGCATGACAAATAACATCTTTTCGCACTATGCCATTCTTCAGATTTGAAAGTTGAAAAGTACGGCCCGCCCTTGAGTGGACCAGTGACATTCTTTCTGTTATTTATGATAGTGACCTGTTATTTGTTTTCATCAAAACTTGCATACACGGAACAGAGGCAAAGCCTTTTATACATTATAACCGATCGCTTTTTCTTGTGAGGCTTGATCGTTGGGGGGGGGGGAACAAACAGGCCACTTGATGCCTTGGGGGTCCATGGCTCTGAATGCTCCTCCCCTGGATCCAACAGTGCTGGTAACATTGTAAATGGTTTGAAAGCAGCAAGAGGCAGTACGACTTTACGGCATAAATGGTTCTTCTGTATCTGGTGGAGCTTGGAAGAAAGATGGCTCGGAGATGGTCCTGGCCTTGGTCCCCACTATCAACAATTTGCTCTTCTGTCAGGCAAGTTTGGCACCACTGGAGCAGCTTCGGGTGCCGATGTTTGTGTCTTTGCGTTCGCGTCGCCTTTTCGGAGCTCGGCCGCCTAGCTAACATGTCCACCTAACGTTTTTTATGAAGGGAGTAGGCCCTGGGGCAAGCAATAAATGCCAAGGAAAGGCTCTGCAAGACACTAAATGGGATTTTATTTGTCCCATTTTCCAAATTTGTTAGAAGGCAATAACAAAACACATTGTCAGCGCCGCGAAGCGGCCGCGAAGTTTTCCAGTTTTTCACTATAAATAGGTTGGAATTTTGGACTGCTGCAAAGGAATTTTTACGCATAAATGTTGACGTTTTTGGGGCCAAAAGACATGTTGGCCCCCGCTTCGAGGCTATTGGGAGGGGCCATGGCCTGGTTGGCCTCCCCCTGGATCCGCCAGTGGCCGTCCCTGAACAACAGGAGAGAGGCCCACCGAGCTGCCTCATAGGGGCCTAGGGGGGCCGCATTTCGTAAGGAGGTACGGGCCTGTGCGTCCCCTTGTGTGTGTCTCTGGGCCCTGCAGATTAAAATATAAAATAGCTGTTTGCACGATTAATAATTTTGTGCGAAATGTTTAAAGCATTTTAAAATGTTTTCAAATGTTTTAGTATTAGCCGTTTTCACGATAGACTAATTTGCGAGAAAAAAAAATCTCGCCCTACTGGACCGTAGGGCGAGGGTTCAAACATTTCTCGCAAATTAGTCCATCGTGAAAACGACTACTACTAAAACATTTTAAAACACGTTTTAATGTTTTAAAACATTTCACGCAAAATAATCCAACGTGAAAACGGCTGATGTAAACCTTTGACTTTCATTGTATTGTTTTCATTTTGAAATACAACAAAACAGTGCAAGTGGCCAAACGGGGCCATCTCAGAGGAGCTCACCAGGCCGCCTCTGAGCAGGAACGTAGCCAAGGAGTGGCCGTCCCCCCCCCCCTCCTCCGCCTCCCCTGGAGGCCAGGGAGCGCTTTTCGGTGAGCGCAGCAACCAAAAAAGGCCGACGAGACTGCGAAGCGCGGTATCATGGACACTTTATCAAAAGTCTGGAGACCACGTAGAGCTTGGTCTTTAGAGAATTTAGAGCACTTTAGAGGCCCCTTAGGGCCACCGCCCAACAGGACCATCTCTGAAAGACCAGAAGGCCCATGGACGTTCAAAAGGCCCCTGTTAAGATCCGAGGGGCCTCTGGCTATACCAAAAGGGTCCCTGGGCGATTCAGAAGGGTCAGGAACATGCCGAATGGGCCTGTAACCAGCACAGGGGGACCTCTGGGCAGGTCGGAGGGGCTCCTGGAAAGATCGGAGGGGCCCCTGAGCAGGTTAGATGGGCCCTGGGAATTGTCGGTAGGGTGACAAAGCAGCCAGAGCAGTTTCTTACCAGGTCTTAAGGGCCCCTGGACAGACCTGAGGGGCTGAGGGCCCCTGGGAAATTCAAAAGGGCCCTATGTATGTCAGAGAGGCTCTTGACCAGACTAGAAGGGTCTCTGGGAGGGTCCAAAGGGCCCCTGAACTTGCCTAATTGGCCTTAGTCAGCACGGAGTGGCCCAGTGTCAAATTGGGCTCTTTAAACGCTCAGGAGGGGCCCTTTAAACGCTCGGGAAGGGGTCCTTTTTAGGCACCGCCGCCCCGGGCGAAATCCTGAATATACGCGCCTGCCTCAGAGGGGCCCCACGAGGCCACCTAAGAGGGGCCACACGATGCCGCTTCAGAGGGGCCCCTCGGGACCGCCTCAGAGAGGCCCTCACGGGTCCGCCTCAGAGGGGTCCCCACGGGGCCGCCTCAGAGGGGCCCCACGGGGCCGCCTCAGAGGGGGCCCTACGGGTACTCCTCAGAGGGGGCCCCACGGGGCCACCTCAGAGGGGCCCCACATTTCGGAAGGGGCCCAGAGGGGCCCCACATTTCACATTTCACATTTCAGCCTCCGCCTCCGCATGGGCATTTTGAGCAAGTAGTATTCATTTGGAAACAATTTCGTACTAATTTAAACCGATTTAGCTCATCTTTTGTCACCAGATGGCTCCTTGATTCCGGCAGGTTTCTCTTTGATGGCTCTTGATTCTGGACTCTTTTGATTAATCAATTTTCATATTTCTTAGTCCATGGTCAATTCTGAACATTTTCATGTAATGTTCCATTATTTAAAATGAACAAAAATCACTTCGACCGAGTATGGCGGGCTAGATCGGCTTGTGCCATAGTGCGCCGGCGCAGGTGGCCGGAGGACTGGGCCAAAGCGGAACGGCCGCTTCGCAGGCCACTCATCAGGGGTGGGGGGGGCTGGTTATCGGAGGTGTTCGATGGAGAACTCAGTGGCGTGAGCGACTCACGACGCAGGTGCTGCAACTACACACCAGCCGGGTGAAAATTGAAGCGGTCGATGGAGGACTTCAGCTGGTGGTGAGCGGATTCACGGACGCAGGTGCTGCAACTACACACCAGCCGGGTGGAGGTCGGTAGTGTCGATGGAAGACCTCAGCTGGTGGCGAGCTGGACACACACGCAGTTATTGGGGATATCAAACACAGCAGGCAGGAGTCCGTGTGCGCCTGAACAGTGGGTATGAAACCACCGATACGATGGTGGTCGGACCACTGACAAACCACGCAGTTGTCTGCCATGTGTGTAGATATCGAAACCTCAACTATCACATCCCATGCATGAGTAAATTTCCAAATTAACCTCTGTTGTAGGAGTTAACACCCGGGTCGTGTGTAGCGATTTTGTGAGTGTTGGTTATTGCACGTCTTAAAGACGAGCAATGACCAAAGGCGGAAGGACATTGAAAAGGTAAAAAGGGGTCCCTAGACAATCTGAAGGGCCTTTCAACAGTCAGAATGCAACTGTCCAGTGAATAAAACTGAAATTTTTCGCGCCACGGTGCAACTGAACAACAAGTTGTATCACATGCAGGTTAAAAAAATCGCGCCGTTTCTCTGCGCATATATGGGTTGTGCTGCTATTTTCCTATATAACTGGGCAAAATAGTTCGCTTTAACACTTTTTACAGCACTTTAAACGCAGAATATTATGTTTAGAGGTGTGCACCATAAGCAATGTGACGCATTGATGAGGATGCATATCCAGGGCATAAGACTCAAAATTTTCGCGACGCTATGCGCCATGCGGCGCAATTTATTTAAAAGTTGCAGTTCTTGAGCCTGAAAAATATTTCAAGTTGGTATAGCTTATTTCAAATTAGTGTCGTTGGTTTTACGTCTTATCATAGAATTGCAATGAAAATGGTTAAGTGCTTTGGGAGATAACGACGTTAAGTGACGTCATGTCGTGCCATTTTCGGTGTAAAAATTACAAATGTTTGAAAAATCGCAGAAGCTCGAGTTTTTTAGCAACTTGCAAATAAAAAACACAAAAAGAAATATTAAAAAACTCAGATTTTCCAAGTTTGGAAACTTTGAGTCCTACCCCCCCCCCAAATATGCGTCGTTTTACAACACACTGTATTGTTTTAGTTATGTGGACCCACATTGACTACTAGCGCCCCCTGATCCCATTCCCCCTGACCGAAATCCTGGCTACGCCCCTGACTGTTAGATTCCTCACATGACAGGCAACATGCTAGTTCTTACCGTGTTGCTCTATGTTTCTTGGTTTGGAAGTTAACAGGGGGTCCCACCTTCCCCACCTTCTCGCAGGCACGGCTGTGGCTGCGCTCGCGACGGGCGGCAGAAGAAATACAATCACCCGCTTGGGTGCGGGGCAAGTTGCGGCAGAAAGTTGGACTTGCCACAGCAAGCCAAATCATTAAGGGTCTTTGTCATGCTAACACTTTCTATAAACATATGAATATACGCAGCTGACTGTGATCCATAGTACATAACTATTAACTATGATTATGTATATGAGTATTCTTGGCCTCGATGGCTGATGCACTCACAAAATTGCAACACACGACCAGGGTGTTAACTCCTACCACAGAGGTTAATTTGGAAATTTACTCATGCAGGGCGTGTGATAGTTGAGGTTTCAATATCTACACACATCATCATCATCATCATCATCATCAAGTTTATTAAACATAAATGAAACAAAATTGGTAAATAAATCAAAAAGCAAAAGCAAAATAGCTTAAATCAAGGCACCCTGTCTGAAAATAAAGATACGCGGTTAAACTGCGACCGCCGACACGGCACAGCTTGCTCTGATGTTATATCAAAGCCAAGCCCACACACACACCTCCGGGCATACCACGTCCAGTTAAGGTGGGGATTGCAGNTGGAACATTGTGGTGGTAGCCATTTTGCGCTACCACCAGTAGTTCGCTCAATATATTGTAAAATGTCAGCCTGGGTGCCCGCCCGCCTATTCTTTAACACAGGCCGCCGACTGCTCTTGTGATCACCAATATGGCCGCCGTCATTAGACAACTCGGCCAATGGGGTCGCAGCGGCATAGCTACCCTGTGGTTTTACGTCATCTATGACAAACAATAGTTGCGGTTGCGTCGAGCACAAATAAAAAATACCAGTTTTAATGACGTCAATACATGACATTTTTGGTCGAAAATAGCCAAATGTACCTATGAAAAATCAAAAATATATTTTTGAGCAAATTGCAAATACAAACGTTAGAACATGTCAAATGACGAGTTTTTCAAAATAGCTTTCTCGTATTTACAAAACAAGTTCTTTACCAAAAATTGTAGAACAAAATTTGTGTTTTAAATAAAATTGACTCAAAATTTTGAAAAGTGATGATCGCAACTTCAAATTAGTTCCTAAGTCTCTGCCCCCACCCCTTTCCCTCCTGCACGGTCACGCTGTGATCAGACACTGCACGGGTGAGGATTAACCCAGCATTGACTGGGGTCTGATCTGAACACCATTGACTGGGGGGCGTTAAACGCCCCCAAGCTATCTTCCGAACAAATAATCTCAGCGAGAAGTGCAATACGGCATTCGATGGCGCTCATTGAAACAAATCTAAAGCATTTGTAAAATATCAAATTGTGGTCACAAGTCAGGTCACGGTCAAAATAAATGCCTTTTTCGTTAATAAGCCATACATTCTATCCAAAGCTTTCGATTGCGACCATTATCACCCAAAGTGCTCTTAAACGTATGATACACATCCCGCATTATATAAAATGTGATTATTTGCAAAGATCAAAGGTCATGGTCATGTCACAAAAGGTGACTATACGCAACAAATGTATGAAAGTTTTGTAACACATGTTTTATGGATCATTTGTTGCATGAGAAGCGATAGTGATACTCATTTGACCACGAAGCTTCATGTATATGAAGTAAAGGTCAAGTTAATGTCAAAAAAGGACAGAAAATGGAAAGCAAAATATTGCGCTAAAAGCTTTGTCGCCTTGCCGAAATGCTCAGAAGACCCTCCGACCTGCCCTGGGGCCCCTCCGTTCTGACTATGGGCCATTCAGCATGCTCAGGGGCCCTTCTGACCCAACCAGGGGCCCATTCAGTCTGGTTAGGGGCCTCTCTGACCTACACAGGGGCCCATGACACTTTCCAGGGGCCCTCCAGCCTGCTTAGGTTCCTACGGAGTACGGCCTGGCAAGGAACTGCGCTGGTTGCTTTGTCAAACCGAACCAATAGGACCAGGACATGCTCGAGAGGTCCCTGAAAATAATATAATGGCCCCTGAACATGCTCGAGAGGCCCCTGGACATGTTTTGGCCCCAAAACCTAAGGCCTCCGGAAAGTCCAAAGGCCCCTGACGCTTAGAGCTTGAGAGGCAGCAGAGCGGGTTTGTTGGGTCCCTGAGAGGGCTCAATGGGCCCCATGGGTAGATTTTTGGGCCCCTGTGAGGACTGAAGTGGCCCACAGAATATACTAAATGGACACCTGGGCAGTTTTGTGTGCCTTTAAACATGCTTGAGAGGCGCCTGAGCAGTTTTTTATGGGGCCCTTGGGAGGGTTCAATGGGCCCCCTGGACAAACCCAAGGGACCCCTGGATAGTTTTTGGGGTTCCCTGGGACGTTCAATGTGCCTTCTGTACATACCCATGGTGCCCCTAGGCAAGTTTTGGGGCCCCTGGGAGGGCTTAATGGACCCATTAACATGCACGAAAGGGCCCTGGAATGTTTTGGGGTCCCTAAGTTGGCTAAGTGGGCCCCCGGACATGCCCAAGAGGCCCCCTGGGATGGCTTCGAAAGCCCTTTAGTGTCTCTGAGGGCCCTTAACATCCAACAGAGTGATTTTTATCCTGGTTCGAGGGCTCCTCTGTGACTTTTTAAAAGCTATTAAGCTAATGCAAAGGGTATCTGAGACATTTTCGATGGGTTCCCTGTGACTCGTTAGAGGGGAGCAGCTGTCTCCATTGCCTCTTCTCGCTGTGTCCCTGGACACTATCGAACTGTCGCTTGTGGCTGCAGTTCGACGCATGACACCGGGAGATCATGACTCATGGAGTCATGAGCTCAGGAGTGCAGGAGTCAGGAGTCAGGAGTCAGGAGTCAGGAGTCAGGAGTCAGGAGTCATGCCGGGAGTCCGCCACCCAGGCCGTGCAGTGCCCCAGATGTTACTGTAGATATCCTCCGCCACCAGCGCGGCGAGGCTCCAGCACCTACCCAACTTTTGTCCCCGGCCCCGGCCCCGGCTCCGGCTCCGGCTCCGGCTCCGGCTCCGGCTCCGGCTCCGGCCCCGGCCCCGGCCCCGGCCCCGGCCCCGGCCCCGGCTCCGGCCCGGCCCGCCCCGGCCCCAGCCCGGCCCCGGCTCCGGCTCCGGCTACCGGCTCGGCTCCGGCTGCCGCTGCCGGCTCCGGCCTCCGGCTTCCGCCTCCAGGCTCGGCTTCCGGCTTCCCGGCTCCGGCTCCGGCTCCGGCTCCGGCTCCGGCTCCGGCTCCGGCTCCGGCTCCGGCTCCGGCTCGGCTCCGGCTCCGGCTCCGGCTCCGGCTCCGGCTCCGGCTCCGGCTCCGGCCCCGGCCGCCGTCCCGGCCCCGGCCGCGGCCCCGGCCCCGGCCCGGCCCCGGCCGCGGCCCCGGCCCCTGACGCCCGGTTCCGCCGGCCCGCAGGGAAAGAGGGTCAGGGAAAAACACGAGAGAACTGTCGGTGGCCACATCTGACTGATAGCGTGGCCGGCTGTCGGACTGATGTCATGGGCAGGCCGGACGCCACGGCCACCGGCGGCACCAGGAGCGGTACACAGCCAATATCACCACACATCGGAGGCCGTGTCGCAATACATATAGCAGAGGCTCGGTTATCAAATCGATCACATTTTAATGTACCATTTCGATTGAGGACCTCCAATCATCGAAATGTTGCATTGCTGCTGAAACAGTTAAGATCCACATACTGTTCATATATTGTAATATTTGTGTCCAGCGAACAAGTCAAGGCTAAATCAGTTGTAATGTTTGAACTACATTTTTACATCATATTTATCCCAGAGAAGAATCCGAAAAAGAAGCGATATCATCAATCTTCTCCTCGGGAAAATGTAAATGACATTAAACGAAGACATTGACTCACAATTCAAGAAATCGTAATTGAATAAAAATGAACACTAATCGAGCTAAAATCGTAAATTTCCACCTTATTATACTCAATAAGTGCCGAATTTGTAATAAACGAAAAACAATGTCCTACAAAAAATTCAAATTATCAAAAGGTCATGTAAGATCAGCTGAGGTCGGTGACGTAAGTTGACCTGTAGAAGCGCATGACCCCAGTGCAACATAACAACTATGTAAAACTGATCCCATGTTTACAATTAGCGTCAGAAAATGTCCTAGAAACTGCTGGAAGCCAAGAAAATCTTTTGAGGACATCGGAGGTCCTGACCTTGTTTGACCTCAAAAAAGTCAATAGAGTTAATAGAGGTCACATTCTTTATAAAAGCCACAACTGTCATTTGGAAATAACTGTGCATATGCATTGAACAACAACACTCTGAAACTGCACATGCACAAGTAACACAATTTATATTATTGGAAGTCACTTCAGATTGCTCTCCGTAAGCATACAATATTATAACGATATGAGCCAATATCGCATATTGTGTTACATTTGCAAGCTGTATTGAAAATACAATTATAATTTATCGGAATATAATGTTTTCTTGTCAACATTTGTGTTAAAATGATCAATAACATGCCAAATATTTATTTTAGAGTCAAAAATATGTATTTAAAATAGACAAGCTTTCAACATCACTTAGTTTTTGACTCCAAAATCTTTTTGATACTTTTAAAATTTTAGAAATTTTTGACTCTAAAATAAATATTTGGCATGTTATTGATCATTTTAACACAAATTTTGACAATAATGTCCATCATGCCAGCCATCCAAATAATTAATAATGTTTTCTGGTTTGTTTTCCTATTGGGGTGAGGAATATCTGGATAACTTAGCGAATTATTTTCAGCAGCAAATAGCAGAAAAATAAGTCGGCATCTGTGTCGATCAAAATCAGGATCCAGGAGTTGTAGACCGGTGAAGGATAAAACGCTGGCAATATTGCTGTGAGTTCGCTGCCCTACTGCATATCACATTTATCATATAATATCATGCCAAGCTCGTCTGTTGGTCGGCGGTGAACATCAAACTGTGACGTCAGCCGGTACAGACGGTGGCGCGCAGTGGCGGATCCAGAACATCTTCAAGGAGGGAGCCATCAATGGCAGTGGTGCTCCTACCTATACCACAATCTGAAAACTCGACGGATTTGGTCCAATTTATTTTGAGGGTGCCCCTATTTCAACATTTTTTTATTTGCAAAATATTCAGGTCCCCTCAAGTAACAAATGGCCCCCACAGCCGGCCAGAGTGCTCTCTCGAGCAGCCATAGTGTCCCTCAGACGGCCATAGTGCTCCTTCAGGGAGCCAGAGTGCCCCCCTCAGGCGGCCAGAGTGCCCCCCTCAGGCGGCCAGAGTGCCCCTCAGGTGTCCAGGGTGCCCCCTCAGACGGCCAGGATACCCCCTCAAGTTCGAGGCCCAAGGGGGGGGGCATGGCCCCCTGGCCCCTCCTCTGGATCCGCCACTGGTGGCGCGCCACCCTGGCCATTGCGTCAGACTTATCATGACAGAACATCGGCGCTGTGCCCTGAGCTTCCGGCCGTCCGTCCGACCCGCGGCACCCGCAGCTGGTTCTCGGTACAGTGCGACGACACTAGCCGTTTTCATGAAGGACTTTATTTACCGGGTAATAGAAGCGTTTTGGGCGATAGTGGCGATCGAGGCGTTTGGTTTGAATGGGGGTTTGGTGCCATTGTTAGAGCTATGACTGCGTGATACTGTGTTAGGTACACAATGTCGTTCATTCAAAAATGACAAAATTAAAAAACTCTGCCAAAAATCACTCATATAAACCAAACACCATATCCGCACCTTATATCGCTCCAAACGTCCCAATTACTGGGTAAATAAAGTCACTCGTGAAAGCGGCTATTGTATCCGCTGTTGGTTGTCGGTGGCGACAGAAATAGCCGCCGCAGCTTATCACACAGCGCGGCGTAGGACGTCTTGTCATGGTGGCTGCTGTACATTTGTGTTGGAGCTGAGTTGGCCAGTCTCAGTGCAAGGCATGACGGATCGGTACACATGTCATTGGTCTACATTTTCGCCACACTATACGTGATATGATGACTATACGTGGCCAACCGAAAGAGGTTCGAACTCGGATAAAATATCGATTTAAAAAGCGATCGATTTAATTTTGATAAGTTGAAGACATATGATCATAATATGGCAGTAACACCTTTATTGTATACGAAATATACTAAATGAAATATCTGAAATGAAATATACAAAATATACAAAAATATACGAAATATACAAAATATACGAAACATACAAAATATACGAAATATACAATAAATACGAAATAAACCAAATGTACGAATTGTCCAAACAATACGAAATATACAAAAGATACCAAATATACGAAATAATATTTCTTTAACTTATTCTTCTCACAAACGTATAAGCAATCATCTCACACATCACATTTCTTTATAAATTTATTTTGCTGGCTTCGGCGTAAGCTCAGTTTTCGAATGGTGCATCTCCCGTAGTTTAACACCTCCGAACCAGTGTATGTCATTGATTAGGTGCACTTATGTGTGCCTCTCAATTATTTCGATTGTCTTGGTTGGGTATGCATTGTCTGGCTTTTTATTGGCACTGGGGGGCATAATTATGGCACTTTTTGAGTTATGTCACTAACAGTTATTTTGTACTTGGCAACCAAAAGTTTCAACCAGATTAATTTGTCAATATATTATATAGGACACTTAAACAATACTTTTTGGAAATGTTATGAGAACAATACGTCGTGGTTAGTAATAAGTGGTGTAGGATTATTCAAGTTCACAAATCATGTTTGATCCAAAGTCTGATCCAATATGACAATAATGACCGAAAATTGTTTGACGAGTGCAAATACACAGCAACACGCAGCTGCGTGTTAATATTTATCGTTAACAGTATGCAAGTAAACATGCTAGGATAATGGTTGCACATTTTGTACAAATAATCACATGCTTCATCTGAGTGGCCCAGACCAGGCATGGGCCTGAATATTATGAACTTTAATGAGCCTGGTCTGGGTCTGGGCTTGGTCTCCATGGGCTTCGGCTGGGCTGGGCTTGGGAATGGGGCATCCATGACGAACTATGCTCCGAACCCTTCCAACGAACCATGTACACGCGAGATACCTAACAAATACGTGTTGTACCGCTGAATGGCACTGAACACGTCCAGCTAACAAATCGGTCGAGTGCCGGTGTTCTCTGCTGAAGCGGTTGTCCCAGTGGCCCACTGAAAGCAGAGACCTATCATGGGTGGCCCAAACCCAAGCCCATACCCAGCCGAAACCCATGAACATCAAAAAGCCAGACCCAGACCAGACCCATTCAATTAATAAATATTGATACCCATGCCCATTGGGGGCCCCATTCAAGATAAGGCAGATATTTTTTTTTCCAACCAAAAATTCGCAACCAATTACACTTCTTTTTTGGGCCCCCAAAAAAGGTTTTTTCCTATTTGTTTAAAAGTGTCCTATATAACATAAATCACCAAAAAAAAAAAAAAATTTACCTGGTTAAAACATCTGGTTGTCAAGTACTAAAATAACTATTAGCGACATTATTCCAAATTGCCAATACCCATGCCCGCCCGGTACCCATGAAAGAGCTAAAAAAATGCAACCCAACCCAGACATTTTGTAAGAATTGAATGGGCACCCAATCGGTGCAACCCCACCCATGATAGTCCCCTGCCTGAACGCCATTGCAGCCTCGCACCATCCGTGCAGCACACAACCCAACCACGTGCAGACACAACCCGCCGGGGGATCTCACCTATCGCATCAAGACGTGCAGCTCGTTCCAGCTGCTGCCGCCATGGACAACAGCCTCTCCTGAGCGAGCCTCTCCTGAGCTAGGCTCTCCTGAGCTGAGGCCTCTCCTAGCTGTCCATCTCCCTGAGCTGAGCCTTCCTGAGCTGAGCCTATCCTGGCTGAAGGCTCTCCTGAGCTGAGCCTCTCCTGAGCTGAGGCTCTCCTGAGCTGAGGTTATCACTTAACTTTGTATATGAGTGGGCACAGTGCCTGTTGGCGATATGAATAAATCAATGAAATAAAATTAAATTTAAATATATATAACCCAGATTGTCTCACGGTTGCTCTAAAATAAGCCTCCGTGGCATATATAGTTACATATCGAATAACAGATCGCGTGGCCCGGCCGTGCACATTCCCTTGGTTGCACATTCCCGTGTCCTCTGCGACGTTAAAAAATGTGCATGTGTCATAAGGGAGAGTGGGGTAAAGTGGACCACCGGGGCAAAGCGAACCACCCACTTTGCTGCTTTTATTAACAGAGGAATCTTCCTGCAACTATTTTCACTAATAGTGCATGATGTGGACACACTTCTGAACGCCACAGCTCGGGAATCGCCGTGAAAGTTTTCGGTCCAAGACAAAAAATGTGATATTTTCTATTTCTGTTCTAATTTTAGTGTAATGGAAATGTCGAAATTGCTGTGGTGTCTGTGCCCAGATGAAGATTCCTTCAAGTGTTTTGAAAACGCAGTTTCATAGTTGTAAATGATCCATGAGCAATCGATCGTAATTTTTGGCGTGTCGTCTGAAATGCTTGTCCAAATGTCAAACTTTTAATTGGGGCAAAGTGGACCAGGGTGGTCTGCTTTGCCCAGCTATTCACGGGATTGCATGTATTTGTATTTAATATGGTAGGCCACATTACAGATATTCAAAGCGAATTGCTTAAGGTATGCTCCTGTTGTTATCAAATTATAAGTTTTTGGAAAACGCTCGAAGTACAGAGCTTAGCTGTTTTGCTGCCGTTTATAGGGAGTTACAGGATGTTTGACGTGGTTATTTATTGAACACATTTGTTGATAGTTTCCTGTTGCCCCGTAACAAAATATGTGACGTTATTCCTTAGCTAGTCCACTTTACCCTACTCTCACCTACTCTTAAAGAAATGGAATGTTTTCCTTAAATTATACTGTGTCTAATATATAAAAAGTATATGATAATATTATACTATATATTTGTGTCCACATCACAAATGTAGGTATGCAGCAGCAGCAGTAGCAGCAGCAGCAATAGGTATATTAGGTGCAATCTTATGTCTTAGCAGCATTTTCTAATTGATCCCACTGGCGGATCCAGGGGGCGGGGTCTAAAGCCCCCCCCCCCGTTCCAGGCCGGTCAGGGTGGCAATACAATTTAGACCCCCATATCCGCTGAAACTGGTGATGAAAATGGGTACAGAATGCGAAAATAGTTTTGATTGAAAATACGTTATTTTTTGCCTTGTTCGTGTTTCATTTTTTGCTCGTTCGTGCTTCATCTATTTGGTAGCAATTTGGTAGCAGTAGGGAGTATAAGGAAAGTGGCACGTCTGACGCTATTTTGATCTGGAGGGATTCACAATCAACGCATCTTTTGCACGGTGGCGATACACTGGCGGATCCAGGGGGCGGCAGGAGCATAAGCCCTCTCCCTCCCCCATGCCACGCTCGACAGGTGTAGTTATATAAATTATCTCCCCGACAAAAAATATATAAACACACAAACAAACTAAAAACGTAAGAACTCCTGTAAGAAAAGTAAAAACGCGTAATAATTCGGAATTATAACAACCGAGAAAGAATTCCCCTGCATTGTGTTTATAATAAAGCAAGTTTTTGCAGTTAATAGTACATCAGTTACACACAATTAGGAGGAAATGGAGGGAAGAAGCCGTCATAAGTCCCATTTGTGATGCTAACGAATCCGCCGTTTATGTCGTAGGCAATTCAGTGCACTAAACACGGCGAGAAATCGTATTTTGTGTTTAGTTAATTATACATTTGTTTAAATTGACACTCAGATAAAATATATTTTTTTTCACGACTCAAACCCCCCTCGCCCCCCCCATGGTCAATGAAGCGGAGGACCACGCGAAAGTAGCTTCCCCCCATTTTGAGAAGCTGGATTCGCCAGTGATTAGCCCCCCAGTGGAAGTTCCTTAGCCGAGGTCCTGATTTCATTGGGCCCTTGGTAGATTTTAGGTGGTCTTTACTGCACCACAGGGTCACTCGGGTTATCTCAGGGGGCCCTTAGTCGATCTAATAGGGCCCTCGGTCGGTCTCAGGGGGCCATCCGTCAATCTAAGGGCCCTTGGTGCACCACATGGTGCCTTTGGTGTATCTCAGGGGGCCCTCAGTCGATCTCAGTGGGCCCTTGTTCGACCTCAGAGGGCCCTCGGTCGATCTTAGGATGTCGTCAGTGAAATTCAGGGGGCCTTCGTTCGATCTCGGTGTGCTCTCGGTCGATCTGAGGAGCCCTTGGTGTACCACAGGGTGCCCTTGGCGTATCTCAGTATCCCTCTGTCGACCTCAGGGTCAACCTTTTGACGTACTCTGTCAACCTTTTGACGTACTCTGTCAACCTTTTGACGTACCATATGCTTTGCCCTTCCCACGCTTTTTTATCCGTAAGTTAACCAATTCAGAGTTGACACCCATTGATGAATAGTTGCACCTGAGATCGCCCGAGGGCACCTGTTCTGAGATGCAACGAGTATTTCTGAGATCAAGTGAGAGACCCGGAGTCTGAGATCGACCGAGAGTCCCCCTGAAGTCCCCCTTCCCTCTTTTGACCTAAGGGGACCCTCTGTCGACCTCAGGGGGCCCTCTGTCAACCTAAGGGGACCTCTGTAGACCTCAGGGAGCCCTCTGTTGACCTCAGTGAGCACTCTGTTGACCTCAGGGGATCTCTGTTATCCTCAGGGGGCCCTCTGTCGATTGCAGGGGACCCCCTGTCAACCTTAGGGTCCCTCTGTCAACCTCAGGGGGTCCTCTTTCTACCTCATGAGGGACCTCTGTCATCCTCAGGGGGGCCTTCTGTCGACCTCAGGAGGGACCCTCGTTCGATCTTAGACTCAGGGGGCCCTCACTTGATCTCAGAGACGCTTGGTGCACCTCAGCACAGGGACCTTCGGGCGATCTCAGGTACAATTGTTTATCAATGGGTGTCATCTCTTGGTGGGTTAACTTACCGATTCAAAGTTTAGTGGGGCAAAACATATTGTTAGCCCCTCCACCTCAAAAAGTGGTGGGAATTATTGCCCTCGTGTCCACCCCCCTTGTTCCTACGAAATTTTGCGGCGCGAAATTTTTATGGGTTTGCCCTTAAAATACAATAGATATTGTAGAGATAAGCTAATAAGGTATTGTAGAGGATAACAGCCTTAGTAGAGGATAATTAGCTACAAAATGGCATGCATTCAACTCAGCGTTGCGACGAACTTTAAAAGTTGACGATGGTCACTGATGTGGCGTCGCGAAGCGGCGTACCAAATTAACATTTAAGGTCGTAGAAAACGAAATTTTGATATTAAAACCAAACCGTGAGTGGAGCCAAGCCTCAGTTAAACTGTTTTCCTGGTTGCACATCACGGCATAACAAAATGAAAAGAACGTTGCTTTTCATATCCATTAGCCTCGGATAGTAAATAAGGATGACCACTTGCAGTCAGCGCTCAGTAGTGCTAGGTACGCATTATTATAATAATAGCTATATGCATTTGTACGCGAACTGACATCACAACTAGTGCTATTTGATGTAGTGTTTTTTACGCACGCAACGAGGCAGAAGTCGTCTAACTATTGGCCGGTTGCTACGGAATCAATGAGTCCCCTATGGGATCCGGAGGAGGCCAAAAGTACCTCCAACTAGTGAGATCGTTCCTGTGGCCCTGCGAATCCCCATCTGTTAGCAGTGGACTGCAGGGTCAGTGGGTAAGCTCTAGCAGCCCACGCAACGCTCACAGTTGGCATCTGGCACTGAGTGGAGCAGGGCTTCACGGGTACCTTACACATAGCCATGTTTAGCGTCTTTGCCGTTATCGTCCGTACTGTTTATATCCTGCAGCACGCAGAGCGACGGTCATTTCATCGAGTCGCCCAAGCATTCCACATGGCAATTGCCAACCTAAGTTGCATGTGCTCGGATAACCCATGATTATTCAGGTCTCGACCCAGTACGCTCAGACCCAAATTCGACAATTAAGGAATATTTAATTATCCCCTATGCCCGATTGGGGTGCGCATTCAGTTACTAAGGACAGATAACTTACTGGGTTCGGCACTAAGACTTCACAAACATCGCATGCATGTTGACCACTCTGCCTCGTGGCTGGCAGAGTCCTCTGCATGATAGAGTAGACTAGTGGGCAATTCTGTTTAAGGCGCAGGTCACGTGCTATACTTGATGTTATTTCGTGTTGACTGTTGGCAGCTTGTCTCCTGAGGAGGAGCCTGTCACTGGTGATTTTCTGAGGGTTTATGTTAATTGGGTTGTAATTTTGTTTTGATATGGGCATGCTTGCTTCCTGGATTATAATGTTTGTCTAATTGCTCAGTCAAAACTTTTAGATTAATAAAGAGAGATTACGGGCCTTAACATGAGCAGGACTCGAGTTTTCCACCATAATGGCTGTACATTATCGCTGGAGCAGACGATACCCCATGATACTGGGTGAGACTCGCCGGAGGTTCCTAGGACGCATTCCTGTCACGCCTGTGGAGTCCTATGTTGTAGCCGAGGCTTGATCATCGTCACGTGATCGTCAGATGACAGGAGGTTATTCCTCCCTTAAGAAGCTTCAGTTCTAAATATAGACAATATTAGGGGACCAAATACGGCCAAATACAGGCAATATTAGGGGGCCAAATGCGGCGCCACCTTCCGGACGTTGGGCGAGGAGGCATTTTTAAGTCAAATATTTATTCGCCACGTGCATAGGCGTAATGTTTATATGAATCCAAAAATGTTACGGGGACACGACCCATCCGTGACCCCCTATGGCGCGCCCTTGTAGGGGGCCTCCCTTGTCAGGGGGTTTTCCTGTTGGTAAGAAGCAGCCGCATCGCCGGCAGAGTAGCACGATGCTGGCTGCTACACAGCCTGAGTTATTAACAGTCCTGACGTCACACGTGGTCCTACCTGCCTAGGAGAATGGCGAAAGGTTTTAGGCCAGCAGAAAGCTTCCTTGTGCTGCTTTTTCGTCTTCTTTTTGTTTTGTTTTTCGTTTCATCAGTTCACCACAGAATGAGGTTATTAGTGAACCATTGCCATACAAAGTTTAAAATGCATGTCCTAATGTCAGTCATATGCTGATCAGTGATCGCTAACCATGATTACATTCGCTCACAAGTTTACTCGCTGTTTACTGTTCTTTCCACGACTAGCATTTAACAATATCTATGCTATACTATTTGTAAGAACATAGGATGCCTTTGTGCAGAGCTGCAGAGAAGGAACAGAGAGCTGTGGATAAAGTGGGAGAGCTATGGAGAAGGTGGGGAGAGCTGAGGAGAAGGTACTGGGTAGGGAGAGTGTGAAGAAGGTAGGCCGTAGGTGAGGCTGAGGAGAAGGTGGGGAGAGCTGCGGAGAAGGTATGGTAGGGAGAGTGTGAAGAAGGTGGTCTTAGGTAGAGCTGAAGGAGAAGGTGGGGAGAGCCTGAAGGAGAACGGTACTGGTAGGGAGAGGTGTGACGAGGTAGGCCGTAGGTAGAGTTATGGAGAGGTGGGGAGAGCTGCGGAGAAGGTACTGGTAGGGAAGGTTGTGAAGAAGGTAAGGCCGAAGGTAGAGCGAGGAGAAAGGTGGGGAAGGCTGAGGAGAAGGTACTGGTAGGGGAGGTGCTGAAGAAGTAGGCGTTAGGTAGAGCTGATGGGAGGTGGTGGGTGGGGAGACCTGAGGAGAAGGTACTGGTAGGGAGAGGTGGTGAAGAAGTGGCCGAGGTAGAGCTGAGGAAGAAGGTGGGGAGGCTGAGAGAAGGTACCTGGTAGGGAGAGGTTGTGAAGAAGCTAGGCCGTAGGTAAGACGATGGGAAAAGGTGGGCTGGTGGGGAGGAGCTGAGGAGAAGGTACGTGGTAGGGAGAGTTGTGAAGAAGGAGGCGTAGGTAGAGCTGAGGAGAAGGTGGGGAGAGCTGAGGAGAAGGTACTGTAGGGAGCAGGTTGTGAAGAAGGTAGGCCGTAGGTAAGTAGCTGAGGAGAAGGTGGCGAGAGCTGGAGAAGGTACTGTAAGGAGAGGTGTGAAGAATGGTAGCCGTAGGTAGAGCTGAAGGAGAAGGTGAGGAGAGCTGCGGAGAAGGTACCTGGTAGGGAGAGGTGTGAAGAAGGGTAGGCTGTAGGTAAGAGCCTGAGGAGAAGGTGGGGAAGCTGCGGGAGAAGGTACTGTAGGGAGAGGTGTGAAGAAGGTGGTCGTAGGTAGAGCTGAGGAGAACGGTGGGGAAGACGATGGAGAAGAAGGTACTGGTGGGGAGGTTGGTGAAGAGGTGGCCGTAGGTAGAGCTGAGGAGAAGGTGGGGAGAAGCTGAGAGAAGGTACTGGTAGGGAGAGGTTGAAGAAGGTAGGCCGTAGGTAGAGCTGAGTAGATGGTGGCGGGCTGAGTGAGAAGTACTGTAGGGAGAGGTGTGAAGAAGGTACGGCCGTAGTGTAAGCTGAAGGACGAAGTGGGGAGAGCTGAGGAGAGGTACTGGGAGAGAAGGTAGGCCGTAAGGTAGAGCTTGAGAGAGAAGGTGGGGAGCAGCTGAGGAGAAGTACTGGTAGGGAGAGGTGTGAAGAAGGTAGGCCGTAGGTAGGCTGAGGACGAAAGGTGGGGCGAGCTGGGGAGAAGGGTACTGTAGGGAGAGGTGTGAAGAAGGTAGGCCGTAGGTAGCAGCTGAAGGAGAAGGTGGGGAAACGCCTGAGGAGAAGGTACTGGGTAGGTGAGAGGTGTGAAGAAAGGTGCGTAGGTAGAGCTTGAGGAGAAGGTGGGGAAAGCTGAGGAGAAGGTACTGGTAGGGAGAGGTGTGAAGAAGGTAGGCCGTAGGGAGAGCTGAGGAGAAGGTGGGGAGAGCTGCGGGGAAGGTACTGGTAGGGAGAGGTGTGAAGAAGGTAGGCCGTAGGTAGAGCTGAGGAGAAGGTGGGGAAAGCTGCGGAGAAGGTACTGGTAGGGAGAGGTGTGAAGAAGGTAGGCCGTAGGTAGAGCTGAGGAGAAGGTGGGGAGAGTTGAGGAGAAGGCACGGATAGGGAAGGTGTGAAGAAGGTAGGCCGTGGTGAGATGAGGAGCAGGTGGGGAGATGCTGCGGGAGAAGTTAGGCGCCTGATGGGGCACTCTGGCCGCCTGAGGGCACTCTGACCGGCTGAGAGGTATTCTGGCCGCCTGAGAGGACCCTCTGGTTGGCTGATGGGCCCCTCTGGCCTGCTGAGGGGGCACTCTGGCCGCCTGAGAGGGCCCTCTGACCGTCTGAGGGGGCCCCTCTGTTGTCCTAATGGGACCCCTGGCCGTCTGAGGTGGCATCCTGGCTGACTGAGGGGGCCCTGTGTTGTCCTGAGGAGACCCCTGGTCGTCTGAGGGGGCGCCCTGGCTGCCTGAGGGGGCCCTCTGTTGTCCTGAGGAGACCCCTGGCCCTCTGAGGGGGCGCATTGGCTGCCTGAGGGGACCCTCTGTTGTCCTGAAGAGACCCCTGACCGTCTGAGGGGGCACTCTGGCCGCCTGAAGAGGCACTTTGGCCGTCTGAGGGGGCCCTCTGTTGACCTGAGGTGACCTTAACACTTTGCCAATAAAAAAGAAATGTTGAAATAGGGCACCCTCAAAATATAGTGGAACAAATCCGTCGAGTATTCAGATCTGGCTATATGTAGGGGCAACACTGCAATTGGTGACCACCTCCCTGCAAATTGTATGGATCCGCCACTGGTAGGGAGATCGCTGAGAAGAAAAAGGCGAAGCTGGCTGATAAGAAGGAGGAGCTGGCTGCTCAGCCAATTCTGTTTTCCAGTCAGCCCGGGCCGCTATCTGCCGAGCCAGGGCACAGCTGCAGCCAGGGCAGCTGACAGAATCTCGGAGGAAGACTTACACGAGCAACATCTGCAGGAGCTGCTGAGTCAGGACGCTGTAGTGGGCTGGAGCCGGACTTCCTGCCGGTCAGCACGCCGCTGGCCGCCGCAGAACAGGACTGGTCGTGTTTTGAACTGGCTCATCCTCGTATAGCACGACACACAGTTCGTTAGAAGGGTTCAGAGGGCTCAAACTACAGGAGTTGCCACACTCAAAAGCTGAGCTCATGCGGAACTCAGCGTTGTAATTTTTTCCCAAATTCATTGAGGGCCTCTAAAAAATCGTAATTTGTCCGAATTTGCGCCCTTTCCGTTTGCCAGGGCTAACCGCGTATTACTATACGCGACAGCCCTGGCCTCCGATTCCTCCTCCGATTCCTCCTATTCCTCCGAGGTTTATGTCAGTCAGTAGCAAAATGCAGACTAATGACATGTTGAACGATTCGACATGCTCTGCACGATAAGGTATCATAGAATGAAAAACCATTAAATGGTTTGGATAATTGCATGGCTGTATCAAAGCCAAGCGTTCCCGGTGTTTCAGTAAGGCGCACTCCCGCTCGCGCCTCGCGCGTAGAATCACCGTTCGCGACACGCGAGCTGAGCATTGCGAGCCGCCGACCCGGCTTACCACCAACTTCCCTTTCCCTGCCGTCTGTCTGACGCACGCGATCGGCCGGCCGCGGTCCTTGTCGGCTTTTTTGTCGCTCTGTGGTCCTGGCTGCCGTCTGGTGATTCGGCAGTGGAGGAGCGGGCTCTTCACTAGTCACGACGTCAGCGCATTGGGCATGTTGAAAAACCTCGCTATGTCCATTTGCCCGGCTACCAAGAATCTTTATTACAAACTTCCAGCCACCTCTTAATTCTACAAATGGTACTTTTGAGCATTTGTTGCACAATCATATGGCATACGTAGCATCGAACTGAGACTCGCTTGACTGGCTCGTCCGCCCGATCTGCAACTTCGAGTCTGAACACGATGTGGCCGTCAGAGTTACGGTGCGGCCGCCACCGACCGCCCCGGCTGGTGGTCAAGGTCAGGTCATAAATCGGCGTCCCCACCGACCGGGTGGCAGGTCAGGGTCAGGTCATAATCGGGCGGCCGCCACCGACGGTGGAAGGTCAAGGTCAAGGTCATAACCGGCGGCCGCCACGACCGGGTGGCCAGGTCAGAGGTCAGGTCATACACCAGCGGCCGCCACCGAACCGAAGTGGCAGGTCAGGGTCAGGTCATAACCAGCTGCGGCTGCGCTGTGGCCTCAACCGGTCACGAGCATGTTACAGGAATTCCCCCTGGCTGTCAGATGGTCGCCCTCTTGTTAGGAGACTCGTGTCGGTAAGATCAGCCGCACACTGCCAGCAGAGCGAAGGATGCTGTCTGCTACACAGCTCCGTTATAATGCAGTCCGATGGCGCACTGCGTCCCGCCGCCGAAGTGATGTCGAAAGATGTGCTGCATAATTGTTACCTTGTGTTGTTTTTGTTCTATACACCACCCATATGTATTACTATTAAAGCTGTATTATCTATGAAAACATATTNAAATTGGTCTGCTTTTTTGGATTTCGTCAGCCTTTTTAGGATTCGTTCCCTCAAATAACTCCTACCGCTCTGTATTCGCTAACTCCGTGGGCGCTGAATATGAACCCCGCCGCCCCCAGAAATCCACTTAATAACGAACTCCGAGCGAATTCCTCTCCAGAAATACACTATCGTCATTTCCATCTGCCTCGAGCTTTGAATATGTATGCACTGGGAGCAGGCTTTGTCTGTATCCGGCGCACTTCCGGTGTTGTTCCGTTTTGTGAGGGTGCCCGCCCCTGTGACACGGGCGCTGAAATAGTGGAGTGGGGATAAGTGGGTGTGGGGATGTGGTGGGGGGGGGGGATGGAGCAAGGCCATATTCCCGGACTGGAGTGGGTGGTAGTTGGGGTGCGGCTTTTTGATGAGGTGTTGGGTGTGTGAATGGGTGGCATTGTGGTGGGGTGGGTGGGGGTTGGGGTGGCCGGTGGAGTATACGGTATTGGTGTGGGGTGGGTGGATGCGGGGAGATTCTCTGTTGTCTTACATTGATTGCCCAATATGATGCCGGTTTTGTTTATATTTTTAGGACGTTGACAGCGTTGATGACGCTCCTTACAATGACCTGAGGTCACAGTCTTGGGTGGTAACCGGCATATGACCATGTTGAAACAGGGCTTTATGCAGATGTCTACCGTTCTTGTACGCCGATGGGTTTAAGTGGCTTCTGGATCGGTTCTATGGGCGTTATGATTATCCGCGTTCGGCTTCAATTGATTTATTGATTTGTTGATGTTAACCTGTTGGCAGCTAGTGGTGACAAGTAGAGTTGTTTGTTTTATGGCATGACGAAACCCACAGCTGACACGTACCTGGATTTTAAATAAACTCCACACCGGTCTATAGATTAGAATGTCAGGAAAGCTTACCCACGTACCAAAATAGAAATTTAACATTACATAAAAATAATATTTTCGGTCACTGTGGTGATGAATTTGCGTTTCATGTCACACATTTGTGTATTTTGGCTTTATAATTACCTAAACAATAATTTTGGTAAGGTACTACGGTGATGACTTTGCCCTCATAGGCTCATTTTCACCCCTGTTCAAAGATGTTATTGTTGAGAAACCTTCGCATCAACAGACTACGAAAAACCTTCTAACACACCACACCACACAACACACCACAATAACACATACACTAACATAACACAACACAACACACCACAGTAACACATACACTTCGAGTAGACCGCCTCCGCATGACATTTGTACATTTTGTTTAATCCCAAAAGCCCAAATCCTCGGAGTGCGCCAAGACCCCCCCCAAAAAAACACAAAAAAAAACACACACACACACACACACACACACACTAACCGCGTTCCGACTAGGTCTTCGGTCCACGCTGTCCGCCTGACCGGTCACCGATGCCACCGAGTGGATCGGTGGCATCGGTGGCTCGCAGTCTCTGCCCCCCGCCCCGCTCCTGAGTGGGACCTCACCGGTCTCTGCCCCCCGAGTGGGACCCCGCAGTCTCTGCCCCCGAGTGGGACCCCGCAGTCTCTGCCCCCGAGTGGGACCCCGCAGTCTCTGCTCCCGAGTGGGACCCCGCAGTCTCTGCCCCCGAGTGGGACCCCGCAGTCTCTGCCCCCGAGTGGGACCCCGCAGCCTCTGCTCCCGAGTGGAACCCCGCAGTCTCTGCTCCCGAGTGGGACCCCGCAGTCTCTGCCCCCGAGTGGGACCTCACAATCTCTGCCCCCGAGTGGGACCCCGCAGTCTCTGCCCCCGAGTGGGACCCCGCAGTCTCTGCTCCCGAGTGGAACCTCGCAGTCTCTGCTCCCGAGTGGGGCCCCGCAGTCTCTGCTCCCGAGTGGGACCTCGCAGTTGTGACTGCCAATTTCGCGGCGTGTTGGTCGCTTTGCCGGCCAATTTTTCGCGCCAGATTGGTGCTGACACTGACAGACGGAGCGATGTGCTATCGATAGGTGGTCCGCCAGACCCGGCCGTCAGTCAGTATGTCTGTGTATGATGCCAGGTCATATGGTGTGACGTCATGTGTGATGTCACACGTCAGGTCACTGCCAACACACACACACACACACACGCGCGCGCACATACACACATACACGCACATACACGCACATACACGCACATGCACGCACATATACACACAGACACATACATACATTCATACATACATACATACATACATACATACATACATACATACATACATACATACTACATACATACATCATACATACCAATACATACATACATTACATACATATCATACATACATAAAATACATACATAACATAATACATACATGCATGCAATACATACATACTACATAACATACCATACATACATACATACATACATACATACATACATACATACATACATACATACATACATACATACATACATTCATACATACACGCACACTCACACACACACACCCGCACACACACATGCATACGTCATGCACGCACATACACGCACAAGCACACTCATCGTCTACTTAAGAGTCGCCGAGTGGCCAGCGCGGTGTCCCGGTTTTATTCTAGCCAGAAATATCGCATTCAATCACGCATTCAATCGCAATTTGATAACAATCGCGCATTCATAGCCTGAGGTTGTTAAGTTGTAGCTTGCCAAAGTCCATTTCCCGTCCTAGCTGTAGAGGAATTATGAAGAGCATATCAGGTTTGCGTGAGTTTGATTAATTACGCGAAGTTTGTTTTGGCTGATTACGTTTATGTTTGAGTGAAACTTGCTGCAAATTGACGGAAGTAAGTAAATTTGAGTTAGAAAATTGTTTAGTGCTTCGTCAACTTCAGCGCATAAACTATGCAGAGGGCAAATAAACATGTTATTTGCGAGTAAAATATATTTGCGAAAACGTCAAGCACAGAACTGCGTTCTCTCATAAACTCAATTAATATTTGATAACTTCTTGGCGGTGTGTATGCTATTTCAATGTGCGTTATATTTCCTCGTAGAGAAGTTTCAATGCGCATTGTGGTCCACGTATACAGTTTAGGTCTCTACATGTCTTCGGTCAACGTTAATTACAGACGCGAAATGATCACGCTTGTATCCCGCGTTACACTCGTTCTTTATATTAATTCGTCGTGTATATGCCTTTCGAAAAAGTGTCTTTGAAGTTTTTTCATATCCAACATACCTCTTCTAATTTGAATACCATCACCGCGTGATGCGGAACCGTATCGTATCGTAATTGATGTTCAGTTGTCGACAAGGAAAATACTAAAGAATAACTAGCCACTAGGCATTAGTTTATCAGGATAAAGTATTGATATTTAACTTGACTTGACCAAAATGGATATATGGATATATGATATATTAACATTGAAAATGGAACGTCAACCGTCGGTCAGATATCTCTACTATCGATATGACATGTAAGGTGAAGTGTCGAGCCATATCACTGGGTTCGGTCATCGACACAGGTGTTTGTTACACAGGTGTTTGTTACACAGGTGTTTGTTACTCAGGTGTTTGTTACTCAGGTGTTTGTTACTCAGGTGTTTGTTTACAACAGGTGTTTGTTACACAGTGTTTTGTTACACAGGTTGTTTGTTACACTGGTTTTAGTTACACCAGGTGTTTGTCACAACTGGTTTTAAGTACACAGGTGTTTTTGTTACACAAGGTGTTTGTTACACAGGTGTTTGTTACACAGGTGTTTGTTACACAGGTGTTTGTTACACAGGTGTTTGCTACACAGGTGTTTGTTACACAGGTGTTTGTTATACAGGTGTTTGTTACACAGGTGTTTGTCACACCGGTTTTAGTTACACAGGTGTTTGTCACACTGGTTTTAGTTACACAGGTGTTTGTCACACTGGTTTTTGTTACACAGGTGTTTGTTACACAGGTGTTTGTTACATAGATGTTAATTGTAATCGTGCGCTGCAGCGGAGTGATAAACACAGAAGGTGCAAGTACAGCGATTGTTACGGATCTACTGTCACACAATATACCGCCGGCATTGTTTGTAATAATTTTCCTCGTGCTTTCAAGCCTTCTGTTGAAATTACGTCAAGTGTAAGTCTTTATGATACAAGATGTATATTGCCGATTAAAAAAAAAAATGTTTTTAGTTGAAGATGACAAAATATCAAAATATTGCATGCCTATGTATAAATTACATATTTTAAGTTGTGATTATCTGCTGCGTCTGACAAACATCGTTGACATTATAATGTCGACCATTCATCATCTTATTTCGGCTTATCTCATGCGCAAAATAAACGAAGATAATATGTCCATTATTATACATTAACTATTAATTAATAAAAGTTAATATACAAATATGTGCACTTATTATCCCCAATCCATAGTCTTTCTTTGTCGGAACGACTATATTTCACGTATTTATTTATTTAATTTACGCGAGGGAAGTTACAATGTCCACTTAAACTCCTTTCTGATTCACCTGTCCAAATGTTGCCATTCAAAGCCCAAACTAATGCCTGTGGTCGAACTTATGCTTCATCTATCTACACTCTCACTACATGCCACGAAAAGCTACATGTAATTCGTGATTTTTGGTTTCGTACTTCAGTTAAGTCATATGATGGACTCTTATTGCTAAGGTGAATTCACTGTTGTGGAAGATAATTCGACCCGATAGGCATAACAATGTATAAAATGTACGCTGCGACTGCGAATGTCTACAGATGACGCTTTAGGAAAACGTTGGCGCTGTCTCTAATTTCCCTGTCTGCGGAGTGACGGTGTGGTGAGAACCAATCCTCGTGGAGTCTTCCCGGAATGTATCGAATATTTGATGGGACTGAAGGTCTACTCGGTTTACTCTGGCGCTGAGACTGAAGACTTGTTTCCCTGGCGCTGAGTTTGACGTGAACTCAGTAATTACTAATTACTCGCTCTGCGAGACATGATTAGCGGGGGAACTAAGCTATCCAAGGGGGAGTGGGCACCAGGGACGTAGCCAAGGGGGCACGGGGCCATGCCCCCCTCTGAGCAAAATAAATTAACATTAGATAGAATGGGATTTTCTGACGACCCGACCCGGTCAGTAGCACAGGTATGGCTGAGGAGCGATTTGTGTCCGACGTGCCCCCCGCCCTCTGATCAAAATCCTGACTACGTGCCTGCTGGGCGCCGTGGCCCCATAAAACGATTAAAATCTATCGACATGTCGATCGTTTTTGTATTGCAATGATACCATCTTGTAATTGTGAGGCAAATCTGAGCTACCTTTTAGGAAAAACACTTGTCAAGCAGCTATTATTGGAAGCAACCGACCTCCCAAGATCTGATTTGTATTTGTGTATATTGTTTTCAATTTTCACCTCCAAATCATTTGATCTCTCTATATCCGCCAGTTGCCGTCCCTGGCCGACAGTTTCCCGCTGCACCCTCGCCATGTCTCTCACCTCCACAGAGTGCCGGGAGAAAGTGCTGCTCCTGCTAACCTTGAGCGCCGTTATCGGTGCCGGGGGACGGGGAGGGGAGCCCGAGAGAGGCCGACTTTCCGCAGACACAGCGTGACCTTTGCCGCAGGCGGTGCCCCAACTCGAGCACGCGCCCCGGGCGATTGGCCCCTGACCTTCCGGCGATGCGAGAGACGGCTGCCATGGAGATACGGGCGCGACGCTCTGATTTCCGGGGAGTTGTGGGAGGGGGGGGGTAGCGAATTTGAGTCTGTGGGATATTTTAATCAGGTTCGAGGCACGTGATTGGCGCAAAATGATGACGTCACTGAAAAAGTGTTTTTTTTTCATCAGGGTCAGCTTTGCACTATATTCCCGGAGATAGATGCCGGGGAGGGGGCGAGGAGGGGCCTGGGGTTGGACCCCACCATGGACCCCCTCCTCGGATTGCAGGAGATTGGATCCGGGAGCCTATCCCCGGAATCGGCACCCCGGGAATCGAACCCGGGGCCGCCGCGTCTGAAAAAGTTGGCGGTGGTTGGTTCAGGGTTTTGTGTGTACGTACGGGCTTGGTTTGTGAAGCACGGAAGATCGTGAATTGTTGGACATGGAGGGAAAATCATGTTGTGATCAACACTGCAGTCGCTGGAATGGGTCCTGTCTCTGACTGTCTTTTTTGCCGGGCCCTTTGTTGTTAAAATTAAACAACAGCGCGTGTGCTATTGTCAAACACTGTGAGAATGCTCACTCTGCTGGAACGAATAGCGCCGGTTAGACGGCACCTTCGACACGAGCTCTGCGGAATTCCTGCGTTTCGTCGAGTGAAAGGCGCGCGTTTGCGTCATTTCATTGCCACTGCACAGCTCCTGGAGGCGGGCCCGGAGTCGTCTCTTTGTCTATTACGCTAAACAATGAGTTCCGGTCCGTCAGATATGCGCGGACGAGGTGGAGGGGAGGGGGGTTGCCCCCGGCGGAGGGTGTGGTTACCTGGTGACAACTACCGCCCCGCTTCAATGGATCCGGTTCTGATCGCCTGCGGTTTTTGTGGTTCTGTCTATTCCTAGTAAAAGGCTGGGTTCACGGTCAACAACGTCGGCCATGTTTGGCATTTCGTTGGAGACGAGGGTGATGTTGCTTTTGGATGGATAATGGATATGTCGTGGTTGCATCAAAGATGGTCACTCTTAAGCTATCGACATTGTCAAGGCGGGTCTGTGGAGTGTTATGAAAATGTGCCTCCTCTGAATCGTAAGTGGCTAAATCAAAACAGTGTGCATCTCTCAAAGCCGTAACACTTGATGGTTCGGTGTACCGGGATGCACGTCGATAGGCAAGGGCGGATCCAGGGGGGCCAAAGGGGCCATGCCCCCCCCCAACCAAGCCCCATTCGGCGGCAAATTTCTGACACATTTCTGAGTTTTGTCGTAAACTAAGCCAACTTTTACTAGAGAAAGTTTTGTTTTAAATCAGTTTATTGATACATAAGCAAAGCAAAATCCGATGTAGTTTTCGAAATTTAATAGCGATAATTTTTGGGATTTGCCCCCCCCCCCCAAACTGTCAAAATAACACTTTCTGGATCCGCCAGTGTCGATAGGGCACCATCATTTATTTCCGATGACCTCTGCATTTAAGTTTTTTGTGAAGAGTTGATATACATTGAAAAGTGCACACAAGACATACACGACAAATTGACATTACGAATATAAAACTCGTCTAGTCACTTCATCATTAAGTTCACCATCTTTCATCCGCTTACGAAACACATACCTACACGCATACCAGTTCCGGGCGTCCCTTATCGGGGCCCGTTATTGACAAATGACACACCAACCCAGTCGCCAGTCGGTTTCGGCTCGTTGTCGATGCAGCATACCAGGGGCGTAGCTTCTCCAGAAATGTTGGGGTTGGTGGGGGGGGGGCTGAGCTGGAAAAATTCGCTTAAAGTACCAACAAAATCCACAAAATACAGATTTATTCACGGATTTGACCCACTTCCTCGTCCAAGTTGGGGGGCTGAAGGCAAGTTGTGGGGCTAAATTATCCCTAAATGAATAGAAAACTACACCTCTGGTACATAGAACATAGCTTAGTTATGTATCGCTCGTGATTTCTAGCTGCCTCGCCGACATCTCGCTGTAGTTTAGGCAGACTCCATCTTGATTGCTGCTGTTAGATACGTTATACGTGCTGGATATATACCGTCGATGTACGGTTGATTTTGTGCTTTCCCTTTTAGCTGAGAGTTATTCAAGGCCGTGGTGCGGCTGGGTTTGACAGCCGTAAATCACTGCACTCGCCTTAAATCGCTGCACTCTCCCCAGAACTAACCGGTGCAGACCGCAATGAGTCCGAAATAATCCCTGACATGGTCAACTGTGTGAAGGGTAACGGGCTGGTGACATTAAATATCGATTAACGGGTCCTCGGATTGTGGCATGGTCTTGTCTTGGATTGTGGCATGGTCTTATACCGTTTACTTATTTTACTTTACCATTGGGCCTCTTAGTACTTTTACTGGTACAGTATTATGGCAATGGTTGCCAGGTGGGTGTATTTTCCATGGACGTTTTGCTTTCTGGATGCCCGTTTTATGACTTGAATGACGTCATGATAATATATCCTTTGATCTTCTTTGGAAAATGTAAACTAGTTTCTGTCTATTGAGGGAGGGTGTTGCCGCTTGATTGTGTTTGTGGTGGAACTCGCCGTAGCTCGGTATGGTTCAGTCATTCGTAACCAATGGCGGCCGAAGCCTGGAGGGTAGCGGGACGTCAGCCGTCGCGATATGTTGTTGACAGGGGGAGTAGAGCGCTCCGTCAGTCACCGTACGTCAGAATCGTTTTTGGGAGCGCAAATCATATCTTAATCATGACCTTGGGGGAACCATGAGCCTCTCCCCCCCGGATCCGCCTCTGCTTATAGCTGTAAATGTACAGCTGGTCATTCAGAATCCAAGTGGCAGTGGTCATTAGCAGAGTAGAAGGGGCATTCTCTTCAGCGCACCTGTATCGTATCCCGGACACCTGTGAGCTGTCGCAGAGCCGGTGTCAGGCATGGGGCTGCAATTTTAGCCAACTTTGTCAGTTTGCTAGTCGTGAAATTACTGAAAGTATACCGAAAACTTTTGTAAACCAACTGATGTTGGGTGAAGGTGGTATCGATCTAAAAATACGAGCGGGTTTCTTAACTTTGCTCACGAACAAACCATTTCCGAGGCTTCCATGCGATCCTGGTCTCGCCTCTGCTGCCCCTCCCCCTCCCAGCGAGTCGGTTTACATTCCACCGTTAGACGAGACCCAGTAGCTGTCAGATCATGACCTCTACCGCCCGTCAGCGACCGCACGTGCTCCCTGACCTGACCCCTGACCTCTAGCGGCGACTTGTGAAACGGTGGTTCGACTGCGGGTTGCTGCTGGCGGCGGCGGCGGGCGGCGGGCGGCCGCGGGGGGAGGGGGGACGTGAACTCTGACCTTGCAGCCAGAGACAGGTGCATGGACCACCGTGGCCAGTGTCAGTGTTCAGATCGGTGAGCGGAGAACGGAAAGTGCGGGCTCAGCTCGGGTGGTGCGCCCACAGCAGGAAGTTGCACGCCGTGCACGGTTTACCTGAGGCTAGCGTTGGGTGCGCCACATACGCGAACGGAACGCGGCGCGGAGTGGTGCGAGGTTTGGTACAGCGGGGAGGCGTGGTGGAGTGTGCGGGCTTGTGAGTGGGCTGAAAGTGGCGTGGTCTTGAAGTCGTAGCACTGGTGGAGAGGAGAGGGAGGTGCAAGTGGTGGTTACGCGCGTGAGTCCTGTTTGGAAAGTTTTGCTTCTGTTAGTTATACATATGTGGTTTGTTCTGCTCATTGCTCAATATGGTCAAAATCGCACAAATTATGCAATTTAATTGCATTGTAGTGCCTAATGTTATTATATTAATAATACATATTTTCATATTTTACCTTAAAATAACTTTTTTTGTAATGTGTCATCGTGGCTTTTGTTATAATATTTTCCCATCGTCCTGCACCCGTCTCTCTCCGCGTTTCCCCGTTTGCCGTGTGGGTGGTAAGAATTAGCAGATATTCACACACAATCCCTATGCACGGTGTCGGCCGCTGCCCGCTGTATCTGTCACGTCTGCTATCACAGGGTGATTGACCTGTCACAGAAGGTGACGGATTGTGACAGACGTATCTGCGTGTCAGGCAGACCTTGGCTCTGCTGTATTCACGGCAACCTTTTCCTGTGGTTAGACATGTCGGTCAACGTCAGTAATATTCCGTAGTTAGTCCGTAGTTATTCCGTAATAATGAGTTTTAGGTATATACAAAACCCCATCCATGTACATTCTGTCAGTGGGGTCGGTTGAACAAATCCGACCTCTCATCCTTTTGTATGAAGAATGAGAGGTCGGCATACTCCAGATAGAAATACAGACACCACATGCAAAATGGGGCCTTGGCTCCACTCGGAAAGGTTCCATCTATTGATCAATCTACACAGCCTGCTCAGACAATACCACCAAAAGTATCCCGTTCACGAACAGACCCAGAAACTTGCTGACTTACGGGCTCCGTCATAAAACCCAACTTCCAGAGATAAAAGCCATCTAACTCGGGGCGTACGTTTCAAGGAGATTCCAGTCGACTGGTTCGTCTTCTTAGAAGAGAATGACGGACAAAATACGCATTGATGGTGTGGTTATGTGGACGATATTTGCCATATATGGGCACCCGGTACTGCTGCATTGTATTATGTTTGGCTCTGGCAAACATTCAACCAATTTGTCGCTGCGTTAGGGAGACAGTTAAAGCCCACCGAACGCTTTCAAACTATGCAGGATGTTTGTCTACTTCAAAACTTCAAGCATCCTCACAGTTATCTCAATTGACATTGCTATTGAAACAGTACCGATTATGTGCCTACTTGTCCTTGTTGTAGTCATATCTCCCGCTGCCATATCTCCCGCTGCCATATCTCCCGCTGCCATATCTCCCGCTGTCATATCTCCCGCTGCCATATACCCCGCTGCCATATCTTCCGCTGCCATATCTCCTGCTGCCATATCTCCCGCTGCCATATCTCCTGCTGCCTGTTTTCACGCTGCCATATCTCACAGGCAGTGCAGACAGTGCTGGGTCCTTTTTGGTGCGTAGATCGGTGAAGGAAAACTTCGCCGAGACACGGCGGGTTGCGACTTGATCCTCTTTGGACTGGGTTCGGTCAGCGGGGCGTTGGCTATTTGGGCAGCCCTAGCGGATCTTTAAGGGCAAAACATTGTTGTTGTTTTTTGGTTGGGTCAAGTCCTTAAAACTATGAAAAGATTCGGGGGGGAAATATTCAGAGTCTGCCTGCAAGCTTCATTAAGAAATTTCCACTAGTCAAATGGCGCATATTTTTACACTATAGAATCGTGTCGCTTCGCGGTCTGCAAATTGAAATCGTCTCGGATTTCAGTCATTTGGGACTAGGGAGGTATGCCCCGGCATAGCTGCCTGAATTCGACACTGGCCAGCCAATTGTTGGTTACCCTGCCTCTGCTGCTGCTGGTACCGCTGTACGACTGAAGGAAATGTCTGGAGATATTTCCGTACGAGGTCGGAGACATGTGACACTTATTTCCTTGTAGGGAGTGTGGGAACGTTTCAAATGGGAACACAAAGGCGATTTGGTTGAAAATATGTTACCAAATGTAGTGGTCTCGGACACTCTGGGATATGGTTGATTATTTTCGTGTAAGTGTGCATTGTTCATTGGGTAATTCTGTAATTTCCGTGAGGTTAAGATACCTTGCAAAGTTGCACGATAATTCCGTGGCCACGATGATTTTTACAGTCGGCCTGCAGCCATATTGCTGAGATATCTGAACATTTCCCCCAGCCATGTCTCTGCCCCCTGAGCCCAGAACTAACCACCGAGCTACCAAATACTGTACCCAGCCAAATATCAGCCACCACCTGTGACACGGCCACGCGTTTATTATTCTACTATTCTGGCAGAAAACGGACTTTCTGCGTATTTCGCAGTCAGTGCTCATTTCTGCTCGCGCTGATATTCCTCGCTCCACGGATCCGATAGTGTGTGGTTGTTAATTAACTTGGTCTAATTGCTACGCTCTGTGGAACACGAGCGCGAGAGTCATCAGCCAGGCCCAGGTCGATCGACCGGCGTTGTTAGCGATCTAGGGTGTTGCACAAACATCGATAAGCTTTGATTCCCTTACATATCGGTATACTTTGTTATTGGTACACTACGTTATCGATATACTTTGTTATTGATACACGTTGTTATCGATACACTTCGTAATCAATATACTTGGTTATCGATACACTTAGTTATCGATACACTTCGTTATCGATTCACTTCGGTATCGATGCACTTCGTTATCTAATACGCACTTCTGTAATGATATACCCTATTTTCACTTTTTAATAATCAATAACTTTATCGTTGTCGGTTCATATCGATATACTTTGTTATCGGTACAATTTTAGATAGGCAATTGACAATGGATTTAAGTCTGTCCTGCTTGTTCGTTGCCTAATATAGATATCGCCCTAAAGTCGGGACTTGCCGAGATTCCGGGCTGGTTTCCGGCCTCCGGGAACGGCCGTGCCTTGAGTTACCCGGATCTCTAGACGCTGGGTCCCGGAATATGAATCCCAAGAAGCTGCGTTCCCGGAAGTCCGGATCCGGGCGACGGACTTCGCCAAGCCGCTGCTGTGTCGTGATTGGTTGCTGCCCTCTACGTTCTGGGATCCATTCGTTGTCAGTGGATGCTGCCCTCCACCTTCTGGGATCCATTCGTTGTCAGTGGATGCTGCCCTCCACCTTCTGGGATCCGTTCGTTGTCAGTGGATGCTGCCCTCCACGTGCTGGGATCCATTCGTCGGCGCGTTCGTTCTATGCCGACGCTTGATGACAAAGTGTTGCTGCTGCGAACGCTGCAGATATGAAGACAGATGGCGATATACCTCGGAATATGAAGACTTACGGTTCCGGGCCATTTTTCGCCGCCGCTCGCTATGACTCACATAGTTGAGATTTATCTCGTCTCTCATGTGTGCGGTATATTTCTCCGGCTTTGTGGCTCATTTTTCACCATGTGGTATATTTAATCCGTCAGCTAGTGCATTATCAGCTGTGTGGACTTTGGTGCTGGGTTTATTTTCAGAAGTGATAACCGCTGAACAGAACGGGACTTGAACGTGACAATCTCCGGCTCGAGAGTCATCTGGCAGCAGTGCTCAGCTGCCAGATTGATGGATAGCGATAACCTTGAGAGATTCTGACTCTTTTGAGTGAACTTCAGCACGTTGTCACGTCTGAACTTCCAAGCAGATGGGAGGTTCTGACGTGGAGACCAGCGACGAAACTATCTCTATGATCTACTGCCCCGGCTTTGCTTTGGTCCAGCTTCACTATCTAGCTTATATACGCCGCCTGTTTTGAGAAAAATTCGCGTTTATTGATCATAAGTTGTGTTGGGAGTTTTCGTAGGTTAATCTTGGATTATGTTGATGTCCTTGTGCATAGTCCTTGTGCATGCAGTAACTGGATTCATAGGCGTAGGAACGCGGGGGGGGGGGCGGAGGCCATAGCCCCCTCACTTTGTGTCCGTTTTTGTGTGCTTAAATCAACAATTTCATTTCGTTTTACAAATTCAAAGGCGCACATGTTTGTTAAGACGGAAGGAGCCCAAATATGGATAGAAATCTCGCGTAGGGGGATTGGGTTCCCCTCAAGACGAGATCGAAGTTTCGCTGGCCCCCTCACTTTCGTCACGTTCCTACAATTCTGACTGGATTGGATGCGGAAGTTTTCGGCAAGTCATAAAGGTAGTGATGGGACGAGGCGTGGCACGGGCCTCGCCCGACGTCAACCCGTTCTCAAGGTCTGCTGGCATGCGATTTACCCATACGCTGCTAACAAACACGCCAGGACCAGTCAGCCCGGCTTCGTCCTCAAGGTCTGCTGGCGTGAAGACACCCATACGCTGTAACAACACGCCAGGACAGTCAGCCGGCTTCGTCCTCAAGTCTGCTGGCGTGAAGACACCCATACGCTGTAACAACACGCAGGACAGTCAGCCCCGGCTTCGTCCCTCAAGGTCTAGCTGGCGTGAAAGACACCCATAAGCTGTTAACAAACACGCCAGGACAGTCAGCCCGGCTTTCGGTCCCTCAAGGTTTGCTGGCATGAAACACCCATACGCTGTAACAAAAACACGCCAGGGACAGTCCAGCCCGGCTTCGCTCCCTCAAGGTCTTGCTGGCGTGAGCACCATAGCTGTAACAAAACACGCCAGACAGTCAGGCCCGGCTTCGCTCCCTTCAAGGTCTGCTGGCATGAAGACACCCTACGCTGTAACAAACACGCCAGGACAGTCAGCCCGGCTTCGTCCCTCAGGTCTGCTGGCGTGAAGACCCCATACGCTGTAACAAACACGCCAGGACAGTCAGCCCGGCTTCGTCCTCAAGGTCTGCTGGCTGAAGACACCCATACGCTTTAACAAATACGCCAGGACAGTCAGCCGGCTTCGTCCCTCAAGGTCTGCTGGCGCTGAAGACACCATACGCCCTGCTAACAAAACACCGCCAGACAGTCAGCCCGGCTTCGTCCCTTAAGGTCTCTTGGCGTGAAACCGCCCATACGCTGTAACAAACACGCAGGACAGTCAGCCACGGGCTTCGTCCCTCAAGGTTCTGCTTGGCGATGAAGACACCCATACGCTGTAACAAACACGCCAGGACAGTCAGCCCGGCTTCGTCCCTCAAGGTCTGCTGGCGTGAACACACCCATACGCTGTAACAAACCCGCCAGGCCAGTCAGTGGCGGGTGATGTCACACGCCACTGGCTGTCCTGGGGTATTTGCTGCAGCGATCCACCCTCTCACCGAACTGTAATCTACAAACCGAGCCGTTCAGTCGGCAGCGGATACGGTCACGACCTGGCAGGTGGCAGAGCGTCCCAGCCACTGCCGCTGTCTGAGCTCCCTCGCCGCCGGGCTCGCCTTTGGGCGTCGCCGCGCCGCTCCGCTGGCCACAAAGGCGCGATCCACACTGGTGAGATACTCTGACGTCAGTCGTCTCCTGGGCGCTAGATAACATAAGCAGTGGAGGCGCCTCTAAACCCAAATCATCGTCATCATCAGCTGTCCCTCTACCGCAGCGCAATCTCGTCGCCACGTCATCTCCGGTGGCAGAGGCGGCGTGACGGCCCCTGCTGGCGGTGTGACGGGCTGCTCCTACCTCTGCTCCTCTTATTCCTCCGAGGGTAGCGCGAGTCCAGTTACAGGTGCACTAAGCACCGACAGCAGTCCAGTCGGGGCTCAGTATGCTGCTGTAGAACCGACACAACCCTCAGGACGCAGCAGTCCTCTGCGGATAACTTTGTATTGGTCATGGACGTCGGAAGTGGTGGGGACAGGATTTGGGGGACGCGTCCGTCCCCCAAACAATTTTGGATTTTAACATTACGCCTATGGGCGTTACATGGCAATAATCGACTTTTAAGAGCCTTCGTCTCCGCAATTTCTGGAAGGTGGCGATGCCCTTGGTATTAATGATGTCACATAGCATACGCTGTTCGTCGTCACTTCGTGATCGCTCCTTGCAGCGATTATTGCAACTCACAAGGAAATCATCGGAAAGATCGGCAGGTTATCACTGACTACTGCTAGGAATCAAGGCCATTATAATGTCATTGTTTGGTCATTGTAGGCAGCATTTTCAATAATAACTTCCTTTTTTGGCGCCCGGGTTATTTATTTCACATCCGTCATCCACCACATGTTGTACCCTCATGGTAATCAGGACAAATTCGTGTCCAATCCACTTATCTGCACTTACACTTTGTGCAATACACTTTGTGCAATATGTTCTGTATTATCATCATTTTGAATATATCGGTTGGGTTAGTTTGTAATGACTTGGTACAATCACACGCACCAAATATAATTGCAAAAGCGCAGTGTATCGATCGGTACGTNTAGGAAAACCTGTAGGACAGTGTCCTAATAGGACAGTCCCATAGAGCAGTCCTATAGGACAGCACAACGCCTATAGGACTTCTATAGGACAGCACAATACCTATAGGACAGTACTATAGGACAGTCCTATAGGACAGCACACTACCTATAGGACAGTTCTATAGGACAGCAAAATACCTATAGGACAGTCCTATGGAAAACAATCGTATCCTATAGGACAGTCATATATAAAAAATAGTGTCCTATAAGACAGTCCTATAGAAAAGCAGATTGTCCTATAGGAAGGTCCTATAGGAAAGCAGAATGTCCTTTAGTACTCCTATAGGACAAGCATAATATAACATAGAACATTCCTATAGGACAGCATAATGTTCTATAGGACTCCTATAGGACATTTTGCTGTCCTATAGGACATTCTGCTGTCCTATAGGACATCTTGCTGTCCTATAGGACATCTTGCTGTCCTATAGGACATTCTGCTGTCCTATAGGACATTCTGCTGTTCCTATAGGACATTCTGCTGTCCTATAGGCATTCTATTTTCCTACAGGACTGTCATATTGGCATTCTGCTCTCCTTTAGTCATTATGCTGTCCTATAGGACATTCTGTTGTCCTATAGGGCATTCTGCTAGCAGGGGTACCCAGCGTTGGCCGGGAAGTTAAGCTGCTTCTTCATCTTTATTATCATCATCATTATCATATATATATTTGTTTTGCAGACAGTTTGTGTCCAACAGTGGACGGACAGTTTGTGTCGGCAGGGGACAGTGGACGAAACAAATTCAAAACATAATAAAGCACCAGTTTGCAAAAAATACAGCAAAAACTGCTTGAACCAGCCCCATGCACGCTCTGCAATATTGGACTTGTTGATGCTATCAGAAATTGTTGACAGTAATTGACTACTAAAGCACCAATTGAAAAATGCATGCTACCAGCTGTTCTATAATTGGAGCACTAGCGAGCCATGCATTGGTATTAATCGGAGCATTGAATCCAATGCCACAGTAAAAAAATAAAGCTGTTCTATAACNCCCCTGAAGGTCCATGTGTGCCCCCTTGGCCAATGGGCCCACTTTGGAAATAGGGCCCGAAGGGCCCTATTTTCTCTCCAATAACCACGCGAAGCGTGGTCTTTGGAGTGTTTGGAACACATCAGAGGCTCTTCAGAGGTTCTTCAGAGGTTTTTGAGGTCAGAGTACCCCCTAAGGCGGCCAGAAAGCCACCTCAGGCAGCCAGAGTGTCTTCTCAGGTGGCAAGAGGGCCGCCTCAGGCGTGCGTGCCCCCTTGACCCATGTACCCGCTTTGGATTTAGGGCCCGAAGGGCCCTATTTCCAACCTAAAGACCACGCAAAACGTGGTCTTTAATGAATTCAGAGCACTTCAGTTTTTTTTCTGAGGTTCTATAGGTCAGAGTGCCCTTTCAGGCGCCTCTGGGGTTTCATGGATGCAGAGAAACCAAGGCCTTTGGAGCATCAACTGGACCTCCACATTGGCTAGTGCGCCAGAACGCGCCAGACCTTCGACCAAGGGGAACGGCAATCCCCAGGCCCCTCAGCAAAGGCCCCCTCTACGAAAAAACGGTGCAAAATAAAAACCTCCCCGGATTTAGGCCACTATATTTTGCAGGGCCCCCAAAACGTCGCCAAAAGGGAAGTCGCCGATCATTTTTTAGTGAAAAAGTCGGTTCATTTTGGGGGCACGTGAACCCTGTGCCCCCTGCTAGTGTCTCAGTGCACGAAATAGGGCCTGTGCCCACGGTACTCTTACACAATTTCTTTTGGGGGGATGTACTGGCATATTATTCCCCTGAAAATAACGTTTTTGTGATTTTTTTTCTCGAAAAAAGTTGAAAACCCTCTAAAAATATAGTGGGCCAAATCCGATGAGTTTTTTTTAGTGGGGTTACCTTGTGCCCCCCGACCCAAAAATTCTCCCCTCCCTCTGAAGCGAATCCTGGGTACGCCACTGGGTGATACACAGACAATCATATTCAAAACCTAGTCATGTCGCTCAACTTGCCGAGACGAGATATTCTTACGCCCACGGCAAAGAACAGTGCCGAAAGCGTTTTCAATCTTGCAATATCATAGTTCCGGAAGAGTAAAACTTTTCTTATAACATAACTGGACTTTGCCCTAACCAATGGGAAAGTTTGGCGCCATTTATGCGACCGAACGACATTCAGACCACCGTCAGTGTGTAATGCAAATACAATCTTCAGAATGTTTGACATTTGCAGTTAATATTGCTTCATGCTCCAGATTGAATGCGATATTGTGGTTGAACTTTCCAGTCATTTTTTAGTTCAAATCCCCCTTGACACTTCCAGACATGTGCAAGTGCATGGGTCCGATAAATAGATCCAGATCCAAGACCTCTGGAAATTTCGACAATGGGCCACACCGGATCTCACGACAAAGCAGCACTGTGGACCTCAGGGCGGGTGGTACTGGGCTTTGCTATTACTTCGCGGCTGACGTCATCAATGGCCAGGTCTTTCAGGCCGACCCAAGCAGGGGAGCCAAATGACCCAGGCGAGGGAACGAAATGACGTCAAACCCGGAACTCAAACCCGGCACCCACTGCAGACCTCAGATCTCAAAAAACTGTATCTGATATTGAGTCACTGTTTGACCTCCTCTGACCCCGTCTGATACCTCTGACCCCCGTCTGACACCTCTGACCCCCGTCTGCACACCTCTAACTCTCCGTCGGACACCTGCTGACCCCCTGTTAAGTCTGAACAACCTCTGACCTCCGTTCTGACCCTCTGACCCTAGTGTGTATCACCTCTGCCACCCCCGTCTGACACCTTTTGACCGCCCGTCTCGCGCACCACTCTGACCCACGAATTACACCTTCTGTGACCCCCGTTCTGACACCTCTGACCCCCGTCTGACACCCTCTGACCCCCGCCTTCCACTCGCTTGACCTCCGTGTCTCGTTGCACACTTCTGACCCCCCTCTGACACTTGTTTCCTGTGCAACCCCGGGGTGTCTGACACCTCCGGCGACCTTGGTCCGTCTCGGCACCTCTGACCCCGTCTGACGCCTTAAACTGACCCCGTCTGAATACTCACCCTCCGCCGTCTGACCACCTCTGACCCCTCTCTGGACACCTCTGACCCCCGTATACACCTCTGACCCCCGCCTGGCACCTTCTGACCCCCGTCTGGACACATCTGACTCCGATCTGGCACCCTCGACCCCCCTCTGACACCTTGAACCCCGTCTGGACACCTCGGACCCACCGGATCTGGCACCTCTGACCCCCGGTCTTTGAACGCCACTGGGACCCCGTATGACACCTCTGACTCCGCTCTGAAACCTCTGACCCCTCTGGACACCTCTGACCCCGTCTTGACACCTCTGACCCCCGTCTGATACACCTCTGACCCCCCGTCTGACCACCTCTTGACCCCCGGCCTGACACCTTCTGACCTCCGTCTGACACCTCTGACCCCCGTCTGGCACCTCTGACCCCCCTCTGACACCTCTGAACCCCGTCTGACACCTCTGACCCCCGTCTGACACCTCTGACCCCCGTCTGACACCTCTGACCAAGCGTCTGACACCACTGACCCTCGTCTCCCTGCTCTACAGCCCGCGGCGCCAACCCGGACCTGCCACGACGCACCCCGTCACCCTGCTCAGCAGCAACAGTCAACCGTGCTCAGTCAACCCTACTCAGCATTGGTACAAGCCGGGTATCCCTACCGGCCTCCGAGCGCGGCAAGCTGGAGCCGACCTGGTGTTCGATGCTGATGACCTCGGGCGACGTCTCGCCAGTGGCGCAGCACTCCTCGTGGCCTGCGAACGGCGGCGGCGGCGGCGGCGGCGGCGGCTCTCGTTATCTACAGACGCCGCCGCCCTTCGGTGCCGCTGTCGGCCGCCCTGCGGGCCCCACACCACCGCCCTTCGATGCCGCTGTCGGCCGCCCTGCGGGCCCCACACCACCGCCGGCGTCAGAGGGCACGGCCGGCCCGGCCGCCTACTGGCGCCGGCGCGACTCGGACGCCAGCGAGGCGTTCGCCACGCCCGGCTCGTCGCCGCTGTCAGCGCGGCGCGTGACGCAGGTGCGGCTGCTGATGCGGCTGGCTCCGGTGACGAACCCGGCGCTGACGCTGGCACTGCGGTGTGTCGGCACGCCGCCGAGGTGTGTCGACACGCCGCCGGCCGCCGCCGCCGCCGAGGACGAGGCGGCCCGACTGCTCACCGCCGAGTCCACCTTCAGCCTCGACGAGACGTTCTTCGACGCCAAGTCGTGAGCGGCCGCGGTGGAGTCGAGGAGGAGTGGGAGCGTGGCCGCTCGCGCTGGGAGGATTGGAGATCAGTTGAGGAGGAGTGAGGACGTGGCCGCTCGCGCTGGGAGGATTGGAGATCAGTTGAGGAGGAGTGGGAGCGTGGCCGCTCGCGCTGGGAGGATTGGAGATCAGTTGAGGATGAGTGGGAGCGTGGCCGCTCGCGCTGGGAGGATTGGAGATCAGTTGAGGAGGAGTGAGGACGTGGCCGCTCGCGCTGGTATGATTGGAGATCAGCGAGGCGGCACGCACCGAGAGATTGAGAGGATTTGGAGAGAACGGGATCTCGTTTGTTGTCGCTGCTTTGGTGTCCAGCAGCCTATACCGCCGCTAACTGTGCTGTGCTGTGTTTTTGCTGCCGTACTTTTGCTGGGTGCATACAAGGGCTTGCGCGTATTAGCGCCTGTGCATTTTATCGTGTTCGATATTCAACTGGTCTGACTTCGATCAAGCGTTCCATGCCTAACCACTTATAACGGTCTTGTCCATAGTCTTGCTATATGAGGTTGGTGGTTACCCTCTTCCTCGACACTGCCCTTAAAGGGATTATACGGGTTTCCGTCCTGAAAGGAAATGCACTCTTTTGCAGTTGTATGTGCTAAAACACCGTTTAAGACATATTGAGAGTGACCTCGTTGCTCATTTAATCCATTATCTTCAAGCAAATTTCCAGCGGTAAACTTTGACTTTTTCAAGACCTTGTATCTGATTAACGAGTACTTTGATCGGTCATTACTGTCCACACTTTTTAATATCTCTATCCTTGGGCGGCGCTTGGCCCGTGGGCTAGTGAAGAGAACGGGCTGTCGTGTTATACCTCAGCAAGTACTTGCAAAAAGTAACGCCATTGGTGCTTCACGAGCACTTTGAAAACGTCCTTACTAAGAAAGATGCATTTTCCAGAAAAAATGTGGTACCGTTGTGGCCTTTCTACCACCCTTTATAAGTACGTTTTACTATGTAACTCAATTATTCTGGGAAAAACCCGTATAATCCCTTTAAACGTCTTCCAGATAATTTCTTCTTTCTCTCAGGGCCCTGAGCTTGTCAAAGAGTTTTTATACATATATTGTTTATATTCAGGTATTGGTAAGAAATGTCAGATTCTTCCAGCATGAAGAAATGACGGTTTCCCCTTGTCTGAAAAAATGACTATTCCCGCCTAAATAAATTTCTAAGTATTTTCGTCCCAGGAAATGACGAAATGTTTCGGATTTAGGAGACGGCATGTTATTCCTGAGTAACAATATGACGGCTTTCTCCCGTCTGAAGGACATTTTCAGCCTTCTCTCCGCCTGATTCGCAACGTACGAAAGGATGTATTTCTCTATGGAATGCACATCTCCCGTACCAAAGTACGAAACATAACGTACGAAGCGTGTTGCCTGTTTGGAGTCGTCCGTGTGATAATGGCTGTTATCAGTTAGAAGGCTTTCGCGGGCCGACGGACAGGATCTCACGCGGATGGCAGCAGTTTAAACGGCTGCTGATCCACTATTTTTGTAACTGCCCTCGTGCTGCAGATAGAGCTAGTGTTTTCTGATATGGCTGGAGCATCTTAGAGAAATGCATCAAGATCTTGGTCACTCGGCTCAGATAGATCATGTAATAACCAAGGTCTCGAATCTGTCCATAAGCTTTATGTAAGTGTGTGCATGTTTGATATTTGTGTCAGTGTAATGTGTGGAGTGTTACTTTTAGCGGACAGAGCCGTTTATTTCAAGTGCACAGGAGTGGGTTGTGTATTGCGTATATCTTCTACAGGAGCTGACACAAACTAGGGGAGATGTCAGCTTCTTGTAGAATGAATGAGCTTTGCAATTTATTGTAATTAGTTATTAGGGGGTGATGTGCGTTGTCCCAATCTCTAACAGCAGATATTCACCGGTACGGATAGTCAATGTTTTTGTGCAAAGCTCTGCGGCATTTTTGAACATGCTGAGCAACAATTTAGGAACTTGTTCTTGCTTTGCATGTCCTAACAATTGTAGCACATGTGTGTTATGTCGCGCACACACACACTTTGGTGGACAATTCAACTTCTGTACCTGATTCAACCATGAGGTAATAACGTAATTCAATATGAATACAGATGACAATATTCAGCTATGTATGTGCGAACATATTTGTCCCAAAAGGTAGATGTAATCGCTATCTGACGCGAGAACGTCTCTTTTTCTATGACGTCCCAAGTTTCCTATATTGTGACCACATTTTTAACAAACTATATGTATGCTAAAACATATTTTTAGCTATCATACACGCGCAGTATTGAGTCTTGTGAGGGATATATGCCTTTTCCCACTGAAGTATGCCGGTTGTCTGGGACTGCATGCAATCGGATGATGACAGGAGAGGTTCCGGGTTCACACTACAAACTCGGCTTAACGCGCGTGCTGATCGAGAAAAGCATTTGAAAGTGATACATTTGGAGGACACACGTGCGTTCATCATTAAATGTTCCCATCGTTGCTGGACATTCGAGTTCATATGAATTTTTCCTGACTTTTATCATTCACGTTCTAAAAATATCAGACTCACATGTTTTGACATTCTCTAACCGGCTGAATTTTCCGGCCGACTCGAATACAAAAATTGATGTGCTGCAGTTCAATGAAGCTTCAATTTTTAACACTTCAAACTATTCGAGCATTTCAAATCCCGAGCCAGCCTCCGACATCGGCTTCAAAGAAAAAACTTGTAAAGCAGATGCATCAATCTGACTCGTTTTCACAGCTGCACCAAAGATCACTTTACATCTATGTTGAAGAGTACGCGTCTGCGAGGGGCGTTCTGTCCCAACACCAGCAGGCGTCAGGGGCAGATCCAGGGAGGACGCGTCGGCGCCCCCCCCCCCCTGAGCCGGGTCTCGCCTATGGCGCGCCCGTACGGCACACATTTGTGTTATGGTACTTCTCCCCTCCCCCTGACCGAAATCCTGGGATCTGCAGCCAGGGCGTTGTCCGTGTAAAGGTAAACTATGTTTTCTATTAAACCAAATATATGTCGATCTATACAAATCTGCCGTTTGTTCCTCAGGGTTGACCACAAGCGATATGTGCTGAAGGTGGTGATTTCTATGTTGATCAGAATATATGACAAAGAATGGAATGTTATGTATTGCTTTCTGCACTTAAATCAAAAATAATTAACCACTGTATGAATATCTAAAACTCGTTGTCAACAAAAGTGTTCCGTGCGGCTATATGTGCAGAACACGGGAATGTGGACATCATGGAATGAACACGGGATGGGTGTACAGGGTGTAACAAAATTATCCGGACATCATGTTTTCCGCTCGTGTCTAAAGGCGTCTNCACATTGTATTCGAGTCAGTCACAATGTAAAAAGATCTGTGCGTCACAGGGATGAACAGAGTCGGTCATAAACTGTAAAAGACTGTACATCACAGGGGGGAAAGGATAGATGGCAAATATTACTTCCCCGTCACCTTGGAATGGGCATCCGGGGGATATTAATTTGACGCGCCGCTGTAATGATCCAAACCTGACGCTGCTGCAGTGATCCGAGATGAAAAGCACCTACGCTACATGCTCATACGCTATATATGAGCGGGAAGGTCCCATACATGTCTACTGTGGTTCTTTGATGGTCTGCTGCGCGCGCCCGGCCATTCACCGAGCAGCGTGTGTCAGCGCCGGACCGTGAATACAGCTGAGAACGCTCCAATGCACGCAAACACCCTTAACCTTTTCATACTAATGCAATATTGTGCACAAAGTACCTGGTAACCTGTATTAGGGCTGTAGCTTGATGTAAGACCCCGCGACCAAGCATGTCTTCGCCAAAAATCAGGGGTCTCAATCTCGCTAATCTCCGTAACAATTCTGTCGCATGCCGTTTGCGGTCGGTTAAAACAGTTTTCGCAAATATCTTTTCAACCAAATAAAAATACAACAAATAATTTGATGTCAACGTGATTCGCCTTGTCCAGGATGCGTCCGACTTGTTACATAATTTATGTGGTTTTGGTAACATTAAAAAATGTAAATGTTTATGGCCGGCACGGCGCGTAGTATGGATGAGGAATACTAAAAATAATAAGTATTTCTCATCCATGCGCGTGGTATGGGTCTGGAGCAGATTCCACACACATGAACTTTGGTGACCTCTAGTTCCTAATATTGAACCTGAAGCCTAAAATAATCTGAAATTATTTCTATTCGCCTGCATTTGAGCTTCCCAGTGCTGTCCTGCATTTATCGCAAACCTTTATGCTTTTCGAGTTAGCAGGACATTTATTTCCCAAAACAGCAATTAACTGGCGAATGGCGAGAGGCCCTGATGGATACGAATGACGTTTGCTTTGACGCCATGACCAACGTAAAATCACCAAGATGACTCTATGTTTTCTAGTAGAGTTTGATTTTTCCATTGGGTCTGCAGAGCAGGAATATTTTTGTCTTTGCACCTCCCTCTGAGATTGCAAAAGATAAAAAATGTTGGTAATCTCGTTCAACGATCAAAGTGATAATGTGTTATATTTGAATCTCTCTGAAATTGCAAGATAAAGTTCACGCGAGTTCGACGAAAAATCAAAGTGCTGACTGAATGGACTGAATCAAACTCTATCAATCAAACTCTAAATCAAATACTATAAATATCTTGTTATGTTTCCTCATGGAAAGAAGGAAATATTTCCGGCGTTGTTCCTGAAAAACCTCGCTCCCTCCGTCGCTCGGTTTTCAGTCACATTGTCTGGAAAAAGATAAAGAGTATTCTTCATGGTCCGAGTGGAAGATAAGGATATATTTCCAGCGGTGTGACTGAAAAACCGAGCGACGAAGGAGCCGAGGTTTTGTCAGGAACACGCGCGGAAAATATTTCCTATCTTCCAACGAGGGAACATGAATAATTATATATCTTTTCTAAGTAGAGTTGATTCAGTCCAGTTTAGTTCAACACTTGGATTTTTTCGTCGAAACTCGCCAGCGATCCTTATCTTGCATCTCAGAGGGATGGAAATATAACACATCAATTTCATTTATCATTGGAACGAGCTTAAACATTTTGGTATCTTTGCATCTCAGAGGGAAGTGCAATGATGAAAATGTTCTGCAACTGCAGACCCAATGGAAAATCAAAACTCTACTGAAAGATATCCTTAATCTTCCACCGGAGCCATGAAGGCCAGATACCTATCATACTCTTTATCTCCTATATATGGGCTTGCCAAAATCATGTATTCAGTTGACGTTCGTTTTTATAATATCTTCATTAAAACACGCGCTTAATTACTATGATATTTTGAGTAAAGGTAGAAGACTCGTAGACAGCCTATTAACTATATTTTTAGGGTCTGGGTATCAAAATAAAATGTGCTAACATATGAAGAACTTTCTAAAAGATACCTATCAGCTTTAATAATACAAATTTAAATATGAAATGTGCTGGATTTATGCCGTTTGCCGCGAGGTTTATAAGCGTTGCCATATTTTCGTGACACTTTTTCACGGTAAAAGATACATGCGTACCCAATCAATCAATTTTGCCACCCCTGGCAAAAATCCGTGGCGCCGCCCCTGTTTCCTCTAAATAAAGTCAAACAAACTAATTGTTATGTACAGGATGACTGAAAAATGACTTTTTCGGTCTCTTGGACTCATCGGACACTTTTCAGTCTACATTATCATAGTCGATCTCGATCGTACTTTGGATCGGACATGATTGGGAAAATTCCCGTATCTTACACCACTATTCCAAACCATCGCTTCAAATAGGCGGCGGGGTATCTGTCATTGAACGATCAAACACTTCAAACACTAACATGCATCTGCCATGCAGCTATCACTCCGAACACTTGACCACTGACCAGGGATGGTGCCACACACCACGATACATTATATAATCAAACGGACAGCTTGGTCGCCGCAGTTGCCTGAGTGATGCTATTTACGTGCCTACTGCTCCTGAACTTCAGGCGTGCACAGATCAAGTATAGGTGTTAGAGTACAGGAAGCGCGCTGTTAGACGACCAGGGGTTTGCTGTTGGGATCACAATTTTGAAAAAGAACAATATAACTTGTTGTCTCAAAATTAGCTGGCGGAGACGCTATAGGCAAATATATCGAAACGTGGCCTTCGAAAACAGTCTTTGGTTGCTTATTGTCTGACTTTTGTCATTTGAGATAGATGCCTTCTCACTTGAATTTACAGGTAATTACCAAAATGGAGACAAGGATAATACAAGTAGAAACAAAAATATTATATATGACTGGCTTCGGTGCCAGATTTGCAGTTAATTGATTGGACTTGAATCCATGAATTTATTGAATTATTAAATGATAACTGAACTCTACCTCAGGTAAGAGACCTAAAAGAGCTGGTGCGCGGGCCTTAGTCCAAGACCTCTATATCACCCTACATCACAGACAGTGGCGGCGGAAACGCGGGGGGAGGGGTTTGCAGGAGGGGGGGCACCTTCCCCATCGAAAGACGTGGGGGCAAACATATATTTTTGCCCCCTCCTCAAAGCACGTGTCGACAGTTCATATTTTGGCAGTCGGATATCGAAAACCATTATGTCCGACCACATATACCTATACGAAGGCTTTTTCCTTTAACCTGCATTGAACAAAGATGAACTTACCATTTATATCTAGGTAACTATAGTCCAATATAATCCAATGACATCAAAACTTTCTGGTAGGGGCGTAGCTTTTCCAGAAAAGTTGGGGTGCTGAGCCGGGAAAAAATCGCTTAAAGTACCATACAACTCTACAAAATACAGATTTCTCCCCGGATTTGACCCAATTCCTCATCCAAGTTAGGGCATGCCCCCTCGAACTAGGTAGGATCCTACACCCCTGATTTTTGGTCTTGGCCAACCGGCAGACATCCCGAACTCCCGAGAAACCAGCGAGATCCCCACGTTGTTATATATCTCAGTCGTTTCACCAATGAGAGGACGGCTTGGGCGCACTGTCGGCCTGAGTGGGCCCTCTGGCCAGGGCTCCGCCACGAGGGAAGGGAGACTGAGGACGTGCCCCCTCATTGTGGAGCCAGGGGGTTATCCACAATTTGCCTTTACAAGTGACATGCAACTATAAGTCAGTGTTCAGTTGTACACATGTGTTACTTCTCCCCGGTTTAACAACCTTTTGCTGACGCTCAACAGCTTTTCGCTGACTTTCCACCCCCCTCCGCTCAATAACTTTTCGCTAGCGTCCCATCCCCCCGGTCAACAAGTTTTCGTCGCTAACGCTCCACCCCCATGGTCAACAATGGTTCCCCATCCCAAAATACCTTCCGCCGCCCCTGATCACAGATAATAACTACTGCTGCTGGTAAATAAACTACGGTATAAGAATGAAGATGCGCATATACTTTTTCCAAACGGAATGACGCACATCTTTCCCCAAATTGTATCTTACCACACTCCGTCTCCACAATTAAAAAACATTACAAATATTTGTCTGTGCATGACCGGACCCATCCAGAGATATGCACAGAAGGCAACGACGGATCCAAAACGGAAGTTGGGGGGAATTCCAAAAAGTCTCACACAATTCTGAAAACGTATCGTATTTCGCTTGCTTATGCATTGGTGGCTTTGTTTGTTTGTTGATAGGGGTTTTAGGGCACAACAACTGCTTGGTTATTTTGCGCCCATAACCAGTGCATTGGTGGCTGATTTAAAGCAAACTTTCCTTTGTAAAAGTTGCTTAGATTTCCTTCTTTATCATGAAATGTGTATTTTTGCCGATTTCGGACGGTTTGGAGGGGGCAATTGCCCATTTTGCCCAACCATAGATCCGCCACTGACAGAAGGTCACATGATCTAACTTCAATATACCCATTAAACACACCCATCTTTGCCAGCAGGGCGCGGCGGTGCACCAAATCGGCAAAAACGCGGTGCAAAAACGCCACCACCGCGGTGGTGGCGTTTTTGATAAGTAGCACGGAAGGGAATCACGTGCCGCCGGTCAGCTGACCGCGCGGCCAGCAGACTGACCCCCTGCAGATATCGCCAGCTCACCATGAAGTACCGACGCCAAGCCGGCCCCGTGATCGGGCCGCACTAACGTTACGGCCAGCGATAGCACTGGCACTGAGTCAGCACATATACAGACCTACAGTGCGCAACGCTACGTGAATCGACATTTATTAGAATACTTAGGGACGCACGCAGAAGAAAATGAAACAAAGAAGGACTGTAGCAAAGCGGCATGATCCGAGAAGAGAAAGTACAACTTACACGGGTTTGAGGCAGTACCAGAATAGCTTATTTTGGGCATCGTGGCGTTCGAACCAGAATACCTCACATTTGCTCTCATATCCTGATTTTGGATGTAGCTTTCCGATCACATATTGCCAAGGTTATAGATAATAGAAGAACCACATTGCAAAGTGGGAGACATTGGGCAATCGGAAATTAACAAATTTCTGAATGACCTTATTTTGGTATTTGAGCTAAAAGTATGAATTTTTTGTATTTGATTCTTTCAGGATCAGTGGCGGCGGAAGATATTTTCAGATGGGGGAGGGGGCAAAGAAACCCAGGGCACCCTTAAAGAAAAGTGCCGCCCCCCAAAAAAAAAATGACGCGAAATGATATCTCTTCGGAATTTGGCCACAATATTTTTCCAGTAAAACGCCTTTTGAGGCGATGACCGAGCTGACGCGCTCTGGTTAAAGGGAATGTTTCACTTCTCTGAAAGTTGTCCAATGTACGCCGCTTGTGGTGCAAAACATGAAGTAATTGCTGTCGAACACGATTTTCTGACATTTGTTCTCACAAACAGAGCTCAATTCGATGAAAACTAATTCTTAGTATTTGGGTGATGACGTCATATGAAGGAAATTTGGGAAATAGAAAAAACTTTTACGCTGCAATATGTATGACTAGTGTATGGCTAATGTATAGCCAAATGTAAAACAAGCTACTTTCATCAACATTTGATAAAAAGGGATGACGACATCGGCTTTAAGAGGCTACCCTAATACGACTAGGGGCTTATTTTTTGCAGATGTCAAAAACCAAACTCAAATTTTACTTCGATTAGACCTCTGTGGGTGTTTAAAACTTCTACATACTTAATTTCAATGGAATTCCAAACAACGTGGCCATCTCAACTCAAATTTATGTTTAATGTGAAACAATCCCTTTAAGCTAAAACAGGTCTTTGAATATTAAACGTACGAAGCGGGAGCACACGTGGCATTGAATGTGTCAATAACGAGTAACGCATTCAATAGTTTACCGTTGTTATATCCTAGTATGCATAGTTTTAGGAACGCTCAGCTGAATAGAGATGTAAAAAGTAAATGCCGCTGCCCTCGGACAAACTACATCAAAACAATATAGTAGCTTACATTAAAGTGTTTTTTTGTTTACACATGTATGGTTTCAAATTGATTGTGCTTGAACTTAAAAGTGAAATAACAACTTTTTATATTTCAAAATTTAATTATGTGAAATAAATAAATATGTACTAACTTAACCAAACATATGGTGATGAACAGTATGATCTATCACTATCTCTGGTTTGAATGTTATTTGTAAACAGGCCATAGGTCCATAAATAAAGTACCTAAGTGCTGCAAGAAGCGTGACTACGTCCCTGATTGACTGGTCAATGAAACAAATCGCATATACTAAATACATGCGTCGCCGTCCTCGGCGAAGCTAATCAGCGAAATGCATTACGGTTTTCTGAGGCGTTTATTGATGATTATGGATAAACGGTTTATATAAATGTTTCATTTGTGCGTTGTAGTATATTAAGTGATCATTTGTTGAAAAAATATTGGAAAAACATACAATTTATTTGCAAAGAAATAAGTCGTGAACATTAAAAAGATCGCCGTCCGGGGCCAAGCTTAACTACCGATTTCAATGCACTTATCAAATGCTTGTTGATTGTTCATAGAAGTTTGAAACATATTCGCAAAAGATAGAGTGTATGAAACATATGATATGCCTTCATGGTAATTAACAAAGCGTAGGCAGGCTTATTTTAACAAAGCGTAGGCAGGCTCTAGTAGGAATTATATCTGGTAGTAAAGTGCCATCTATTGGTCAGAAGATGTACTAACTGCCGGGCGCTAGTAACCTGTTTGACACACCATGTACCCTCGCACTCCCGCAAGCCGCACAGGCCGTTATTAATGTGCCGACCCTGGCTCCAACAGTTCCTTCATTTATTTTGATCATGAGGAGTTTTGGTAGATTTGTTTCTGGTTGTATATAACACTACACTATGTTTTAGAAAATCATGAAAGATACCTAATCATTTTCCCCCACAAAATACACAAACAATAAAACAACGGGAAATTACATCAGAAGCTCAACGATGCACTTGGACACTGACCTACCTGGGTTTGATTAAGTGTCGGCGATTTGTTTCAGGGACATTGTCCAGCGTTGAACAAATTTGAAAACACCTGCGCCAGATATGGCGCGCTTTAAATAGTGATAAGAAAACACTGCTCATGAATTTCGAAATAAGTATATCAATCAATCAATAAATCATGCTTTAATCAATCATTTTTTTTTGCTTTTATCAAATCAATTATATGTACTTTTTTAAACTCGCAGCATTGAATGAGGGAATAATTTTATTTAATTATTAAATCAAAACTAAATCATTGTTATATCATAACGGAAGCCTGAGAAATTGTTGCTAACAAAAATAAAATGCCATTATATCCAGAAATGTTGTTTAGTGCTCTTACGAGGAACATGGTATGTATTATTATAGTTTTATGCATGAGTGGCATTAACGATTCAGTTTATGAACGAGCCGAAGGCGGTTTCAAACTGGAATCTTTAATGCCACGAGTGCATAAACAATTTAGTGCATTGCCGAAGACTGACTATCTTAGAGCACAAGTACGTATTTTCGAGGTTCAATGCAGGGTATTACCTTGGGCTTAGCAGTGTATTATCACTTGTGAGTGTGTATTAACACTCCAGTTAAAACACCGCTACAGTTAAGCACATGGTCAATTGGGAAAACAGTCTTCGGCCATGCACTAAAGGTAGAATATAGTATTAATAGGACCTTTTCCTCGACAGAAAGTAAATAATTAATCAAAAATATATTTGGTAAACTTTCGGTCATCGGCCATTCTCAAACCATTCTCAAACCAAACCACATAGACAATCAAATATTAGCTGCCGCAGTTAGCTTATTTTTTTTCTATTTTTCTTCCGGTAAACACGTTGGTTGTTTTGCCGAGTCCTTCTGACTAAAACACTAATACTACTCATAACTCAATAAATCATCATCATTGCCATCCATTGTCATCGTATCACAGTATCGTATATCGTAGGGTCGTTCATATAATATCATGTCATATCGACATCGTAACACATCACATCATCATTGTCAAACAGCGCTGTATCGTAATGTCATAAAGCGTAAGATCGTTACATATATAATAACATATCGTTTCACATCACATCATATCGTTACACATCAAAGTTGAGGACATGATCACCGATGGATCACAGAAGGAAGTCAAAGGATGGCTCATGATGAAATGTTAGTATTGAGCTGGGGGCGGTTCTTTTGGATCAAAAGGGATTCTGCTATTTTTCAATCAGGATGATCTTTAGATCTGTAAAGGACAGGGCATATTTTAAGGATTTTCCACTGCGTCCCGAAACGTGGTAGGGGCACACCATTGTGTCTTAAGTTCCTGACCGTTCTCTTCGCAGATGTTACAGGTCAGCTCGTAAACTACATTATTTTGCGTGCAGTCGTTTGAAAAGCCCGACCTACACGTATGACACTTTTGACCACCCGGGCGTTTGGGCTTACATAAAGACGAACGAACTAGCTTGTCCTTGAGTTTTTGGGGATTTTTACACGCTATCTTAACGTTTAGAACATATTTCTTAACTTTATTCTTAATTTTGCACAGAAGTTCTTCGTCTATATACGGTAAACATAGAAAACCATCGCAATGCTTCTGCCCTTTGGCTGTCCTTGCGCGTGTCGGCGTATAATTACGTCGAACTTCTCTGAGAAGTGAAAAGTCTCACTAGCAGTTTTTCTGGGTACCCATTTTGCAGAAGCAGGTTTCGAATCTTGTCAATACTGCGTCGCTTGTCAATACCACGTGTTTACGAGTCGAAAAACGGTAAAAACTGCGGCAGCCTGATTATTGTGATTGTCAAATGGTTATGGTTTGAGATGGCCTGTGGCCGAAAATTCCGCCCAATATTTCATTTTGTTGATTGTACTTATTTATTCTTCTTCGAGGAAACGTATATTAATTACTGTGTTTACCTTTCAATATGATACTATGTTCCTCGCAAGACGCAGGGGGGGCTGAACCAACAATCGTGAAAACGACTTAATTACTAAAAACATTTTAAAACATTTAAAAAATTAAACATTTCGCGCCAAAATACATCCATAAGTGAAAACGGCTTATTATATATTCAATGTGCAGGGCCCAGAGGCACACACGAAGGGGGCGCACAGGCCCGTACCGCCTTACGAAAATGCGGCCCCCTAGCCCCTATGAGGCGCAGCCCGGTTGGGTCTCTGTCTGGGTTGTCAGGACGGCCACTGGCGGATCCAGGGGGAGGCCAACCAGGCCATGGCCCCTCCCAATAGCCTCGAAGGGGCTTGATGATGAAAACATGATATGCAAAGGTATCATGTCTTTTGCCGCCCTCCCCCCCAAAAAAAATTATCGTAAAAAGCAGTCGTAAAATTTATCGTAAAAAGCACCTTTGCAGCAGTCAAAATCCAACTATTTACAGTGAAAAAATGAAAATTTTGCACTGCTTCGCGGCGCATGACATGAATTTAATTATTGCTTAAACAAATTTGGAAAATGGAGGAAAAATACATTTAGTGTCTGGCAGAGGCTTTCCTTGGCAGTTATTGCTTGCCCCAGGGCCTACTCCCTTCATAAAAACGTTTTGGTGGCCATGTTAGCTAGTCGGCCGAGCTCCGAAAAAGGCGACGCGAACGTAAAGACACAAACATCGGCCCCCGTAAGCTGTTCCAGTGGTATCAACTTGCGTGACCGGAAGAGCTAATTGATAGTGGGGCCAGGCAGACAATCTCCGAGCCATCTCCTCCCAAGCTTCACCAAGATACAGAAGAACCATTCATGGCTGTAAAAGTCGTACTGCTCTTGTGCCTGCTTCAAACCAGTTTACAATGGGTTACCAGCACTGGTGGATCCAGGGGGGAGGGCATTTATGGTCATGCCCCCCCCCCCCCCGACGCATAAAGTGGCCTGTTTGCTTCCCCCCCGCCCCCAACGATCAAGCCTCACAAGAAAAAGCGATCGGTAATAATGTATAAAAGGCTTTGCCTCTTCTCCATGTATACAAGTTTTGATGGAAACAAATAACAGGTCATTATCATAAATAACAGTAATAATGTCACTGGTTCAGGGAATAAAACAAAAAAATTGCATGTCGTTCCTCGGCGCAATCCAAAAAGTGTATTCTATGCAGGTTAAAAATCGTACCGTTTCTCAGCGCATTTATGTTCTATGTTGCTTCTCTCTTATATCAATGGGCAAAACGGTTCGCTTTAACATTTCTTACCGCACTATTAAACGCAAAATAACATTTGTTATGTCCGCACCACACACAATGTGACACATAAGCGAGAGTGCATATCCAGGGCATAAGACTAAAAAAACTCACGCCGCTCCGTGGCGCAATTTATTAAAGTTCCAGGTATTGTGCCTAAAAATTTACAAGTTAGTATAGCTGATTCAAAAGTGTTGACACTGGTTCTAAAGTTGATATGGCAGTTTGCTAACTTCTCTCCTAGAATTTGGTATGAACCATGCCATACATTGTCATACTGGCCCACCCGCTATATTTCTGGTTTTATCACGCAACACGTAAATTTTTTCGCGCGCCTTCGCGGCGCTTAAATAACTTAAATACCTACTAAATAGAAATCCCTTATTTAAATTTTTCTGAGCAAAGACGTCATTCTTCATTTCAGTCGACCCCACTAAAATTTATCGGGCGGGACGCCCCGCGAGTAGCTTTTGAGATAAACGTTATTACTACTTAATGTGTGTTTTTTCCGTAGCATATATGTTACGAGTATCGCGTTTTTGTCCGCTTTTCCGAAAAAAGTAATTTTAAAAGCTCAAATACCAAAATAAGGTGACCAGCCCAATCGAGGAGAAAAAAGGGGTCACCTTTTGCCATAAAAATGTTGTCCCCAAAACCGGACGGCTTGGATCGCCAGTGGAACGGCTGACCTATTTCTTTTAAAAGACAATCATTCGTATATTGGTTGGGAATAGAGGTGCCACATTTTCAGGCTTGTGGCTACCCCCGACCCGACCCGCCAAACCCCCTTCAGCTACCCACTACTACCACATGACCGTATAGGCCGCCAGCTACCGCAAGTACCCACACAGAAAAACTTTCATATTTATGTCTACCATTTAATAACTCATTTTTTTAATGCTTAACCCTATTTAGTGGCAGCTCCCGGCTACCCTATAGTGGCAGGGGGGCATATTCGCCCCCCCCGAGATCTCGAGATCTACCCATTCCGATTTCAAAAATCAAACGGTGTCGATTCACCTAACATGATCTACATTTCTAAAAAAATGAATGTTATAAATCTTAAATAGGGGGGCAACGGGGGGCCAAAAGGTACAAAAATTCGAGGTATTTTTGATCCAACACAGCTGCCATGTTTATCAACCGATTTTAATTCAATCAACATTGATTGATAGATATTGAGTAGGAAATTGATACGTGATGACGACTGTTAAAAATTCAAAAATCATAGGCGTGTGCAGGTCACTAAATTGGGGGGGCAAAGTAAAATCGTATTCAAACGTTTTTTGATGGCTTTTTCTGAATAAATGCAATAGTTCGTTATTTTTACATCATAAAAAATAGTTATTAAGGCATATTTTTGTTACCATGGCCGGCTGCCAGGTTAACGAAAAAGGGAGGCCAAATATACAAAGATGTGATCAGCCAGCTCATGCTTTCTTACCACGGAAATAATAAATCAGTTACTGGTCATAGGATAGTTCCATTTGAATTGCTGCCAAATCATCATAGGCCGTATCCAGGATCCCATTTAGGGAGGTGCAAACCTTTGATAAAAAATAAATCCCGCTTAATATAAATACTACACTAGTCAACAATTACTAGTTTTACTTGCAATTTTTCAAATTCATATAAGTTACCCCTTTTTACCCTACATTTGCTTCGGCCCTATTCTCTCAAATGTTTCAAAAAGGACCCCCTGGTGCTTTTTTCATCGGAAAACTGCAGTATGTTATGTCCTTATAGGCACATGCATCAAAGCTTCCTTGCAATAATATTACCCCTTTTTTTCGATTCCTGAGCGCGCTTCTGCAATAAAATGTATTTATTTTCTCTCCTGGACTCATATGTCCAGTAATCATTCTCAACTATCTGTTTATTTGCATCGTAATCGCAGTATATCGTAATCACTTATGCAAGTTTACCCCCTTTTTCTGTGCCTGGACACGCCCTTGAAACTCGAGACGTTAATAAAATTATGCCAAAAATATGAAGCGAGAAAAACTATCTTCCAGCATCTTCATTAAGCTATAATCGCCAATTTATATTGTTTATTGGACTGTCAAGCTAGGCTTCAACTTTTTGGAATCCCCATTTTCAAGTACCCTTGAAAAACCGCCTTCTGACGTAAAAAATATACAATATATCATGAACTCAACTAATTGACTTATTTTGAATCACCGTAAAGCTATGCAACTTCTTTCATACTTGAGACAGTTAGAAAGAATCCGGGAAAAACCGCATTTCCGATTATCGGCCAATTGGAGCCGAAAAATCCTCCCAAAACTGGCCCTGGAGTCGCTTCTGTTCAAGTCAGAAACTCCAAAATTTGACTCCAGATGTGAAAAATCAATTTTAGGAAAAGTCCGAAAGTTTCATAAGCCTACTCGTAGCCGTTTCGGAGATATTCTAAGAAAACATGAGGGGTGGGCAATATTTGCCCCCCTGGCCCACTAATGGGTTAACTGTTTTGTGCTTGATCTCTGCTCACTACTTTTGGTGCCTATATTGTTCAAGATCCCAATTCGCATCAAAATCCCTGTTTTCCAATTTTGTTCAGTTTATGAACATTAAGTTACCCGCAAACTATCCACTAAATCCAAATGATCGCTTGTGCTACCCACTACTACCCACGTGGGTAGTAACTACCCACACCTGGTGGGTAGGTGCGGTAGAAAAAAGTGGCACCTCTAGTTGGGAACCGCAATTTTCATCAGCGTTTCAAAAATGGTGACCCAGTTTCCTTGTGAACCTTCTTTATGGTATATTAAAACAAGTTGTGGAGCGTGCAGGGTCAAACTTACAGGCCGTCAGCCACCAGCTATAAAGTTGTTGACCGTGGGGGGGGAGGAGGGGAAGCGTGTCGTCAGCCCGTTTGTAACTGTAGGTACAGTTGCTATGTGGTTTCGTATTTCTGCCTTTATGCTGACAAAATGTCAGATAGCGCGGTTTTCGAAGAATTTCAATTTATACTGACAAAAATGTCAGTATAAATTGAAACACGTGTATTTGATGGGCAACGTCCAGATCTCAGTTTATACCGTCATCCGTGAATATCAACATAAAAGGTTTTATCCTGACATGTTTAATTGCAATGGAATGAACTATGTGTCATGATCAATCAACAGTATTCTAAGAAACCTTTTTTCTCTCCTTTCCTTGCAAAATATGGAAGCAAATATGTAAGCATAAAGTATTTTATACGCAACATTATGCTGACAAAATGTCAGGATATGCGCGGTTTTCGAAGAATAGCAATGGTTAAATAGCCACAGAATGCGTGTTTAAAGGGTTTTTGCAGTTCACCAAAATTTTGGTCGTCACGAACAATCTTTTCGATTTATCCTGACTCGCTTGATGTCAGGATAAAAATTGTCAGCATAAACGTGTCAGGATAAAAATGAACCAAATAAACGGTGTCAGGATAAACCGGAAAACGATTACGTGTGGCAGTTGCTATGGTACACACTAAGGTCCGGCTTGTTTTCTCCTCTAGCGTACGTTTTACGGCAAATTAAGAAACGACCATTCGTGCATTTAAACTGCATTACTGAGAGCTTCAAATGTGTATATTGACGCATAGGTTTACCTTGTCCATGGACTGTTTTTAAGCAAAAACCAGTTTTTTTTACCGCAAAACGCTAAAAACGGATTTTTGCTTAAAAGCAGCAAATACACAGGGTGAGGCAATGCGTCAATATATCAATTTGAATGCTCTCAGTAATTCCGGTTTTGAAATATTCATACACGGTCGTTTCTTAAATCGCCGTCACAACATGACGCTAGTGGAGAGAAGTCGGACCTTAGTGCTGCTACGCATCCCGCAACTGCGGAGGCTGTGCAATTACTAGTCGAACTTTTTGTGTGTTTTTTTTTTTTTGGGGGGAAGCAAATTATGGTTATTCGGAAACTGGGGGTATACCCCCTGGATCAAACCCCTGATATGTTGGCAGGGGTCAATTATTGGGTCGCAATGGTGGGCCCCCTCATGGCCGACGGGGACCCCTTGGGTCGTGCCCCCCCCCCCTTACGAAAATCCTGGTTGCGCGCCTGTGTGTGAGGTCTCTGTGTTGATGCCTAGTGCACTGCCGCGCCGCGTCACTGCACTGTCATGTCAGCTGGATAAACGGACCAGACGCTGCAGGGGCCTCGCCACCGGGGGAAAGGGAGGACGTGTCCCCCCTAACATTTTAGGATTTAAGCATTTGGTCTATGGGCGTTGCATGGAAGGAATGGACTTCAGAATGCCTCCATCCCCCGAACTTTCGGGAGGTGGCGTCGCCCTTGAGACGCTGGCTGCAGATTTACTCTCAAAGGTCCTGTGAGAACCTAGTTTGTCTTCTTCGTTGTATATTGAGCTGTTCGTTAGTTACACCTCGTCCATAACAGACTATTGGTCATACGCGCGTGTATATGTATATGTGTGTGTGTGTGTCATGTGTGTGTGTGTGTGTGTGTGTGTGTAGGTGTGTGTGTGTGTGTGTGTGTGTGTGTGTGTGTGTGTGTGTGTGTCTGTTTATGTGTATGTGTGTGTGTGTGTGTGTGTGTGTGTGGTGTGGTGTGTGTGTGTGTGTGTGTGTGTGTGTGTGTGTGTGTGTGTGTGTGTGTGTGTGTGTGTGTGTGTGTAGGATCGTAGGTTCCTATACAATTGGGGGGCTTTAGCCCACTAACTTGGGCTTCAGCCCTCCCCTTCCCCAACTTGGACAAGGAAGTGGGTCGAATTTGGTGAGAAACTTGTGTTTTGTGGATTTTAATGGTACTTTATGCGATTTTTACCAGCTGAGCCACCCCCCCCCCAAAAAAAATAATAATAATAATTGAGAAACCCCATCCCATGTGTGCGTGTGTGTGTGTGTGTGGGTGTGGGTGTGGTGTGTGGTGTGTGGATGTGCGTGCGTGCGTACGTGCGTGCGTGCGTGCGTGCGTGCGTGCGTGCGTGCGTGCGTGCGTGCGTGTGTGCGTGCGTGCGTGCGGACGTGTGTGTGTGCGCGTGCGTGTGCGTGTTTGTGTGTGTGTAGGTGTAGGTGTATGTGTGTAGTGCATGTGTGTATTATGTGTGTGTATGTTTGTGTGTTTTTTCCCAGTTTTGAATTTTGAATATTTTTTGTACATTTGGTAGTACATTCATTAATAAATATTTACTTTTTCACCCTGCAATAAAGTTAATGATGTAAAATAGTTGAATCATGTTGAAAATATATCAAATAAATGGGATGGTCTTTTATTTTAGTTTTACTTTAGACTCCTCTTTGTAGCTACCAACAAAATGTTTCCCAAAAAGGTGCATACTTTTAAATCACATTCAGACGGCGCTTTGGTAATATTGTGAGTTGGCGACTGCATGTGGGTATGAGTTGGCGACTGCATGTGGGTATGAGTTGGCGACTCCAATGATGACGATCTCTTCATTTATACATAAATAAACGAAAATTAAATCCCATTAACGCATCTATTTCCTCGGAAAAACATCACAAACAACATCACAGCAGCAAAGAGATTCAATAAAATATTGTATAGCGAAAGCTGTCTCCTCAATGGCACACACAATTATAATATGAACTGTGAACAGCAGTCTCACGCTGTGTATTATTGGCGTCGATAAACGATAGATTATTAGCCACAAGCGATCCAGGGTCACACATTGTAGAACGTCTCACTGTCTAACAATATGATAATAATTGTCACTCTCTGACTCCCTCGTTGGCGAGTTTGTGACACAGGTCATGTAGTTCAGCGGTCTGATTTTCATTCTCAACATTCCTTCAGCGAGTAACTTTGCCTCCTTCCACTTATGCCAGGTCACACCACGGTGATCCTTTATCGTCCCCTTCTTGTACGGGCCAGTCAGAGGTGCTTGGGTACAGGCTTTATGCCACCATCCGTTCGGCCAGCTCGTCTGTTCGGCACAGTTTTTAGACCACTTATCGTTGTCCTGATCCTTGGTTGTAAACTTCATGCCGTTATTATACAAAAGTGAGTCTCCCGCCTTTCCCTCAAATTTACCAATCTTCATGGTGTATTTCTGCTGTTCTGTGCCGATAGAGAATGGCGTGTAGGTAGCGGAAACGGAGGCATTCTCCCAGTCCTTGAGGTCCACGCGGAGCTGCATCTGATCCATGCTGGTCAGCAGGTTCATGTACTCGTTGCCCAGCCAGAACTCGCCGCTGAGGTTGCCGAAGCCCCACTTGTAGCTCTCCCAGCCCCAAGCTGAAGTCCTGGTGATCTGGCCCACGTCAGCGCGCCTCATGAGACCGTCCAGCGCCGCCGCTGCCCGTCTCCATGTCGAGAAGACGCGGGATGCCGCCGCGTTGCCGCAGACGGTGGGAAGATGTGTAGACGCCGCTGCGTCCGGTGAGCTGCTGGATGGCGGCGCAGTCGGCCGCGCCACTCGTCCGTCCTCTGGAATCTACTGGTCTGGAAGCTGCACCGCTCACGATGACGGTGGTGGCGCCGCTGCCGGCCTCCACGGCGGCAGGACGCGCCTCCTCCAGCAGCGCCACCAACCGCTGCTGCGTGTCATTCAGCTGCGCCTGCAGCAGCTGCTCCGACTGGCGGATCTCCTGGCTGATGGTGCTGACCAGGTCCGGCTCTGCGGCGGCGGAGTCGGCGGTGGTCGGGGCAGCCCTCGTCGCCAGCACGCGCCTCCCTCAGCTCCGCCAGGTCTCCGCGTCAGTGGCTGCTACCACCACCTCCTTGTACAGCTGGAAGCACGCTGTTGTCCAGCTGCGCCAGCTGCGTGTCCACCGTGTGGGTGAGCGTCTCCATGCGCGCCGCCAGCTGGATCAGCCGCTCCTCCATCCTCTGCAAGGCCCGGCCGGAAGACTGGCCGTCCGTGGCTCCGGCTCTGTGCCGATGCCGCCCTCCAGGGGTGTCATGGGCTCGGGAACCTTCTGTGAATCAAAGCAGCACCAGCAAGCGACTGCTAAGAGCAGCTGCCATCGTGACTGTGTCTGTCGCTGCTGCCTCTGCGACTTCTACCTTGTCTATCAGCGTGCTTGGTCCAGGAATATATACCCAAAGTTTGTTTAACTTAGCGTTTTGGTTAGGCCACATTTGGAGTTTCCGTGTTACTTTAATCGTCGTCGATTTCCGTGAATGCCCATTTGGATTTTACACCAGGCTGGTACGTGTTATGCTTATAGGCTGCACTGCGCAGAAGGTAGGTACGTCATGTGTCCTGGAAAATAGCAGGCTTGGTCTGGTCTGTTGATCATACATCATCTGGTCTGGTCTGGTCTGGTGATCATCATACAAGTCAGAACTTCTCCAGCATAAGCACTGGATTTTCCAGATAAACAAATCTGGGTGCACGGAGACAGATTTCGAACGTATAATTTCCATGTGGCTGGACTATGTCAAGACAGGGATCCGGCCAAGGTTTTCCGAGCATACCGCATTTTCTGACAGGGCATGACGAAATAAGGTCATCTTCGTGTGAATATACTGCACTTTTTGATGGGTCGAGGAACGTTTCTCATGAACAGTCCTCCCGATCGTTTTTAGATGTTCTCGTCCGATTTCGCATAGTCTTCCTGTGCTGCCTTGAATTTTATTTGGAACCCCATGCAGAACTGACGGTCTCATTTCCGACCACTTCTCGAACATCTTCAGCAGCAGGGCCCCTGTACAAGGTCTTCTTCCGAAGAAGGTACGCCGCAGAGCAGCCTTTGCTCCCGATCAAGACGTCGTCGTCGTCTTGGTAAATGTTAGATATCGAAAAGGGCATCCGACTGCTGGTAAAGTTCACTGTTGTCGAAATCGAAATCTGACTGAGCATTTGCCCTCTTCTCAGGAAAACATAACATCACTTCTGCCAGATTAAAGTCCTTAGATGAGTCTCAACGATTCGTCAATGAATACTATTATAAAATAAACCCTCCTCCATTTCCCAGCTTAGGTATAATACCTACCCATGGGTGTAACTTTGGAAATGACATTGGGGATGCAAACATCTGAGGGGCCTCGACTGAAGAGATGTTAGATTTGAGAATGGTTTTCCTTGAACTTATTTAGCCTTCGTCCTGGTGGATCATTTTAACACGTGCACTGTAGAGGGATATGCCAGTAACGCGCAGTGCGATTGAAACGTTTTCGGTAATATGTAAACCAAATTTAAAATTGCTATCGTCAAAAATACTTGACTTATGACCTTTCAAAAGACAAAAATCGGTCACCTTTCCCGTGCTGGGAGAGGTGATACCATGCATAAAAACGCATTTCCGTTTTTACGTTTCACTTCTATTTCTATGGAACAAACAATGCTTTCTAAGTTCATTTTTCACGTTTTAGACAAAAAAACAAACGAAACAAATAAATTTAAGTAAATAAATTTATTCCCGTCAAACCCAAGGCTACCATGCCATATACAAATGGCGTTCGTACTTGCTTGTATTTCAGACACCGAGTATATATGGACGACTGGAAAGTTGGTGTGGCAGAGCTGCCACACGTAAAACAACACCACTTTCCGACGCACTTATATATATATATATTATATTAATAGATATAGTATATATATATATATAGTATATTATAGATAGCATAGATATATATAATATATATTAATATATAATATAAATATATAGTATGTATGATATGTGGGGTTAGTATGCGAACTCGGGCAGTATGCAGTACTGCCCGACGTAGCCGGATCAGATATGGCTACTGCGGCCAGTAGGCAGTATGCATACTGCCCGGGCAGTTTGCATACTACCCACTTTCTTACTCACGGACAATATGGAAACTCGGCCAGTTTGTAAACTGCCCTGCTCGTTCCAGAAATAGAGGCACACAGACACAACAAATATGTATTGTATTGTCTGTACGTATAAAGACGGCAATAAAGAGCAAGAGACTTTGTCTATTCGCTTTCGCATCTTCCTCATTACTGTTGAGCTATTGTCGGCTCTGTTAAGTCACTTGTGAGTTGTGACACTTGTGAGTTTACCGGTACCTTTACAAACAGTGTGTTATTACTCTGCGCAAATTGGATTGCATTGAACTATTGACTATTGCCGAATAGCTGAAAGTTGCAGGTCTGAATTTGGTACAAGCACGGAGAAGGGAAAGCGGCTATGGAACCGGCTACGGGGAACCGCACGTCAAAAGTTCAGGGACGTAGCATTTGGCAGCGCATGGCGGCCACACTTGTTTAAATCAATTGGTGAAGTAGGTAATATATTGATGATATTTTGGTTTCATAGCGCCTCAACTATAAAGTACGTGGCTGTGTTGTCGGAAAGAGGCGGGGGAGCTGGGGGGGGGGGGAGATAGAAGCGGGTGCGGCGCCACAGTATATTATAGGGATTGACAAATAACTAGTGGTTGAGAATTCATTGGTACAAGCCGAAAACAGCTGCAGTGAGCAACAGAAGAAAACCTGTCCATCAAAATAAAAATCACAATATTTACCTGTTCCAGTTGCATAGCCAAAAATTGATTATTTACTTGAAAAATGGGACATACACCAGTATTTCAAACTGAGCAGATTGTGAATTCTTAGCATTCCTTACCCGAAGGAAATTTTCGAAAACACAATACAAACGAACGCAACAAATAGAAATGGGGCATAGGCGCACCCATATATTATATAACCTTCAAAAAGGTTTTTAAGCAAAACAGGAATATATAAGATGCATCAAAAGGGTACAGACATCAACAACAATCAGCCGATTCGAACAACCCATAAGAAAACCAATAATAAATCCCAACGAAAACACTAAAAAAATCGCGGCGACACACATACGTTGCTCAGCAATCGGTTGAAGAGCTTTCCGCCAAAGCCACGTGACCCACTCACTTTTTTCTTTTGAGATCCCAAGACACCATCAAAAATATCCCAAGATCTCTACTTTTTGCCCTTCATATCCCAAGGTATCGATAAAAACGGTTTACGTGTCTGCAAATTATAAGCCTATAAGGCGCCCTTTTTGGAATTAAATCAACATTTTTACTAGTATTTGTAGCATCTAGATGGTCTAAACTTATCTTAAATACGATGGGTGACACTAAAACAGATTCTTCTCGCTACCGGAACCCTTACCACTATTTTTTCGCCCTCGTGGCCGGGTGGGAGTCATTTCTATTTTATTATTCTTGATGTTTTCTCTGTAAAAAGTGGTGAAAACGGTGGCGCACGGCGCTGCGCCAGATTTGAATATCTGTCTATATTCATCTAATTTACAATCTTTGTAAAATTTTGACCCCTTGGTTCATCTCAGGTTTCAGGGCATTATACACGTCAACTATTATATTTTCTATACAAAAAATTGCACACATGACCTAAGCTCACAGAGTTGACCGAACGGGTTAAACTCGATCCATGCCCAGCCGCGGATACGAGAGTTTTCGGTTCAGGGGAGGAAGGCGCGCAATACAAAAAGTTGCGCCTCGGGCGCACCTTAACGGGCCCATAGAATAAGAACCGGTTTCAGGAGGCGAAAACCAAAAGCGGTCCCTGGATTCCGTGCCTGCATGGCCTGTAACGACAGTGTCATGTTTTACTTAACTCCAGTTATAATGTTTTGTATGTTTTTGCTGAAACGAGAAATTCGACACTTGGAACGAATATTGATAATTTCGGAGCACTTTCGTTTTTGTTCGTTAAAACATCGTCAGTGAGATTTATCGGTAAGTACCTAACCACCTACAGTAGCCCAATTGGGTAAATATGTATATATCCAATTAAATATCACAAAGCCATGACCCTCCCCATGAGCAAGACACAATTTACAGTCTAGATGAATATGGGATTCGTTGTTTGCCATCCCGACCCCTAACCCCCACCAACTCCTTCCGGTCAACAGCATTTGGCTGAGTAGCAAAAATTCCGCGATACTATCAATGACGTGGCTGCATCTTCTCTCTGCGTCTCTGATATATAGAACTAGTCTACGTCCTGATATATTAAAAGGTCCATAAAGACCAACACACAGACCACATACACGAGGGTATCGGTGGCAGCGCTTCTGTAATCACCTCGCTCTGGCAATATTGCGACGTAATTACGTATCCAGTATCCAAGATACTGGTGTATTAATGTCTAGGTTCGAGGTCAATTTTATGAGGTCTAAAGCTGCGACGACATACGGACCTTGTGACGTTATTAAATTGTATTAACCGTGTGAATTTTTTAATGAAGAACTGAAAGTTTACCCGTTATGTCCTGAATAGTGGTTATTACAAAGTTGTGTACTCATTTATTTACGTATTAACACATTTCCGTATGAAATGGAAAATTTATGATTTCATAACAATATCCCAAGCTTTAGAATCAAAATCCCAAGGTACCAAGGTCGGAGGCAGAATCCCAAGATCTTGGGACAGATCCCAATGTGTGGTCACGCTGCCTTCCCGCCAAACAGAACCTTTCCCGCCTTTTCGCAGTATTTGAATTTGTTCACATCAAATTACAGTATCAAAGTCAGATAGGCTTGTTTGAGCTTAATTAAATGCATTTTTAATTAAACTTGTAGTGTATTTTATTGACCAGCATTAATTTTAGTTTACATTTTTTAAGTTGCGTTGAATAAAAAAACAACAGAAACAACCTTATATGTGATATTTTTATGTCGACTAGTGGCGCAGCTGATTTATCTATTTTAGAAATTTTGACAGACCCGCTTTCGGGCTTATGTTTAAAAGGTGCTACTGTTTCGTCAATTGAGCAGCAAGATTGATAATTCGCGAATTACTGCAGGTCAAATGGACAAGGATATTCGGACTTATAAAATTTTTCATAGTCGGTGTTGACCCTTAGAACTTCACTAAACTTTGGTATACAGAAAGATCTCGACACACTGGTCACGGGAAATAGAACATTTGAAATGGGTATGTACCACTTTTCGAGATATTCGCCTTCAAGACCAAAGAGGTTCAAACAAAGATCCAGGACCCTAACAGTGATGACCTGATGAACTTGGGAAACAGATCTTGAAGGTGCTGCCTCGATATGGAAATCTTGGATCGCCTTGAGGTGAAGACTCAAAACCAGGGCGAATTCCAGGGGGAGTTGTCGACGACGAAATTTTGTCGCGCGAGATCCCGAGATTTATTTAAATTAAGCAATATTTTAATTTCCGAGTAATATTAATACAAGTTAATTTAGAATGCAAATAATATTTTCACTTAATTAACTCATACATGTTTTTCGAAACATTTCATAAACAACTATTTTAATTGATAAAACATAATTATCAGCGTAAACACAATTTTGCCATTATGAAGCAAATTTCGAAGTCACCTGCGTCCTTCTGCGTCGGAAAAAGCTGGCGAACTTAACAACTGAATTTTGCAGCAGCTGGCCTGCGAATTCACTTAGCTGAGTTAGGGTGTTTTTGATGTGCCAAACAAGTTTTTATCGATGTTTCATAATAAAATAAATTTAAAATAAATATTTTTCGTATAATTTGTATTAGGAACTGGACTGTAGTATTGTAAGCTTCGACCGTCAAATACATACTGCCCTCACTAGCCGGTCCCTGGCGGCCATCTGCGCGGCAAATAACCATTAAGATTTCGCTTGTTGCGTTGTGCAACGAACTGGCGTCTGCTGGCGTTATTTTCATTTTGAACAGGTATTTGTCTTTGTATATCCTACTGGATGCATTTAAAAGTCAAAGCCGGTTTTCAGCATGTACGGCACAGTTGTAGGATATTGTAGGAAAGAATCTTGGGATTTATCGTCACGGCATGGGGAAGGCACGGTACAGTCTTCAAGCCTTGCGCCGTGGCGGCTCGGGCCGGCTGTGCGGCCCGCCGGAACGTCGCCGAAGTATTGTGGACGATTTGGTAAGCCTCCACATGTAAAATCGGATACCATGCCAGGAATATTGAAGAGTGACGAGCTTTTCCATTGAGCAAAAACTGTTATGTTCATCTATCTTTCGATACAACAAATAAAAGGGGGTAACCTGTCGTGTCACCTTTGCATTGCCTTATCATTGAGAGAGCGGGATTCTCCTGGCAATGTGATCCGTCACTGCTACGTCACAACTTGGAACCCCTCCCCCCGTACCTGGCCATATAGGCCTTTGATCGGGCCTCATATTCGGCCTAGCCCTAGCGCATGGACGGGTGAAACGATGGACCAAGACTGGTTATTATCAATAATTTATTGATATATTTATCATTCAAGTTGTTTTCAAACGCACGATGTCAATTTGTACAAACCGTTAAATAAGCAGATTCAAAGTTATCATGCTGCTCATACTGGTTGGAAGTCACTGCGCCCTAAAACCTTCTCCTTCCTCAGCATTTAATTTCCATCCAACCAAACTATGTTAAGTTGACTGATGTTACATAACTTTTTGGAAAGTTGTTGGTTGCACGAAGGCCAGCAGTCGGTCGCACTGCTATCAGTTATTAACTGTGGAGGATTCCATGTGCTCAATTGGTTACTTGGCATTGCTTTATTAACATACCTAGCATTTCATTGACTTGTTAACTAACAACGAATATGACCCAAGGCTCTGAGGGGTGAGGGCTCTAAGCCCTTTGTGCTCTGTGGCTAAGCCGCTGACCAGAATGATGATAAATGTGATTATCCCACGCCGATATCTCTCTTTGCCATTGAATCACGTGCTGAGGCTATTTTTTTAACTAACCGTCAGATAACTTGGAATTTAATCAGCATATGGTGATTATCAATCTGATAATCCACGGCTGTGAAATCTTCGGGATAAGTCGGTGTTTTACAAGTATGACTTTTAGTGTAGCGGCGTGGGACAAAATTATTACACCACTCTCGAGTATAAAGATGCGTTAATCGACTCGGCTTCGCCTCGTCGATTAACTGCATATTTATACTCCCTCATTGGTTGACATACAATATAGTATATGTTATTGTGTATATGTGAGTATGTATTATGATAATGGATATTTGATGATCAGACATTTCTTTAACATAACTTTAGTCTGCATGTTTCCTATGGATGACTTTCCAAGGTCAAGACCCGCGCTAAGCAGAGCTTGTTGCGCTGGTCCTGACCTCACCACCGGATCGCACAATTCATGCTGGCTATACGATATCAGTGTACCATACCATATCAGCACATATCAGATGTTTCTGGTATCTGGTAGCAATTATGGCTGCATCTGGTAGCAAAAGCATGCCTGGTGAATACTGATAATTGTGTGATTCAACGCTGGTCTTGGCGAATTTTGAATATCTTGGCTACGTGAATCTGCAGAAATGAAGAAATTGCTACATTTAGAAGAATCAGTTAACTTACTATCCCAGCCATCCAACATCCAATTATCGAAATCCATTTCCGATCCAATGATCTATCTGCACCCGCATCACAATTTTTTTTTTATCAACAATCATCAGCAGGTACAGTTTGCCTGGCCGACTGCAGGTACTGGCATACTCTTGCTCACTTATCGTGTGATATTGTGTTACAATGATTTAGTTTAATTGCACCTTTGTTAGCAAACTCAACTAACATTTTACAGTCATTCAACTTTCATGCTTTCATGTGGTCATCGTTTGACAATATCGCTGTGTGTTGAATATTCAGGGCCACATTTGCCTTTAAAGTTCATGGCCAATAACAGTTAAGAGTATGCATGCCCGAACACATTTAAGCACATGGTTCATGGGAAAACTGTCCTCGGCCATGCACTTATGATTGTTATTGAAAGCTTCACTAGGTGATACAACAACATTTATTTATGTAACGATGATGGTGAGGACATTGTCCACGTGATGGTACAAAGGCTTCATGCTTAATTCTAGGCACCACCACCTGGTTAACGTAAAAGAAAGAAAAGGTGGTTCGGTTGCCACAACCAGTGAGGAGGAGGGGTCAGTTGACAATTTCAAAGAGGGATGGACCGGTGCAGATCCATGGATCAGACATTTACGAAAGCCTTGATGTACTTTCTAGGAATTTTTGGAAAGCAGCGGAGATCAGTGGTTTTGTTTGTGTTTCGGCCAAAGAGAGTGTGTTGATTTTGTTGTGTCTGGAAGCCTTGAAAGTCAGTGCATAGATATGCAGAAACTTGTCTTGAAAAGGTTTGACTCCTCGCTGTGTGTAAAGGAATGTTTCCACTTCTCTGAAGTTAGTTGTACCAATGTACGTTCCGGCTTGTGGTGCAAAATATGAGAGTAATGTGGCGAACACGATCTACATTTGTTTCTCACCAACACGTTGCTCAATTTCATGAAAGTTAACTAAGTTTTGGTATTTGGGCTAATTGGACTCATATGAAGAATTTTTGGGAAAAAAAGAAAACCTTCACGCTGCCATAAGTATGACTAGTGTATGGCTAATGTATTGGCAAAGGTAAAACAAGTCGACTGTAATAAACATTTAGCAAAAAGAGACTACGACATCGGCTCAGGAACCCCATTCAAATACATTGGGGACTGGGGATGTTACAGATGTCAAAACCAAACCAGAATTTCTCTGTGATTCGACCCTCAGTGGTTGTTTTAACTTATACTATACATAATTGCAATACCAAGCACGCAAAATGGCTATCTCAACTCAAATAATGTCCCTTTCACATTTTGTTGAAACTTTTTACGCAAGCGAAAATTTGAAACGTGTTGCAAAGCTCATCCATGGATACAATATGAGCAAGGCAAATAAATTATTAGAGATTGTTCGACGTAGGCAGAGGGAAGATAATTAGACAAGGCTATTTGGGGATAGATGAGTCTCTGGTAAGCTGAATTCCGGAGTGGGGGACTGTCAGCTGGTCTTGCATTTTCTGAGAACGTCTTCCTTGTCCTGTCTTCTTGTGCTCGGGGTATCAACGTCAATTTCGAGCCAGCAATTTCCACAGGTTTATGCAGCTTCGCTTCACCAGTTTTACACACAAGACGTGTAGGTCTGTGGTCAGCAGCAGCAGCTCAAGTGGCACACATATAGCAGCCACATACACAATTTCTGTAGAAAGTTGCGAAAATGCCACTGACCATAACAATGGGGATGTGCACATTTTTCTAACACTGTTATTCAGCACAAATTTGCAGACCACTTTCGGACAGAACAACAGAGCTACCAACACTTGCAAATATCACTTTGACCTAGTGAGTTAATTTCATCTGTCATCATATGCATAACACGTGTGACATTTTTATGTGTCCATCGGTTTATGCTAATTGGCATTGAATGTGATCGGTTTTTCTTTGTCCACAGTGACTATCACCAAAACTTACCGAAAAGATATGTCCAACAGGTTTGTAAACTAGGGGTGATATCTTCTAAAAATGATTGGTAGTGCTCTGATCTGATGTGACTGGTGATTGTGCTTAACCTACTTGCCTTAGGAAAACATAACCTGACGCTCAAGGGAAACTGTCTTTAATATGTTATATTGTTCTCTCCCATATGATGCAGCTATCCCTTTAAATCAGAAAGACAGGACATTTGAAATAGCGCGTCATGTTACTACCACGCTTTTGGAGTTATGATGAGAATCAGTGCTACACAATTCCCAGATAAAAAACTCGGTTGGAAATTCATACATTATCCCAGCTCCGGCATGAATATATTATCTCTTCATGAGTGATGTGACGTGGCTTATAACTTGCTCTCTTTGGCGGTGTTGGTGTTAATCTTTGTCGCGTTGGACAGAAAGAGGTTCACTCATGTAATAGTCTTAAACCAAAATATACAGTTTTACCTTAATGAGCTGATTGTTCTAATGATTAACATATCACATTATTGTAGGGCTGTTCTACCAGTGCCTATAGAAAACGACACCAATGTTGTTGATTTGACCACGGCCGCGGCTGCGAAACGTTTTTTCACATCCTTAACGTGAGCTGTGTTTTAGACGTGTATGTGGGTAGAGAATACACCCCCACCTCATTTACAAATCTGAATGGGTACTGCCGGCGTCAACGAGTCGAGGGCGCCAAACTGCAGTCGCCACCGCGCATGACATGCCACCCTGCCATGGGTCGCCAGGAATGAGGTGCCGCATCCGGGGCCGACGCCACTCCCGGAGGCGACGGCGCGCCCGTCCACTTTGCCGGCGCCGCCTCCGGACGCGGCGCCGCCTCCGGGCGCGGTGCCGCCCCCGCGGCTCCCATCGCCGCCGCCGCCGACGCTGGCGTTGGAGCCGCCGCCGCCACCAACGTCGCCGTCACTGCCGCCGCCGCCGCCGCGGCCGCCGATGCCGGGGTCATACGAAGATCGCTGGTGCTTATGCACCAGCACTATGATGTGTCGGTGAGTGAAGGTTGTAAAACATGCTGACCAGTTGAGCACTACAGTGCAATGTGTCCTGTGTTGATTTCAACATATTACTAATATAATTTCCAACATATCANAGATAAAATCATTTCCAATTGAATTTTCATGAGCTTTCGATTGCTTTTTTCCCTTTGTTCATTGGTCCCATAGTCCCAGAGATATTTGGGAGCTTCTATAGCAGTCTTTCACTTGGAATACGTGACCTTTTGATGACCTCTGATGACCTCAATATTGACATAATCCCAAAAATGTCAACACAACTTCGAATGGCCTTGTAGGAGAAGATTTCGAAAGCGGTGTTCTGGTCTCGCATAAGCCTTTTTAGTTTTCGAGTTAGAGGGGGTGATACCAACGAGATTTAACAGCGCTGGCCATGCCGGGCACCAGAACCTGTGACCAGCTGACAGTCATATGACGTCATACTACGTTCATACCTTCGCACGACCAATCAGGGCTTGAGACCCTGTTTTTTGGCCGGAATGGCCTACCTTTGTTATTAGAGCCTTGCGGCAGGAGTTTTGGAAAAGTGAGACGTGTTTCATAGTGCTCCGGTGTTGTGTGATTTTATGGCTGAGATACTGATAAGGCTATATAATTTTATCATCGCTTGAAAGCGTGAAAAACGGAGTACACGTTAATATGAGAATATTGTGGTTAAAACTTGACTTGAGTTGCTTTTTCGGTGCTTAAAAAAAAATGATATTTTTCAGCTTGGCCAAGTTTCGAAGTCCTGTTAAAATCGGGAACGGCGCTCGATTTTCCCATGCGAATCGCGTGCAGATTTTTTGGCAGAACCTTGAATAACGAAGCTTGTGATAAATTATACCTAGCACGCTTGGTGGGATTGCGCTGTAGGCCTCGGCCAAGGGACGCAGGAAGCTGGTCTAAGATGGACAACGACGATAATGTTGAAGACGCTGGTGGAAGAGGGCCTTGCCGATGCACAAAGCCATGGCTGAGGACAACGGACAAAGGACAGCTGTACTGGGAAGCCGCTGCGACACGCTGACGCAACCGAAAACCCGACTGCGAATCCTACTGATCAGGCGGAGGACTGGGAGGGCCCATGGCTTGGACTGGAAAGCTAGTGCCTGGATCTGACCTCGGAAGAAAAGCTTGTAAAAATCCAGGACAATTATCAGCTTGTCTTCAGCGGCAGGTTTGATGCAGCGTCGATCTGTGGGCTACTGGGGACACTGGAGGAGGCTGACCTTCGCAGCCTTCGGGACCACCTGCATACTGCTTAACCGGGATCCATCCCCGCAACGGCTGGCCGTCAGCTTGCTCGGAGGAATGCTGGCAGCTCGACACGCCTGGTGGGGATTGCTGGGCTCTCGGATTCTCCATTTTCAACGGCGTACTAACAAGCCGAGCCCATTCAACCACGCTCAGGCCGGCTGGGCGTAACCCGTTGGAGCCCCTACCACCCCCGTCAATCAACGCGTCAGCCATCACCAGCTCAATGGGGGGGGGGGGGGTTGAGTCGCAACTTCTTCTAGAAAGAAGTTACTCTGGTCAGCAGCGTGACATTAATCGCGTCAAAGAAAAGCTAGCGGAAGCTGCGTGGCCTCAGTGAGGAGGTAGCTGAGCTGCGTGATCTCAGGGATAATGTGGTTGAGCTCCGAGCTGCCTTGGCTGATCGATACGCCCGCATCACGCACTTGGAGGCTCAGTCGGCGGAGCTGCTGTCTTCGATTAGTTTATCCCCTCCTTCGCAGCAGCCTGCGAGTCCGAAGAGAACCCGGCATCTTGCCAGCGAGGTGGCTGGCCTCATCAATAACTTTTTTTTAAATTAATTTAGTCCGAATGTTTGCATGGATGGATTTCCGAAGTTCAGGACCCGCGCTAAGCAGAGCTTGTTGCGCAGGCCCTGACCCCACCACCCGATCGTACAATTCCTGCAGAATTTACAATTGGTCGGCAGAATTTAGACGAAAGTTTTACGTGGCCGACATACCTGGACACGGTCCGCCCCGCTCACTGATCGTCACCTGACCTTCAGTGCGACTGCTGCTACGGCCGCAGGCCATCCCAGTCAGGAGCAAATAGCGAAGCGCCGAAGCGACTCGAACCCGGGCTGCCACTACCGGGATAGGTCAGAAGCCCAGCGCTCTCCCGACTGAGCTACAGGGGCGGACATCCATCGCCGCTGCATTGCATTTCGGAGCGGGTGACTCTGACAGTGAGGGTGATGAACCAGTTTGGCCCTCTTTGGCTACCAGGGCAGCTGGTGGTGCTCGCCACCGTGAGACCGCGGCTCGTAGGTTCCGAGCTCAAGAGAATACTGCGGCTAGAAGTGCGCCAAGGTCACGCCCTTGGGCAGATGCAGCTGGAGTCTCCCGCGGCCCGAGTGTGGTGGCACCGGCACCAACAACGCGGCGAGAGGAGCCGCGCCCCTTCCCTGCTGTGGTCGTGCAGCAGCATCGTCAGCCTGCGAACGTGGGCACTGGAACGAGATCGTCAACTAATGCCGCTGCTTCTACGGGCGCTACTCGTACGCTCTCTTTTCTGCTGAAGGGAGTACGTCCAGAGGCAGCAGATGCTCATGTGCGGAATCTGGCTCAGGGAGTGATGACCTCTCTGACCAATTTTCAACGAGTGAAGCGGCATAGCGGTGCCCGGTGGGGCCTTAAAGCGTTCCGTTTCGACGTAGACGCCGCGGACGAAGCTGCCGTCATGAACCCCTGTAACTGGCCGATGGGTCTGCGAGTCCGTCCGTGGACGGCGAAGCCATCTGGTTGGCAAAATAGTCCAGTGAGGGCCCTTGGATTGGGCCGAACTGCGGATCCCAAGAGGCAGGCGAACCTTACCTCACCGGCGCAACCTTCTCAGCTCAGCAGTGGGCGCTGCCTGCGTGCCCGCCCGTCTCAACCTGTACAAGTCATTTGGGATCACTGGACAGTTCGACTTTAAGTTGGGTGGCCAACTTTGAGAATGGTCACAGCCCGCTGTGTGCGGACGACTGCAACCTTCTTGCTAGAAAGGATCCATTGGAGGCTCTGAACGGCCCAGGTTTCGGGAATTAGTCTGGGCCACTAGTCAGCAACCTCCTATGAGTGCCACGAGATCCGGACGTGGTAAGGAATTCAGACGGAAGACAAAGTCCTATAGGATCGTGGTGGATGCTGCGGACGGCGCTGCTGTCCTGAACCCGGCCAACTGGCCGGCTGGACAGTTGGCTGGTTTGGTCGGGACAGCGTACACAGCCGTTTTAGCCTGTCTAGTCCCATCCAGCACACCGCCAGCAAGGAAACTGCCCGGAGAGAGTCACCGACTGCGGCTTCAGACGTGGCTCCTCTCCGGGCGACTCCAAGCTGCTGGAGGGACGGACTGGTAGACGGGCCTCTCGAGCCGAGCCTTTGAATGGAGACCTGGCTGGACACAAGACTGATGGAGCTAATATGGTGGGCAACTTTAAAATTGGAGTGTATAACTGTGAAGGATTTTTGTCAGCTCTCCCGTATGTCACCTTACTGCTTAAGTCTTGTCCTGTGCTGTTTCTGGCGGAAACGTGGCTGTCTGCGTCAGAGAAGAGTACTATGACGCAAGTGATGCATGATGGCTGTAATGATTTATTATGTGTTCAAAACTTTGCAATGGAGCTCCCTCCAGGTGTAGGTTCTGGTAGGCGACATGGAGTGGTAGCCTTAATATAAAAGAGACTAGCCGGCTTAAATTTTCGGGAAATATGTTGTGATGACGCTCGGCTGTGCAGTGTAACTATATGTAATAATCATAGTCCTATATTAACCATATTTGGCTGCTACATGCCTTTCTGGGACGGTTCAGCCCAAACCGTAAATTATGACACGGAAATTGTTGGTAAACTGGATGCCTTGATTACAGACCATCGATCCTCAGCTCCTGTGACACTTGTAGGGGACTTCAATTGTGCGCTATCACGGATGCCTGCAACCAGTAGACCTGCGAACTGGGCGCAGTTGAGAGGGTTCTCTCCCCTGAGCTGCCAAATGCAGGGTCTGCTTGATGAGCATGGAGTTTACATGGCTGGAGTCTGTTTCCCACAGAGGGCTTCTTATACATATAGGCGAGGGGCTATGCGCACTCATAGTAGGACCACCATCGCCTACCTCGATGCTTTTGAAAGCGGTTATGCGTCAGCTGCAGCAGTATTGGCCGTTTTTCTTTTGAAAATCTGAGTCCACAATTCTGCCTTATAATAATGTGCAGCTTTGATATTCTCATCGTGCACTGCCGACGTGTGTGAACTCTGCAGGAATACCGTCCCCGCCCGGACTCTCTGAGGTGGGATCAGAGGAACGGCAACGCAACATACAGACATCTCTTTGGTCTATCGTCTTCTCAGCCGTTCCAGGAGCATTCACGGACGCTGCCTGGCTGCCTTGATAATTTAGCTGATTTCAATTACGGTTCTAGCAATTACGCAGTGGCCACCGAGCTCTGGCTGCTGCCAAACCATCCTCGATCCCCCCAGGTCCTGGTGGGACTCCATTGGTCTCAGCCGCGCGAGACCCGCTGTCGATTCTGGCATCGGGTTTGGGTTGAATGTGGGAGGGCCTGGCAGGGGTGGTGCACATATTTGCTATCAATGAGGCCAGGCGGGCTTATAGCGCGCCCGCAAGATAGTCTGCCGCTTCTCGTACTGATCAGGAAGCTAAGCTCCTTCACAGGCTTCGCAAGAAATCTTCCATCTTTTTGGAGACAGTAGGAAGAGTTCGTCCGCCTGAAGAAGCAAGCCTGTAACAGTGATTCCTAGGATTTGCCGAATGTTTTCGTGAACATTTCTCAGAAGATCCATGACGATACGAAGGGCAGCTCAGCCTTTCCAGGATTATGACTCGTGATGAAGTGGCGGAGCGATTTGCCGGAGGATGTGGCGATGCTGAGCCAAAGGGTTGTAGCACGGTGGAGAGGAGGTGGCTTCAGCCTTATTCCCGAGACTGAAGCGAAGCTCGCCCCAGGACCCGATTCTGTAACCGTTTGAACATTTGCTTTGGTCAGTGTCCAGAGTTGCTGAGGCCTATTGCCTGGGCTTGCTCACGGCTTGCTTCGCAACTGGACGTGTCCCAGCATCCCTTTTTCAACTTGTGTGGTGAAGCCAGTTTAAAAAAAAAGCCGAGTATGGACCCCAGTCTGCTAGGATAATTATAGGCCCATATTTCAATTGACGTCTAATTCTATCCAAAAACTGCTTAGCTTCTAGGTGGTTAACCGAATTGGAGTCTTCCTTTGTTCCCAATGACCTACAGTTTTGGCTTTGTTCACCATAGAGGTACAACTTGAGGCGTCCCTGCTGGTCAGTGAGACGGTGCCAAGTGGCATCTAAGGGAGAGGCTTCTCCTGTATTTGCGGCTAATTTAGACGCCAGGGGAATTTTGACTGAGCAATTTTGGGCATTGACGGTTTTTTTTGGGCACCTCTTTGGAGGCTTCTGAGTTGTCAGAACCTTGGTGCTAATTGCTGTGGTCCGAGTACCGAGGAACTGCGTGGTCAAAGTAGGCCTTTCGAGGGGTTCAGTCTTCGAGTTGACTTCCCGAGTGCACAGGGGGAACTAGGCAGGGAGCCTATTTTGTCGCCAACGCTGGCCATTATGTTTTCCTCGCGTCCCTTAATAGCGGCGCTTGGATTGACAGCGACAGAGGGCAGGCTCACTTCATGGGCTTCACTGTTCTCAGTGGCCTTGTTATGCTGACGATCTATGTCTCTTATCGTGTAACGCCAACTATCTTGATCATCTCCTCTTTCTTGTGGAACATTTTGCGAAAGACTCGAGGTGAGAGTTCACGAATCCTGAGAATGCCAAGACCAAGAGTCATTGTATTGTTTTTGGCGGCGGCGCATTGGTAGAGGCACCGTCATGGCTCCTCACTGACCAGAAACTTAGAGTAGTTAGTGAGACAGAGCATCTTGGAACTGTCGTCTCCTCTAAACTTGCAGGCGAAACAGCACGTTAATCAGCGAGTGAAGCGGGCCCGCGGTGCCTTCTATGGCCTAACACTTGCTGGAATATTCAGTACAAATTTAGCCCCCTTGGATAAGGCATTCCTGTGGCGTACAATTGTGGATCCTTCTCTGACCTTTGGAGTCGCAGTTGCCCCGCTCCGGCCTGAGTATGTCAGCGAGCTTGAAAGCTTTCAAGCTCGCTATCTCAAGGCAGCTCTTGGCCTGCCACCTCAGGCCCACCACTCAGCCCTACTTAAGGCACTTAAAGTACCAAGCATCCAAGAGACCCAGAGACGCATGGTTTTTCCAAGTGGGCTCCAGCACGGATGTGTTTAAGTCCGACCACCTCCGAGAGGACGCCCAGTCGACGGCAAGACAGCCACCAGATTCGTCCTCACGGCTTACGACTTCTCCCGGGCCTACGATGTCATCGACCATCCGATGTTACGCCTAAAGATGTCACACCATCTTCCACGCTGCCTTGTCACGTGGATCTTCCACTTCCTGCGGGATCGACGTACGTGCGCGGAAGTCAACGGCGTTCGCAGTGTGAGCCGCCCGTTCCGTGCAGGCTTGCCGCAGGGGTCCGTGCTCGCCCCGACCCTGTTCACCCTGTGGTCGGCGGACCTGGTGGCAGCGCTTCAGCAAGTCCCCAACACCTCTTGGTCTCTCATGTAGCGAGATACTCAACTGCTGAGCTACGCGGCACTATCGAACAGGCCAGAGACGCGCACAGCAGCTGCGCGACGTGATGACGTACGGCAGCTGGGCCAGGAGTGGAAGTGAAGCTTGGCTAGGCAGCAAGACACAGACCCTGGTGCTCTCCCAACGACCACGAGGACGCACCGCACCCTTTCACACTCAGGGGTGGACGGGGCACGTGCGCAGGGAGGGAAGCCGAACCTGCACCTACTTGGAGTCCCTGGACCGGAGCTCCACTTCGGGGAGCACTGCGGTGCTCGCCTCCGCAGGAAGGTGAAGCCGCGGTGGCCAGCTCCGCAAAGCTGACGGGACGTCTTGGGGGCTGCCTCCGAGCCGCAGCTGCGGACGATTCGCGAACGGCTACGTCCGCGGAGGCCCTGAGTACGCGCGGCGGCGGCTTCGGTCCCGGCCGGCGTTCTGAGTCGCATGGTTGGAGCTCCTTGCGGAGCGGGAGATGCAGCGCGGGGGGCGCGAGCCGTGACTGGTTGCCCCGTGAGACTCCCAGGGACCGCTCATGCGGAGGCTGGAATGGTCCCCTGCAACGCGCCGACGAGGTGCTGGCCGCCGAGGCTACGGGGAACGGCAGCGGTTCACAGCAGCCGGACAACCCTCTTTCGCGTGGTCGCTGAGGCTGGTCCACCCGAGACGCCTGCTACCACCACCGGATTGCGTTGAACGTCGGAGCGGTGGCCGCCGATGCGCTGCGAGCGTGCGGGGGTTCCCGTGGAGGAGCGGTCTCCACACCACTATCCCGCCCGTGGTGGACTGTAGCAGTGGTGCAAGATCCGGCTGGACATCGGCCGCCGACATCCGGAGGACCGGCCCCCGACGGAGTCCGTCGGCGCGCGGCCGCTGAAGGAAACCTGGCGACCTCTACCTGAAGATGCCGTATGGATTTGGAGCGAGGGGTCGGGCTGATGTGGATAGGTTGCTGCCGGAGGAGGCGGAGCGCTTGATTGTCCTTCCGGTCCGGAGCGTGCATGAGGTCCGGGCGGGCCGTCCGGGCGCGGTGTGCAGCAGTACGCGTGCCGAGCTTAGTGTGGCGGTTACGCGCGCTGCGAGGGCGGTACAGCGGTATGGGGAACGACCTGGGCGAGAAGGCCCGGTTAGGTCATCTGTACGGACTCTCTCAGGCTGCGCTTGCCATGCTGGCGAGTGGTGCTGGGGCACAGTTAACGCCCGCTGGGGGCGACGATATGGCGCCCTTGCTGCTGGCTACCGCGGGCGGAGCGTGTGGCCGGTGTTCCTTCAGTGGGTTCCGGCCCACTGTGGCCTACCCGGAAACAGAAGGCGGACGAGCTGGCTAAGGGGGCCTCCAGCCTGCCACAGGGAAGGACGTTCCTGGTGGACGTTCGGAACAGTCCGGAACCAGAGTGCAGTCGGGCCGCACCGCCTCTCTGGCCTGGCGCCGTAGCTGGCCATGACTGCGTTTTCAAGCGGGAGTATGGGAGGCCGGCTCCCGAAACCGCGTCCTCTCCGACGCGGCAAGACGCATGCCGTCAATGTCACCAGCTGCGGGCGGGCCCTGGAGGCCGCTCGCAGAAGCTATCTGCATCGCATCGGCCGTCAAACCGGACCCGGGACTCCAGCAGTGTGGCCGACCTCAAGTGTCCGGCGGCGCTTCTGTCAGGGTCGCAGGGAAGGAGGCCTGACAACGCCGGAGCACGTTCTTGTGAGGTGCCCCTCTTGGCGGGCGCGCGTCTCCGCCTATTCGGGACGATTACATCGGAGGACGAAGCAAGTGATGAGACGGCCGGGGCCGTGGCGGCCTTTGGCCCGCGCTACTGGGTCACCGACGAGCCTTCGCGGCTCCGTCGACCGTAGGCCGACCCGAGGGAAGAGCCAAACACCAACAACAACAGGCTTAGCCGTGCTTGCTTGCTTGACCCTTTCCCAGCTGGGGATGGATCCTTTCTGGGGCTTACGTGCACTAGCATTTGTAATGCGAAATTTTTTGGAAATGTTTTGTCTGGGCCTCGGGGGAACTCGACCCAGAAATGATCTGCCCGCATCAAGCCTGATGGAGTCGTTGACTCATTGACTCAACTCCGTTTTTAGGCATCCCGCACAGATGAAACTGCTCGTCATCTGCTTGCCGCCTTATGGTGATGCCAACCTGGAGCCTTTGATTTCTTGGTTACATGTGCGTGACGTTCGGTTTTTGTGCGTAATGTGTTGCGCAACACTGACCATTGTTGTTAAAGTTTGTCACTACTTGTGATGCAAAATAAACTTGATGATGATGATGATGATGATTGTCCAGCATTGAACAAATTCGAAACACCGTTGAAATGAAATATGGCGCATATTCAAATAGTGATGGGAAAACGCTGCTGATGAGTTTTGAAAAAAATATGTGTACTTGCTTTTAATTTGTATAAACTAACAACATTGAATAAGGGAATAATTGTTTTCAATTATTAATTTTAGATTAAATCATTGTTAAACCATAACGGAAGCCTAAGGAATTGTTACTAAAAAAGACAGTTATTTCCCTTTACGTGTGACCAATTCCACCGACGGCAGGCCATTCCAGTCAGGAGCAAATAGCGAGTGCCGAAGTAACTGAAACCTGAGATGGCACTACCAGGAGAGGTGAGAAGCCCAGCGCTCTCCCACTGCAGACCTGCAGGGGCCGACAGCACATTAAACCAAATCAAATTTATTATAAAACTGGGAGTCAAATTTGAATCCAGCGACAGCGGACTCGGATATTTCAGGCAGGGGATGTTGCAAAATTCCATTCCGCATTTTGTGATCTTTACGTGCAGCACCAATAATGTTTAACTTTTTAGTTACTGCATTGCACAAGTTATCGTGCAACAGTAAAATATTTGATTTTTACTGTGAATTCCATGATAGTAGTAGAATATAACCAAAAACATTTACACATTTTGTTGGCGTTAAAGGCAATGTGCCTACTCACATCGGTCATGTGGAGTTATTGACACTGGTCTATACAACACATTTTTATGAATTTAGCCATATACTTCATTTCTCCAGATTTACTCTAGATGCTGATATATTATAAATTCGCCAAGATCATGCTGGCAGCACAAAATTATCGATATTGGCCAGAGAGTTTTCGCTACTAGAATCATTGCCCTTAAATTACAACGCTAGCTTATATTGTTAGCGCTGGCCAATAGAAAACAACTCGTGCGCGCTGATAGCAGCTGCCGAACAGAGCCTCGATAACTATTTTACATTGTTCGTATGGGGTTGTTTATTGTCTTTCGTGCACCACTGTAAGTAACATCTTCGTTACTCTGTTTATAGTGGCGATCGTTTATGCGTTTTGAAACAAATCAAATGCAAAACAGAATATAAGTAAAATCTAAACTAAAGGGGCTCCAGAAGTGAATTTCGTCGTATCCAATGATGAAACCAATAGCTTCTTACCGTAAGCAAAAATATATTTGACATTCCAAAAGAGAAGACACATTCCCTTTACAGGGACACTGCCTCTTCCGGATGATATCGCAAAAAGAGGCTTAAACAAGGCCTAAGGACCACTTATGATTTGTAATTGCCATTAAACTCTTATCCAAAAAGCGCAAATAACAAAAAACAATCATGAATTGCATTACTTATAAGAATCTAAAAACTGTTTACAATTTATAAACACCACTACGTACTATTGGTTCTAAAATAAGCGTCCCGCTGGGTTGGCCGGCACAGCAGTTTAAGGAAGTATAACACATTGGAAAAATTATGAAAATGGTGGAGATGGATCCACTCATCTGGTCACTCATCTACATCAATCCACAAACTTTTCCCAAGGCGGTATATTCCCTTTAACTGCTGTGCCGGCCAAACCCGCGGGCGCTTTTTTTTTTGGAACAAATAGTACATGGAAGCGTTTGCTCAAGTTCACTGTAATCACAGAGAAGGGATATCAACTGACCAAACCGTCAGCTGACGCTATTGCAAATTGGATGAGACGCCGATGGCTTATACCATTGTGGTTCCTGTTAACTGAATCTAGCGCATCTGCCAGCATTTGAATCGTTGCCCATGGAAACGTGAACAGACTTATTTTCCATTTGTATTTTCCGGAATCGGAGACCAATCATAGAACCTCGGTCGGGAAAAACTTCATCAATGTTGGGAAATCAAAATCCCTTCGTAAAAGTTAATAAAAACTTTCTGTGCAAGTCGGAATTTTTCCTTCCTTCACCGTAACAAATATTTTCAAATCAGGCATAATAAGACAATAAATGTTTTCTGACATTTCAAATTTGGGTAGAATGCTTTTTAAGTAAAAAATTTCACTAATTTCCATAGTTGCACAAGGCTTCAATTAATGTATTTTGGTACGTAGTGGTGGCGAATCGTCAAACCTCATTGGCTGGAAGAAAACCTGAACTTTGAACGGCGATATTGGGCGACTGGGCGCGAATTTCACAAAACGGACTTCATGGTGCTTATCAAATTCGACTGTTCTTTTACATATCAAATTTTACTTTGAGTGGACAGTACTTTGACAGTACTTTTACTTTGAGTGGACTTAAGAAGAAAAAGATTGAAAGCCGGCATGAGTACTGCTCGGACTGACCCGGTTATTGTCGTTAGAACGACATATGTGGTGTATATATATATGTCTTTCGTGCACCACTGTAGGTAACATCTTCGTTACTCCGTTTATAGTAGCGATCGTTTAAGAGTTTTGAAACAAATCAAATGCAAAACAGAATATAAGTAAAATCTAAACTAAAGGGGCTCCAGATGTGAATTTCGTCGTATCCAATGATGAAACCAAATAAGCCATATATAATATATATATATATTATATATATAGTATATATATATATATATATAGTTATATATATATATATTTATATATATTATGAGTGATATTATATATATATATAGTATAAAAAATATACATAAATATACCTATAGTATATTATATATGTATGTAATTTATATAAAATATAATATATATACTATGTAATGTAGTAAGTATAATGTTGTGTATGTGTGTGTGTGTGTGTGTGTGTGTGTGTGTTGGTGTGTGTGTGTGTGTGTGTGGTGTGTGTGTGTGTGTGTGTGTGTGTGTGGTGTGTGTGCGTGCGTGCGTGCGTGCTTGCGTGCGTGTGTGTGTGTGTGTGTGTGTCTGTGTGTCTGTGTGTCTGTGTGTCTGTGTGTGACGTGTGATTGACTGACGAGTGTCAATGCATGTGAAGAGACCTTCTGATAGCACAGAAATACATCATCATGCCATCATGAACACATTGACGCAGCTGGCTCTGTGACATGTGTGAAGCCATGCCACGGTGACGCGCAGGGCCATGCTGTCGCCGGCGGCCGGCGAGAGTCACGCGCGCGCCCAGCCGGCCACTGTCGGCCGCTGTCCCGTCCAGTGACAGGAGCATGCCAGTGACAGGAGCAGCGACAGTGGCGGCATTATCATCATCATCAAATCATCATCATCAGCAGCAGCAGCAGCAGCAGCAGCAGCAGCAGTAGCAGTAGCAGCAAGCAGCAGCAGCAGTAGCAGCAGCAAGCAGCAGCAGCAAGCAGCAAAGCAGCAGAAGCAGCAGCAGCAGCCAACGCAGCAACGGCAGCAGTATGCATGATTATCTCTCCCACAGTCAGAGTACAAACATGCCAGATTCGGGCCAAGCCATTCAGCTACAGCCTCAGGCAGACACCGAGTCCGTCTCACAGTATATGGCACGCCAGACGTGTTTGTACATATTCACAGTATATGTGTATGTACAACAGGGAGACATTTATAATAAGCACGAGACGGGTACTTACAACTACGCTGGCACATGCACGCAAGGGCGAACATTAGGCGACATGCATTTATGGCCATTCAAAACGTTTTTTTGTGTGCTCACACGTTTTTTTTTTCTAACGTATTTTTTACAGGTTAATTGTACATACTAAGTACTCAACTAAAGTGAATTATGCAATGCATCAAAGGTAGGTTATAGGTTTTTCTTTGACATTGTCTTGTCCTGTTTGAATCGCTAAAGCTGTCTGATTTCGAGAATTGATGAAAAGTCACACTTCGTATTTCTTTATAGATTATATGACATTAAACTTGGTTTTGTCGCCTAAAAATGTGATGTTTAAATAAACCTTTACTTTTATACTTATTGAAGGTCTCAAACCGATTTCACCCTATGGTCTTGGCCATAGCCTAAAAAACATAGAACAAAGTACCCAACAAATCATTATACTACTCGACGCAAGAAAAGGTGCATACTTTAACCCTCGCCAGTGCAGGCGGATGCCAACCCTCGTTTTTTTTTGGGGGGGGGAGGAGAAAAGGTTGCGTATTCATCAACCGATTGCGATGAATGTGAAGTCCACTTAAGAAACACATACTCTGCCAATTTTCAGTTTCCACCCCCACTCCGGTGACCTATGGCCGGTTTTTGTGTCAATGTCATATGTCAGGCGGCGCAACTGGCGTTCCATAGTAGCGATGCTTGTAGCTTGTGCTGTTTTCGAGTGTTTGTTGTTCAAGGGCATATGCATATGTGTTGCTAGTGACATCCATGGTTTCCGCCGAGATCTTGACCTCGATTGATCTTTTCAGAGGGCAACCGAGGTCAATGACCTTATATGACCTGAGATGACTTGTTTTGGCCTGCGGAAGTTTCCGGAGCATTTTGTTACGCTAATTTCAAATTTGATATATATTTTACGTCATGATATTGTTATACAACTTTTTGCACTCGCATTTGACCATTCAGCATAACTGTTTGAACAGCAATTTCAACATTTATCATTCGTCAAAACAGATCGGCTGCTGGTGCCCGAATTTAACAGATGAGCAAAACTATTTAAACACTAGTCGCTAGATTACTCATTTTGCAAAACTGTTTGATAATTCAACATGATTTTGACTATGATTGAAAAGTTTCGCTACTTCGCTATTTTACGAGTATAGCTTGTGTGCGTTGACAGATATAGATAAGCGATCAAAATATCTGATCGTTGGTCTGGTAACCTTCACTGCGATTCATTTCACCCAATGCCGATCTGTTTTTGAGATTATTAAAAGTTTTGCTCAATAACTTTCCTCAGTCGTTAGGGGACGTTAAACTTTCGTCTCTAAATTCTGCCGGTGACAGGAATTGCGTGATCGGATGGTGGTGCAGGGCCTGCGCAACAAGCTTAGCTTAGCGGGGGTCCTGATCTCGGGAATCCATCCCTTCAAAACATTCGGACTAAATTTATTTAAAAAAAAAATTGTAATGGAATGCCGATTAATAGTTTTGTCGAGTAGTGAATTTTTATGGTGAAACGGCAAGAAGTGGTGCCCTCTATATGCAGAGTGTTTAAAATGGTTTTGCCCATTGGTCAAATGCGATTGCAAAAAGGTGTATTAGGGTCATGCAATTCCACAGGTAAGCCGAGGTCACTGACCTCGGATGACCTGAGATGACCTTTTTAACTTTGGCAGTTTTTAGAACATCTTGTGACGCTGTGTTCAAATTTGACACCCATTTTGGATATTTATATATTCATTCACGATTTTAGCTCGATTAGAGTTGAATCTCTAGGCATCAACGATTTCGATGACATACTAGTCATTGACATGACCTCAGAGATATCACCTAATTATTGAAGACCTTAAAGTCGGATATCAACGGCTTCCGCTTATCACAAGCAACACATTCGTTATTGTAATTGAAGCTCTAGCTCAATTAGGGACAAATCGCCAGTGGGTAGCAGATAGCAACCTCCACCCTTTACATGGTCACGTAGGTCTGGATTGGGCGCTTCATAGGCGAGGCTTAACCCTCGCCCGTGTAGGGCAAGATCACTGTGTGACAGTGTAGGGGGTACGACCCCACTTAGCGTTTAGCCTCCAGTTAAGCTAGAGTTTCGAATAAGAAACGAGCGTGTTGCTTGTGACGAGAGGAAGCCATTAACATCTGATTTTAAGGTCCTGGGTCATAAGGTAACTTCTGAGAACATGTCGAAGCCAAAATGTCGTCGAATCGTAAATGTGTAATAAACGAGAACTTATCGAGCTAAAATCGTAAAAGAACATCTTAAAATGCTAAATAAACGTCGAATTTGAAATCAGCATCACAAATTGATCTAAAAACTGCCAATTTAAAAAAGGTGATGTCAAGTTATCTGAAGTCAGTGACCTCGGTTGACCTTTGGCAGCGAATGACCCCAGTTGAACATATAATCATGCAAAATTGATCCCATAATTGAAAACAGCTTCACAAACTGCACTAGAAACGGACAGAAGACGAAAAAAGACATATGAGGTCATTGGAGGACAGTAACCTTCGTTGACCTCTGAAAAGGTCAATCGAGATTGCAATCTCCGCAAAACTGTCACCTAGAAACACTTTTGCATATGCTCCTGAACAACAAACACTCGGGAACTGCACATGTTTTAAGGATCGTTACTACGGGACTCAAGTTTCGCCAAACACGACGTTGAGAAACAGGTCAAAGGTCATGGGTGATATGGGTTAGAAGTAAGAAATTTGTAGATTATGTGCCAAATTGATGCAAAGTAGAATACTGAAAGTTTCATTGCGATCGGTCGATATTTACGCGAGTTATTTGGTAAAAACCGATGGGGTGGCATCCACCCCTACACTGGCGGGGGTTAACCCTATTACTGTCGGGGTGGGGGTGGGGGGGGGGCGCCGAACATCGGTTCTGCCCCTTGAGGTTTTTTCGCGTACAGTTCATTCATAACTCAACCAGCAATCTTTAAAACTTTCTGGAACTTTCCATATCATTGCATTGCAACATCCGAATGGTATACTTTTTGCAAATTAAAATCATAGGAAGGGGTTCCAATGACAGTTTTAGGGGGGCGTGTTGCGGCGTTTTGAACAAAATCTGTGCATGGTTAAGCACTCGTGGAGAGTTGTTTGTTGAAGGGAAGTGTTTGCAAAAACAGACATCGGTAGAGAAATGATTGTTCTTTCAGATGGCAATCTCGAAATTTCGAAACTTTGAATTTTAAAATCCGAAAATTTTGAAAAACTTATTTTTCACAAAATGATACAAGTTTTTTATTTGCTTGACGTTTTGAAAAGCCGGAACATATGTAAGAGAAAACATGTCAATTAATATGTTTTGAAAGTTTGAGGGTGATATCTAAATATTGTATTACCTGATGTCAGGTCAAGTGCTAACCTTCCAATATATATATATGGTGAAAAATGAAAAACAAGGGTTTAACACATTGTATCAATCCAATTATTTCAGTATCATGTAATCTTAGGCCCTTCTTGATGAACAGGATGATTTTGTAGTCAGTGACCTTTTTAAAGGTCATTCAAGTTCACGAACACTTTTATATTAATAACTCGTGACGGGAGCACCATATAGACTCGCAAATGGTCTCAAAACGTTTTTCTCGTCAATACGCATCTTTTGATATGCAGTTTGACGACGGCGCCCTATGTCGACGTATGTCATCTTGACTTATGTCGACTTATGTCACCGACTTATGTCACCTTGACCTTGACCTTGAACTTGAGGTCAAATTTTCGATTTGACAAAATTGTTTATGATTTGAACCGCAATGACGATAGAAAGACGTGGTATCAAAATAAGTGCTCTATATTTTTTAGATCAAAACGAACAAACTTTTGCTGAAAAACATAATTTTTAACATTTGTTGACCTCTGCAGCACAAACCATTGACCTGAGGTCATTTCTGATGCCATATGACGACAGACAATTAAAACAGCTTTACAGTAAAAAAATCGGATTCCTCCTAGCTGCCATAGTTTCCGAGATAATGGCAAGGTTTCCTGAAAATATCATGTTTTGAAAATATGACTTTTGATGACGTCTAATTGAACCTTGAAGAATAAGCACCCAGGTCACCAAAAGCTTACAAAATAGAGTTCATTATCGACCCTAACCACATACCAAGTTTCATGTTTCTAGCTCTTATGGCAGCCGAGATCTGAAGGGGGGGAGGCGAATAAGACCCCCGACAGATTCGTATACTTTTCATCCCTCCAGTAATAGGGTTAAAGGAAATCATAACGGTCTTTTAAACTGGATTTTATAACGGTCTATTCAACTGAAATAGCAGCTCTATGCCTGTCGATAAATCACTTACGACATCTTTTGCAGTTACTTACGGCATACTTTTGTTAATAGAGCTGTAATACTATATAAAGACGCTGAAAATATATATATTGCCGAACATATTTGATTTTCAATCCCATACTTCAGCGCTGTATCAAAAGGCTTGACATGGGAAAGTAAACAGCATTTCTTTTCATCGTTGTACATATTGTTATCATTATCGTTATAGCGTAATATCGTTACATATATAATTACATATCGTTGTACAAATATTATAGTCGTTACATACATAACTACCTATCGTTATACATATCTTTATCGTTATCGTTTTACATATCGTTATCGTTATAGCGTAATATCGTTACATACACATTCACATATCGTTTCACATCACATCATATCGTTACACATCAAAATTGAGGGCATGACCTCCGATGGATCACAGTAGGAAATCAAAGGATGGGCCATGATGCAAGGTTAGTATTGAGCTGAGGGCAGTTCTTTTGGATCAAAAGGGATTCTGCTATTTTTCTATCAGGATGGACTTTAGATCTGTAAAGGATTCGAATCTTGAAAGGGATTGAGCCCCTATCTGTTGCCGAGTGAGACTCTCTAAAAAGTGATCCGCCATCGGAGTGTCCATGAGTTTCATTTAGAGCGTCCCTGAACGTGCTGCATAAATCTCACAGCGTACCGGAGCGCTTAGTGCTCAGCCGATGTATTTACGGTCCTGACCGTTTCTGGCAGAGATGTTACGCTCAGCTCATATACTAGCATTCTTTTGCGTACATCACCCGAAAAGCCCGACCTACACGTAATGGCATCTCTGACCACGCCGGGCATTTTAGGCCTTAGCATAATGACGAGCGAACTAGGTTATCCTTGAGCTTCTGGGGATTTTTCCACGCTATCTTACGTTCAGACCCGATTTCTAAACTTTGCTCTTGATTTTGCACAGAAGTTCTTCGTCTATATAAGGTAAACATAGAAAGCCATCACAATGCTTCTGCTCTTGCCTGTCCTTCGCACGTGGTCGGCGTATAGATTACGTCGAGTTCTCTGAGAAATCTCACCAGCAGTTTTGTCTGGGTACCCATTTTGGCAGAAGCAGGTTACGAATTTTATCAATACTGGCGTCCTCTCTTTCGCGGCGTTCGACGAGTTCCTGATGGCCCGTCTAAATTGGTTCCTAGCAATATTATGCTTCGTCGATGTAGGATGGGCAGACTCATAATGCAAAATGATTCCTGAGTTCATAGGCTTGATGCATAGTTCGGTCTCTATTCTGGTTACGTTATTACGTTCCTCGACCGTTACTAGAGTGTCTAAGAAAGGTACTCCCTGACCTCGCCCTCCAGAATGCTCGAGAGTGAACTTTACGGTCAGGTGTACGGAATTGAGGTATGCGAGGAAATCTAGAAGTGACTGCTCCTCATGCGTCCAGATACCTTCATAATCGTCAATATAGCGTACTAAGAATGACGGTTTAACGGCTGCACTCTCCAAAGCGTGACACTCAAGTCGGTCCAGAAAAGTATGGCTATCGGGGGAGCGCACGGATTGCCCATGGCAATGCCCAGCGTTTGACGATAACATTTGTTATCAAAAGAAAATACGTTTTTTGCAGGCAGTGTTCTAAAAGGCTTCCAACATCGTCCAGTGTGAGTCCAAAGGTATCCACCTTCTGTAGGTGCGCACCAAGTGTGTCACACACTGCGTCAATCGCCTCAGAAATTGGAATGCTCCCATATAGGTTTACCACATCTATGCTAAAGAAAATGAAGTCTTTTTGGATTCCCTGTTCTTGGGAATGTTTACCTAATTTGGCCAGGTAATCTCCGGTGTCCCACAGATGTGTTGGTACGTACTTTAAAAGCTGCTTAAGTATACGTTCTAGCAGGCATGACATCTTTTCAGTGGGCCCCCCACATGCCGATATGACCGGTCTCAGCGGAACCCCCTCTTTGTGGTCCTTAGGTAACCCATAGAATACTGGAATTCTACTATGAGACGGAATTAGTTCTTTCACAGTTTTATCAGGTAATTTGTCTTTAGCTACAGCCAGGGGTGCTAAAATTGCTTTGGGTGGCCCCGACTAGGCGTGGCACATACAAAAATGACCCCGGCCCAGCTGGGGTAATTTTTGTATGTTCCCCGCTGAAGCTATATAAAATTATAAATATAGCATTCGATGCGGCGCTGTCACCAGCGCCACTGTTAAAATGATAACGACACTGGTAGTACAAATATAGGTGTCCCATCAACACAGCCCGTTGATGGCGTTCATTTATATAACCAATTCACATTGCATAAGGCAATTTACCTACAAACCTAGAATTAACCCTCAACCGACAGCACCTAAATTAATCTCAGCGTAAACACACCTAACCTAACCGTTACCCTTTGATGCCATTTCAAATATTTGTAAAACAATTCTATCGTTCATCATCTCAATATGGTTTGCTACATTTCGGTGATTGTAAATCATTTTTGGTGATAAAGTTAGTCGTTTCGGTGATAGGATTAATTGATTTCAATTTGTTTGTAATCAATTAATTGTGTAAACACAAAAAATTATGTATTGTGTATTATTGTGTATTATTAAAATATCACCAACAGGCAATGCCCAGTGACAGGTGAAGTCGAAAGTTAAAACAGCATACATACACTACATCATACACATAATAAATTATAAAGATGATAAACATTTAAAAAATGCACAGTAAAGGTATACACTAAAAATGAAAAAAAATATCTCTATGGCGCCGCGTTGACGTACATTTTCACGCAGTTTTTTAAAAGAACAACATACTCATACTGGAAACATATCTACCGCGAACTTTACGAAAAAAGCAGTTCATCTCCTCGGGAAGGCGGTTAAAAACACCTGTCTTTACAGTGTTTACACGAGCGTACGTTGTTTGGAACAGTGAAAGACGACGGGTGGCGCGTCCAGGTATGTGGAGCGAGAAACAGCTGAGCAGATAAGGGGAGTCAACCTTGTCTCGGTAAATGTTCCTCAGAAAAATCAGATCATACTGTCGACGCCTGGCCTTCAAAGTAGGTATATCAAACTAGTGCAGCAGTTCCTCATNCTAACTGTTGCGAAATTTTCAAAACTTTTTCAAAAAGCGCACGAAATTTTCGCTACGCCGCTCTACTACTTCACAGTATTCGCGGGTCAAGTTAGGTATTTACCGAAAAATGTAAATGGGTGCCGGGTTAACGGGTGAACTGGTAAACACTTCACCATCATCTAGTTCAATGTCTCTCAACGGCAACAGTATGATAGTTGTCCCTTTTGTAATGACCAGTCACCAGAATGACTCGTTCCCCTCCCCAATGCGCAGTCCGCAGTACTCGGCTTCAAGCTATGCGGTACAGCATATCTTCAGGCGTTTACTACTAGTGCCATCTATAACAGACATAAGTAGGACAGAGGTGGAGAATAGTGTCAAAATGTCAGAGGGTTTGCTTTTCACGGCGGCATCTAGCCTAAGTGCGAGCGAGGGAGGGAGGACGGCGCTTACGGCTGCTTAATCTGGCATTACTTGGTTATTGTTTATATGAACAACCATGACTAGGGGGGGGGGTGCATGTTATCTCCCGAACCAATGATCACAGCGAGACGCGCAAGGCGACATTCGAAAGCGCTCTTTGCAATACATCTAAAGCACGCTCGAAAATGTCAAATTGAGGTTTTATGTCAGGTCACGGTCAGGTCAAAGTTCAAAATCAATATATTTTCGTTTGTTAGCCATTTTTTTCCATCCAAACCCTTCGATTGCGACCAAGATCACCCAAGTACTTTTAAACGTATGAAACATAACCTGCATGATCGAAAGTGAGATTATTGGCAAAAATCAAAGGTGAAGGTCAGGTCACAAAAGGTCATTATACGCAAAATATCTATGAAAACCATTCAACACATGTTTTATGGATCATTTTACGCATGGAAAGCAATAGTGATACTTATTTGAACACCATACTTTATGTATATGAAGTAAATGTCAAGCTAAGGTCAAAGTAAGGTCAAAAATATAAATTTTGGGAATTGATGAATATAAACCAAACAGGCATGTTTCTAAACCAGTTATGTCTTATAAATACAGTGCTGTCATTAATTTGTCTGTGTCTTGTCAACAAAAGCAAAAAACAACAAAATATGACTTCACAAGTTACCAGCACTGTAAACGCGATCACTCAGTCAAAAATGAATACATCATTTTGAAATTTGGCATGGTAGTTTGCATGTAGTTCTCTGACATATACTCCGTTTTTTCAATGTCATTGAAAATCATGGTTTTCTATTCATTTTTAAATGGTAGTAAAACAAAATCAAAAATCCGATATTGCCATTTTGCAGCCCTTCTTATTTGCAATCTTTATCTGTTTTTGGATTACATTTTGCTTGTTATATTGCCATTTATAAGGAATAGTTCACCTTTAACATGTGGTTTTGAGTTGAGATAGCCAAGGGCCCAAGTTGTGGCGCATGCTCGAAAATGACCGACCCCAGTATCATTCGTGTGATGACTGCTTGCAGATGACATGTTCCGTGCGCTAACGATCAACTTCGTCGTGAGTGAACAAAGTGTATCTTCATGTACGGAAACATAAATCGGCGGACTGGTATGTATGAACCTATAATAATGACGAGTCATCACTCGATAAACGCTTATGCCACTCTTGAACGAGATTCGACAACTACACGAGCAGGGGCATTCCAGGGCAGATCGACAAGTGGTAACACCCTACATCTCTGATTTCGATCAAAGTCCGCTTTTAGAGTTATCTGGGGCGCCAAATCGCTCTGGGCAAGTTTCTGCTCATTGGAGTAGGGCTGCTGAGTTAGAGCCTCCAGCATTTTCGTGAGGTCACCCTGCATGACTCAGCCAATCAGCCAATACCAAACTCAACACAAAATTATCAAATTATTAGAAAACTATACATTTTCTGAATGGCAATGAAGTGAGCAATACTATCCTGCAGGGACCTTTTTTTGTGGATTCTGAAGAAATGACCTGTGACCTCCAGTGACCTTACCTGACCTTTAAACGAGCGCAGCGAAAATAATTTTGTTTTATTTTTGTACAATATACTTTAACAAGGTAACACGAGACACAAATTGGAGATGTGTATTTTCTAAAAATGTACTTTCTAATTGCTCAAAATAACGCAAATTTGTCTTATCACCATCAAAACATGATTAACTGTTCCATAATGGCATGTGTGTTGCGGTTCCTGTGTCACACTGAGGTACCAAACTGAAATATAGGCCACTGAAAGGTTAGGTTGGGTAAATTTATTGATGACCCATGTTCAATTGTTGCTCTGTCACTCAATGACCTCTGCAAGGTCAGCTGAGGTCATCTGAGGTTACCAGCACTTTCTACCAATAACTCTTGAGTCTTGGAAGAATACAGATAGAGACATGCGAATGTTACCACTGCGTTTGATTTGTCGATTCGCGTCGCCTCATATGCAGCATAACCTACCTGGGTCACCAAGTGACCTTGACCTGATATAAAATTGTGATTTTGACCTAACCAGTTCGCAATTAATATATTTTAAAGTGCTTTGACGATACAAACACGATGGTGTTAGAATCATTACTCAATGTTTAATCAATACAAAGTTATTCACTAACAACTGTTTTTACTTACAACAACGAACAACTTCAAGATGTTCGTGAATAACTTTTTGTATATTAAATATATATAAATAATGTTAACGCCATAGTGTTTGTCTTGTCAAGGCGCATCGAAAAATGTTATGAATGACCTATTACATCAATTTCAAGTTTGACCTCAGGTAAAGGTCATTTGATAATTCAGGCAGGTCCTGCTGCATATAGGGCGACGCGAATTGACAATACAAACACAGTGGTCTCATCTGTAAGTCTTTATCCTTATTACATTAAGAGTTATTGGCAACAAGTTGCTGGTGACCTCAGATGACCTCAGCTGACCTTGCACAGGTCACTGAGCACCAATTGCATCTGATTCATCAACACATTTTCTCAACTTAAACCTCCAAGTAGCCTATATTGGAACCTGAAACCTTCGTGTGACACGAAAACCGCAAGAAATACAATCATAGGACAAAATAATAATTTTGTGTTGGTAAAAAGTGAATAAAAAACACGATATTTTGAGCAAATAAAAACCACATTTATAGAAAATACCCATCTTAATGATTTCCTGTGCAAACACATCTTACCATAGCATATGAGGAAAATATAAACTTTTTCACTGCGCTCGTTTCAAGGTCAGGTCAGGTCACCAGAGGTCACATACAATTTAATCAGGACCCATACAAAATTACCTGGGATGCTGCTGCTCATTTTATTACCATTAATAAAAATGTAGGTTTTTAGGAATTGGATAATTTGTTGTGGAGTTATGGCCTGATTGGCTAAGTCATGCAAGGTGACCTCACGAAAACGCCGGAGGCTATAACTCGGCAGCCGTGCCTCCAGTTGAGCTGAAGCTTGCATAGCGCAATTTGGCGCCCCAGATGACCGCCACCACGGACTAACATCAAAATAGGAGATGTAGGCTGTTAATTTGGAGTTTTCTCTTGTCTATCTGTCCTCGAATGCCCCGGCGATGTCTGACACTAAATGTGGCGTGCTTTCAGATGAATAAACATTTAAATCACCATTTTTTAGCTGAGTGAGCAGGTCCGAAACTTTGCGAAACGACACCACAAACTCCCTGCATGGTCCTGTGTCTATTCAAATTGCACGTGATCTGTTCATCTCCAGGGTACAGGGTACATTCTGGTGATCGTTAAATGGTATTCGTGGCTGCTGACCGCTGGCAGGTACTGGTGTCTGCTAAAGCTGCCGGCTGTCTTTCTTTCAGTGACAGCCGCGCTTGTGTGTGTGTGTGTGTGTGGTCTGTGTGTGTGTGTGTATGTGTGTCTGGTGTGTATGTGTGTCTCCTGTGTGTGTTGTGTGGTTTGTGTGTCTGTCTGGTGTGTGTGTGTGTCTGTGTGTGTGATGTGTGGGTGTGTGTGTTGTGTGTGTGTGTGTGTGTGGTGTGGGTGGGTGTGTTCTTTGTGTGTCTGTGTGTTGTGTGTGTGTGTTGTTGTGTTGTGGTATTGTGTTCTGTGTGGATGTGTGTCCTTGTGTGTGTGTGTCCTGTGTGTCTGTTGTCTGTGGTGTCCGTGTGTGTGTGTGTGTGTCTGTGTGTGTGTGTGTGTGTGTGTGTGTGTGTTTGTTGTGTCTGTGTTATGTGGTTGTGTGTGTGTGTGTTGTGTGTGTGTGTGTGTGTGTTCTGTCTGTGTGTGTGTGTGTGTGTGTGTTGTGTCTGTTGTGTGTCTGTGTGGTGTCCTGTCTGTGTGTTGTGTTGTGTGTGTGGTGTGTGTGTTGTGTGTGTGTGTGTGTCCTGTGTGTGTGGTGTGTGTGTGTGTGTGTGTGTGTGGTGTGTGTTGTGTGTCTGTGTTGTGTGTGTCTGTGTCTGACAGGCGGCGCGGCGGCAGGAAGCGACCCTTCTTCGTCTCTGATGCTGCAGCAGCACCTGGTGCACCATTACCGCCACCTGCAGAACGTGCGACCCACTGTCGACTCAGGGCAGGTCACCAGGACCAGGGTCAGTGACCTCAGTGCATTTGCAATGTCGCGCATTATTGTTCTAGTGTCGGTTGTTGCCAGTGGTTCATTCTTTGTCTCTGTGTTGCCCCGGTTACCTCTTGTCTCTACGTTTGGTCAGTGACTCTGTCTCTGTGTCCGTCAGTGAGCTCTGTTCTTGTTCGTCAGTGACGCCCTGTCTCTGTGTCGTCAAAGTGACCCTGTCCTCTGTTAGTCCGTCAGTGACCTCGTCTCTGTGTCCGTCAAATGACCTCGTCTCTGTGTCCGTCAGTGACACTCTGTCTCTGTGTCCGTCAGTGACCTCTGTCTCTTGTGTCCGTCAGTTGACTATGTCTCTGTGTCGTCAATGACCTTCTGTCTCTGTGTCCGTCCGAAGTGACCTCTGTCCTTTGTGTCCGTCAGTGACCTTCTGGTCCTCTGTGTTCCGTCCAGTGACGCTTCTGTCTCTGTGTCCGTCAGTGACCCCTGTCTCTGTCCGTCAGTGACCTCTGTCTTCTGTGTCGTCAGTGACTCTGTCTCTGTGTGCCGTCAGTGACCTCTGTCTCTGTGTCCGTCCAGTACCTCTGTCTCTGTGTCCGCTCAGTGACCTCTGTCTCTGTCCAGTCAGTGACATCTTGTCTCTGTGTCCGTCAGTGACCTCTGTCCTCTGTGTCCGTCAGTGACCTCTGTCTCTGTGTCCGCAGTGACCTCTGTCTCTGTGTCCCGTCATGACCTCTGTCTCTGTGTCCGTCACAGTGACCTCTGGTCTCTGTGTCCTCAAGTGACCCCTTCTCTTGTTGTTCCGTCATGGACCTCTTCTCTGTGACCGTTCAGTACCTCTGTCCCTCTGTGTCCGTCAGTACCCCTGTCTCTGTGTTCCGTCAGGAACCTCTGCTCTGTGACCGTCAAGTGGGACCTGCTGTCTCGTGTCGTCAGTGACACCTGTCTCTGTTGTCCCGTCAGTGACCTCTGTTCTGTGACCGTCAGTGACCTTCTGTCTCTGTGTCCGTCCAGTGACCTGCTGTCTCATGTGTCCGTCAGTGACCTCTGTCTGCTGTGACCGTCAGTGACCTCTGTCTCTGTGTCCGTCAGTGACCTCTGTCTCTGTGTCCGTCATGGGACCTCTGTCTCTGTGACCGTCAGGACCTCTGTCTTGTGTCCGTCAGTGGACCCTGTCTCTGTGTCCCGTCAGTGACCGTCTGTCTTCTGTGTCCGTCAGTGACCTCTGTCTCTGTGTCCGTCAGTGACTTCTGTCTCTGTGTCCGTCAGTGACCTCTGTCTTTGTGTCCGTCAGTGACCTCTGTCTCTGTGTCCGTCAGTGACCTCTGTCTCTGTGTCCGTCAGTGACCCTCTGTCTCTGTGTCGTCAGTGACCTCTGTCTCTGTGGTCCGTCAGTGACCTCTGTCCTCTGTTGACCGTCAGTGACGCTCTGTCTCTGTGTCCGTTAGTGAACCTCTGTCTCTGTGTCCGGTCAGTGACCTCTTGTTCGTGACCCGTCAGTGACCTCTTATCTGATGTCCCGTCAAGTGACCCCTTCTCTGTGTCCGTCAGTGACCTCTGTCTCTGTGTCTCAGTGAACCTCTGTATCTGTGTCCGGTCAGTGAACCTCTGGTCTCTGTGTCCGTCAGTGACCTCTGGCCTCTGTGTCGTCAAGTGACCTCTGTCTCTGTGTCCGTAGTGACCTCATGTCTCTGTGACGTCAGTGAACATCTGTCTCTGTGTCCGTCAGTGACCTCTGTCTATGTGTCCGTCAGTGACCTGTCTCTGTGGCCCGTCAGTGAAAACCTCTGTCTCTGTGTCCGTCGAGTGACCTCTGTTCTGTGTCCCGTTATGACCCCTGTCTCTGTGTTCCCGTCAGTGACCTCTGTCTCGTGTTCCCGTCAGTTGACCTCTTCTCTGTGTCCCGTCATGACTCCTGTCTCTGGTGTCCGTCAAGTGACCTCTGTCTCTGTGTCCGTCAGCTGACCTCTGTTTTTGTCCGTCCAGTGACCTCTGTCTCTAGTGTCCGTCAGTGACCTCTGTCTTGTGTCCCAGGTCAGTGACCTCCTGTCTCTGTGTCCCGTCAGTGGACCCTGTCGCTCTGTTCCGTCCAGTGACCTCTGTCTCTGTGTCCCGTCAGTGACTCTGTCTCGTGTCCTCATGACTCTGTCTCGTGTCCGCTCAGTGACCTCTGTCTCTGTGCCGCAGTGACCCCTGTCTCTGTGTCCGCATGACTCTTGTCTCTGAGTGACCGTCAGTGCCTCTGTCCTCGTGTCCGTCAGTGACCTCTGTCTCTGTGTCCGTCAGTGACCTCTGTCTCTGTGTCTCGTCAAGTGACCTCTGTCCTGTGTCCGTCAGTGACCTCGTGTCTCTGTGTCCGCAGTGACTCCTGTCCTGTGTCCGTTCAGTGACCTCTGTCCCTCTGTGTCCGTCAGTGACCTCTGTCTCTGTGACCGTCATGACCTGTCCTGTGTCCGTCAGTGACCTCTGTCTTGTGTCCGTCAGTGATCTGTTCTCTGTTCCGTCAGTGACCCTCTGTCTCTGTTCGTCAGTTGACCTCTTCTCTGTGACCGTCAGTGACTCTGTCTCTGTTCCGTCAGTGACCTCTGTCTCTGTGTCCGTCAGTGACCTCTGTCTCTGTGTCCGTCAGTGACCCCTGTCTCTGTGTCCGTCAGTTGACCTCTGTCTCTGTGTCCGTCAGTGACCTCTGTCTCTGTGTCCGTCAGCCGGGTGCGGCGCGGGGGCCCCAGCAGCGGCTGTGGCGGCGCCGCCGGGCTGAGGAGGATCGGCAGCGGGCGCCCAGCTCCGAATCGACAGCGACCCTGCAGCTGCTGGAGCGCATCCTGAACGACAGTCACCTGCCGCCCCAGTACTACACCGGACACCTGCCGGACCACAGCGATAAGGTCAGAGACGGACCATAGCGACACGGGAGAGACGGACCATGGCGATAAGGTCAGATAAGTAGCATCATAGCGAAGGTCAGAGATGGACCACAGCCCAGATATTACACCGGACACCAGGTTTAGCAATTAGACAATTGGGTCATAGTGAGAGACCTTGCCGATAAGGATATTGATTATTGATCCATACTTATTTGTGTTTTTGACATAGAAGAAGACAAACCAATGAATGAGATACCTAGATCCCTTTGGGTGGGTTTTGTGATATTTGCGTCCGTTGCATCTTTTTAGCACAACCAATACCTTTGTGGACAACATATTTACGCATTTGTTTATTTTTGTAAGAGTTATTATGTGGCTATGGTGCGTCTAAAAAACAATTGATTTACGTTCTATTGCCAGCACGGGTGGAGTTTCCCCTTCAAATGGTGGGACCACTACTCCACCAACTTCCCGCTTTGCCCCACCAACTTGTGTCATATTTGAACGGTCCATGGCGTCAAAAAGACAATTTTCACTACTTCAAGCATGCAAAACAACGAGGCAATTTTATAGCTTGCCCTATTGACTTTTTATGAAAAGCCCCACCGATGATTGCCGGATGCCTGACGTAGTGCCCACCGTTGCTGGTCCACCGACGCTGTGACAGCTGCTGCAGGGTTTGGAGCTGCTGGCTGACAGGCCTGAGCTGCGTCATTCTCCGGAGCTGAAGGAAGCCGACGCCGAGCCACCCACCGACGATGAGTCCATTCTGGACAAGATTGACAGGTCAGACGCCTTGTGCTTCCGGATTCCTTCACTATCGTCTGTCCAGTGTACATATGTGTATGTGTTGTGTGTGTGTGTGTGTGTGTTTGTGTGAGGGTATGTGTGTGTATGTGTGTGTGTTTGTGTGTGTGTATGTATGTGTATGTATATGTGTATGTGTCTGTGTGTATGTGTGTTTGTGTGTCTGTGTGTCTGTGTGTCTGTGTGCCTGTGTGTGTGTGTGTGTGTGCGTGTGTGTGTGTGTGTGTGTGTGTGTGTGTGTGTGTGTGTGTGTGTCTGTGTGTGTGTCTGTGCAGTCTGTGTTGCGTGTGTGTCTGTGTGTTTGTGTCTGTGTGGTCTGTGTGTGTATGTGCTGGTGTGTGTGTGTGTGTGTTTGTGTGTGTGTGTGTGTGTGTGTGGTTGGTGTGTGTGTGTGTGAGCTGTGTGTCTGCTGAGTCGTGTGCGTGGTGCTGTGTGTCTGTGTCTTTGGCTGTGTGGTATGTGCTGTCTGTGTGTGTGTGTGTGTGTATGTGTGGGTTGTGTGTGTGTGTTGTGTGTAGTGTGTCTGTGTATCTGTGCTGTCTGTGTCCGTCTGTGTGTATGTAGGTATGTAGGTGTGGGTTGGTGTGTGGGTGTGTCGGTGGGTGTGTGACCGTGTGCCTCTGTGGCCGGACCCGTCTCTCGCCAGTTACCTGGCGGCAGTGCGAGCCGAGCAGCAGCAGCAGCGCCGCCTTCCCCCTCCGCGGCTCCGTCGGTGGCGGCCCGGACCGCGGCAGAACCAGCGCAGTCCACTGCGGCGCAGTCCGGCCGCCAAACGACCCGCGCCGGCCGCTGCGGGCGGCGGCGGGGGCGGCGTACAGCGCCTGCCGCGCAGCCTCACCGCCCAGCGCCAGCTTCAGTCGCAGGTGAGGAGTCACACACACACACACACACACACACACACCTACACACACACACACACACACACACACACACACNTCTCAGGGGGGAGCACTAAAGTGCCCCTTCCCCCTCCAGTGCGCGTTAGTGGCATACCCCTCTCCAGCGCGCGTGCTAGGGCTGTAACATAGCCTGCAAAGTCTCCCCACCATGCCCATAACTATCTGTATTCCTTATTCCATATACCGGGTGGACCGAAAAAAACGTTACTAACTTCAAAATCGTATTTCTATAGAAGTGCATGCCTGAGGACCGTGAAATTTTGACGGAATAATGCTAAAGCATATCTATATTCATTCCTAAGTTTGTATGTAAGTACGTATATTTCATCGTCATCTATTGCACTGTAAAGAATACGTGACAAATTACCAGTTTTCGTTACATCCTCCCTCTATACCCAATCAAAGTTCCGAACTTGTTAAGTATGCTGGGCGCGTTTGGATGAGGATAGATATTTGAAATTCTGCGCAACCGTTTATATGGCTCCGGTAGATGCTTCTGCTAATTTTCAGGAAAATCCATTCATGTTTGATAATTTTATGAACTCCGAAACAAACACTGACCAATGCAACTTTTTTATCACAGCAGTTGTATTTGAACACGTGAGCGATCGCACCTCCCTCAGCGCGAACCACAGCGTTCAGTCGCTGCTTCCACTGCAGGATGCTTCGCCTGATAGTGACCAGAGTCACTCCCTCCCAAGCAGCCACTATTGCAGCCTTCAACTCCTCCAGGGAGTCGAATTTCTGACGCGGGACTAGGACACCGCCTCTGCCAGGACTCTCCAGACGCAGTAATCCGGAGAGTTAAGATCCGGTGAGTTCGGCGGTCATTTGTCCTTGCCGATGAAGGCAAACTGGACCACTAGGAACCCATCAGTTTCTCTTTTCCTGTGTAAAGAGCTCCATCCTGCTTGCTTCATCGGCAAGCACGAGTGGCCGCCGAACTCACCCGACCTTAACCCGTCGGATTATGCGTCTGGACGTCCTGGCAGAGGCGGTGTACGAGTCCCGCCGTCAGAAGTTCGACTCCCTGGAGGAGTCCCTATTGAGGTGCGATCGCTCACGTGTTTAAATACAACTGCATGGTGAGAAAAAGTTGTATTGGTTGGTGTTTGTTTCGAAGGTAATACAATGAGGAAACATGAATGGATTTTATATATAATTAGCAGAAACATCTACAAGAGCCTTATAAACGGTTGAGCAAAAGTTAAAATATCTATCCTTATCCAAACGCGTCCAACATACGTTACAAGTTCGGAACATTTTTTGGGAGAGGGAAGATGTAAGGAAAACTCGTAATCTGTCACGTATTTTTTACAGCGCAATAGATCACGACAAAGCTTGCGTATCTACGTACAAATTTATAAGTGAATAGAAATATGTTCTGGCATTATATCGTGAAAATTTGGCGATCCTCGGGCAAGTACTTGAATAGAAATACGATTTTAAAGTTCGTAACGTCTTTTTCGGCACACCCGGTACAAACAATAAAATGAAACCGCTGTATTTTTCTAGACAAAACTGTTCAAGAAGCATAGTGCATACCTTTTTATTTAGATTAACCAATTTAAAATTATTACTTGATGTGACCTGACCTTGACTTTACTTGGTATAAGGTTGTAAAAATAGCTGCTGCTACCGAAAGATAAGTGCAAAAAAGCCATAAAACATGTGTCGCATGACTTTCGTAGATCTCTTGGGTCTTGCAAATAGAGACCTTTTGTGACCTGATCTTGACCTCTGCTTACAAATTCACTTAAGCTGAAGTGTGAGATGCATTAAGCCGTGTAAGCCCGCACTATTGAGTGACTAATATGCACTAATGAGGCTTTGATGGAAAGTATGACCAAAACTCAAATATATAGTATATTGTGTTTAAATCCCATCCCCTGTGCTGGCCATTCGCCCAGTGCCCTGCCTGGATCCTTTGACCGCTACTCGGTGAGCCTGAAGATTGACCTTATTATGAACAATGTCCTGTATTGCTTGGATGCGCTCCTCACTTTAAGCTTCGACTTGCCGCTTGCGCGTCTCGAGCTGTGGTATGTTTTCGGAAGATAATGCGGGAGGCAGCAAAATCTGCCTACCCCTATAGCAAGGCGTGTTTCGGCGCTAAATACCGCGCGGGCGTGTTGTTAACCACGCAAGGTGGCGGATGACAGGATTTCAGTGAGGGTTTGTTAGATCCGGGCGAGCATTTTTTGGCACCGGCGAGGGGCGCGAAATATATTGTTTTGTTTCAATTTCTAAGGGGTTAAAACCACAAAATTACGCAAATCTGCAAGATAGCAATCTTTTGAAAGCGGAATTTACTTTTTTTCTGTTTGACGTCTTCTTTATCATTTTGCAGTTTGCAGTCCCAAATTCGATGTCTTCGGGTTGTTGTCAAATTATTTACTCAGTGATACTTTACTTTTTGGCGTCGGGAGTAGCTCTCGACTCGACGGGGGGATACATGGTTCTAGAGACCGGCGTCCTCGCATGGGCCGGCCTAGGAGCGCGCCTCGGAGCATGGTTGGGGTCGCCTCCAGGCATGGGTTGGGGGGCGCCGTGCGCACCCAAATTGCGCCTTCGGATCACGGGGCGGCCAATTCATTGAGGGGAGCGCCTGCCATTGGCCCAGTGCTCTCCTGGATCCACCCCTGCAACACGCGCCCCCGTTCTATAAGTACTTGAAATTATAGATAGATATTGACGCTAGAAATTTGCAGTAAATTGGGAATGAGTACTTTGAGAGATGATACGTGGTATGAACGTTATATCATGCAAATGTTTGAAGGAAACGATCAATGTGAAAACTTCGCCGTTACAAATGTGAGTATTTGATAAAAACTGCAAATACAAATTAAAAAATGGAAATTAACATTTACCCTGGTAGTTAAAATTGATATTTAGAAAATTAATGGCTTTTGACCTCACAAGATAAACAAGAAACTTTGCGAGAGTGAAAATTGCACTCATTTTTGTGACGATATAGAAACGCTGAATATTTACACATAGAAAAACAAATGAAGGAAGATACTGATCCGAACCAATAACTAAGCAAATAACAAGCCAAATAACACGCCCTCAATGCCGTCGTGAGAACCCCTGAGACCGGCAGAGGTTCCCCCAGGGCCGACAGAGGGGCCTTACGTGTCACCCCCACGAGCCCAAGATTGGCCCCTTTCAGACCCGAGATGGGCCCCTCTGAGCCGTGACGGGGGAGGGGCATTTGCCCCAAATGCCCGCCCCCTGGCTGCGCCCCTGGGCCTGTTCAAAGCAATCAGTTGCAACATCCGAAAATGTTATGTCATGTTATGGAGACGGTTATCCTTCGTCATTGTCTCATCCGCGGTCATTGTTAACCAAAGCTGAGACACCGAGTTGAGAGGGACTCTGTAAGCTCCTCATGTAATGCAGGCGGTAACTAGAAACCAAGTAGTTAAGTTGTATAATTAATATAAAACCCCATATAAATGTAATATAAAAACCCATATTATAGAAACCATAAGTTGATATCGTAAGAAAGATGCCAAAAACAGGCGGCTGTGGTGTGGTGAGGCGGGGTCCGGTCGGCGTGGGACCGCCGCCGGCCACCGTCCGATCGACGGGGCCGCCATAAAAGCCAGAGCACGCCGACAGAGGGCATCAGTTTGTGAGAGCATACGAGCGCGCGCACTCACTCGCCGACCATGAAGGTAAGCGGTGCGCCGCCAGTGGCACCGGACAGGGCCGGCCGGTCACGGCACTGTTCTTGCTCAGCTGGCCCGGACGTGCCCTACTGTCTTGTGACGGAAACACAACAACCCTCGAGAACGATTTGTAAATGGCTCTTCACTTTTTTCAGCTATAAGCTAAAACAAAATATCAGTAAAAGCTGACCGGAACAGTGCAATTAAGCAGCCGAGACAAATAAAATAACAGTTTTACGAGTCAGTCACTTTCATCAAAAAATGATCACTTGTGTCGGTTCCCCTTGCCCGAATGTAATGACGACTTACTTTTGTCATAAAACCTCAATTGCTTCAAATGCGTCTAAGTTTTCTAAAGAATACTTAATTGTGATCAGTTAGTATGAATGCTTTCCTTTTAATTGCTTTTAAAGAGTAAAATATCAAAGGGCACTCATATATGTTATACAGCACATTTCAAACATGCCTTGATGCTGAATTAATTCCATACCGTTTCTCTGTTTCAGCTTTTCATCGTTGCTGCCGTGCTGGCTGTGGCTGCGGCCGACAGCACTCCGGCCCCCTACAAGGCCTGGCCACCCGGCTTCTCTATCGCCCGGCCCCACCTACCGCCCGGCCCCTGCCCCTTACCGCCCGGCGTCCGGCCTTACAACCCCCGCCCCCGGCCCGATTTACCGCCGGCCCCTGCCCCCCTCAACAAGCCCAACGGCTCCCCTATCCCCGGAGCCCATCAACGAGGAGGAGCACAAGGCCGTACGGCCTTCGACTACGCCGTAGCGACCCATACTCTGCGCGTGACTTCCGCTTGCCCAACAGAACAGTGACGGCAAAGCCAGACCACCGGCTACTATCAAGGTGTAACCTCCTGCCGACCGCCGCATTTCCAGACCCCGTCACTTATCACCGCGACTCAACTCATGGTGGATCACCAACGCTGAGGTGCACCTACGAGGGAGAGGCTCAGTACCCCGAGTACAAGCTGCCCGTAACAAGCCCGCCCCTGCTTCCCACAGGCCGCCCCTGCCCCCTACAGGCCGGCCTACAAGCCTGCCCCGACCTACAACTAAGACTTTTTACAACTCACTCACGGTGTGTCAATGTAATGTTATATTTATTTATGTGCTTGTGTGTTTGTATCTAAATACATGCTCGTCTTTTCGCCAATTCACGTTCTTTGCCCGGATCTTGTGATGATAGCATATCAGTAAGACAAGACATTGGTTGGTAACGCGTAGCGCGTAGCGTTCACAAAACGGCCAAGACCAGTATTTATCCAAGATTACAAGGCCTTTACATTTGTCGCTCTGCTTGATTACAATATCGTTATTTTTTAAGTTTATCAAGAGACTGCATCTGGTCATGCGACACATTACTTTTTGTTACCTTATGGACTATGGTTTTTGTATGACTTTACTATGTCATCCTTGAGATGTTTTAGCTTACGTTCCATCTCAACATTCGATGGCGGGGGAAGCTTTTACCAGTGTCAAGGAATCTGAATGACAAACCTGTTCTATTTGATGAGGATCTGCCCGGCACTGTGTTCCTTATCTGAGCCGAGGTACCCGTACCGCCAGCGCCACAGGTGCTATCGTTGTAGCCCCTACGCCGCTTGTTCGTACGGCGTTGCCTGCCGGAGCTACGTCGGTTTCGGTCGTTGTCGTTGTCGTCTCATTAGGATCGGCTCTTGCTGTAGCCCCTGCGTCGTTTGTTCGCACGGTGTTGCCCGCTGGATCTCCGTCGGATGGTTTGGGTTCGATCGTAGACGTTGTCGTCCCTGAGGATCGGCAGTTATCGAGTCTTTCTTTCTGCTTCGATCTCTGTTTGGCGTCTTACCATCTCCCGCTTTCGCGTACGCCAGACGCTCGACACCTTTCTTCGCTTCTAGGATTATTTGACTCGATATCTTCTGTGTTACTGCAAAAATTAGGTCCTTTGGCGAGCAGATTGACATCTTTGCCATCTAGCAATAATGAAGACAGGTTATTGACTCGTTATCGACGAGGCAGAGGTGAGCTGATCCATGGTCTCTTCTCTGAGGCGTTTTCTTAACTTCTGCACCAACCTTGGGCGATACTCTTGGAAAGTGATGTCAAACACTTGACTGCATGCGAATCTTACATAGCCGACACATCTAGAAAGCCTTCGATGCTAGCGAAAAGANTACTAATCTTGGTCGATTCTCTTGAATGGTTATATCAAATACTTGTCTGCAGTGAAAAAAGAAACATAAAGATAGCCGTTCTCCATCCAGAAAAGAACTGATCGAAGCGAATAGACGATTGCGTTGTCTGAGTAGATAAGCTCTTCTTCTGTGTGCTTCGGAGATTGATTCGTTTAGCAACGTGTTTGAGAAAGTCTTACATCTTGCACGTACACTGTCGTTCCCTCCAAATATCTTGTGAATAGACTTCAATGCATCTTCTATGAACCGAGGACTGACCTTTTCCCTCCGACAGGCAGTTAGAAATTCAATCCCAAGAGTGTTTTGGCTAGTTTTTCTGGATTCTTTAAAGTTTCAACAAGCACTTTCTGACGGGCTCATAATTTTACATAGGACATAGTTATCCAGAAGCACCGTCACTAAATACACGCTCTATTTTTCCGCTTGAAATTCAAATTCTCTACCAATCTAGTGACCATCCCGACAGAAAAATCGCAGAATCCTTATTGATTAAAAAAGACCGACCCCGGCTAAATGCCATATCTCTTCTTGGCCATCCTGTAATTGTATATTCCGTCGCTTGTGAATGATTTTATTCTCGTTTGTGAGCGATTTCCACATGTTTAAATTGCACACCATGTATTGGATTAAGAACCACATATTGATGTTATATGTACCATTGTTAGACATGTTCTGAATGATGTGACAAAAATGGCGAGATGGGCCGATTAATTAATTGTGAACTGTGAGATGACAATATGCTATTGCTTGCTGCCAATGTTATATTATTGCATTGAATGGGATGTATGAAAAATGCGTGATCATCGTTTTAAGCGCTGATGTGTCTGCACTATGTCACGAGTTTTATAAGTTGAAAAAGTGAGGAGGCGAAGGCAGTAGATTTTTACCCAAGTGTTGTGTTGCTGTAATCGTTTGATAAGGCCTGTGGCCGAAAATTCACCCTAATGTTTTATAATATAATGTTTTGCCTTGAACTTGTAATTGACGACGAGGAAAGGTCATTTATTTGTATATCTACAAATGCAACTATTTGTTATATTGTACTTTCTTTTGTAATCAGAGTCGGTCAACTGAAAAACAATAACTTCATGTCAAGGTCAAGTGGTGACCCAAGTAGGTCATGTTGCATATCAGGAGACGTGTATTGACAAGACAAACACATAGGTGACAGTTGCACTTCTCTATCTGCATTATGTCTAGAGTTATTGACGAAAAATTGTGTTGTGGACCTTGGGTGACTCAGGATGACCCCCGTACGGCGTCACTGAACAAAACCTTGCACTTAGATCATGCATGATATTCCTATTATAACTTCATCCAGAAGGAAATGGGACTGGATATCGATTTTTTGTGAATATTTCTCCATGGTCACAAATTGACTGATATGAGGTCACCGATATAAAAAAATCCGAGATACACATTTTGTAGATACTGATGATTTAATGTTAATCCTAAAAGTGTGATATCGATCCCTTAGAAAACTGTGGTCATGGCCACGACCGCAAACTTTTTGGGCAGGTGGCGGTCACTTGACCTGGACCTAATCAGCACCAAGCTTGAATTTCGCCAAAAAATTTTGCGGAAAGATCAATGATAAGTTATGCCAAGTTGGTTGGCGCTTTGCGCCACCGTTTTTCGTTATCTCGATAAAACAGGAGGGGGGGGTGTGTTTCAAAACACCCCCCAGTGGGCGCGGGTCATATAATCACTTGTTAAAAAGATCCTTACAACATATACTTTTAGTGAAAGGAAACTTAGTTGTATCCAGGCTGCGGAGTCGGTCGTTGTCAGGTGACTCCGGACTCCGGGACTCCGACTCCGACCCCTCCGGATCGACTCCGACTCCGACTCCGACTCCGAGATCGACTCGACCTTAACCCAAGGCCCCGCTGGATAGCCGAATCTAACGCCCATTCCAAAAATTTGCTTATATCTTGAACTCGGTTGTAGATATCGTCTTCAAATCGTATATACGCAATGGTCTATAAATTCATCACCTTTTCTGAAAACAAATAAGTCAGTTATTTGGGAGTAAGAGCATTTTATTGATGTCCTGCAACACCATTTTTATGCGGAAAAAATGACGATACATGATGCAAAATGATCATTTGAAATTTCTAAGTTTCACCATTGTTTACATGGCATGCTTCTGTAGGAGAATACGACGGGCATATAAATCCGAACAAGCAGAACGCCAAAACTTATATTTTAAACTCCATTGACGTAGTAGGCAATACGGGAAAAATCCCGCCAGTTTGATGAGAACTGAAAGTAGTACTTGCCAAATACCGGTCGGTAAAAGTGTGGAACGCTTAAAGGGAAATAATTAGCTTTTTTAGCAACACTTTCTTAGGCTTCCGTTGTGGTATAGCAATGATTTAATTTTGATTTAAGAATTAAATAAAATTATTTCCTTACTATAGGTTGTATTTTTTCCAAATTAAAAACAAGTAAAAAGGCGTAGGAACGCGGGGGCCGCGGGGGCCATGGCCCCCTCATTTTTTTCTCAATTTGTGTGTGCTAAATCAATCATTTTACTTTGTTATAAAAATTAAAAGGCGCAACAGCATCTCGCGCCGAGCGACCGAAGAACGGAGCGTCAAAACTGCATAGAAAATCCCGTGAAAGGGGGATCGAGTTACCCCCCAAGACGGAGATTTGAAAAAAAATTTTTTTCGGCTGGGGGGCCCCCTCACTTTATGTCACGTTCCTACGCTTCTCTGAACAAATACACATATACTTCATTTAAAACTCATGACCAGTGTTACTATTTTCCCATCACTATTTGAAAGCGCGCCGTATCTGGCGCCGGTGTTTCAAATTTATTCAACGCTGGACAATGTCCGTGAAACAAATCCCTGACATTATATTAAGATCAAGTGGGTCGTTGTCCACAAGCATCGATGAGCTTCTGATATAATTTCCCGACTCCCGTTGTTTTATTGTTTGTTATTTTTTGGGGGAAAATGACTATGTTTTCATGATTACATAAAGCTTAGTGTTATATACAACCAGAAACACAACTATCAAAATTCCTAATGTTCAAAATTAATTAAGAATTTTTATCAAATTGAGGGCCGCAACCACTAAAAAAGACCGCCATAAAGCGCATCGTTTAACTCTAATTTCTGGTTTACCTGTTCGCTTCACCGATGGTTATATATATTAGAGAGAGTGATGTTTACCGACCATGTAGATCACCAATCAGTAATGGGAGAACCAAAATACATTTTCCAAATTAATGTAATTTTAATTAAAAAAAGAAATGCCGCAGTTTGATAAGGACCCAAAAAGTACTTGAAGCACCTTGCAAGTCCGGTCGGTTTAAAGCTTGGAACGCTTATTAACTTCCAAATTGCAATAAATTTTTCGAAGCGGATGTCTTATATGCAAAATGTGACGATTTACTATATAATTTGGTCTCGTTTGATCGGATTTTCAAGTGGAAAGATTCCATTTCGGTGTGTCAGGGGAAATAATGTTAGTATTTTCCTTAAGCAACCTTACTTGAAATTGTACATTATAGATGTGGTATTGTTTGTTGACTTCAAAGTAAGTAAACTCCATTTTTGTGGGAAAATGTTAATATTTATCTTAAACAAAAAGAGAGGGAAAACACTTAACTCGCTTGACAAACTACTTAAAATTGCCTTGTAAGCCGGATTGGTTTACCAATCTTTACCGATTTCTTAATGATCGGTCAGCAAATTCCTTGGAGTTGGCTTTCTTGAAACACCTGCGACCGAAGACATCCCCTTGAAGTATAGGGAGCTTGTCTCATACGTTCCATGGCAATACTGAATACACACATTATTACTTAAAAATTCATGGTATGGCGGAGAAAATTAAACCTTAGTGAAAATTCCGAAGACTTCAAAAATTATCTTAAGTAAATCGCACTGGTGTAATTATTAAATGAAAAAATACGTATTTCTAAAGTTTACAATTGGCCCATACGTGCAACACCGGCCCAGCCGGAGTCGCGAGTCGGTCAAAATTTTACCCGACTCCGACTTCCGACTCCGACATCCGGCCAAAACAACCGACTCCGACCGACTATCGACGGCGACTCCGACTCCGCAGCCCTGTTTCTAGATGATGCACATGCTATGCAAACAATAATACCTACCTGCTATTTGTACAACTTCAACTTCACTCCTAGAGTCCTATTATCCCAATGATTATGCATGACAGCATGCCAATAATGAAATGAACAACAATGCTGTATTTATTTTGCATCTTTGTCCATTTATATATTGTGTAATGCTAAAATGAATAACAGACCAATGCAACTTCCATGCAAATGCAAGTTGCATTGATCTATATTCTACCGTGCATTATTCTTTATAATCTTCAAGATGCCTGCCATATTTTAACATCTTAGACAGATAGTTAAGAACCTGTGATGCTGAAATTATATCTATGAAGAAGTTGAAGTTAGGCTTGCTAGAAAAAAAAGAAATTTATGCTCTTATAATTTGACTGAGAAAATATATGTATCTTCTCAGTCAAATACTTCAAGGTTAAATTGCATTTATTTTCAAGCAAGCCTAGTTACTCGGATTCAGTACATTTGATAACCAGCAATTATTGACGTTGAAGATAACTGGAGCTTATAGGCTCACTGAAAATGTTTTTGTTTGTTTGTTTTGGTCATATGATATGTGTCCACTGTCCATACAAACCTGAATAGTGGACACAGTCCAACCGTCCCACTGATAGGGATCATTGTCAACATCAATACTCTATAACATATATATATATATTTTAAAATTAATTCAATCATGCTATTTATGGCAGTGTGGTAGCTGATCTGACCATCCCTGAATATCAGGTATCGTTATGACTTGTGGTGCCACCACTCACCACTGCTTCTCCCTCATTTCCAGTCCTCCAACTGCCTGGTATGATCGTGTCTGGCTGTGGTACCGTACAGCTGCTTCTGAGGGCGCCCCGGCTGTTGTTGGGTCGCTCCACCAGACTTCAGCCGCCCGCTGCCTCTCTCTCCACCGCCTGCCGCTCCACCATGGCCGCGTTCCGTTTCCCGACGCCGGGCATCAGCGTGCCGGGTGCCCGGTCCAAGCCGACTCACCTGGTGGCCTCACCCTCTGCCGAGGACCTGCTGCTGTTCTGTGAGTCGCCGACCCCCGGCTGGCTGGCCTGCAGTGGCCTGTCCAGCTCTGCTCCGGACGAGCCGCCCGCTCCGTCCATCGTCCTGACCCCAGCCGAGCCCCCGGCAGACCCCCCGGCCGAACCCTCGGCCGAACCCCCGGCGGCTGCCGAGGCCGCCAAGTCCGAGGCAGAGGAGCGGGCCTGAGCCGCCACCGCCGCCGCTCTCACCCATGGTAGAGTACCTGAAGGGGCACACTGCGGGAGCTGGTCACCGGCGAGGAACGACACCAAGGCGCCGCACACGCTCGAGGTCAGTAACCTCGTGGACGCCAAGCGTTGCCGCTGTGTGTTCAACAGAGTCGCACTATGTTGCTAGTGCCGACGAGTTTCCGCCATGACATGTGTAGCCTGTATGCAATACAATGTCGCTGATGGGGTGATTGCTTCGGCGCTGGTTACACTGCACTGTAGTGTACGGCAGGTGACTGTGGTCTGTCAGTGTCATGTCGTGGTTCTCTGTTCGCCGAGTTCGCTGGCGACAGTTGGTAAGGACACGTCATTTACGATGGTGTGTTGATGAGCTGCTGTGCCCCGGCCAGCTGCTGGTGCGGCGTGTGGTGGTGGCCTACGGGGAGCTGGTGCCCGGCGAGCACCAGCACTTCTTCCGCTTGTTGGCGGAGAAGCACAGCGTGATCACAGCAAAGGTGGCGGCGGCCCCGCCGAGCTGGCCAGCTTCGCAGGTCAGAGGCTGCCACGGGGAGGCTGCTGTTCTGCGCTCGTCAGGCTGGGTGCATAGTCTGTGGGAAATAGGGGACGCCACTGGTCGTCAGCTGGGATCGGCGGGGGGGGGGGGTTGGAGGCTCGGTGCTGTCATGGCAGGTTGGGCAGTGACAGGTTGTTGTGAGGCACATGTGAATGTTCACTTCACATGAGGACAATGAAGTTTGTGTAGTCTTCTCCGAATCGTTTCAAAGATGCGTTTCCGAGATTCAGGTCCCTCGCTGAGCAGCTCTGATCGTGATAACAGTCTCTAGGTTGTTGCACTGCAGGGGTCGTAGTTTCCTATTTCAGTTGAGGTGGCTTCAGCCCCCCGCCCCCCAACACCACACACACACTTTGCTTTAGCCCCCCCTCTGCCCAACCGTTGGAACAGGAAGTGGGTCAAATATGTTGTGAAAATCTGTATTTTTGTGGATTGTGATATTACTAAGCGGTTTTTTCCCATTCACCCCCCCCCCCCCCCAACAAAAAATGGAGAAACTATACCCCTGTGCAGTGTGCACTGGTCTTACCATATCATTCGAGCTAGCTATGCCCGGTGACACGTCGAATATAGGCGCGACAGATTTATGTGTCTTCTGTCCATACAAACCTGGACAGTGGACATGGTCCAACCGGCCCCACTGACGTGAATCAGGCAGATGGCGCTGTGAGTCTGGTCAGCCTTGTCAGCATGTTCGTCTGATGCCTTCTTGATGTGTGCGCCGTAGGAGGGGCTGCAGCTGCTGAAGCGCGAGGAGGGTCTGGCGTCGCTCCTGCAGCCGGACTATGTGTGGATCTTCAAACAGCTCGGCCGCACAGAGGGAGGAGTCAAGTTCCTGGTCGACATGAGGGCGCACCTGCTGGTGAGATGGGCATAGTTTTCGGCTCAACTTGTGATAAATCCTTGCTGTTGTCGTTTGACTTGTGTTTGTGTCGTGTTAAATTGTGAATATTAACTCTGAACAGTAAACTTTGGCGAATCAAGCATGTCCGATATCAACCTGTGCTCGTTTGACCTTGTGCTTAGCGCCATCTGCAGTAGCGCGACCGTACTGTTTCTCTTCCCTCCGTCACAGGCTATATTGTCACTATATTGCTGGTGCGTCACCCACCTACCGTTTGTTTCAGCCTGCTCTGTCCAGCCTGTCGTCATTTTCAGCGTGCTCTGACCTATGTGCTGTTTCAGCATTTCTGGTCAGCTGCGTGTTCTGACCCTCATGTCGCCTGTTTCAGTGTATTCAGATGACCATGCCGCCGTGTCTCAGCGTGTTCTGACCGGTTTGTTGTGTATTGCAGCGTGTTCTGACCGTTTTTGTGCATTGCAGCGTGTTTTAACCGTCTTGTTGTGTATTACGGCGTATTCTGACCGGTTTGCTGTGTGTTACAGCGTGTTCTGACCGGTTTAATATGCGTTATGGCGTGTTCTGACCGGTGTGTTGTGTGTTCCAGCGTGTCCTGACGGTGACTGAGTCGTGCGACCCGTCCCTGCCGCGGCTCCGCTCTCTCGCCACTGCGCTGAAGGAGCTGATCGCTCTCTGGTTCTCCGTGGGCTTCCTCCAGCTAGAGAGGATCACGTGGCAGTCACCCTGCGCCATGCTGGAGAAGGTACACAACACGTCACGCTGAGTCACGGCCGAACAGCTGTACTTAGCTGTGCCGTCGTCCTGGTACGGGACGACATGAGTATTGAGTAGCGACAGTTACAGTCTGCAAGAGCCTATAACAGCTTGCAGTACTTAAAGGGACACTGCCTCTTCCGGATGATATCGCAAAAACAGGCTTAAACAAGAGCTAAGGACCACTTATGATTTTTAATGCCATTAAACTCTTATCCAAAAAGCGCAAATAACAAAAAAAACAATCATTAATTTCCATACTTTTAAGAATCAAAAACTGTTTACGATTTATACACACCATACGTACATGGAAGCGTTTGCTCAAGTTTAACTGTAATCACGGAGAAAGGGATATCAACTTTGAACTGACCAACGTCAGCTGACGCTATTCCAATTTTGGATGAGACGCCGGTGCCGCTTATTACATTGGTTCCTGTAATGAATTACCGCATCTGCCGCATTTGCAGTCTTGCCATTGGAAAACGTGAACATACTCTTTTCCATTTGGTATCTCCGGAATCGGAGGACCAATCATCAGAAAAACCTCGGTCGGGAAAAACTTCATTAATGCTGGGAAATCAAAACTCTTCGTAAAAGTTAAAAAAAAACTTTCCTTCATTTTACATCAACTTTCGTTCATGCCTATCATTTTGGTAAGTAGTGGTGGCGGACTCGTCGACCTCATTGGCTGGAAGAAAACGAACTTTGAACGGCCGATATTGGGCGAGGGGGGGGGTCTGGCGCTCGAATTAAAAAAAAAAAAAAAACGAGGGGGTCTTCATGTGCCTTATCAATTCGGCTGTTCTTTAACATATCAAATTTTACTTTGAGTGGACAGTGTCCCTTTAAGTGAAATACGATATATTGAAGGAGTACGCGACTGTCTAGTGTCTACCTGGTGCTGGTGCTAGTGTATGAGGCGTCAGCTCCTGTCCAGCCTGTGTTGAGATCGTGTGCCTCTCTGACCTGTGCCCGGTTCCGTGGGCGTGGTGATCAGGTATTGGGGTCGTGTTCGGTGACCTCTGCCGTCTCTGACCTGTGCCCGGTTGTGTGGTGACCTCTGCGGTCTCTGACCTATGCCCGGTTCTGTGGTGCCCGGTTCTGTGGTGACCTCTGCCGTCTCTGACCTATGCCCGGCTCTGTGGTGACCGCTGCCGTCTCTGACCTGTACCCGGTTCTGTGTGACCTCTGCCGTCTCTGACCTGTGACCGGTTATGTGGTGACCTCTGCCGCCTCTGGACCTGTGCCCGGCTTCTGTGGTGACCTCTGCCGTCTCTGAACCTATCCCGGTTCTGTGGTGACCTCTGCTGCCTCTACCTCGTGTCCGGTTCTGTGGTGACCGCTGCCGTCTCTGACCTGTGCCCGGTTCTGTGGTGACCGCTGCCGCCTCTGACCTATGTCCGGCTCTGTGGTGACCGGTTATGTGGTGACCGCTGCCGTCTCTGACCTGTGCCCGGTTCTGTGGTGACCTCTGCCGCCTCTGACCTGTGCCCGGTTCTGTGGTGACCTCTGCCGCCTCTGACCTGATGCCCGCGTTTCTGTGGTGACCTCTGCCGGTCTCTGAACCTATGCCCGCGTTCTGTGGTGACCTCTGCTGCCTCTGACCTGTCCCGGTTCTGTGGTGACCTCTGCCGGTCTCTACCTATGCTCCCGGTTCTGTGTGACCTCTGCCGCCTCTGACCTGTTGTCCGCGTCTGTGGTGCACGCTGCGTCTGTGACCTGTGCCGCCGTTTCTGTGGTGACCTCTGCCGTCTCTGACCTGTGTCCAGTTCTGTGGTTGAACCTCTGCCGTCTCTGGACCTATGCCCGGTTCTGTGTGACCTCTGCTGCCTCTGACCTGATGTCCGTTCTGTGGTGACCTCTGCCGTCTTTCTGACCTGTGTCCGGTTCTGTGGTGACCTCTGCCGTCCTGACCTGTGGTCCGGTTCTGTGGTGACCGCTGCCGTCTCTGACCTGTGTCCGGTTCTGTGGGTGACCTCTGCCGTCTCTGACCTGATGCCACGGTTCTGTGGGACCTCTCCGTCTCTGACCTGTGTCCGGTTCTGTGGTGACGCTTGCCGTCTCTGACCTGTGCCCGTTTGTGGTGCACCTCTTGCCGCCTCCCCTCTGACCTGTGTTCCGTTCCTGTGGGCCCGGTCTCTGTGGTTGACCGCTGCCGCTCTGTAGCCCGCGTTCTGTGGTGACCTCTGCGTCTCCTGCCTGTGCCCGGTCTTGGGTGACCGCTGCCGCTCTGACCTGTGCCCGGTTCTGTGGTGACCTCTGCCTCTCTGACCTGCTGCCCGGTTCGTGGTTGCCCCTGCGTCTCGACCTGTGCCGGTTCTGTTGTGACCTCTGCGCCTCTGACCTGTGCCCGGTTCTGTGGTGACCTTCTGCTGCCTCTGACCTATGCCGGTTCTTGTGTGCCCGGTCTGTGGTACCGCTTGCCGTCTCTGACCTGTGTCCGGTTCTGTGGTGACCTCTGCCGCCTCTTGACCTGCGTGCCCGGTTCTGTTTGTGTTGACCCCTGCCGTCTCTGACCTTATGTCCGGCTCTGTTGGTACCGGTTCTGTGATCGTGACCCGCTGCCGTCTCTTGACCTGTGTCCGTTCTGTGGTGACCCTGCCGTCTCTCTGAACCTGTGTCCGGTTCTGCTTGGTGACCGCTGCCGCCTCGACCTGTGTTCCGCGTCTGTGGTGACCGCTGCCGCCTCTGGACCTGTGTCCGGTTCTGTGGTGACCGCTGCCGCCTTGACCTGTGCCCGGTTATGTCGGTGACCCGCTGCCACCGTCTCTGACCTGTGCCCGGTTCTGTGGTTGACGCTTGCCGTCTCTGACCTGTGTCCGGTTCTGTGGTGACCTCTGCCGTTCTCTGACCTGTGCCCGGTTCGTGGTGACCGCTGCCGTCTTCTGACCATGTCCGGCTCTGTGGTGCCCGGCTCTGTGGCTGACCTTGCCCGTTCTCTGACCTGTGACCGGTTATGTGGTGACTACTGCCGCCTCGACCTGTGCCCGGTTCTGTGGTGACCGCTGCCGCCTCTACCTTGCCCGGTTCTGTGTTTGACCGCTGCCGTCTCTGACCTGTGCCCGGTTCTGTTGGTGACCGCTGCCGTCTCTGACCTGTGCCAGCGTTCTGTGGTGACCGCTGCCGCCCTCTGACCTGTGCCCGGTTCTGTGGTGACCGCTGCCGCCTCTTGACCTGTGTCCGGTTCGTGGTGGACTGCTGCCGCCTCTGACCTGTTGTCCAGTTCTGTGGTGACTGCTGCCGCCTTTTGACTGTGTCCAGTCTGTGGTGACCGCTGCCGTCTCTGACCTGTGTCCGGTTCTGTGGTGACCGCTGCCGTCTCTGACCTGTGCCCGGTCCTGTGGTGACCAGGTGTCTGAGTACGAGGCGGTACACCCGGTACGGAACTGGACGGACCTGAAGCGTCGCGTGGGCCCGTACCGGCGCTGCTTCGTGTTCACCCACCACGCCATGCCGTGTGAGCCGGTGGTGGTGCTGCATACCGCTCTCACTCCGCACATCTCCAGCTCCATACAGCACATCGTCCGAAAACCGCGACGATTCTCACGTAAGTTCTCAGCCGGGCAGCGCTGGAAGGTGTGTCGTTGGAAGTGAGATGATGATGATGATGATTGTGGCTTTAGGGCGCCGCATCGTTGTAAGAGAGGGAGGGGGAGGGGCACTCGTTTGGGGTGGGTGGTGATATGTGTGCATGGTCTGTACCCATCCATCGTAATATTAGTTTGTGGAAGGAATCGGATAGAGAGTGGTAAGATTTACACTATGTATTGTACAGTCTCTTCTCTGTGTATGTTCTGGCGTAACTAGGTGGCGCTGTGGTCGAGATAAAATGGCCTCAACCGAACAGGGGTGTACCAATATATGCTACCCATAGTGGACAGCCCTTGGCCGGCGCGTAAGCTTGGGGAGGGGGGGGGAGAGGGTGCGCCTTCGTTCCATCAGGCCACAGTACCACAACAGTTTGATTGAGGGCCCCTGGCACACTTGGAGTCTGACAGCGAATCCGGTGCGGTCCGAGAGGGGAGGGTGACCGGTCAAGGGCTGTGTCTCCCGCCCCTCTCTTCCTCGCCCCACCACAACGCCAGCCGCTCTGACGTGTTTCAGGCCACTGCAAATGGGTGTCATATAACTATTTTGTTGCGGCGCCCTTAAGCCCCAATCATCATGGTCATCATCATGCCACTGCGATATTGTGAAGTGGTCTGAGCTGCGACTTTTTAGCTTAGGAGCCAGGGCTTCCTCGCAGGTAGTGATTTTTCATATCTTGCAAACGTATCTGTGTAATAAAATAACGCAATTGAACTTTTAACTCTCAATATCCTTAGCATTGCGTCATGCATGAATCAAAAGAACGTAAGCCGCATTTCTCAGCTAAAGACTATTTGTGAATAAGGCATCATGTTGAAGTTCAACTAAATCGTGTGACTTGTCTATGCTATGCAACAGCTGTAACTTTCTGCTATAATTAATTGGATGGAAAGTCTCAGCGTATAGCAGAAAATATGTTGTTGTTTGCAATAACGCCATTGTTCGATTATTTTGTCTTTGCAAAGATATACATGTTTTGTATTGTTTAAATGATGTTCTTATAATGTCATCACATATTGCACAATGCCTTTGTTATAAACGGTTTATTACATCGAACATATGCAAATTTACTGTCGGCTGATGCGTTGCGTCGGATTCCGGAAATACGGGCGTCCAATATAGCACTGCAAAAGTATTAGTGAGATTGAAATGAAAACACTGCCACAATTCCTGCAACGTCACGAATATGATAAGTTGATGCACTCTTCAACTAATGCGTTATTTAGTCGGGCGTAGTTAAACACGACACATGATCTGCAATTTAAGTCAGGTGTGGATCCATAATTGTTTTAGACTAGGGGCCGCTGGCCCGAGGGCGGCATATTTATCAGTGACTGAATCGCAGCATGGTCCAGAGGGGCGCCAATATGTAAATTGTATTGCTGTATAATGCCAGTGGTGTGCTCATTATCCCAAAGGGGTGAGAAATTATCTTGATGAGCGTCACCTGATGGACGTAGAAGCCACCCATATATGCTGAAGTTCTGACTTTTCATCGAATTTTTGATGTATTAGGTCATCTTCTCTGAGAGAGGGGCGGTACTTTTAAAATCCTTTGCAGCTGTTATATGTTTGTTCAACAAACATATAACTGTAAAGCATTATAAATGTACCGCCCCTCTAATTTAGTAATTTGGGAAAACCATACTTTCGCCGTGAGACGAGGGCGACATTTTCTGTAAGATTTTCTAGCGGCGCCACGATGTGCGTTGGGACACCCTCCCTGCCGCCCTCTTCTCCCCCTCCCCAATTGGGCGGCATGTGACCTTCGTTGTCGGCCCGCCCTTAAACCCCAATCATCATCATCATCATCCCCTCCCCCAAGCACGCGCACCGACCTGACTGACACAATCGGGTCACCTCTGTTCGGGCGATGCCACTTCACGCATACCGATCGCGACCGTAGCGCCACGTGGTGTCACAGGAACATACATCTTCAACAGGCTGTACACAGTAGATGAGATGATCCTACCCTACATGATATAAACTGGTCGTTGAGTGTATAACTACGTGACGCGTCTTATTCGTTGCATGGTTGGATGTGTCCAGCGGTGACATCGGTAACCGTGTGGCGTATATTCCGACCGACCGGTACACCTGCACTCTAACTCCACAGTGTCAGACTACCTACACGGCGACTCGAAGGATGCCATGCTGAGTGAAGAGGATCCCGCTCAGATCGCCGCTGCCGTGGGAGGGGGAGGTTCTACTCCATATCGTCCACACAGAAAGGCCTCCAGGTATGATGGCATGGTGACTGCTCCCCTGTATGGGAGGGGGAGGTTCTACTCCATATCGTCCACACAGAAAGGCCTCCAGGTATGATGGCATGGTGACTGCCTCCAGGTATGATGACATAGTGACTGCACCCCTGTATGGGAGGGGTAGGTTCTACTCCATATCGTCCACACAGAAAGGCCTCCAGGTATGATGACGTGGGGACTGCACCCCTGGATAGGGGGAGGGGGGGGCTCCATATATCGTCCACACCGAAAGAGCAGTCCAGATATGGTGACTCTGCACCCTCGGGGGAGGAGAGGGATGTGGGATCCACCGTCTTCAATTTCACGTGGTCTACACGGAAAGACCTGCAAGTACCCAGACTCTGAACCCTTGGTTTGGCGTTGGTTGATCTGTGGTAATTCCACTTCTTCATATGTATTGGCATGTATCTCCACTTAGGCTTAGCATAGGGTTTATGTCCTTTTGTTGCGCGCTTAGGGTGCTTTATGAGAATAGTGGTAGAGCTATTTGCTTAGATCTGCAGTCGGTATCGTTATTGGGGCTATTTAGATACTGGCGTGGCTCCATTTGTACTGACTCAGATTTGCTGTCGTAAAAGGGTTTTCCACGAACAATCCGACTCATAAAGTACAGTCACCTCCAGATAAGCTGTTCAGCAGTCTGGCGCAACCTTTCCTCTGTGGATGGTGTCAGCATAACCAGACATGTGTGTTGACATCGTACCACAGTTATATTTCACAATGGATGCACGATTTAAATATCACCACCGCCTGAAGCGACCCATGTTCCCACTGAAATTGTCAAACAAATTACGAGCCTTGTATGTTTGTATCCGAAAAAGGCGGACAAATGTCTTTCGCCAAGCACCCTTCAACCTCCTCTCAGCACCCCCTCTGCACCAGCATCTCCTCTGCTCCCCCTCTGGACGCGCTACCGTCCCTCATCATCACCATAGTCCCAACAGCGTCTCCT